>CM040818.1:15354340-15954340 GCA_022828995.1 Vimba vimba
CTCTGTGACATTCAGAATGGAAGATATCCCTTTTTGGATTTTGGTTGCTAAGGTGCTCGACAATGGTTGCTAGGGAGGGGCTTGGAAGTGTTGAGGTGATTCATGATTGGCTGTTTGCTGCCCCGAGTCAAATGAGACCACCCCCATGTTTCTATGACAATTCAGTCTGGAGATATCTCTTTGAACTCTTTCAATGGAAGTCTATGGAACTTGTTGCTAAGGGGCTCTAAATGGTTGCTAGGGCGTGGCTTGATAGCTTCACAATGATCCTGAGAGACTGATTGGTCGTCTGAGTAAAATGAGCCCTCCCCCTTGTCTCTATGACACTGTGATCCAGAGCTACGTTCAATACAAAGACCCTATGCAATTTACCATAGTAGGAAATGCATGTTTGTTTCACGGGACGTTCCTTCCCCATAGTAAGTCAATGGGGCAACTTTGGGCATCTCTTGCCCCCCAAGGGTGCAACTTTTACCCCATTTTGAGGTATGTTCTTACAGAGCCTGTCAGCCTCTTCAAATGTGGCAAATCACACGTTTCTGCAAAATCCTCGCTCAGAGCTATGTGTGGTCAAAGTTCGTCTCAATGTTAAGTCAATGGGACTTTTTTGGCCGCTTTTTTGCCCCTGGTGCGATCACCGCACCCCCGATCGCTTATAAAAGTCATAGCACACCTCTCCTTAATGAGGCGGTCGATTTGACACCTCACTCAGGTTCATGATGCTAGCTTTATTAGCATGTTGGTAGCATAATGCTAGCATTATTAGCATGTTGCTAGCATGATGCTAGCTTGATTAGCATGTTGCTAGCATGATTCTAGCTTGATTAGCATGATGCTAGCTTGATTAGCATTTTGTTAGCATGATGCTAGCTTGATTAGCATGTTGCTAGCATGATTCTAGCATGATTAGCATGTTGCTAGCATGATGCTAGCATGATTAGCATATTACTAACATGATGCTAGCTTTATTAACATGTTGTTAGCATTATGCTAGCTTTATTAGCATGTTGGTAGCATAATGCTAGCATGATTAGCATGTTGGTAGCATGATGCTAGCTTGATTAGCATGTTGCTAGCATGATGCTAGCTTGATTAGCATGTTGCTAGCATGATGCTAGCATGATTAGCATGTTGCTAACATGTTTTTAGCAAGATGCTGTTGCCAGGTGGTTGCTAGGGTGTTCTGGGTGGTTGCTATGGTGTTGCTAGGCAGTTGCTAAGGTGTTCTGGGTGGTTGCTAGGCAGTTGCTAGGGTATTCTTGGTGGTTGCTAGGGCGTTGCTAGGTGGTTGCTAGGGTGTTCTGGGTGGTTGCTATGGTGTTGCTAGGCAGTTGCTATGGTATTCTGGGTGGATGCTAGGGCGTTGCTAGAGTGTTCTGGGTGGTTGCTAGGCAGTTGCTAGGTGTTCTGGGTTGTTGCTAGACAGTTGCTAGGGTTTTCTGGGTGGTTGCGAGTGCCTTATGTACGGCACTCGGCCTGCGGCCTCGTGCCTATGGCCGAATAGGCACAAGCATGGAGCAATATCGCAAGGCCACGATTGTAATATTGCGTCAAAAAATACAAAAAAAATTTAAAAAAAATTTTTTTTGGTTTAGGGTGGTTGCTAGGGTGCTGAAACTGGTTGCTATGGTGTGGCGATGAAGATTTTAGAAAATTACTTATTGGCTGCTTGATAATATAAATCCTCTGAGGGAGAGAGAGAGGGAGAGACGCAGGGCTGTCAGGCCCTTTGGAGTGGTGTGTGTGTGAAAACGTCGGTTTGGATTTGAATTTTTTTAGAATGCCCAATGTTAAGTCAATGGGACTTTTTTGGCCGCTTTTTCGTCCGCTGTGCGAACATCGTACACCCGATCGCTTAGAAAAGTCATACCACACCTCTCCTCAATGAGCCGGTTGATTTGACACCTCACTCAGGGGTCTGTGACAAACGGTGCGGGGCGAGTTACGCGCCAAACTTTTGTCCAGAATAATAATAAGAAGAAGAAAAAGAAGAAGAATAAGTATGAGCAATAACAATAGTGATGCTTTCAAAAAAGCACCACTAATAATAAGTATGAGCAATAACAATAGTGATGCTTTTAAAAAAGCACCACTAATAATAATAAGTATGAGCAATAACAATAGTGATGCTTTCAAAAAAGCACCACTAACTAGAATGTACATTTCCTGAAGAAAATGTGAAGTGGTGCTTGCAGTGGCAAAACTCGCCACTGGGCAGATGCTAACACAATTAACATGTTGTGATACCATGATATACCACATTTTAGCATTATTTACCACGATTTACCATGTTTCTAAGATGATTTACTACGATTTAACACGTTCCAGCATGATTTACTATGATTAACATGTTGTTAGAATGATGCTAGCATGATTAGCATGTTGGTAGCATGATGTTAGCATGATTAGCATGTTGCTAGCATGCTTTTAACAAGATGCTAGCATGATTAGCATTTTGTTAGCATGTTTTTAGCTAGATGCTAACATGATTAGCATGTTGCTAGCATTATGCTAGCTTGATTAGCATGTTGCTAGCATAATGCTAGCATGATTAGCATGTTGCTAGCATAATGCTAGCATGATTAGCATGTTGCTAGCATTGTGCTAGCTTGATTAGCATGTTGTTAGCATAATGCTAGCAAGATTAGCATGTTTGCTAGCATGATGTTAGCTTGATTAGCATGTTGCTAGCATGATGCTACCATGATTAGCATGTTGCTAGCATTATGCTAACATGATTAGCATTTTGCTAGCATGTTTTTAGCAAGATGCTTTTGCCAGGTGGTTGCTAGGGCGTTGCTAGGTGGTTGCTAGGCTGTTCTGGGTGGTTGCTATGGTGTTGCTAGGCGGTTGCTAGGGTATTCTGGGTGGTTGCTATGGTGTTGCTAGGCGGTTGCTAGGGTATTCTGGGTGGTTGCTAGGCGGTTGCTAGGGTGTTCTTGTTAGTTGCTAGGGCGTTGCTAGGTGGTTGCTAGGCTGTTCTGGGTGGTTGCTATGGTGTTGCTAGGCGGTTGCTAGGGTATTCTGGGTGGTTGCTATGGTGTTGCTAGGCGGTTGCTAGGGTATTCTGGGTGGTTGCTAGGCGGTTGCTAGGGTGTTCTTGTTAGTTGCTAGGGCGTTGCTAGGTGGTTGCTAGGCTGTTCTGGGTGGTTGCTATGGTATTTTGGGTGGATGCTAGGGCGTTGCTAGGCAGTTGCTAGGGTGTTCTGGGTGGTTGCTAGGCAGTTGCTAAGGTGTTCTGGGTGGTTGCTAGAGTTTTTTGGTGGTTACTAGAGCATTTCTAGACGTTGTTAGGGTGTACAGGGTGGTTGCTAAGGTATTTTTGGTAGTTGCTATGGTGTTACTAGGTGGTTGGTAGTTGTCAAATATGGTTACTATGGAGTTTTTATAGACTTCTTAAAATCTTTAATAACGAGTGCCTTCAGTACGGCACTCGGCCTGCGGCCTCGTGCCTATGCCCGAATAGGCACAAGCATGGAGCGATATCGCAAGGCCACGAGAGTAAAATTGCTTTAAAAAATAAATTAAAAAATGTTTTTTTTTGGTTTAGGGTGGTTGCTAGGGAGCTCTTAGTGGTTGCTAGGGTGCTGTAACTGGTTGCTAGGGTGTGGCTATGAAGATTTTAGGCCATTATTTATTGGCTGCTTGATAATATAAATCCTCTGAGGGAGAGAGAGAGGGAGAGACGCAGGGGTGTCAGGCCCTTTGGAGTGGTGTGTGTGTGAAAACGTCGGTTGGGATTCAAATATTTTTAGAACTCCCAATGTAAAGTCAATGGGACTTTTTTGGCCGCTTTTTCGTCCGCTGTGCGAACATCGTACACCCGATCGCTTAGAAAAGTCATACCACACCTCTCCTCAATGAGCCGGTCGATTTGACACCTCACTCAGGGGTCTGAGACAAACGGTGCGGGGCGAGTTACGCGCCAAACTTTGTCCAGAATAATAAGAATAACTAGAATGTACATTTCCTGAAGAAAATGTGAAGTGGTGCTTGCAGTGGCAAAATTCACCACTGGGCAGATGCTAACACAATTACCATGTTGTGATACCATGATATACCACGTTTTAGCATCATTTACCACGATTTACTATGATTCTAAGATGATTTACTACGATTTACCACATTCCAGCATGATTTACTACGATTAACATGTTGTTAGAATGATGCTAGCATGATTAACATGTTGTTAGCATGATTAGCATGTTGGTTGGATGATGCTAGCTTGATAAGCATGTTGCTAGCATGATGCTAGCTTGATTAGCATGTTGTTAGCATGATGCTAGCTTGATTAGCATAATGCTAGCATGTTTTTAGCTAGATGCTAACATGATTAGCATGTTGCTAGCATCATGCTAGCTTGATTAGCATATTGTTAGCATGATGCTAGTTTGATTAACATGATGCTAGCATGATGCTAGCCTGATTAGCATGATGCTAGCATGTTTTTAGCTAGATGCTAACATGATTAGCCTGTTGCTAGCATTATGCTAGCTTGATTAGCATGTTGCTAGCATGATACTAGCTTGAATAGTATGTTGCTAGCATGATGCTAGCATGATTAGCATGTTGTTAGCATGATGCTAGCTTTATTAACATGATGCTAGCATGTTTTTAGCAAGATGCTGTTGCCAGGTGGTTGCTAGGGTGTTTTGGGTGGTTGCTAGGCATTTGCTAGGGTATTCTTGGTGGTTGTTAGGGCGTTGCTAGGGTGTTCTGGGTGGTTGCTATGGTGTTGCTAGGCAGTTGCTATGGTATTCTGGGTGGATGCTAGGGCGTTGCTAGGCTGTTGCTAGGGTGTTCTGGGTGGTTGCTATGGTGTTGCTAGGCAGTTGCTATGGTATTCTGGGTGGATGCTAGGGCGTTGCTAGGCTGTTGCTAGGGTGTTCTGGGTGGTTGCTAGGCAGTTGCTAGGTGTTCTGGGTGGTTGCTAGAGTTTTTTGGTGGTTACTAGAGCATTTCTAGACGTTGCTAGGGTGTTCAGGGTGGTTGCTAAGGTATTTTTATTAGTTGCTATGGTGTTACTAGGTGGTTGGTAGTTGTCAAATATGGTTACTATGGAGTTTTTATAGAGTTCTTAAAATCTTTAATAACGAGTTACGAGGCCTGCGGCCTCGTGCCTATGGCCGAATAGGCACAAGCATGGAGCGATATCGCAAGGCCATGAGAGTAAAATTGCTTTAAAAAAAAAAAAAAAAAAAAAAAAAAATTTTTTTGGTTTAGGGTGGTTGCTAGGGAGCTCTTAGTGGTTGCTAGGGTGTGGCTATGAAGATTTTAGGCCATTACTTATTGACTGCTTGATAATATAAATCCTCTGAGGGAGAGAGAGAGGGAGAGACGCAGGGGTGTCAGGCCCTTTGGAGTCTGTGTGTGTGTGAAAACGTCGGTTGGGATTCAAATATTTTTAGAACTCCCAATGTAAAGTCAATGGGACTTTTTTGACCGCTTTTTCGTCCGCTGTGCGAACATCGTACACCCGATCGCTTAGAAAAGTCATAGCACACCTCTCCTCAATGAGCCGCTCGATTTGACCCCTCACTCAGGGGTCTGTGACAAACGGTGCGGGGCGAGTTTTGCGCCAAACTTTTGTCCAGAATAATAAAAAAAGTAAAAGAATAATAATAAGTATGAGCAATAACAATAGTGATGCTTTTAAAAAAGCACCACTAATAATAACTAGAATGTACATTTCCTGAAGAAAATGTGAAGTGGTGCTTGCAGTGGCACAAAATTCACCACTGGGCAGATGCTAACACAATTAACATGTTGTGATACCATGATAAACAACATTTTAGCATTATTTACCACGATTTACCATGTTTCTAAGATGATTTATTACGATTTACCACATTCCAGCATGGTTTACTATGATTAACATGTTGTTAGAATGATGCTAGCAGGATTAGCATGTTGTTAGCATGCTTTTAACAAGATGCTAGCATGATTAGCATTTTGCTAGCATGTTTTCAGCTAGATACTAACATGATTAGCATGTTGTTAGCATTATGCTAGCTTGATTAGCATGTTGCTAGCATGATGCTAGCTTGATTAGCATGTTGCTAGCTTGATTAGCATGTTGCTAGCATAATGCTAGCATGATTAGCATGTTGCTAGCATGATGCTAGATTGATTAGCATGATGCTAGCATTATGCTAGCTTGATTAGCATGTTGTTAGCATGATGCTAACTTTATTAGCATGTTGGTAGCCTAATGCTAGCATGATTAGCATGTTTGCTAGCATGATGCTAGCTTGATTAGCATTATGCTAGCTTGATTAGCATGTTGCTAGCATGATTAGCATGTTGCTAGCATGATGCTAGCTTGATTAGCATGCTAGCATAATGCTAGCATGATTAGCATGTTGCTAGCATGATGCTAGCTTGATTAGCATGTTGCTAGCATGATTAGCATGTTTCTAACATGATGCTAGCTTGATTAGCATGTTGCTAGCATGATGCTAGCTTGATTAGCATGTTGCCAGCATGTTTTTAGCAAGATGCTGTTGCCAGGTGGTTGCTAGGGTGTTCTGGGTGGTTGCTATGGTGTTGCTAGGCAGTTGCTAGGGTGTTCTGGGTGGTTGCTAGGCAGTTGCTAAGGTATTCTTGGTGGTTGCTAGGCAGTTGCTAGGGTATTCTTGGTGGTTGCTAGGGCGTTGCTAGGTGGTTGCTAGGGTGTTCTGGGTGGTTGCTATGGTGTTGTTAGGCAGTTGCTATGGTATTCTGGGTGGATACTAGGGCATTGCTAGGCAGTTGCTAGGGTGTTCTGGTTGGTTGCTAGGTGTTCTGGGTGGTTGCTAGGCAGTTGCTAGGTGTTCTGGGTGGTTGCTAGGCAGTTGCTAGGGTGTTCTGGGTGCTTGCTAGAGTTTTTTGTGGTTACTAGAGCATTTCTAGACGTTGCTAGGGTGTTCAGGGTGGTTGCTAAGGTGTTTTTGTTAGTTGCTATGGTGTTACTAGGTGGTTGGTAGTTGTCAAATATGGTTACTATGGAGTTTTTATAGAGTTCTTAAAATCTTTAATAACGAGTGCCTTCTGTACGGCACTCGGCCTGCGGCCTCGTGCCTATGGCCGAATAGGCACAAGCATGGAGCAATATCGCAAGGCCACGAGAGTAAAATTGCTTTAAAAAATATTTAAAAAATAAAAAAATGTTTTTTTTTGGTTTAGGGTGGTTGCTAGGGAGCTCTTAGTGGTTGCTAGGGTGCTGAAACTGGTTGCTAGGGTGTGGCTATGAAGATTTTAGGCCATTACTTATTGGCTGCTTGATAATATAAATCCTCTGAGGGAGAGAGAGAGGGAGAGACGCAGGGGTGTCAGGCCCTTTGGAGTCTGTGTGTGTGAAAACGTCGGTTGGGATTCAAATATTTTTAGAACTCCCAATGTAAAGTCAATGGGACTTTTTTGGCCGCTTTTTCGTCCGCTGTGCGAACATCGTACACCCGATCGCTTAGAAAAGTCATAGCACACCTCTCCTCAATGAGCCGCTCGATTTGACACCTCATTCATGGGTCTGTGACAAACGGTGCGGGGCGAGTTACGCGCCAAACTTTGTCCAGAATAATAATAATAATAAAAACTAGAATGTACATTTCCTGAAGAAAATGTGAAGTGGTGCTTGCAGTGGCAAAATTCGCCACTGGGCAGATGCTAACACAATTGACATGTTGTGATACCATGATATACATGACAGCATGACACTTTAGCAGTATTTACCACGATTTACCATGATTCTAAGATGATTTACTACGATTTACCACATTCCAGCATGATTTACTATGATTAACATGTTGTTAGAATGATGCTAGCATGATTAGCATGTTGTTAGCATGATTAGCATGTTGGTTGGATGATGCTAGCATGATTAGCATTTTGCTAGCATGTTTTTAGCTAGATGCTAACATGATTAGCATGTTACTAGCATTATGCTAGCTTGATTAGCATGTTGCTAGCATAATGCTAGCATGATTAGCATGTCTCTAGCATGATCAGCATGTTGCTAGCATAATTCTAACATAATTAGCATGTTGCTAGCATGATTAGCATGTTGGTTGGATGATGCTAGCTTGATTAGCATGTTGCTAGCATGATGCTAAGTTGTTTAGCATTTTGCTAGCATGATGCTAGCATGATTAGCATGTTGCTAGCATGATTAGCATGTTGCCAGCATGTTTTTAGCAAGATGCTGTTGCCAGGTGGTTGCTAGGGTGTTCTGGGTGGTTGCTATGGTGTTGCTAGGCAGTTGCTAAGGTGTTCTGGGTGGTTGCTAGGCAGTTGCTAGAGTATTCTTGGTGGTTGCTAGGCAGTTGCTAGGGTATTCTTGGTGGTTGCTAGGGCGTTGCTAGGTGGTTGCTAGGGTGTTCTGGGTGGTTGCTATGGTGTTGCTAGGCAGTTGCTATGGTATTCTGGGTGGATGCTAGGGCGTTGCTAGAGTGTTCTGGGTGGTTGCTAGGCAGTTGCTAGGTGTTCTGGGTGGTTGCTAGACAGTTGCTAGGGTGTTCTGGGTGGTTGCGAGTGCCTTATGTACGGCACTCGGCCTGCGGCCTCGTGCCTATGGCCGAATAGGCACAAGCATGGAGCAATTTCGCAAGGCCACGAGTGTAATATTGCTTTAATTTTTTAAAAAAAAGCAGTTGCTAGGGTGTTCTGGGTGGTTGCGAGTGCCTTCAGTATGGCACTCGGCCTGCGGCCTCGTGCCTATGGCCGAATAGGGTGTTCTGGGTGGTTCAGTACGGCACTCGGCCTGCGGCCTCGTGCCTATGGCCGAATAGGCACAAGCATGGAGCAATATCGCAAGGCCACGAGTGTAATATTGCGTTAAAAAATACAAAAAAATACAAAAAATTTTTTTTTTTGGTTTAGGGTGGTTGCTAGGGAGCTCTTAGTGGTTGCTAGGGTGCTGAAACTGGTTGCTAGGGTGTGGCTATGAAGATTTAAGGAAATTACTTATTGGCTGCTTGATAATATAAATCCTCTGAGGGAGAGAGAGAGGGAGAGACGCAGGGCTGTCAGGCCCTTTGGAGTGGTGTGTGTGTGAAAACGTCGGTTGGGATTCAAATATTTTTAGAATGCCCAATGTAAAGTCAATGGGGACTTTTTTGGCCGCTTTTTCGTCCGCTGTGCGAACATCGTACACCCGATCGCTTAGAAAAGTCATAGCACACCTCTCCTCAATGAGCCGGTCGATTTGACACCTCACTCAGGGGTCTGAGACAAACGGTGCGGGGCGAGTTTCGCGCCAAACTTTTGTCCAGAATAAGAATAATAACTAGAATGTACATTTCCTGAAGAAAATGTGAAGTGGTGCTTGCAGTGGCAAAACTCGCCACTCGGTTGCTAGGGTGCGGTTAGCTAGATTTTAGCAAGATGATAACAAAATTAACATCATGCTAGCATGATAAGCATGTGACTAACATAATGCTAGCACCATGTTAGCATGATTAGCATATTGCTAGCATGATTATTATGTTGCTAGGATGATGCTAGCATGCTTTTACCATGTGGCTAGCATAGTTTACCATGATTTACCATAGTTTACCATGATTTACTATAGTATACCATGATTTACCATGTTCAAGTATGATTTACTGATTCAAGCATGATTTACCATAGTTTACCATGATTTACCATAGTTTACTATAGTATACCATGATTTACCATGTTCAAGTATGATTTACTGATTCAAGCATGAATTACCATAGTTTACCATGATTTACCATAGTTTACCATGATTTACCACGATTTACCATAGTTTACCATGATTTACTATAGTATACCACGATTTACCATGTTCAAGTATAATTTACTGATTCTAGCATGATTTACCATAGTTTACCATGATTTACCATAGTTTACCACGATTTACCATAGTTTACCACGATTTACCATAATTTACCATGATTTACTATAGTATACCATGATTTACCATGTTCAAGTATGATTTACTGATTCTAGCATGATTTACCATAGTTTACCATGATTTACCATAGTTTACCATTATTTACCACGATTTACCATAGTTTACCATGATTTACCATAGTTTACCATGATTTACCACGATTTACCACGATTTACCATAGTTTACCATGATTTACTATAGTATACCATGATTTACCATGTTCAAGTATGATTTACTGATTCTAGCATTATTTATCATAGTTTACCATGATTTACCATGATTTACTATAGTATACCAGATTTACCATAGTTTACCATGATTTACCATGATTTACCATAGTTTACTATGATTTACTATAGTATACCATGATTTACCATGTTCAAGTATGATTTACTGATTCTAGCATGATTTACCATAGTTTACCATGCTTTTCCATAGTTTACCATGATTTACCATAGTTTACCATGATTTACCACGATTTACCATAGTTTACCATGATTTACTATAGTATACCATGATTTACCATGTTCAAGTATGATTTACTGATTCTAGCATGATTTAGCATAGTTTACCATGATTTACCACGATTTAGCATAGTTTACCATGATTTACTATAGTATACCATGATTTACCATGTTCAAGAATGATTTACTGATTCTAGCATGATTTATTACAGTTTACCATGATTTACCACGATTTACTATAGTTTACCATGATTTACTATAGTATACCATGATTTACCATGTTCAAGTATGATTTACTGATTCAAGCATGATTTACCATAGTTTACCATAGTTTACCACGATTTACCACAATTTACTATAGTTTACCATGATTTACTATAGTATACCATGATTTACCATGTTCAAGTATGATTTACTGATTCTAGCATGATATGCCATAGTTTACCATGATTTACCATAGTTTACCATGATTTACCACGATTTACCATAGTTTACCATGATTTACTATAGTATACCATGATATACCATGTTCAAGTATGATTTACTGATTCTAGCATGATTTACCATAGTTTACCATGATTTACCATAGTTTACCATGATTTACTATAGTATACCATGATTTACCATGTTTTAGTATGATTTACTATGATTCTAGGATGATTTACCATAGTTTACAATGATTTAGTCAAAAGAGCCAAGTCCCATCTCTATACTATGTTTTGATGCAGAGATATACGTTTTGCTAAACGGTTGCTAGGGTACTCTTTTTGGTTGTTATGGAGTTGCTTGACAGCTGCCAATGATGAAACTGCAAAGGCTTCTTGACACTTTGAATGATATAAACCAACTCCCATGCCTCTGTGACATTCAGAATGGAAGATATCCCTCTTTGGATTTTGGTTGCTAAGGTGCTCGACAATGGTTGCTATGGAGGGGCTAGGAAGTGTTGAGGTGATTCATGATTGGCCGTTTGCTGCCCCGAGTCAAATGAGACCACCCTCGTGTTTGTATGACAATTCAGTCTGGAGATATCCCTTTGATCTATTTCAATGGAAGTCTATGGGACTTGTTGCTAAGGTTCTCTAAATGGTTGCTAGGGCGTGGCTTGATAGCTTCACAATGAGCCTGAGAGACTGATTGGTCGTCTGAGTAAAATGAGCCCGCCCCCCTGTCTCTATGACACTGTGATCCAGAGCTACGTTCAATAGAAAATCCCTATGCAATTTACCATAGTAGGAAAAGCATGTGTGTTTCACGGGACGTTCCTTCCCCATAGTAAGTCAATGGGGCAACTTTGGGCAGCTCCTGCCCCCCAGGGGTGCAACTTTTACCCCATTGTGAGGTATGCTCTTACAGAGTCTGTCAGCCTCTTCAAATGTGGTAAATCACACGTTTCTGCGAAATCCTCGCTCCGAGCTACGAGTGCTCAAAGTTCGTCGCAATGTTAAGTCATTGGGACTTTTTGGGCCGCTTTTTCGCCCCTGGGGCGAACACCGCCCCCCCGATCGCTTATAAAAGTCATAGCACACCTCTCCTCAATGAGCCGGTCGATTTGACACCTCATTCATGAATCTGTGACAAACGGTGCGGGACGAGTTACGCGCCAAACTTTGTGTGGAATAATAATAAAAAGAAGAATAATAATAAGTATGAGCAATAACAATAGTGATGCCTTGCTTTCAGCAAGCACCACTAACTAGAATGTACATTTCCTGAAGAAAATGTGAAGTGGTGCTTGCAGTGGCAAAATTCGCCACTGGGCAGATGCTAACACAATTACCATGTTGTGATTCCATGATATACCACGCTTTAGCATTATTTACCACGATTTACCATGATTCTAAGATGATTTACTACGATTTACCACATTCCAGCATTATTTACTATGATTAACATGTTGTTAGAATGATGCTAGCATGATTAGCATGTTGTTAGCATGATTGGCATGTTGGTTGGATGATGCTAGCATGATTAGCATGTTGCTAGCATGCTTTTAACAAGATGCTAGCATGATTAGCATTTTGCTAGCATGTATTTAGCTAGATGCTAACATGATTAGCATGTTACTAGCATTATACTAGCTTGATTAGCATGTTGCTAGCATTATGCTAGTATGATTAGCATGTCTCTAGCATGATGCTAGCTTGATCAGCATGTTGCTAGCATAATGCTAACTTGATTAGCATGTTGCTAGCATGATTAGCATGTTGGTTGGATGATGCTAGCATGATTAGCATGTTGTTAGTATGCTTTTAACAAGATGCTAGCATGATTAGCATTTTGCTAACATGTTTTTAGCTATATGTTAACATGATTAGCATTTTACTAGCATTATGCTAGCTTGATTAGCATGTTGCTAGCATAATGCTAGCATGATTAGCATGTCTCTAGCATGATGCTAGCTTGATCAGCATGTTGCTAGCATAATGCTAACATGATTAGCATGTTGCTAGCATGATGCTAGCATGATTAGCATGTTACTAGCATGATGCTAGCTTTATTAACATGTTGCTAGCATGATGCTAGCTTTATTAGCATGTTGGTAGCATGATGCTAGCATGATTAGCATGTTGGTAGCATGATGCTAGCTTGATTAGCATGTTGCTAGCATGATGCTAGCTTTATTAGCATGTTGGTAGCATGATGCTAGCATGATTAGCATGTTGGTGGCATGATAACGCTAGCTTTATTAGCATGTTGGTAGCATGATGCTAGCATGATTAGCATGTTGGTAGCATGATGCTAGCTTGATTAGCATGTTGCTAGCATGATGCTAGCTTGATTAGCATGTTGCTAGCATGATGCTAGCATGATTAGAATGTTACTAGCATGATGCTAGCTTTATTAACATGTTGTTAGCATTATGCTAGCTTTATTAGCATGTTGGTAGCATAATGCTAGCATGATTAACATGTTGGTAGCATGATGCTAGCTTGATTAGCATGTTGCTAGCATGATTAGCATGTTGGTTGGATGATGCTAGCATGATTTGCATGTTGTTAGCATGATGCTAGCTTGATTAGCATGTTGCTAGCATGATGCTAGCATGATTAGCATGTTGTTAGCATGTTTTTAGCAAGATGCTGTTGCCAGGTGGTTGCTAGGGTGTTCTGGGTGGTTGCTATGGTGTTGCTAGGCAGTTGCTAAGGTGTTCTGGGTGGTTGCTAGGCAGTTGCTAGGGTATTCTTGGTGGTTGCTAGGGCGTTGCTAGGTGGTTGCTAGGGTGTTCTGGGTGGTTGCTATGGTGTTGCTAGGCAGTTGCTATGGTATTCTGGGTGGATGCTAGGGCGTTGCTAGAGTGTTCTGGGTGGTTGCTAGGCAGTTGCTAGGTGTTCTGGGTTGTTGCTAGACAGTTGCTAGGATGTTCTGGGTGGTTGCGAGTGCCTTATGTACGGCACTCGGCCTGCGGCCTCGTGCCTATGGCCAAATAGGCACAAGCATGGAGCAATTTCGCAAGGCCACGAGTGTAATATTGCTTTAATTTTTTTTAAAAAAGCAGTTGCTAGGGTGTTCTGGGTGGTTGCGAGTGCCTTCAGTACGGCACTCGGCCTGCGGCCTCGTGCCTATGGCCGAATAGGGTGTTCTGGGTGGTTCAGTACGGCACTCGGCCTGCGGCCTCGTGCCTATGGCCGAATAGGCACAAGCATGGAGCGATATCGCAAGGCCACGAGAGTAAAATTGCTTTAAAAAATATAAAAAAAATAAAAAAATGTTTTTTTTTGGTTTAGGGTGGTTGCTAGGGAGCTCTTAGTGGTTGCTAGGGTGCTGAAACTGGTTGCTAGGGTGTGGCTATGAAGATTTTAGGCCATAACTTATTGGCTGCTTGATAATATAAATCCTCTGAGGGAGAGAGAGAGGGAGAGACGCAGGGGTGTCAGGCCCTTTGGAGTGGTGTGTGTGTGAAAACGTCGGTTGGGATTTGAATTTTTTTAGAATGCCCAATGTAAAGTCAATGGGGACTTTTTTGGCCGCTTTTTCGTCCGCTGTGCGAACATCGTACACCCGATCGCTTAGAAAAGTCATAGCACACCTCTCCTCAATGAGCCGGTCGATTTGACACTTCACTCAGGGGTCTGTGACAAACGGTGCGGGGCGAGTTTCGCGCCAAACTTTGTCCAGAATAATAATAATAAGAACTAGAATGTACATTTCCTGAAGAAAATGTGAAGTGGTGCTTGCAGTGGCAAAACTCGCCACTCGGTTGCTAGGGTGTTGTACATGATTGCATACGAGCCAACAACCATGTCTGTACGATGTTCTGGTGCAGAGATATGGCTTATTCATGTTGTTCAGGTGGTTGCTAGGGTGTTCTGTGTGGTTGCTATGGTGTTGCTAGGCGGTTGCTAGGGTATTCTGGGTGGTTGCTAGGCGGGTGCTAGGGTATTCTGGGTGGTTGCTATGGTGTTGCTAGGCGGTTGCTAGGGTGTTCTGGGTGGTTGCTAGGGCGTTGCTAGGCAGTTGCTAGGGTGTTCTGGGTGGTTGCTATGGTGTTGCTAGGGTATTCTAGGTTGTTGCTAGGCAGTTGCTATGGTGTTGCTAGGGTATTCTAGGTTGTTGCTAGGCAGTTGCTATGGTGTTGCTAGGCGGTTGCTATGGAATTCTGGGTGGTTGCTAGGGTATTCTTGGTGGTTGCTAGGCAGTTGCTAGGGTATTCTGGGTGGTTGCTAGGGCATTGCTAGGCAGTTGCTAGGGTGTTCTGGGTGATTGCTATGGTGTTGTTAGGCAGTTGCTATGGTATTCTGGGTGGATGCTAGGGCGTTGCTAGGGTGTTCTGGGTGGTTGCTAGGCAGTTGCTAGGTGTTCTGGGTGGTTACTAGGCAGTTGCTAGGTGTTCTGGGTGGTTGCTAGGCAGTTGCTAGGATGTTCTGGGTGGTTGCTAGAGTTTTTTGCTGGTTACTAGAGCATTTCTAGACATTGCTAGGGTGTTCAGGATGGTTGCTAAGGTATTTTTTTAGTTGCTATGATGTTACTAGGTGGTTGGTAGTTGTCAAAGATGGTTACTATGGAGTTTTTATAGAGTTATTAAAATCTTTAATAACGAGTGCCTTCTGTACGGCACTCGGCCTGCGGCCTCGTGCCTATGGTCGAATAGGCACAAGCATGGAGCAATATCGCAAGGCCACGAGTGTAATATTGCATTAAAAAATACAAAAAAATTAAAAAACATTTTTTTTTTGGTTTAGGGTGGTTGCTAGGGAGCTCTTAGTGGTTGCTAGGGTGCTGAAACTGGTTGCTAGGGTGTGGCTATGAAGATTTTAGGCCATTACTTATTGGCTGCTTGATAATATAAATCCTCTGAGGGAGAGAGAGAGGGAGAGACGCAGGGGTGTCAGGCCCTTTGGAGTGGTGTGTGTGTGAAAACGTCGGTTGGGATTCAAATATTTTTAGAACTCCCAATGTAAAGTCAATGGGGACTTTTTTGGCCGCTTTTTCGTCCGCTGTGCGAACATCGTACACCCGATCGCTTAGAAAAGTCATAGCACACCTCTCCTCAATGAGCCGGTCGATTTGACACCTCATTCATGGGTCTGAGACAAACGGTGCGGGGCGAGTTTCGCGCCAAACTTTGTCCAGAATAATAATAATAATAATAATAATAAGAATAATAAGTATGAGCAATAACAATAGTGATGCCTTGCTTTCAGCAAGCACCACTAACTAGAATGTACATTTCCTGAAGAAAATGTGAAGTGGTGCTTGCATTGGCAAAACTCGCCTCTCGGTTGCTAGAGTGTGGTACATGATTGCATACGAGCCAACAAACATGTCTGTACGATGTTCTGGTGCTGAGATATGGCTTATTCATATTGTTCAGGTGGTTGCTAGGGTGTTCTGTGTGGTTGCTAGGGCTTTGCTAGGTGGTTGCTAGGGTGTCTGGGTGGTTGCTATGGTGTTCTGGGTGGTTGCTATGGCGTTGCTAGGCGGTTGCTAGGATATTCTGGATGGTTGCTAGGGCGTTGCTAAGCAGTTGCTAGGGTATTCTGGGTGGTTGCTAGGGCGTTGCTAGGCAGTTGCTAGGGTGTTCTGAGTGTTTGCTATGGCGTTGCTAGGCGGTTGCTAGGGTATTCTGGGTGGTTGCTAGGAAGTTGCTAGGGTATTCTGGGTGGTTGCTAGGGCGTTGCTAGGCAGTTGCTAGGGTGTTCTGGGTGGTTGCTATGGTGTTGCTAGGCAGTTGCTATGGTATTTTGGGTGGATGCTAGGGCGTTGCTAGGCAGTTGCTAGGGTGTTCTGGGTGGTTGCTAGGCAGTTGCTAGGTGTTCTGGGGGGTTGCTAGGCAGTTGCTATGGTATTCTGGGTGGATGCTAGGGCATTACTAGGCAGTTGCTAGGGTGTTCTGGGTGGTTGCTAGGCAGTTGTTAGGTGTTCTGGGTGGTTGCTAGGCAGTTGCTAGGTGTTCTGGGTGGTTGGTAGGCAGTTGCTAGGGTGTTCTGGGTGGTTGCTAGAGTTTTTTGGTGGTTACTAGAGCATTTCTAGACGTTGCTAGGGTGTTCAGGGTGGTTGCTAAGATATTTTTGTTAGGTGCTATGGTGTTACTAGGTGGTTGGTAGTTGTCAAATATGGTTACTATGGAGTTTTTATAGAGTTCTTAAAATCTTTAATAACGAGTGCCTTCAGTACGGCACTCGGCCTGCGGCCTCGTGCCTATGGCCGAATAGGCACAAGCATGGAGCAATATCGCAAGGCCACGAGATTAAAATTGCTTTAAAAAATATTAAAAAAAATAAAAAAATGTTTTGTATTCTTGGTGGTTGCTAGGGTGTTCTGGGTGGTTGCTATGGTGTTGCTAGGCAGTTGCTATGGTATTTTGGGTGGATGCTAGGGCGTTGCTAGGCAGTTGCTAGGCTGTTCTGGGTGGTTGCTAGGCAGTTGCTAGGTGTTCTGGGGGGTTGCTAGACAGTTGCTAGGGTGTTCTGGGTGGTTGCTACGGTATTTTTGGTGGTTACTAGAGCGTTTCTAGACGTTGCTAGGGTGTTCAGGATGGTTGCTAAGGTATTTTTTTAGTTGCTATGGTGTTACTAGGTGGTTGGTAGTTGTCAAAGATGGTTGCTATGGAGTTTTTATAGAGTTATTAAAATCTTTAATAACGAGTGCCTTCAGTACGGCACTCGGCCTGCGGCCTCGTGCCTATGGCCGAATAGGCACAAGCATGGAGCAATATCGCAAGGCCACGAGTGTAATATTGCGTTAAAAAATACAAAAAAATGTAAAAAACATTTTTTTTGGTTTAGGGTGGTTGCTAGGGAGGTCTTAGTGGTTGCTAGGGTGCTGAAACTGGTTGCTAGGGTGTGGCTATGAAGATTTTAGGCCATAACTTATTGGCTGCTTGATAATATAAATCCTCTGAGGGAGAGAGAGAGGGAGAGACGCAGGGGTGTCAGGCCCTTTGGAGTCTGTGTGTGTGAAAACGTCGGTTGGGATTCAAATATTTTTAGAACTCCCAATGTAAAGTCAATGGGACTTTTTTGGCCGCTTTTTTGCCCGCTGTGCGAACATCGTACACCCGATCGCTTAGAAAAGGCATAGCACACCTGTCCTCAATGAGCCGGTCGATTTGATGCCTCACTCAGTGGTCTGAGACAAACGGTGCGGGGCGAGTTTCGCGTCAAACTTTGTCCAGAATAAAAATAAGAATAATAATAATAAGTATGCAAGAGAACACTAATGATGTCTTGCTTTCAGCAAGCACCATTAACTAGAATGTACATTTCCTGAAGAAAATGTGAAGTGGTGCTTGCAGTGGCAAAATTCACCACTGGGCAGATGCTAACACAATTAACATGTTGTGATACCATGATATACCACATTTTAGCATTATTTACCACGATTTACCATGTTTCTAAGATGATTTACTACGATTTACCACATTCCAGCATGATTTACTATGATTAACATGTTGTTAGAATGATACTAGCAGGATTAGCATGTTGTTAGCATGATTAGCATGTTGGTTGGATGATGCTAGCATGATTAGCATGTTGCTAGCATGCTTTTAACAAGATGCTAGCATGATTAGCATTTTGCTAGCATGTTTTTAGCTAGATGCTAACATGATTAGCATGTTGTTAGCATTATGCTAGCTTGATTAGCATGTTGCTAGCATGATGCTAGCTTGATTAGCATGTTGCTAGCATAATGCTAGCATGATTAGCATGTTGCTAGCATGATGCTAGCTTGATTAGCATGATGCTAGCATAATGCTAGCTTGATTAGCATGATGCTAGCATAATGCTAGCTTGATTAGCATGTTGTTAGCATGATGCTAGCTTTATTAGCATGTTGGTAGCATAATGCTAGCATGATTAACATGTTGCTAACATGATGCTAGCTTGATTAGCATGATGCTAGCATGATTCTAGCATGATTACCATGTTGCTAGCATGATGCTAGCTTGATTAGCATGTTGCTATCATGATGCTAGCTTGATTAGCATGTTTGCCAGCATGTTTTTAGCAAGATGGTGTTGCTAGGCAGTTGCTAAGGTGTTCTGGGTGGTTGCTAGGCAGTTGCTAGGGTATTCTTGGTAGTTGCTAGGCAGTTGCTAGGGTATTTTTGGTGGTTGCTAGGGCATTGCTAGGTGGTTGCTAGGGTGTTCTGGGTGGTTGCTATGGTGTTGCTAGGCAGTTGCTATGGTATTCTGGGTGGATGCTAGGGCATTTCTAGGCAGTTGCTAGGGTGTTCTGGGTGGTTGCTAGAGTTTTTTGTGGTTACTAGAGCATTTCTAGACGTTGTTAGGGTGTACAGGGTGGTTGCTAAGGTATTTTTGGTAGTTGCTATGGTGTTACTAGGTGGTTGGTAGTTGTCAAATATGGTTACTATGGAGTTTTTATAGAGTTCTTAAAATCTTTAATAACGAGTGCCTTCAGTACGGCACTCGGCCTGCGGCCTCGTGCCTATGGCCGAATAGGCACAAGCATGGAGTGATATCGCAAGGCCACGAGAGTAAAATTGCTTTAAAAAATAAAAAAAATGTAAAAAAATGTTTTTTTTTGGTTTAGGGTGGTTGCTAGGGAGCTCTTAGTGGTTGCTAGGGTGCTGAAACTGGTTGCTAGGGTGTGGCTATGAAGATTTTAGGCCATTACTTATTGGCTGCTTGATAATATAAATCCTCTGAGGGAGAGAGAGAGGGAGAGACGCAGGGGTGTCAGGCCCTTTGGAGTGGTGTGTGTGTGAAAACGTTGGTTGGGATTCAAATATTTTTAGAACTCCCAATGTAAAGTCAATGGGGACTTTTTTGGCCGCTTTTTCGTCCGCTGTGCGAACATCGTACACCCGATCGCTTAGAAAAGTCATAGCACACCTCTCCTCAATGAGCCGGTCGATTTGACACTTCACTCAGGGGTCTGTGACAAACGGTGCGGGGCGAGTTTCGCGCCAAACTTTGTCCAGAATAATAATAATAATAACTAGAATGTACATTTCCTGAAGAAAATGTGAAGTGGTGCTTGCAGTGGCAAAATTCGCCACTGGGCAGATGCTAACACAATTGACATGTAGTGATACCATGATATACCACATTTTAGCATTATTTACCACGATTTACCATGTTTCTAAGATGATTTATTACGATTTAACATATTCCAGCATGATTTACTATGATTAACATGTTGTTAGAATGATGTTAGCAGGATTAGCATGTTGTTAGCATTATTAGCATATTGGTTGGATGATGCTAGCATGATTAGCATTTTGCTAGCATGCTTTTAACAAGATGCTAGCATTATTAGCATGTTGCTAGCATGTTTTTAGCTAGATGCTAACATGATTAGCATGTTGCTAGCATGATTAGCATGGTGCTAGCATGATGCTAGCTTGATTAGCATGTTGCTAGCATAATGTTAGCATGATTCGCATGTTGCTAGCATGATGCTAGCTTGATTAGCATGATGCTAGCATTATGCTAGCTTGATTAGCATGTTGTTAGCATGATGCTAGCTTAATTAGCATGTTGGTAGCCTAATGCTAGCATGATTAGCATGTTGCTAGTATGATGCTAGCTTGATTAGCATTATGCTAGCTTGATTAGCATGTTGCTAGCATGATTAGCATGTTTGCTAACATGATGCTAGCTTAATTAGCATTATGCTAGCTTGATTAGCATGTTGCTAGCATGATGCTAGGTTGATTAGCATGTTGCTAGCATGATGCTAGCTTGATTAACATGTTGCCAACATGTTTTTAGCAAGATGCTGTTGCCAGGTGGTTGCTAGGGTGTTCTGGGTGGTTGCTATGGTGTTGCTAGGCAGTTGCTAAGGTGTTCTGGGTGGTTGCTAGGCAGTTGCTAGGGTATTCTTGGTGGTTGCTAGGCAGTTGCTAGGGTATTCTTGGTGGTTGCTAGGGCGTTGCTAGGTGGTTGCTAGGGTGTTCTGGGTGGTTGCTATGGTGTTGCTAGGCAGTTGCTATGGTATTCTGGGTGGATACTAGGGCATTGCTAGGCAGTTGCTAGGGTGTTCTGGTTGGTTGCTAGGTGTTCTGGGTGGTTGCTAGGCAGTTGCTAGGTGTTCTAGGTGGTTGCTAGGCAGTTGCTAGGGTGTTCTGGGTGCTTGCTAGAGTTTTTTGTGGTTACTAGAGCATTTCTAGACGTTGCTAGGGTGTTCAGGGTGGTTGCTAAGGTGTTTTTGTTAGTTGCTATGGTGTTACTAGGTGGTTGGTAGTTGTCAAATATGGTTACTATGGAGTTTTTATAGAGTTCTTAAAATCTTTAATAACGAGTGCCTTCTGTACGGCACGAGGCCGCGCATGGAGCAATATCGCAAGGCCACGAGAGTAAAATTGCTTTAAAAAATATTTAAAAAATAAAAAAATGTTTTTTTTTGGTTTAGGGTGGTTGCTAGGGAGCTCTTAGTGGTTGCTAGGGTGCTGAAACTGGTTGCTAGGGTGTGGCTATGAAGATTTTGGGCCATAACTTATTGGCTGCTTGATAATATAAATCCTCTGAGGGAGAGAGAGAGGGAGAGACGCAGGGGTGTCAGGCCCTTTGGAGTCTGTGTGTGTGAAAACGTCGGTTTGGATTTGAATTTTTTAGAATGCCCAATGTAAAGTCAATGGGACTTTTTTGGCCGCTTTTTCGTCCGCTGTGCGAACATCGTACACCCGATCGCTTAGAAAAGTCATAGCACACCTCTCCTCAATGAGCCGGTCGATTTGACACCTCACTCAGGGGTCTGTGACAAACGGTGCGGGGCAAGTTACGCGCCAAACTTTGTGTGGAATAAGTATGAGCAATAACAATAGTGTTGCTTTGAAAAGCACCACTAATAATAATAATAATAATAATAAGAATAATAAGTATGAGCAATAACAATAGTGATGCCTTGCTTTCAGCAAGCACCACTAACTAGAATGTACATTTCCTGAAGAAAATGTGAAGTGGTGCTTGCAGTGGCAAAATTCACCACTGGGCAGATGCTAACACAATTAAAATGTTGTGATACCATGATATACTACATTTTAGCATTATTTACCATGATTTACCATGTTTCTAAGATGATTTATTACGATTTACCACATTCCAGCATGATTTACTAGGGGTGCAACGGTACAGATAGCCCACGGTACGGTCCGTACCTCGGTTTTTGGGCCACGGTCTCGGTTCGGTTTCGGTACATGTTTTGTGCAGAAAGAGACTGCTATTTCATCCCAAAAATATGTTTTATTTTTCTTATGAGCATAAACAGAATGTCACAGTAGGAAGAACATCAATGTATGGAATAAATTAACACTCTAGTCTGTACTGAACAACACTAAGTAATACAACCTCTTCAACTATCACTTATATGAAATACAAAATGTAAACAAACACACTTCAAAATATTCAAGTGGATCCCAATTCCAAACCTTGATAACTGGTATATGAAGTGATCAATGTGCAAGAAAAAGTGCACTGTTACCTTTAACAAACATAAATTAGCTTGTGCTTTGAATAAAAAAAAGCAGAGCAAAATAATATAATAAAAAATACTGCATTCAGGATACAAAGTGCAATGTTATTTACTCATCCACTATTGAGAGATTCTTGTGCAAAAAGATGAGTCTATCAACACTGTCTGGTTCAAGGCGAGAAAAATAAAACCGGTTGGCACTAACGATGTCCCCAGCAGTGGAGAAAATTCTCAACTTTTCAGAATGCCGCAAGCGCACTGTAGGTCACGTGACAAGAACCAACCACAGCTGATGGTTGCTTTAGCAACGACAGACGCCTCCGGAGCGCAACCGCCCTAGCGCTTTGGAAAAAGGAGAACGCGGCGCGCCTAGCGTTTTCTACGCGTTTTTAGGCGCGATATGTGAACGGCGCCTAAAGCAAAAACTAAAAGGATCAGCGCGAACTCAATGGCAAAACCGAAGTCCCGCGGTACACGAGGGTAGATTGTCCCGTGCAGGGCTGACCGAACGGTCCGGGATTTTACCGTGTACCGTTGCATCCCTATGATTTACTATGATTAACATGTTCTTAGAATGATGCTAGCAGGATTAGCATGTTGTTAGCATGATTAGCATGTTGGTTGGATGATGCTAGCATGATTAGCATGTTGCTAGCATGCTTTTAACAAGATGCTAGCATGATTAGCATGTTACTAGCATGCTTTTAACAAGATGCTAGCATGATTAGCATTTTGCTAGCATGTTTTTAGCTAGATGCTAACATGATTAGCATGTTGTTAACATTATGCTAGCTTGATTAGCATGTTGCTGGCATGATGCTAGCTTGATTAGCATGATGCTAGCATTATGCTAGCTTGATTAGCATGTTGTTAGCATGATGCTAGCTTTATTAGCATGTTGGTAGCATAATGCTAGCATGATTAGCATGTTGCTAGCATTATGCTAGCTTGATTAGCATGTTGCTAGCATGATTAGCATGTTGCTAGCATGATGCTAGCTTGATAAGCATGTTGCTAGCATAATGCTAGCATGATTAGCATGTTGTGCTAATGATTAGCATGTTGTGCATTATGCTAGCATCATGCTAATCAAGCTAGCATGATGCTAGCATTATGCTAGCTTGATTAGCATGTTGTTAGCATTATGCTAGCTTTATTAGCATGTTGCCAGCATGTTTTTAGCAAGATGCTGTTGCCAGGTGGTTGCTAGGGTGTTCTGGGTGGTTGCTATGGTGTTGCTAGGCAGTTGCTAAGGTGTTCTGGGTGGTTGCTAGGCAGTTGCTAGGGTATTCTTGGTGGTTGCTAGGGCGTTGCTAGGTGGTTGCTATGGTGTTGCTAGGCAGTTGCTAAGGTGTTCTGGGTGGTTGCTAGGCAGTTGCTAGGGTATTCTTGGTGGTTGCTAGGCAGTTGCTAGGGTATTCTTGGTGGTTGCTAGGGCGTTGCTAGGTGGTTGCTAGGGTGTTCTGGGTGGTTGCTATGGTGTTGCTAGGCAGTTGCTATGGTATTCTAGGTGGATGCTAGGGCATTGCTAGGCAGTTGCTAGGGTGTTCTGGGTGGTTGCTAGGTGTTCTGGGTGGTTGCTAGGCAGTTGCTAGGTGTTCTAGGTGGTTGCTAGGCAGTTGCTAGGGTGTTCTGGGTGCTTGCTAGAGTTTTTTGTGGTTACTAGAGCATTTCTAGACGTTGCTAGGGTGTTCAGGGTGGTTGCTAAGGTGTTTTTGTTAGTTGCTATGGTGTTACTAGGTGGTTGGTAGTTGTCAAATATGGTTACTATGGAGTTTTTATAGAGTTCTTAAAATCTTTAATAACGAGTGCCTTCTGTACGGCACTCGGCCTGCGGCCTCGTGCCTATGGCCGAATAGGCACAAGCGTGGAGCGATATCGCAAGGCCACGAGAGTAAAATTGCTTTAAAAAATATAATAAAAATTAAAAAATGTTTTTTTTTGGTTTAGGGTGGTTGCTAGGGAGCTCTTAGTGGTTGCTAGGGTGCTGAAACTGGTTGCTAGGGTGTGGCTATGAAGAGTTTAGGCCATTACTTATTGGCTGCTTGATAATATAAATCCTCTGAGGGAGAGAGAGAGGGAGAGACGCAGGGCTGTCAGGCCCTTTGGAGTCTGTGTGTGTGAAAACGTCGGTTGGGATTCAAATATTTTTAGAACTCCCCATGTAAAGTCAATGGGACTTTTTTGGCCGCTTTTTCGTCCGCTGTGCGAACATCGTACACCCGATCGCTTAGAAAAGTCATACCACACCTCTCCTCAATGAGCCGGTCGATTTGACACCTCACTCAGGGGGCTGAGACAAACGGTGCGGGGCGAGTTACGCGCCAAACTTTGTCCAGAATAATAAGAATAATAACTAGAATGTACATTTCCTGAAGAAAATGTGAAGTGGTGCTTGCAGTGGCAAAACTCGCCACTGGGCAGATGCTAACACAATTAACATGTTGTGATACCATGATATACCACGTTTTAGCATTATTTACCACGATTTACCACATTCCAGCATGATTTACTATGATTAACATGATGTTAGAATGATGCTAACATGATTAGCATGTTGTTAACATGATTAGCATGATGCTAGCATGATTAGCATATTGCTAGCATGCTTTTAACAAGATGTTAGCATGATTAGCATTTTGCTAGCATGTTTTTAGCTAGATGCTAACAGGATTAGCATGTTGCTAACATTATGCTAGCTTCAATAACATGTTGTTAACATGATGCTAGCTTGATTAGCATGTTGCTAGCATGATGCTAGCATGATTAACATGATGCTAGCTTGATTAGCATTATGTTAACATGATGCTAGCTTGATTAACATTTTGATAGCATGAAGCTAACATGATTAGCATTTTGCTAGCATGTCTTTAGCAAGATGCTGTTGCCAGGTGGTTGCTAGGGTGTTCTGGGTGGTTGCTATGGTTTTGCTAGGCAGTTGCTAGGGTATCCTTGGTGGTTGCTAGGCAGTTGCTAGGGTATTCTTGGTGGTTTCTAGGGTGTTCTGGGTGGTTGCTATGGTGTTGCTAGGCAGTTGCTATGGTGTTCTGGGTGGATGCTAGGGCGTTGCTAGGCAGTTGCTAGGGTGTACTAGGTGGTTGCTAGGAAGTTGCTAGGGTGTTCTGGGTGGTTACTAGGCGGTTACTAGGTGTTCTGGGTGGTTGCTAGGCAGTTGCTAGGGTGTTCTGGGTGGTTGCTAGAGTTTTTTGGTGGTTACTAGAGCATTTCTAGACGTTGCTAGGGTGTTCTGGGTGGTTGCTAGGGTGTTCTGGGTGGTTGCTAGAGTTTTTTGGTGGTTACTAGAGCATTTCTAGACATTGCTAGGGTGTTCTGGGTGGTTGCTAGGCAGTTGCTAGGGTGTTTTGGGTGGTTGCGAGTGCCTTCAGTACGGCACTCGGCCTGCGGCCTCGTGCCTATGGCTGAATAGGCACAAGCATGGAGCTATATCGCAAGGCCACGAGAGTAAAATTGCTTTAAAAAATAAAAAAAAATAAAAAAAATGTTTTTTTTTGGTTTAGGGTGGTTGCTAGGGAGCTCTTAGTGGTTGCTAGGGTGCTGTAACTGGTTGCTAGGGTGTGGCTATGAAGATTTTAGGCCATTACTTATTGGCTGCTTGATAATATAAATCCTCTGAGGGAGAGAGAGAGGGAGAGACGCAGGGGTGTCAGGCCCTTTGGAGTCTGTGTGTGTGAAAACGGCAGTTGGGATTCAAATATTTTTAGAACTCCCAATGCAAAGTCAATGGGGACTTTTTTGGCCGCTTTTTCGTCCGCTGTACGAACATCGTACACCCGATCGCTTAGAAAAGTCATAGCACACCTCTCCTCAATGAGCCGGTCGATTTGACACTTCACTCAGGGGTCTGTGACAAACGGTGCGGGGCGAGTTTCGCGCCAAACTTTGTCCAGAATAATAATAATAAGAAGAATAATAAGTATGAGCAATAACAATAGTGATGCTTTTAAAAAAGCACCACTAACTAGAATGTACATTTCCTGAAGAAAATGTGAAGTGGTGCTTGCAGTGGCAAAATTCGCCACTGGGCAGATGCTAACACAATTGACATGTTGTGATACCATGATATACCACATTTTAGCATTATTTACCACGATTTACCATGTTTCTAAGATTATTTATTACGATTTAACATATTCCAGCATGATTTACTATGATTAACATGTTGTTAGAATGATGTTAGCAGGATTAACATGTTGTTAACATGATTAGCATGTTGGTTGGATGATGCTAGCATGATTAGCATGTTGCTAGCATGCTTTTAACAAGATGCTAGCATGATTAACATTTTGCTAGCATGCTTTTAACAAGATGCTATCATGATTAGCATTTTGCTAGCATGTTTTTAGCTAGATGCTAACATGATTAGCATTTTGTTAGCATTATGCTAGCTTGATTAACATGTTGCTAGCATGATTAGCATGTTGCTAACATGATGCTAGTTTGATTAGCATGTTGGTTGGATGATGATAGCATGATTAGCATGTTGCTAGCATGCTTTTAACAAGATGCTAGCATGATTAGCATTTTGCTAGCATGTTTTTAGCTAGATGTTAACATGATTAGCATGTTGTTAACATTATGTTAGCTTGATTAGCATGTTGTTAGCATGATTAGCATGTTGTTAACATGATGCTAGTTTGATTAGCATGTTGCTAGCATGATGCTAGCTTGATTAGCATGATGCTAGTATTATGCTAGCTTTATTAGCATGTTGGTAGCATAATGCTAGCATGATTAGCATGTTGCTAGCATGAGGCTAGCTTGATTAGCATGTTGCTAGCATGATTTTAGCATGATTAGCATGTTGCTAGCATGATGCTAGCTTGATTAGCATGTTGCTAGCATGATGCTAGCTTGATTAGCATGTTGCCAGCTTGATTAGCATGTTGCCAGGTGGTTGCTAGGGTGTTCTGGGTGGTTGTTATGGTGTTGCTAGGCAGTTGCTAAGGTGTTCTGGGTGGTTGCTAGGCAGTTGCTAGGGTATTCTTGGTGGTTGCTAGGGCGTTGCTAGGTGGTTGCTAGGGTGTTCTGGGTGGTTGCTATGGTGTTGCTAGGCAGTTGCTATGGTATTCTGGGTGGATGCTAGGGCATTGCTAGGCAGTTGCTAGGGTGTTCTGGGTGGTTGCTAGGTGTTTTGGGTGGTTGCTAGGCAGTTGCTAGGTTTTCTAGGTGGTTGCTAGGCAGTTGCTAGGGTGTTTTGGGTGCTTGCTAGAGTTTTTTGTGGTTACTAGAGCATTTCTAGACATTGCTATGGTGTTCAGGGTGGTTGCTAAGGTGTTTTTGTTAGTTGCTATGGTGTTACTAGGTGGTTGGTAGTTGTCAAAGATGGTTACTATGGAGTTTTTAGAGAGTTCTTAAAATCTTTAATAACGAGTGCCTTCTGTACGGCACTCGGCCTGCGGCCTCGTGCCTATGGCCGAATAGGCACAAGCATGGAGCGATATCGCAAGGCCACGAGAGTAAAATTGCTTTAAAAAATATAAAAAAAATTAAAAAATGTTTTTTTTTGGTTTAGGGTAGTTGCTAGGGAGCTCTTAGTGGTTGCTAGGGTGCTGAAACTGGTTGCTAGGGTGTGGCTATGAAGATTTTAGGCCATAACTTATTGGCTGCTTGATAATATAAATCCTCTGAGGGAGAGAGAGAGGGAGAGACGCAGGGGTGTCAGGCCCTTTGGAGTGGTGTGTGTGTGAAAACGTCGGTTGGGATTCAAATATTTTTAGAACTCCCAATGTAAAGTCAATGGGGACTTTTTTGGCCGCTTTTTCGTCCGCTGTGCGAACATCGTACACCCGATCGCTTAGAAAAGTCATAGCACACCTCTCCTCAATGAGCCGGTCGATTTGACACTTCACTCAGGGGTCTGTGACAAACGGTGCGGGGCGAGTTTCGCGCCAAACTTTGTCCAGAATAATAATAATAATAACTAGAATGTACATTTCCTGAAGAAAATGTGAAGTGGTGCTTGCAGTGGCAAAATTCGCCACTGGGCAGATGCTAACACAATTGACATGTAGTGATACCATGATATACCACATTTTAGCATTATTTACCACGATTTACCATGTTTCTAAGATGATTTATTACGATTTAACATATTCCAGCATGATTTACTATGATTAACATGTTGTTAGAATGATGTTAGCAGGATTAGCATGTTGTTAGCATGATTAACATGTTGGTTGGATGATGCTAGCATGATTAGCATGTTGCTAGCATGCTTTAAACAAGATGCTAGCATGATTAGCATGTTGCTAGCATGTTTTTAGCTAGATGCTAACATGATTAGCATGTTGCTAGCATGATTAGCATGGTGCTAGCATGATGCTAGCTTGATTAGCATTTTGCTAGCATAATGTTAGCATGATTCGCATGTTGCTAGCATGATGCTAGCTTGATTAGCATGATGCTAGCATTATGCTAGCTTGATTAGCATGTTGTTAGCATGATGCTAGCTTTATTAGCTGTTGGTAGCCTAATGCTAGCATGATTAGCATGTTGCTAGCATGATGCTAGCTTGATTAGCATGTTGCTAGCATGATTAGCATGTTGCTAGCATGATTAGCATGTTGCTAGCATAATGCTAGCATGATTAGCATGTTGCTAGCATGATGCTAGCTTGATTAGCATGATGCTAGCATTATGCTAGCTTGATTAGCATGTTGTTAGCATGATGTTAGCTTTATTAGCATGTTGGTAGCATAATGCTAGCATGATTGGCATGTTGCTAGCATGATGCTAGCTTGATTAGCATGTTGCTAGCATGATTAGCATGTTGCTAACATGATGCTAGCTTGATTAGCATGTTGCTAGCATGATGCTAGCTTGATTACCATGTTGCCAGCATGTTTTTAGCAAGATGCTGTTGCCAGGTGGTTGCTAGGGTGTTCTGGGTGGTTGCTATGGTGTTGCTAGGCAGTTGCTAAGGTGTTCTGGGTGGTTGCTAGGCAGTTGCTAGGGTATTCTTGGTGGTTGCTAGGCAGTTGCTAGGGTATTCTTGGTGGTTGCTAGGGCGTTGCTAGGTGGTTGCTAGGGTGTTCTGGGTGGTTGCTATGGTGTTGCTAGGGTATTCTGGGTGGTTGCTAGGGCGTTGCTAGGCAGTTGCTAGGGTGTTCTGGGTGGTTGCTATGGTGTTGCTAGGCGGTTGCTAGGGTGTTATGGGTGGTTGCTAGGGCGTTGCTAGGCAGTTGCTAGGGTATTCTGGGTGGTTGCTATGATGTTGCTAGGTGGTTGCTAGGGTGTTCTGGGTGGTTGCTATGGTGTTGCTAGGTAGTTGCTATGGTATTCTGGGTGGATGCTAGGGCATTGCTAGGCAGTTGCTAGGGTGTTCTGGGTGGTTGCTAGGTGTTCTGGGTGGTTGCTAGGCGTTCTGGGTGGTTGCTAGGCAGTTGCTAGGTGTTCTAGGTGGTTGCTAGGCAGTTGCTAGGGTGTTCTGGGTGCTTGCTAGAGTTTTTTGTGGTTACTAGAGCATTTCTAGACGTTGCTAGGGTGTTCAGGGTGGTTGCTAAGGTGTTTTTGTTAGTTGCTATGGTGTTACTAGGTGGTTGGTAGTTGTCAAATATGGTTACTATGGAGTTTTTATAGAGTTCTTAAAATCTTTAATAACGAGTCCCTTATGTACGGCACTCGGCCTGCGGCCTCGTGCCTATGGCCGAATAGGCACAAGCATGGAGCGATATCGCAAGGCCACGAGAGTAAAATTGCTTTAAAAAATATTAAAAAAATTAAAAAATGTTTTTTTTTGGTTTAGGGTGGTTGCTAGGGAGCTCTTAGTGGTTGCTAGGGTGCTGAAACTGGTTGCTAGGGTGTGGCTATGAAGATTTTAGGCCATAACTTATTGGCTGCTTGATAATATAAATCCTCTGAGGGAGAGAGAGAGGGAGAGACGCAGGGGTGTCAGGCCCTTTGGAGTCTGTGTGTGTGAAAACGTCGGTTTGGATTTGAATTTTTTTAGAATGCCCAATGTAAAGTCAATGGGGACTTTTTTGGCCGCTTTTTCGTCCGCTGTGCGAACATCGTACACCCGATCGCTTAGAAAAGTCATAGCACACCTCTCCTCAATGAGCCGGTCGATTTGACACCTCACTCAGGGGTCTGAGACAAACGGTGCGGGGCGAGTTACGCGCCAAACTTTGTCCAGAATAATAATAATAATAAAAAAAAGAATAATAATAAGTATGAGCAATAACAATAGTGATGCCTTGCTTTCAGCAAGCACCACTAATAATAATAAGAACTAGAATGTACATTTCCTGAAGAAAATGTGAAGTGGTGCTTGCAGTGGCAAAATTCACCACTGGGCAGATGCTAACACAATTACCATGTTGTGATACCATGATATACCACGCTTTAGCATTATTTACCACGATTTACCATGATTCTAAGATGATTTACTACAATTTACCACATTCCAGCATGATTTACTATGATTAGCATGTTGTTAGAATAATGCTAGCATGATTAGCATGTTGTTAGCATGATTAGCATGTTGGTTGGATGATGCTAGCATGATTAGCATGTTGTTAGCATGCTTTTAACAAGATGCTAGCATGATTAGCATTTTGCTAGCATGTTTTTAGCTAGATGCTAACATGATTAGCATGTTACTAGCATTATGCTAGCTTGATTAGCATGTTGCTAACATAATGCTAGCATGATTAGCATGTCTCCAGCATGATGCTAGCTTGATCAGCATGTTGCTAGCATAATGCTAACATGATTAGCATGTTGCTAACATGATTAGCATGTTGGTTGGATGATGCTAGCATGATTAGCATGTTGCTAGCATGATTAGCATTTTGCTAGCATGTTTTTAGCTAGATGCTAACATGATTAGCATGTTACTAGCATTATGCTAGCTTGATTAGCATGTTGCTAGCATAATGCTAGCATGATTAGCATGTCTCTAGCATGATGCTAGCTTGATCAGCATGTTGCTAGCATAATGCCAACATGATTAGCATGTTGCTAGCATTATGCTAGCTTGATTAGCATTTTGCTAGCATGATGCTAGCTTTATTAGCATGTTGGTAGCATAATGCTAGCATGATTAACATGTTGCTAGCATGATGCTAGCTTGATTAGCATGTTGCTAGCATGATGCTAGCTTGATTAGCATGTTGCTAGCATGATGCTAGCATGATTAGCATGTTGCTAGCATGTTTTTAGCAAGATGCTGTTGCCAGGTGGTTGCTAGGGTGTTCTGGGTGGTTGCTATGGTGTTGCTAGGCAGTTGCTAAGGTGTTCTGGGTGGTTGCTAGGCAGTTGCTAGGGTATTCTTGGTGGTTGCTAGGCAGTTGCTAGGGTATTCTTGGTGGTTGCTAGGGCGTTGCTAGGTGGTTGCTAGGGTGTTCTGGGTGGTTGCTATGGTGTTGCTAGGCAGTTGCTATGGTATTCTGGGTGGATGCTAGGGCGTTGCTAGAGTGTTCTGGGTGGTTGCTAGGCAGTTGCTAGGTGTTCTGGGTGGTTGCTAGACAGTTGCTAGGGTGTTCTGGGTGGTTGCGAGTGCCTTATGTACGGCACTCGGCCTGCGGCCTCGTGCCTATGGCCGAATAGGCACAAGCATGGAGCAATTTCGCAAGGCCACGAGTGTAATATTGCTTTATTTTTTTTTTAAAAAGCAGTTGCTAGGGTATTCTGGGTGGTTGCGAGTGCCTTCAGTACGGCACTCGGCCTGCGGCCTCGTGCCTATGGCCGAATAGGGTGTTCTGGGTGGTTCAGTACGGCACTCGGCCTGCGGCCTCGTGCCTATGGCCGAATAGGCACAAGCATGGAGCAATATCGCAAGGCCACGAGTGTAAAATTGCTTTAAAAAATATTTAAAAAAAAAAAAATATATTTTTTTTGGTTTAGGGTGGTTGCTAGGGAGCTCTTAGTGGTTGCTAGGGTGCTGAAACTGGTTGCTAGGGTGTGGCTATGAAGATTTTAGGCCATAACTTATTAGCTGCTTGATAATATAAATCCTCTGAGGGAGAGAGAGAGGGAGAGACGCAGGGGTGTCAGGCCCTTTGGAGTGGTGTGTGTGTGAAAACGTCGGTTGGGATTTGAATTTTTTTAGAATGCCCAATGTAAAGTCAATGGGGACTTTTTTGGCCGCTTTTTCGTCCGCTGTGCGAACATCGTACACCCGATCGCTTAGAAAAGTCATAGCACACCTCTCCTCAATGAGCCGGTCGATTTGACACTTCACTCAGGGGTCTGTGACAAACGGTGCGGGGCGAGTTTCGCGCCAAACTTTGTCCAGAATAATAATAATAATAAGAACTAGAATGTACATTTCCTGAAGAAAATGTGAAGTGGTGCTTGCAGTGGCAAAATTCACCACTGGGCAGATGCTAACACAATTAACATGTTGTGATACCATGATATACCACATTTTAGCATTATTTACCACGATTTACCATGTTTCTAAGATGATTTATTACGATTTACTACATTCCAGCATGATTTACTATGATTAACATGCTGTTAGAATGATGCTAGCAGGATTAGCATGTTGTTAGCATGATTAGCATGTTGGTTGGATGATGCTAGCATGATTAGCATGTTGCTAGCATGCTTTTAACAAGATGCTAGCATGATTAGCATGTTGCTAGCATGCTTTTAACAAGATGCTAGCATGATTAGCATTTTGCTAGCATGTTTTTAGCTAGATACTAACATGATAAGCATGTTGTTAGCATTATGCTAGCTTGATTAGCATGTTGCTAGCATGATTAGCATGTTGCTAGCATGATGCTAGCTTGATTAGCATGTTGCTAGCATGATGCTAGCTTGATTAGCATTATGCTAGCATTATGCTAGCTTGATTAGCATGTTGTTAGCATGATGCTAGCTTTATTAGCATGTTGGTAGCATAATGCTAGCATGATTAGCATGTTGCTAGCATGATGCTAGCTTGATTAGCATGTTGCTAGCATGATGCTAGCTTGATTAGCATGTTGCTAGCATGATGCTAGCTTGATTAGCATGTTGATAGCATGATACTAGCTTGATTAGCATGTTGCTAGTGGTGTTCTGGGTGGTTGCTATGGTGTTGCTAGGCAGTTGCTAAGGTGTTCTGGGTGGTTGCTAGGCAGTTGCTAGGGTATGCTTGGTGGTTGCTAGGCAGTTGCTAGGGTATTCTTGGTGGTTGCTAAGGCGTTGCTAGGTGGTTGCTAGGGTGTTCTGGGTGGTTGCTATGGTGTTGCTAGGCAGTTGCTATGGTATTCTGGGTGGATGCTAGGGCATTGCTAGGCAGTTGCTAGGGTGTTCTGGGTGGTTGCTAGGTGTTTTGGGTGGTTGCTAGGCAGTTGCTAGGTGTTCTAGGTGGTTGCTAGGCAGTTGCTAGGGTGTTCTGGGTGCTTGCTAGAGTTTTTTGTGGTTACTAGAGCATTTCTAGACGTTGCTATGGTGTTCAGGGTGGTTGCTAAGGTGTTTTTGTTAGTTGCTATGGTGTTACTAGGTGGTTGGTAGTTGTCAAAGATGGTTACTATGGAGTTTTTAGAGAGTTCTTAAAATCTTTAATAACGAGTGCCTTCTGTACGGCACTCGGCCTGCGGCCTCGTGCCTATGGCCGAATAGGCACAAGCATGGAGCGATATCGCAAGGCCACGAGAGTAAAATTGCTTTAAAAAATATAAAAAAAATAAAAAAATGGTTTTTTTTGGTTTAGGGTAGTTGCTAGGGAGCTCTTAGTGGTTGCTAGGGTGCTGAAACTGGTTGCTAGGGTGTGGCTATGAAGATTTTAGGCCATAACTTATTGGCTGCTTGATAATATAAATCCTCTGAGGGAGAGAGAGAGGGAGAGATGCAGGGGTGTCAGGCCCTTTGGAGTGGTGTGTGTGTGAAAACGTCGGTTGGGATTCAAATATTTTTAGAACTCCCAATGTAAAGTCAATGGGGACTTTTTTGGCCGCTTTTTCGTCCGCTGTGCGAACATCGTACACCCGATCGCTTAGAAAAGTCATAGCACACCTCTCCTCAATGAGCCGGTCGATTTGACACTTCACTCAGGGGTCTGTGACAAACGGTGCGGGGCGAGTTTCGCGCCAAACTTTGTCCAGAATAATAATAATAATAATAATAATAACTAGAATGTACATTTCCTGAAGAAAATGTGAAGTGGTGCTTGCAGTGGCAAAATTCGCCACTGGGCAGATGCTAACACAATTGACATGTTGTGATACCATGATATACCACATTTTAGCATTATTTACCACGATTTACCATGTTTCTAAGATGATTTATTACGATTTAACACATTCCAGCATGATTTACTATGATTAACATGTTGCTAGCATAATGCTAGCATGATTAGCATGTTGCTAGCATGATGCTAGCTTGATTAGCATGATGCTAACATTATGCTAGCTTGATTAGCATGTTGTTAGCATGATGCTAGCTTTATTAGCATGTTGGTAGCATAATGCTAGCATGATTAGCATGTTGCTAGCATGATGCTAGCTTGATTCGCATTATGCTAGCTTGATTAGCATGTTTGCTAGCATGATTAGCATGTTGCTAGCATGGTGCTAGCTTGATTAGCATTTTGCTAGCATAATGCTAGCATGATTAGCATGTTGCTAGCATGATGCTAGCTTGATTAGCATGATGCTAACATTATGCTAGCTTGATTAGCATGATGCTAACATTATGCTAGCTTGATTAGCATGTTGCTAGCATAATGCTAGCATGATTAGCATGTTGCTAGCATGATGCTAGCTTGATTAGCATGATGCTAACATTATGCTAGCATGATGCTAGCTTGATTAGCATGTTGCCAGCATGTTTTTAGCAAGATGCTGTTGCCAGGTGGTTGCTAGGGTGTTCTGGGTGGTTGCTATGGTGTTGCTAAGCAGTTGCTAAGGTGTTCTGGGTGGTTGCTAGGCAGTTGCTAGGGTATTCTTGGTGGTTGCTAGGCAGTTGCTAGGGTATTCTTGGTGGTTGCTAGGGCGTTGCTAGATGGTTGCTAGGGTGTTCTGGGTGGTTGCTATGGTGTTGCTAGGCAGTTGCTATGGTATTCTGGGTGGATACTAGGGCATTGCTAGGCAGTTGCTAGGGTGTTCTGGGTGGTTGCTAGGTGTTCTGGGTGGTTGCTAGGCAGTTGCTAGGTGTTCTAGGTGGTTGCTAGGCAGTTGCTAGGGTGTTCTGGGTGCTTGCTAGAGTTTTTTGTGGTTACTAGAGCATTTCTAGACGTTGCTAGGGTGTTCAGGGTGGTTGCTAAGGTGTTTTTGTTAGTTGCTATGGTGTTACTAGGTGGTTGGTAGTTGTCAAATATGGTTACTATGGAGTTTTTATAGAGTTATTAAAATCTTTAATAACGAGTGCCTTCAGTACGGCACGAGGCCTGCGGCCTCGTGCCTATGGCCGAATAGGCACAAGCATGGAGCCATATCGCAAGGCCACGAGAGTAAAATTGCTTTAAAAAATATAAAAAAAATAAAAAAATGTTTTTTTTTGGTTTAGGGTGGTTGCTAGGGAGCTCTTAGTGGTTGCTAGGGTGCTGAAACTGGTTGCTAGGGTGTGGCTATGAAGATTTTAGGCCATAACTTATTGGCTGCTTGATAATATAAATCCTCTGAGGGAGAGAGAGAGGGAGAGACGCAGGGGTGTCAGGCCCTTTGGAGTGGTGTGTGTGTGAAAACGTCGGTTGGGATTTGAATTTTTTTAGAATGCCCAATGTAAAGTCAATGGGGACTTTTTTGGCCGCTTTTTCGTCCGCTGTGCGAACATCGTACACCCGATCGCTTAGAAAAGTCATAGCACACCTCTCCTCAATGAGCCGGTCGATTTGACACTTCACTCAGGGGTCTGTGACAAACGATGCGGGGCGAGTTTCGCGCCAAACTTTGTCCAGAATAATAATAATAATAATAACTAGAATGTACATTTCCTGAAGAAAATGTGAAGTGGTGCTTGCAGTGGCAAAATTCACCACTGGGCAGATGCTAACACAATTAACATGTTGTGATACCATGATATACCACATTTTAGCATTATTTACCACGATTTACCATGTTTCTAAGATGATTTATTACGATTTACTACGATTAACATGCTGTTAAAATGATGCTAACAGGATTAGCATGTTGTTAGCATGATTAGCATGTTGGTTGGATGATGCTAGCATGATTAGCATGTTGCTAGCATGCTTTTAACAAGATGCTAGCATGATTAGCATGTTGCTAGCATGCTTTTAACAAGATGCTAGCATGATTAGCATTTTGCTAGCATGTTTTTAGCTAGATACTAACATGATAAGCATGTTGTTAGCATTATGCTAGCTTGATTAGCATGTTGCTAACATGATTAGCATGTTGCTAGCATGATGCTAGCATAATGCTAGCATGTATAGCATGTTGCTAGCATAATGCTAGCATGATTAGCATGTTGCTAGCATGATGCTAGCTTGATTAGCATGATGCTAGCATTATGCTAGCTTGATTAGCATGTTGTTAGCATGATGCTAGCTTTATTAGCATGTTGGTAGCCTAATGCTAGCATGATCAGCATGTTGCTAGCATGATGCTAGCTTATTTAGCATGTTGCTAGCATGATTAGCATGTTGCTAGCATGATGCTAGCTTGATTTAGCATGTTGCTAGCATAATGCTAGCATGATTAGCATGTTGCTAGCATGATGCTAGCTTGATTAGCATGATGCTAGCATTATGTTAGCTTGATTAGCATGTTGTTAGCATGATGTTAGCTTTATTAGCATGTTGGTAGCATAATGCTAGCATGATTAGCATGTTGCTAGCATTATGCTAGCTTGATTAGCATGTTGCTAGCATGATTAGCATTTTACTAGCATGATGCTAGCTTGATTAGCATGTTGCCAGCATGTTTTTAGCAAGATGCTGTTGCCAGGTGGTTGCTAGGGTGTTCTGGGTGGTTGCTATGGTGTTGCTAGGCAGTTGCTAAGGTGTTCAGGGTGGTTGTTAGGCAGTTGCTAGGGTATTCTTGGTGGTTGCTAGGCAGTTGCTAGGGTATTCTTGGTGGTTGCTAGGGCGTTGCTAGGTGGTTGCTAGGGTGTTCTGGGTGGTTGCTATGGTGTTACTAGGCAGTTGCTATGGCATTTTGGGTGGATGCTAGGCAGTTGCTAGGGTATTCTTGGTGGTTGCTAGGGCGTTGCTAGGCAGTTGCTAGGGTGTTCTGGTTGGTTGCTAGGTGTTCTGGGTGGTTGCTAGGCAGTTGCTAGGTGTTTTAGGTGGTTGCTAGGCAGTTGCTAGGGTGTTTTGGGTGCTTGCTAGAGTTTTTTGTGGTTACTAGAGCATTTCTAGACGTTGCTAGGGTGTTCAGGGTGGTTGCTAAGGTGTTTTTGTTAGTTGCTATGGTGTTACTAGGTGGTTGGTAGTTGTCAAATATGGTTACTATGGAGTTTTTATAGAGTTATTAAAATCTTTAATAACGAGTGCCTTTTGTACGGCACTCGGCCTGCGGCCTCGTGCCTATGGCCGAATAGGCACAAGCATGGAGCAATATTGCAAGGAGTAAAATTGCTTTAAAAAATATTTAAAAAATAAAAAAATGTTTTTTTTTGGTTTAGGGTGGTTGCTAGGGAGCTCTTAGTGGTTGCTAGGGTGCTGAAACTGGTTGCTAGGGTGTGGCTATGAAGATTTTGGGCCATAACTTATTGGCTGCTTGATAATATAAATCCTCTGAGGGAGAGAGAGAGGGAGAGACGCAGGGGTGTCAGGCCCTTTGGAGTGGTGTGTGTGTGAAAACGTCGGTTGGGATTCAAATATTTTTAGAACTCCCAATGTAAAGTCAATGGGACTTTTTTGGCCGCTTTTTCGTCCGCTGTGCGAACATCGTACACCCGATCGCTTAGAAAAGTCATAGCACACCTCTCCTCAATGAGCCGCTCGATTTGACACCTCACTCAGGGGTCTGAGACAAACGGTGCGGGGCGAGTTACGCGCCAAACTTTGTCCAGAATAAAAATAAGAATAATAATAATAAGTATGAGCAATAACAATAGTGATGCTTTTAAAAAAGCACCACTAATAATAATAATAAGAATAATAAGTATGAGCAATAACAATAGTGATGCTTTCAAAAAAGCACCACTAATAACTAGAATGTACATTTCCTGAAGAAAATGTGAAGTGGTGCTTGCAGTGGCAAAATTCGCCACTGGGCAGATGCTAACACAATTGACATGTTGTGATACCATGATATACCACATTTTAGCATTATTTACCACGATTTACCATGTTTCTAAGATTATTTATTACGATTTAACATATTCCAGCATGATTTACTATGATTAACATGTTGTTAGAATGATGTTAGCAGGATTAACATGTTGTTAACATGATTAGCATGTTGGTGGATGATGCTAGCATGATTAGCATGTTGCTAGCATGCTTTTAACAAGATGCTAGCATGATTAGCATGTTGTTAGCATGTTTTTAGCTAGATGCTAACATGATTAGCATGTTGCTAGCATGATTAGCATGGTGCTAGCATGATGCTAGCTTGATTAGCATGTTGCTAGCATAATGTTAGCATGATTAGCATGTTGCTAGCATGATGCTAGCTTGATTAGCATGATGCTAGCATTATGCTAGCTTGATTAGCATGTTGTTAGCATGATGCTAGCTTTATTAGCATGTTGGTAGCCTAATGCTAGCATGATTAGCATGTTGCTAGTATGATGCTAGCTTGATTAGCATTATGCTAGCTTGATTAGCATGTTGCTAGCATGATTAGCATGTTGCTAGCATGATGCTAGCTTGATTAGCATGTTACTAGCATAAAGCTAGCATGATTAGCATGTTGCTAGCATGATGCTAGCTTGATTAGCATGATGCTAGCATTATGCTAGCTTGATTAGCATGTTGTTAGCATGATGTTAGCTTTATTAGCATGTTGGTAGCATAATGCTAGCATGATTAGCATTTTGCTAGCATGATGCTAGCTTGATTAGCATGTTGTTAGCAAGATTAGCATGTTGCTAACATGATGCTAGCTTGATTAGCATGTTGCTAGCATGATGCTAGCTTGATTAGCATGTTGCCAGCATGTTTTTAGCAAGATGCTGTTGCCAGGTGGTTGCTAGGGTGTTCTGGGTGGTTGCTATGGTGTTGCTAGGCAGTTGCTAAGGTGTTCTGGGTGGTTGCTAGGCAGTTGCTAGGGTATTCTTGGTGGTTGCTAGGCAGTTGCTAGGGTATTCTTGGTGGTTGCTAGGGCGTTGCTAGGTGGTTGCTAGGGTGTTCTGGGTGGTTGCTATGGTGTTGCTAGGCAGTTGATATGGTATTCTGGGTGGATACTAGGGCATTGCTAGGCAGTTACTAGGGTGTTCTGGTTGGTTGCTAGGTGTTCTGGGTGGTTGCTAGGCAGTTGCTAGGTGTTCTAGGTGGTTGCTAGGCAGTTGCTAGGGTGTTCTGGGTGCTTGCTTGAGTTTTTTGTGGTTACTAGAGCATTTCTAGACGTTGCTAGGGTGTTCAGGGTGGTTGCTAAGGTGTTTTTGTTAGTTGCTATGGTGTTACTAGGTGGTTGGTAGTTGTCAAATATGGTTACTATGGAGTTTTTATAGAGTTCTTAAAATCTTTAAAGTGTGTATGTCAGGTTAAATTTTTTTTTTAGATATATTAAATAATGTTTAGATGTCTGAGTGAAAATGTAATTATCATTAAAATGATTACTGTAATTGCCCTACAATAAGCTTTATAGCCATTTCTGTCAAGATCATATTTTTAAAACACAGCTGAGCTGTGACGTCAGAAGAGGGAGACGTTCCAAAAAAGTTCTATTGAAGTATGGAGAGTTTTGAGTCTGAGGAGATCCAAAATCCCCCTCAAACCTACGATGGCCCACAGCCATACAATTTTGAGCCTCCCAGGCGTGAGACGGATGAGGAGCCAAACAGAAATTTAAATAATTCCTATCGAAGAAACATAAATATCTGGTGTGAAGAGAATATTGATTGATTTTGATTTAGAATTTGATATAAAAATCGGGTAGGTCAAATCGATTCATATTTTCAAAAAATCGTTTTTTTTTTTAAATTCTCCCCCTCTTCAGTATAGCGTAGTACAATACATTTTGCATTCGCCAAATATTCCTTCAGGTTTTCCGTAGCACGCTCCTTTCCCTGCGGCGCAGCCCTCGATGCTTCACAACATCACGACAAAAAGACTAGCATGTTTAATTTTTTAACGATCCTCCACGACGACGGCGCGCAAGTGGGTGAGTGAGAGAGAGTGTGTGTGTGTGTGTGTGTGTTAGTGCGTGAAGGCTATGTGAGTGAGCTTGTGTATGTGCGAATGAATGAGTGTGAGACGGGTCGAACCAGGCATAAGAGTTACCTTACGCTGAAGCTCCGTGGCTATAATGAACAGGCTGCTATGTCAAGATTGCTATGCTGGAATATGTTGGTTTGTTTGTGTGTGTGTGTGTGTGTGTGTGTGTGTGAGAGAGAGAGAGAGAGAGAGAGAGAGAGAGAGATCGCGGGCGCGATCGAACAGTGGAAACAAAAACATTCTCCGTTTTGTTCAGGACATCATTCAAACTGCAAAGTGTTTACTTATATTTGTGTACACACTCGCAATAAAACAAAACATTCTGCTTGCACAATTACTTAATTTCATTATTATTAATTATCTGCTTTTTGTGAAAAAGTGGATCTGTGACCGGTTTTAACGGTGTTTTTGCACCCAGCACAAACGCAGTAATTCATCGTGAAAATACGCCTGCGTATAACTGTTACCTAAATAACTAACTAACTAAATAAATGTCCTAATCACTAATTCTCTCGCTCTATCACTCGTACAATTATCAACACAGCTCACAAACTTCAACTCTGAACTGGGGAGACGTCTCCCTCTTATGACGTCAAGCGATTCGTTTGGGGGGAGGAGCAGTTTTAAGCGAGTACTGAAAATAACGAACTTTTTCATCTTATATTCTGCCTTTAGGTATCGAAAAACATAAAAAACAATACATCAACTTGTCAAATGTGTATTTCCCCTAACTATTTTGTGTTCATCTAAAAAAATTTTTTAACCTGACATACACACTTTAATATCGAGTGCCTTCAGTACGGCACGAGGCCTGCGGCCTCGTGCCTATGGTCGAATAGGCACAAGCATGGAGCAATATCGCAAGGCCACGAGTGTAATATTGCATTAAAAAATACAAAAAAATGTACAAAAAATTTTTTTTTGGTTTAGGGTGGTTGCTAGGGAGCTCTTAGTGGTTGCTAGGGTGCTGAAACTGGTTGCTAGGGTGTGGCTATGAAGATTTTAGGAAATTACTTATTGGCTGCTTGATAATATAAATCCTCTGAGGGAGAGAGAGAGGGAGAGACGCAGGGGTGTCAGGCCCTTTGGAGTGGTGTGTGTGTGAAAGCGTCGGTTGGGATTCAAATATTTTTAGAATGCCCAATGTTAAGTCAATGGGACTTTTTTGGCCGCTTTTTCGTCCGCTGTGCGAACATTGTACACCCGATCGCTTAGAAAAGTCATAGCACACCTCTCCTCAATGAGCCGGTCGATTTGATGCCTCACTCAGGGGTCTGTGACAAACGGTGCGGGGCGCATTACGCGCCAAACTTTGTCCGGAATAATAAGAAAAATAATAATAATAAGTATGAGCAATAACAATAGTGATGCTTTTAAAAAAGCACCACTAATAATAAGTATGAGCAATAACAATAGTGATGCTTTTAAAAAAGCACCACTAATAATAAGTATGAGCAATAACAATAGTGATGCTTTCAAAAAAGCACCACTAATAAGTATGAGCAATAACAATAGTGATGCCTTGCTTTCAGCAAGCACCACTAATAAAAAAAAGAATAATAAGTATGAGCAATAACAATAGTGATGCTTTCAAAAAAGCACCACTAATAAGAATAATAAGTATGAGCAATAACAATAGTGATGCTTTCAAAAAAGCACCACTAATAAGTATGCAAGAGAACAATAGTGATGCCTTGCTTTCAGCAAGCACCACTAATAATAATAATAAGAATAATAAGTATGAGCAATAACAATAGTGATGCCTTGCTTTCAGCAAGCACCACTAATAATAAGTTTAAATAGGATTTCAGTAAGTTGGCTTTCTCAAGCCAACTTAATTAGCAATAATTTTATGTATCTATAGACCACCTAATTGTGACCTCTCTGCATTTATTACAGACATCTCAAATGTATTGGATATCATTTCTAATGAAAGGAAAAACTGTTACATAATGGGTGACTTTAACATTAATATTGAAAATAGTCAGGGAAATATGTTAATCAAAGAATTTACTGATACTATGTATTCTTATAGCTTTAATCCTATGATTTCAGTTCCCACCAGAGTGACTAATACCTCAGCAACTCATATAGATAATATTTTTACTAATGTGTATAAGACTATGAAATCCGGTGTCCTGTGCATTGATGTGGCTGATCACTGTCCCATATTTTTGATCACTGTTAACGAGAGTGAAAATTGTCCCCCTTTACAAAACATTAAATATAGACAAATTTTTTGTGAAAGAAATTTGGTAAATTTCAGACACGCTGTAAGGCAAATATCATGGAGTGAAATCTATCAAAAAGTAGATCAGAAGGCCTTTTCATTGTTTATAAAAAATGTTACTCAGGTTTACAACTCATGTTTTCCTCTCCAATCAGTGCCTTTGAAACGCAAATTGTCTAAACCGTGGATAACTCCAGTTATCATAAAGTCCCTGAAAATCAAAAATAGATTATATAAAAAATACATTCTTTGTCCTACTCCATTTCATCTGTTGCAATTCAAAAAATACAGAAACAGATTAAATCATGTCATAAGAGGAGCAAAAACTCACTATTACAATAGGAAATTAGTAGAATATAAAAATAATGCATCTTCTTTGTGGAGAACCATTAATTGTATTCTTAACAAAAAACATTCTAAAAAGCAGTTACCAAATGAATTTAAGATTGACGATTCTATTGTCTCAGATCCGCAACAAATTGCCAAAAGATTTAATGCCTTTTTTTCTGATGTAGGTCCAACATTAGCTTCTAAAATTCCATCTAGTCATTTGGGACCACTAGAATACATGAATTTTCCAATGTCTGAGGATTTTAACTTTACTTCTATTACCGAGGATGAGATCAGAGATATAATTATCAATTTAAAAGACTGTTCACCAGGACATGATATGATTGACAGTAAAATATTAAAAGCAATTTATCCTGATATCATTAAACCATTACTTTATATTTATAATCTTTCCCTAGACCAAGGAATTGTACCTGTAGAGTTGAAAATGGCAAAAATTACACCAGTTTATAAAGAAGAAGACCATGCTATTTTTAACAATTATAGACAAATTTCTGTGTTACCAGCCCTGTCCAAAGTTCTTGAAAAACTTGTTTACACAAGAGTAATTCAATATCTGGACAAAAATAATATTTTATATGTACACCAGTATGGTTTTAGGAAACAACATTCCACTTACATGGCACTTGTCCATTTTTTGACTGAGATATATAAAGCAAAAGATAGAAAAGAAAACACTATAGGTATTTTTCTGGATCTTTCAAAAGCATTTGATACCGTTAACCATTTCATCCTGTTAAAAAAACTTTCACATTATGGTATACGAAATAAGTCACTACTCTGGTTCACCAGTTATCTTACAGACCGATATCAAACTGTTAACTATAATGGGACAGAATCCCCTCCCGCTCTCCTTCAGTGCGGCTTACCACAGGGTTCCATCTTGGGTCCCTTGCTATTTTTATTATATGTTAACGATCTCGCTAATGTCTCAGATAAACTTTCTAACATTTTATTTGCAGACGATACAAGTGTATTTTACTCTCATAAAAACCCTGAAATTTTAATAAATGTAGTTAATGAAGAACTTGACAAGTTATCTACTTGGTTCAAGTCCAACAAATTGTCACTCAACATAAAAAAAACAAGTTATATATTGTTTGGTATTAAGTCTGGCACATTTAAATCTTCAATGAAAATTCAAATTGATAATATCTCCATTAACAATGTTAGATCTGCTCGTTTCCTCTGCGTTATACTAGATGACTCTTTATCTTGGAAACCTCATATTAGTGCCATAAGTACAAAAATAGCCAAAGTGGTTGGTATATTAGGAAAAATCCGGCACTTGATTAACAAAAAAGTTGCGATTATGTTTTATTACTCAATGTTGTATCCATATATCAATTATTGTAATGTTGCTTGGGCTAGTACCCACCCAACTAAACTGGAATCTATTTTTCGACTTCAGAAGCGAGCTTTAAGAATAATATTTTGTGTAAACCGTAGACACTCCTCCCAATCACTGTTTGCTCAGGCAAGTATTCTTAGTGTTTACCAAGTGAATCCGCTTCAAATTGCTTTATTTGTTTATAGTTCTATAAAAAAGTTATTTCCCCAGCACTTTTGTAATATTTTTATTTTTAATAATGAATTTCACCAGTATCCGACTCGTAGTAGTTGTCTTATTAGGCCTCCCTACTCTCGTACGACTCAAACACAGTTTAGTATATTATACAGAGGGTCAAAGGTATGGAATAGTCTTCCCACATCATTTATTGAGGTTTCCAAAGGACAGTTTAAACAGAGAGTAAAATTGTTGTTACTAAGTAGTTTGAATTTTCCATATGGGTTTGTGCTTTAAATCCAATCTTAAATTGTTTTATTATATGTTTTTAATTTGTTAAATATAATTGTTTCTATGGAGATTGCCACTAATTAAGCCCCTTGAGGGTTTTTCGGCAATTGTCCATCACATTCTTTTTGTGAAATGTATAACACTGTTTTTTTTTGTATTTTTTTTTTTGTATATATATATATATATATATATATATATTTTTTTTTTTTTTTTGTGAAAATAAAATAAATCAAATCAAAAGTATCTCTTATGCGTTTATCGTTGGGTAGCCGTCATGGCAGGACACTTGTAATAGGTGTTTCCCTCATGTTTCTCGTCGTGTAGCCGTCGATGCAAAAGGACTTGTAATCAGTATCTCTATTTTATGTTTTTGTCGTGTAGCCGTCATGGCAAGAGGACTGGTAACAAGGGTCATGTTCTGGTGTAACATCCAGTGATGAATCGGCTCCCCTTTAGGTCTTGGGATGGTTCCTGAGGTTTGTTCATCGTCGGGGTGACGATTTGTAATGGGGGGGTAGATGTAGCAGGGTGGAATAACTCCACCTATTGGGAGATCGTGCGCATGCGTGTGGCTTATTGGCTGCCCTTGTATGGAGTATAAAAGAAGTGTGTTTTGGTGACCGGATATGCGTCTTGGTATTGCCGTGATGTCATGTCATCTGTTGCCGCCGACGGTTTAGACTGTATCCTTGTCTTCCGTCTGCTGTGCGCTTGCTGTCTACTTATCACAGCGGTATGTTTCGGATCGAGCGGCTGCATTCCCGCATAGTGTGCGACCATGAATGGTTTGTTTACGATGACTATGTTTCGGATCGAGCGGCTGCATTCCCGCATAGTGTGCGACCATGAATGGTTTGTTTACGATGACCATCCCTGCGATCTGAGGGTCCTCCCCACCTACTCAATGGGATTGAGCGTCAATATTAACTCGTGAAGCGCCTAATTGTGACTACGTTGCTGTTTTGCCTCTACGTTTAGTTTATAGTAACTGTGCACGTTGTTGCGGTGTCGGGGCTGGTGCGGCTTGCTGGCTGGTCCGTCTTCACCAGCTGCCACTTGCTTGGTCTTCTGATTGTGCATCAGTATATTGAGTTTGTTTATGAATGTTTATTGTTTTTCATACTTAATTCTGGGCATTGTAATTTATAACTGCTGAGTCTGAGTGAAGTGTGTGCTTTTAATTTGTCTTTGTTTCCTTAAGATTAGTTATTTGTATTTTGTTTTTGTTTGCTGTGTTATACTTGTATTGTCTTTTATAAGTTTGTTGGTTTTGTATTCATTTTCTGTGCAGGAGTCGGGGGTTTCTGGAGTGGGGAGGCTGGCTGTTAGCGTATGGTGTGTGGTGATTACACCTAGTGCCGTATGTTTTCTTGCATCCAATCCTCACGTGTGTGTGCGGGCGTGTGTTTGGGTTATTGGGGTTCTTCTAATTGAGGCAGCTAGCCCGTGTCTCCAGGTACCTCCGCTGCTGGTCAACCAACTTAATTTAAATAGAAGTTTGTGGTTGTTGTGTCTGGTACATATTGTGCACATTACTGTAAAATTGATTCTAAGAATCTTGCTGTGACGTTTTAAATATTTATACTTTCAATGTTGATAAATAAAAGTGTACCTCTTTTTCAATATGACTCACGTCTCCTCACCCATCCTTTGATCAACGAACCTGTGCGCCCTTAGGGCTGTTAGTCCCCAGTACTCTGGGGTGGCGTAGTCGACCATTGTTGCCGTTACTGGCGTCTCCTCTGGAGTTGCTCCCCGCCCGCTTGCCACATTATAAAAGACATTTTATTTCAACATATTTCAGTCGATTTTTACTCATCTCAGTAGGCTATAGCAAAGCATTTTAGTCATGGTTCGAATTACGTGGGAGCCAGTGGGAGCTGAGCTCCCATAGAGAGAGGATGAGCTCCTATGAAAGCAGTAAAATCATACACCTGTCATCAGCACCATTATTTTAAATTACAAATAAAGCACTTTTTCCTTCAGACTACTGTAGCATGACTTAAAAGATAGGACAAGATGCCAAACACATGGATCTCGCGGGATCTCGGATCGTCATCACACTACATCCTTATGCTTAAATCAAGTGATCAAAGTGCTCGTTGCCGCTGCGATCAGTGGCGCGGATACTGTTTGTTTTTGGCTTGCGCAGTCTTCACCGGACAAATGTACTAATTAAATTGAATTGTGTTACCAACGCTTTTTTATTAAATTTGTATTATATTTACATTTCATATTTAGGCTAAACAGTCTTTACAAATATGTACCCTTCATTCATCTCACAGAAACACGATTCATATTATAGAAACGCGATTCATCTTTTTGCGGTTTACATAGGCCTACACTAACGTTAACGTTATTCCACATTAACACTTGAGAAAAGATAAAAGCCTACCTCACTCCTCAGCGGGATCTATTGGTCCTCATATCAGCACTGTTCTGAGGAAACTTTTCTCCATAAGGTAGGCTATGCCTCACTCGCGACGCGCTGTGTTTACAGCTGATGTGGGCGTTTCACAGGTCTGAAATGGTTCTCAGAATTTGCGTTTGAATAGCACGCGCTCTCCGGGGCGTGGTCACATTACATTTAAATGAGCTCTAATAAGCTCGACTGGAATCGCTCTCTTTTAATAAAGATTTCACAAGCTGAGAATATTTGTTTTTTATATAAATGACTTCATTTAAAAGATGCGATCTCAAGCTTTATGTCTGTGGGTATGTTTGCCTGTTTGACTGAATTTTCGCGGCGTTATAGATCATTTTCGAACGCGTTTCAAATTGAAGTTTACTGACAGAGAGAGTGCAGAAATCGCATCGTTATTTTTTCTTTATTTGGCAAAAAGCAAAACACTTTATTTTTATTGTGAGTATACAGGAAAAAAAAAAAAAACTGAACAGGATCGATTGATGTATAACACGAAAATGAAAGATCAAAATTAACAGAGCATTTAGTGTTTATTTTTGCATTGCTAAAAAAAAACGAGCAAAACGCTTTGGTTTTTGGTCCCCAGAGGGTTAATCAGATTAATGTACTTTAGGGCTGTACTGTCCTAGTCGATTAGTCGATAGTTGGTCGATACGTTCTGGTTCGACCAAAATTCTGATTGGTCGATTTTCTGCCGCGTTTATTTCATCAGTTTTGCCGCGCTAAGGCGCGCTCATTTCATCAGGTGGAAAGCACTAACTGCTAATGGGGGTGTTTTCAGAGTACCCTTGTTTCACTGTAACAGTCTGTCTTCAAAACACCCCCCTTGTTTTCACCTTTTTTGGATTAGTTCAACCCAAGAGAGAGCGTCGAGCGTAGAAGGTTTGATGCTGAATATTATTTATTTAATTGTGAGAGCGTTTAATAGTCAGTCCTCTTCTAACATGTCAACAACAAAGAAATTGACAGTGTGGCAGCATTTTGTTAAAATTGATAACAGGAAAAAGGTCGAATGCAAAGTTTGCAAGCAACAGTTTTCCACAGCTCGACGACAAACATGACATATCATCTAAAAGTGGTAAGCTCACTTGTCTGCGTTAGCTTGCCCTGTCTGTTGAGTAGGCTATGAACATATCAGAATTTGCATATTTCAATGTTTTAGTGTGATAACCTAACTTTTTTATTTTTTATTTGGAGCCTAATGCGCAATTGCGCTGTGCTGTTGGTTGTGTTAGTTTTGAGCCTAGGATGCTTTATTTTTCAGTTATGCACTTTATTTCGTTTCTGCTCTTGATCTGGTTTGTTTAATAAATATTATTTTTTTATTAAAGTGGACGTGCCTTTTGTGTTTATTAAGAGTAAAAGCTTTAAGTTAATAGTCTATTCGTGTCTCAGCTGCGAAGCTGAGCTCATGTTCAGCCTCGCTCGGTGCGAGGACATGCACGGTGAAATGATAGTGTCTGACAGTTATAACTTATTATTATAACATATGACAAAAATAATTGTCTAAATTATGTTGCATATTCATCAACAGTTCTTGTGATGATATCACTAGTTGACAACATAGTACTATTTTCGGAAATCATATTGCGCGCAGGTGCACGTGATGCAGCGCTGTCAGAGCCGACAGACTCAAGTGTCAGACTCATTTCAGTGCAAAATAATTAGGTCAAAAACGATTTAATATACTGCAAATAGCCTACTAGTTGTTTATGTTTATTTATAATTCATTTAGGCGGACAACAAGGCTACCAAGTACTGCGCACAGTGCGCATCTAATTAATTTAACGTTTTTTTTTCTAACGTCATTTTTAGTCGATTTTAGTCGATTTTTAGACGAAAATTTCAGGACTTCAGTCGACCAAGATTTTCTTTGGTTGAGTACAGCCCTAATGTACTTTACATCGTCTTGCAAGGCTGTGAGGAATAATCCTGGGAAATTTACCATGTGCTGGTTTAGTTTCATTTCGAGGAGCAACGGATCCAGCTGAGGATGGTGAAGAGTAAGTTTTTTATTCTTAAAGCTACACTGTGTAACTTTTTTAGTTGATTCTTAGCAAAAAACACTTAGTTCTTTCAAAAATATATGTGCTCATTATATTTACTTCTTTCAAGTAATAAAGTATTCTCTTAAGTTTATCTCTTAAGTGCCTGCTTTCTTCTCGACAGGTAATTCAGCCTGTTGTAATTCATTTGTGTAAATTCGAAGTGTTAGTTGCTTGTCTAACCATAGCATGGTTGTGCATAATGCCAGAACGACCTCTAGTAACGTTATAACTTCATCCTCGCGTCAATGGTGAAAAAGTATTGTTTACCTTGTAACATAAATCTGTGCTGCGACGGATCACAGGTAATGTTTTAAAGGTGAAATTTTTTTAAGCTATATATAAAAAAGGACACTGTAAATTTTAGTTATTTTTAATTGCTTTTACTTTGTACACATTGTAACGTTAGCCTAATCTGATTATGCTGGGATAGCCGATTCCAAGGGTGACGTTTACCTCCTGACATCTGTCCTGTAGTTTTATTCATCTTAGACATATTGTTTATTATTGTCATGGACGAGGTCGATAACTGGAAGCCATGTTAATCTTGGAATAATACGGCCATGTAGGAGTTAAAACGCCCTCGGAATTGAGAGGAACAGAAACTAATATTCACTGGGTAGTCATATACAATTTCACCGCTAGATGGGGGTAAAAATCACACAGTGTAGCTTTAAGTGCTTTGTTCTAATCGCGATATGCAATAGTGTCTGTAAACCGCAAAAAGACTGTTTAAATATGAATCGCGTGTCTGTGTGTGAATGAATGAAGGGCACATATGCGCACTGTTGTTTACTATGTTACATACAAAATATGAAAAACAACATTTTGTTGACTAGTTTCGGATAGATTATAATGTTTTTACTGTGAAATAGACTACTGCCACATCAAATAAGCTTTTGTTCGCCAGTTTCTGCTCATATGTTAAATATATAGTATGTTTTGTCAAAAATAAACTCATCAACTTGTTATTATAGTATCTGTTCCAATGTAGGCTATATCAAACTAATGAATCCTTAACTTAGAAATACGTATGATAAAATGTATACTTTTAAAAAAAAAGAATGATTATGCTTTAACCCTTATGTGCTGTTGGGGATGTTTTCATCCACTATGGGGTATTTTTGAGTCTAAATTTGGCCATAACTTTTTCTGTGTTTCAGCAAATGGAATGATTTTTGGTGACAAATCTTATTTTGACACATATTTTGGGAAAATGCTTTGAAATTTTTCAAAAACTCAACAGTACACTGTGGGCAAATTTACTACCCTTTCGTTATGTTTCGTGGCTGAAAACAGCCACTACTTTAAACTGCTGTAAAAATGTATCAGATAAATATTTTTTTCAATTTTTTTTGCATTAATCTATTAATCAACCTCAGTCCTGCTCAAAAATATTAAATGTTTAAAAAAAATTCAGGATTTTAACTCTTTAATTGCCAAATTCGTAAATGATGTCACTGATTTGGGGAAAAAAAAACACACAAAATTATTCATTTTCAATATAAAATGTGATTGTGGACTGGATTTTTTTTTACCTTTTATCACAGTCTTGGACATGTCAAAGATTAGAAACAACATTGGTTTTGATGCATTGTTAGTTTTTGTGCAGCATCAGATTTTAACTTTTTCTCCCTCATTTACTGTTCGTGGCTGTTTTTGCCCCATTGACTTCCATTATAACCACATTTTTTTATTGCAAAGCCATGACACCATATAATCATGCATTTTTGATTGTTGGTGGTTTTCCCTGTTGGGAAGAGGTAAAATTTGTAATTTTTACTGTTGATAACCAGGTGGCACCATTAACCCTTTAGATAGGCCTGTGCAAAAAAAAGCTTAGTTTCTGGCTTTTACATGGAGTTATATGGAGTATAATAGCATAATAAAGTGTGTGTGTGTGTGTGTGTGTGTGTGTGTGTGTACTCACCTTGATGCGTCTGAGAAAATCAAAATATGCACCTCAGCTCTCAGAACTACATGGAGTAAACAAAAACAAAGTAAGTGTATTTATGCATCTGCTGCCTTTTGATGGTGAGAAATGCAGACTAAACAAAAACAAAGCAAGTGGATTTAAACGCGTGCATGCAAGCCTGCTGGTCATTTGATGGTGAGAAGAGCAGCAAGCAACATGAGAAAGGGCTTGACTTGTAGTGAAGTTTTAGAGATGATTATGCATCCTGACCCTTCCAGCGAGCTGCAGGATGTATTGTCTTCTCCCTCTGACACCACAGACTCAGGAGAGTCAGATCCTTATTTGGATGTGGCACCCTCATCATCCTCTCTAGCTTCCACTGAAGGCGAGGAGGATTCGGAGGATCCTGGATCTGGGTGGATTGGGAGAAACGGCGAAGTGTGGTTTTCCACTAACGCGGAGACAACTCCCTTTCTTCAGCCTGCCAGAGGCGTGACTCCAGGGCCAAGGCGCTATGCCTTCGCAAGGGCCCAGAACATGGATTCCGTGTTCAATCTGTTTTTTACGGAGGAGATGATTGACCTCATTGTCAGCATGACTTGCGTCAACACATACATGTTTGTACAGTCATACAAACATGTATGACTATGCCTTGTGATGGCATAGCGCGTCGGCCCTGGAGTCACGCCTCTGGCAGGCTGAAGAAAGGGAGTTGTCTCCGCGTTAGTGGAAAACCACACTTCGCCGTTTCTCCCAATCCACCCAGATCCAGGATCCTCCGAATCTTCCTCGCCTTCAGTGGAAGCTAGAGAGGATGATGAGGGTGCCACATCCAAATCAGGATCTGACTCTCCTGAGTCTGTGGTGTCAGAGGGAGAAGACGATACATCCTGCAGCTCGCTGGAAGGGTCAGGCTGCATAATCATCTCTAAAACTTCACTACAAGTCAAGCCCTTTCTCATGTTGCTTGCTGCTCTTCTCACCATCAAATGACCAGCAGGCTTGCATGCACACGTTTAAATCCACTTGCTTTGTTTTTGTTTAGTCTGCATTTCTCACCATCAAAAGGCAGCAGATGCATAAATACACTTACTTTGTTTTTGTTTACTCCATGTAGTTCTGAGAGCTGAGGTGCATATTTTGATTTTCTCAGACGCATCAAGGTGAGTTCACACACACACACACACACACACACACACACACACACACACACACACACACACACACACACACACACACTTTATTATGCTATTATACTCCTTATAAACTCCATATAACTCCATGTAAAAGCCAGAAACTAAGCTTTTTTTTGCACAGGCCTATCTAAAGGGTTAATGGTTCCACCTGGTTATCAACAGTAAAAATTACAAATTTTACCTCTTCCCAACAGGGAAAACCACCAACAATTAAAAATGCATGATTATATGGTGTCATGGCTTTGCAATCAAAATATGTGGTTATAATGGAAGTCAATGGGGCAAAAACAGCCACGAACAGTAAATGAGGGAGAAAAAGTTAAAATCTGATGCTGCACAAAAACTAACAATGCATCAAAACCAATGTTGTTTCTAATCTTTGACATGTCCAAGACTGTGATAAAAGGTAAAAAAAAATCCAGTCCACAATCACATTTTATATTGAAAATGAGTAATTTTGTGTGTTTTTTTTCCCAAATCAGTGACATCATTTACGAATTTGGCAATTAAAGAGTTAAAATCCTGATTTTTTTTTTAAACATTTAATATTTTTGAGCAGGACTGAGGTTGATTAATAGATTCATGCAAAAAAAATTTGAAAAAAATATTTATCTGATACATTTTTACAGCAGTTTAAAGTAGTGGCTGTTTTCAGCCACAAAACAAAACAAAAGGTAGTAAATTTAAACAATGCACAAGGGTTAAATATCCCATATGAAAAAAATCTGCATGTTTCACATACAGCCACCATATATCTTCCTTACTTAAATCGGCCAGAATTACCTTCTGTTTCATGTAAGGCCAATACATGTCCTATACAAAATCAGACCGATTAGGCTATGGCCACTTTCATACTAAATAGCACACATACAACTTGTAGGGGATTTTTGCGTTATATATGCATATTGTAAAAAGTCTTATATGAGTTTTACATGACAAAAGTATGCAAAGGAGTATGGTTTTAATAGAAAATAACTGATATTCATATACAAATCATTTAAAGTTCTTGTATTGAATCATATGCTAGACAAATTAGTCATGTAGGATTTATACACATTTTGTGTATTTTTGTATGTGTTTCATACAGATTGCATGTTTTGATGACTGTTACGGCCCTTGGCCTTTTTCTGGTCGTTCTCCTGCCCCTCCTCTTTTTCAGGCCTAATTGCTGTCACCTGGGAAGTTGGCGTTTAAATAGGAGCTTTTCTGCTGCATTGATCTCTCCCTTCCTGCTCGGGTCTGGTGTTTAAAGGCTCGAACGCTGCTCGTCCGTGTTCACGCCTCGCTCGGGACGCCAGGATTTTACACAGATGCACATTTAAGTTTATTTAAGTTTGTCTTTTAGTTTTACATTCAACACTTGCATTCGCACAAAACAATACATCCATGCACTTTCCCTGCACTACTGATACTGACGTTCACACTCCATATTTGGTTCTGTTGTTTAAATTTGTGTTTTATACACAATAAATTTATGTTTTGCACTGTTTGTTTGTGGCATGGTCTCCTATCTGTTGTTGTGGCTCTGAGTCAGTCATAACAAAGTGGGGGCTCGTCCATTGGTTTTGCGCGTTTTGTTGCTAGTAATTTGATTTTCTTTAGTGCGCGTTGTTTTGATTTAGTCATTTGTTTAGGAGCGCTTGAGGGGCACATGAGAGCGAGTGGTTTTCTGTGCGTCTTGATTGGCGGTTGGGGGGAGATCCCGTGACGTCATTGTCCTTATATGGTTAGTTGTTGCGCTCTTGGAGACATGCCTGAGTTTGATTAGTTGTAATTTGTTTGCTGGCATTCTCGAGCGGGAGTGTTTGGGCTTGTGTTTTGGCAGTAGTTACTATTTTTCTTTGGAGACGTGTGAAGGTAAGTGACAGTTTGTTAATGTGCACTTCTAAAGTTTTGGGCTGGCGTTTTTCCTTGTAGGCGTAGCAGCGTTTCCCAATAGGGGTTTTGCTGCATTATTGTTTTAGTGTGGAGGTACGGCGGGTAGAGCTTCCCATTTTTCCTTTTCCCTACGTCGGCTCGGGAGCATTTCCGTGGTTTCAGGGGGGTTGCCAGCGTGCTGGTCGCCTTTACTGGGCCATCAGGTTGTAAATGCATAAAAACCCACCGCTACGCCTCACGAAGACTAGGGTTCAGTAAGTTAGCTTTTGGGCTAGGTAGTTAGCGGGGAAACGCCATCCTTGGGCTGTGGTTGAAAGCCTTTGTGTACTGATAAATTTGTCACTTAACGTTAAGCTTCTCATCTCTATTGGTGGACTTGTTAGCCATGGATGAAGTGGTGGAAGATTTTATTGAATCGCCACATGAATGTGGGTTAGATATTTGTACTAAGAAACAATTGATCAAGATTGCAGAGTATTATAAGGTCGATATAGGGGATGTCCGAAAGACAAAGGATTATGTTAAAGGTAATTTGAAGGTGAAATTGTTGGAAAATGGTGTCTTGATGCCGGGTAAAGTTGACACTTTGGTTGAGTCGTCTTTGTCGGGAAGAGTAAGTCCAGTTGGTCTATCGTTTGAGCAGCAGAAAGAGTTGCTTTTGTTACGTGTCAAAGCTGAGCAGGAGAAAGAGCAGGCGATGGAAAGAATGAGGCAGGATTTAGAGCGGGAGAAGTTAGATGTAGAGAGACAAAGACTGGCGCTGATCAGAGAAGGTAAACTAGAGGGTGAGGCACTCCAGGCTGATCGCCCTCTGGTGGCACAGGTAAGCATGAAACAGGATGACTTGAGTGATTTGAGGTTAGTTCCCAGGTTTAATGAGGAGGACCCAGAGACATTTTTTTCCTTGTTTGAGCGTCTGGCAGAGGCTCGAGGTTGGTCTGACTCCACACGTATGTTAATGTTACATTGTGTGTTAACAGGAAAAGCACAACAAGCTTTTTCAGCTTTAAGCAGCGCTGATTGTGGTAAATACTCTGTGGTTAAAACTGTTGTTCTTAAAACTTATGAACTTGTGCCGGAGGCATATCGACTACGTTTTCGAGGTTGGAGATGTGGAGATAGGTCACATCTAGAGTTTATGCGTGATTTGGCTATGCATTTTGACAACTGGTGCTCAGCGGCCGGGGTTGATTCTTTTGAAAACCTCCGTGAGTTAGTCATTTTGGAGCAGTTTAAAAACTCTGTGCCGGAGTGCATTGCCACCTATATTAGTGAGCGTGGAGTCAAGTCTGCTAGGGAAGCTGCTGCGCTGGCTGATGATTATTTCTTGATTCAAACTTCAAGAGGTGGTGCTGGCCCTCATGAAATGAGGGCAAGTAGACCGTTTGAGGATAAAAGTGGTCGTGTTTCAGGGGACTCAGAAAAAATCTGTAATTACTGTCATAAGCGAGGACATTGGAAAAATGATTGTTATGCTCTTAAGTCTCGTTCAAAGCAAACTTTTCCCAGGGCTAACCCTGTAATGTGTGCTGCGTCTGTCACTGACCAGGAGTTAGTTAGAAGCTCTCGAGAAGGCAATCCGGATTTGAAATCGTACTTGCCTTTTATTACAGAAGGTTTGGTTTCATTAATGGGAAGCAAAGAGCAAGTGCGCATAAAAATTTTGCGTGACACTGGGGCGTTTGACTCGTTTATTGTAGCTGCAACTTTGCCATTTTCAAATGAAACCTTGGTGGGTTCAAGCATTCCTGTAATGGGAATGGGTTTAAATGTTTTGAATGTACCACAACACAAAATGATGCTGCACTGTGATCTCTTCCAGGGTGAGGTGTCTGTTGGCGTGCGCCCAGCGTTACCTGTGGATGGCGTCGCTATGATCCTGGGTAATGACATAGCCGGTGATAAAGTGTGGGCTGATGTTTCTCCACCTGCCAAGGTGACGGTGACTCCTCTGGTGTGCAGTAAGCCTGATGAGAGTGAGGTACACTTCCCTGATGTGTTTAGTGCCTGTGCAGTAACTCGTTCAAAACGTTTGGACAGTGATCACTCTGAAACTGTGGCCTCTAGTCCTCACTTAATGTTACCTGTTATCCCCTGGTCTGTTTCTCATGATGAGCTGATGCAGGAGCAGGAAACTGACAGTACTTTGAAGTCTTGTTTGGATGAGATTTGTTCTATTGTAGAGGTCAGAAATTGTTCTCATTGTTATTTTTTGCACAATAATGTCTTGATGAGAAAATGGACCCCACAGTTTGAGGGTTTTGTTGGAGATTCGATTTATCAAGTGGTTGTTCCCTTAAAGTATCGGAACATTGTGTTGCAGATTTCTCATGACCAGTCTGGACATATGGGTGTCAGGAAGACGTATGACCGGGTTCTGCTGTATTTTTTCTGGCCTCGTTTAAAAAGGGATGTGTCTGCATACATTAAGTCGTGTCACACCTGTCAATTGACATGTAAACCTAACCAGGTTTTGAAGCCCGTTCCACTTTGTCCAATACCAGCTATAAGTCAACCATTTGAACATCTTCTTATTGACTGTGTTGGTCCATTACCTCCATCAAAATCAGGTGCCAGATATTTGTTGACAGTGATGTGTCAAAGTACTAGGTATCCTGCAGCCTACCCACTGCGTAGTATAACGGCCAAGTCTGTGGTTCGTGCATTGTCCCAATTTATTTATATTTTTGGAGTTCCACGGGTCATTCAGTCAGATCAAGGGTCAAATTTTTGTTCAAAATTATTTGCTCAAGTACTGAAACAGTTGAACATAGTTCATAATTTTTCATCTGCCTATCATGCTCAAAGCCAGGGTGTTTTGGAGCGGTTTCACCAAACACTCAAGTCCATGCTGCGCTCATTGTGTGTTCAGATGCAGGGTGATTGGGAAGAGGCTTTACCGTGGATGCTGCTGGCTGCTAGAGAGGTAATCCAAGAAAGTACAGGGTTTAGCCCTAATGATCTGATTTTTGGTCATAAGGTGCGGGGTCCTCTGGCTCTGTTGCAGGACAACTGGAAGGAAGCTCAGCCTCCAGGTAACCTACTGGATTTTGTGAATGGGTTCAGGTATCGACTCTATATGTCTCAGGAAGTGGCCAGGAAAAATTTAGACAGGGCACAAGCTAAGATGAAGAAACGTTATGATTGTCAGACTGAGCACAGAGAGTTTCTCCCAGGTGACCAGGTTTTAGCCCTTTTGCCTATAATTACTTCTCCGTGGCAAGCAAAATTTTCTGGACCATTTTCTGTATTAAAGAAGCTTTCTGATCAAAATTACTTAATTTCTACTCCAGCTCGTAGGACAAAGGCCAGGCTCTGCCATGTTAACCTTTTGAAGCCTTATGTTTCCCGTGAGCCTTTTGGGAGTGAGGTGGAGTTAAAGTTGTCCAAAACTCATCTTGCTTGTTTGGCTATGCCATCATCCTCAGTTGTGGTAGAGATGGAGGATTTAACAGGGCCTGATGAGGTTATGGTGTCTGGTAGGCTGAAAAATAAGGAAGCTTTAGATAAATTGGAAAGCGTTTTGGGTCATTTAGAGCAGGGGTTCCCAACCTTTTTTGTGAAAGGGACCAGCATATTCATAAAAAAAATTCCAGGGACCAGTTGTCAATTTTAAGATGCATCGTTTGGAACATATCACTGTGTAAAACAGTAACAGCCTATCATTTATTTGCATATAATGAACTAGGTGGCAACAAAGGCTACTTGTATGAATATACCAATCTTTTTAAACTTTCAGACCGGTTCACAAAATGTTTCCCTTTACTGCCATACAATTAGGTCTACTTCAAAAGCAACTCACACAGCACTCACTCACTAGCAGGTGGCAGTAATGGCAAATTGTATGAAAATACCAGTCCATTTCACCTGTCAAATCTCTCCAGAACCACTAAAGACAATCCCTTCAACAGCAACTTAGTGTTTTCACACACCAACAGGTGACAACAACAGGCTAATTGTATGAAAATAAGAGCCAGTTTCAACAGTCAGACAGTTTCAGAATACAATAGCAAACACATAACTTAGTGATTTCAGCCAATCATTTTTAAAAGTATAAAATTAGAAATTAAGCTTTAACCTTTAACAAAAAATACCAGATCAGACCAATGAGAACAAAACTATTTTAATGTGAGCATGAACTGCTTATTGATATTACTATATTTGTAGCTGTGCACAAGACAAGCTGTTCTTCCTGAGCATCCATAAAAAACATATGCATCCAAAACATTGCACACAAATTCCAGGATACAATAAAACGAAATTTAAAAAGGTCTGCTTCACAAATATGAACGAAAACCAGCTTACAGTTTTTCACCACAAATAACACAACGTATTTGGCGCCACGGATCGCCTGTTGTCATAAATCCATACCTAATGTACATGAGGTATCGTATTTTATGAAGCTTTACTTTTTTTTTATTTCTCTCTCTCTCTATTTTCGAGTTGGTCATCGCCTTTCCTTTTACCAGAACTGTCCGCAATAAAATTAGCCATTGAAAAAAAATATCGCGGCCCGCTCATCTCTCCACTTCCCTGTCACTTCAGGTGCAGCGCGTTTTTTTGCAGTCCGTTCAGATATGACGCGTTGCTAAGCAATCGCAAGGCGCTCAAAGAAACACATTTTAATCTATTTATTGTTTAGGTTTTGGATTAAATAACATGACGTCATAGCACTTAAAAAAGCATTTCAAAAGACAATTATTATTATTATAAAAAAAGAAAAAAAGAAACATTATTCTGGGAATATTTCAAGGCCCGGTACTAACGGGTCCACGGACCGGCACCGGTCCGGGGACCGGGGGTTGGGAATCACTGATTTAGAGTCATGTCAGCGGGCACAGTTAGTTAAGCTGATTAGAAGTTTCCCTTGCCTATTTGGGGACACACCGTCACGTACAACTTTACTAAAGCATGATATAGACGTGGGAGATGCGAAGCCAATTAGGCAAAGATTCTATCGTGTTCACCCAGAGAAGCGTAAAAACCTGGAAGATGAGATTAAGTACATGGTTTATAATAAAATAGCAGTTCCCTCTGACTCTAGTTGGGCGTCACCCTGTCTCTTGGTCCCAAAGTCAGACAATACACCTCGGTTTTGTACGGATTTTCGTAAAGTGAATGCAGTCACCAAGCCTGACTCCTTCCCTCTTCCTCGTATGGAGGATTGTGTTGATCAAGTGGGGGGGGGCAAAGTTTGTGACTAAGCTGGATTTACTTAAAGGTTACTGGCAGGTGCCATTGACAGACAGGGCAAGGGAGATTGCTGCTTTTATTACACCAGGTGGGCTATACTCCTACAATGTTATGCCTTTTGGTTTAAGAAATGCGCCCGCAACTTTCCAGCGCCTAATGAACTTGGTAGTGCGTGACCTGAAAGGATGCGCAGTGTATTTGGATGATGTGGTGGTGTATGCTGACAACTGGGAACAGCATTTGGAGCGTATTAAAGCTTTGTTTGTGCGGCTAGCTCATGCTAGTTTAACAGTGAATTTGGCAAAGTGTGAATTTGCCAAGGCCACAGTGGTCTATTTGGGTCGAGTTGTTGGCCAGGGTTCGGTGAGACCAGTGCGTGCTAAAGTTTGTGCAATTGATGATTTTCCATCACCAATGACAAAGATGTATGTGTGGTCTCCGGTATGCCAGCAGTCCTTTGAGAGGGTTAAAGCTCTAATCTCAAATGCTCCGGTTCTGGTTGCTCCTCGGTGGGATCGTGAGTTTCATCTGGAGGTGGATGCCAGCATGGTTGGGGCTGGCGCAGTGTTGCTGCAGAAAGATGATGGGGGGGTTAACAAGCCTGTGTGTTTCTTTTCTAAGAAATTTAATCTCCATCAGCTAAACTACTCAGTCATAGAAAAAGAAACGCTTGCTCTTATTTGGGCGTTACAGCATTTTAGTGTTTATCTGGGCTCTGGTCCGGTGGTAGTCTTCTCAGACCATAATCCTCTGACTTTCCTTAGCACTTTACAGACTCCTAACCAACGGTTGATGCGCTGGGCTCTCCACCTCCAGTCCTACACTTTGGACATTCGGCATATCAAGGGGCGGGACAATGTGGTGGCAGACGCGTTGTCCCGATCTCCAATGTGTTAGGTAAGATATGCCTCAAAATTGATAAACTTAGTATCATGGGATTCCTGTAGCTCAAGGGTACCCTTAGGGTCCCTGTTTTGTTAGGGGGGGGTGTTACGGCCCTTGGCCTTTTTCTGGTCGTTCTCTTGCCCCTCCTCTTTTTCAGGCCTAATTGCTGTCACCTGGTAAGTTGGCGTTAAAATAGGAGCTTTTCTGCTGCATTGATCTCTCCCTTCCTGCTCGGGTCTGGTGTTTAAAGGCTCGAACGCTGCTCATCCGTGTTCACGCCTCGCTCGGGACGCCAGAATTTTACACAGATGCACATTTAAGTTTATTTAAGTTTGTCTTTTAGTTTTACATTCAACACTTGCATTCGCACAAAACAATACATCCATGCACTTTCCCTGCACTACTGATACTGATGTTCACACTCCATATTTGGTTATGTTGTTTAAATTTGTGTTTTATACACAATAAATTTATGTTTTGCACTGTTTGTTTGTGGCATGGTCTCCTATCTGTTGTTGTGGCTCTGAGTCAGTCATAACAATGACCAACATCACTTATATGTTGTTGGCAAATTTGGAAATTGTACAGTGCAGAAGCTGGTTTGATGTACTGTCAAAATATCACTGACCTTTATGAGGACGGTTCATTTTCCTACAGGATTTGAAAGAGCAGTTGAAAAGCAATGAGATTGTAAGACCGTGTATTTACATTACATTAATTCATTTACAATTTACATTAATTGTGAACTGTCTGGGCCTGTTGTTTGTGAACAAATCATAACATATTATTGCAAATGAACAAAGTTGAGTCAAATATGTTTCTAGAACAGTGATTAAAATGTTGAAAATTGTCTGGAATATATTTTTGTATATGTGACGAACTCTGGTGGTGATGCACTCTATAAACTTTCAATATGATTTACTAAAAAAAATTGGTAAAACATTTTTACACTTAAAATATTGATTACATTTTAAAGCAGTGAAATCAATTACATAAACTATGAACTGAGTAAATGTAAGTAAAAAAAAAAGTAGATCTGAGTAACTGCATTTGGTACATTAACAAATAAAATTGAGTAGAAATAATTGGGGGAAAACATTTAAAAAACAATATTTATGAGTAATATTAACTGTTTTTATATACAAGTAATATTAACTTTTTTATTTCCTCTAAACCTTTGTAAAAATATTCCATACAACCACCAGTATATCTACATGACATTGGCCTTTATTGTCAATGAGTAGCGTATATAACACGTATATAATAGTGCCTACATTTAAATTCATGTAACAAACATTTCAGAAGTAAAAATTAAACATTTAGGCCTAAACATTCAAGTAATTCAAGTGTAATCAACCGGTCTGTTATCTAATATCCACCGTATCAGAGCTGGTTCTCGTGCCAGAGATTGACTCGCACTCTGCGGGTGAACCTCTAACTTTAGACTGCCGTCCTGCGTTTCACTCTTAGCCGAAAGATGCTGCGACGCGACTGACTGCCTATAAACAAACAGTGCACAGTTCTGAGAACATTTTATCATCCAAATAAGTTATATTCATTATCTTTAGGAATATAGTTGTGTGTTATTTTATGCAAGGCGTTACAATCACACGAAAAGACAGGTGCGACACTCGTTTAACTTAGGTGAGTCAAATTGCGTCTCTGTATGTTCTATCGCATTAAATAAAATGATTTAAAGCTGAGTTGTCGTCACGTCAGAGGGTGAGGAAGGGGTGCATGGTTTTAATTGAGTAAACTTAATCAATTTCTTATGTGTGTTAAATATTAATAATATTGTAATATTATATTGTTACGATCTGTGTTTAGTTTGTTTTCTATTGCGTTGTGTTCCTTTTCTCTTTCTTGTTTTCTCTAATCCCAAACAGGTTATCCAATCATGGGTTGTAAGCAGCCATTGGTTGCCCAGTCGGGGCGGGGTCTTTAAAAGGACGCTGCTGACACTCATCGAGGAGCTCATTCTTGGTTCGGTCGCACGTGGGTTGAGAGCTCCGGAATCCCTCCTCCGGCTGATGATCAAATTGTGTTTTAGAGATTTTATTTTAGTTCAAGTGAACGTGCATCTTGGTAAACCTCTGAATCGTTCTCCTATGAGTGAACGTGCATCTTGTGAAAACCTCTGAACCGTTCTCCTATGTCTAAACCAACTTAACAGTGTGGAGCGTAGGGGTGTCCTGCCTTGTTTATTTTGAAATTGTTTGATCTCTGTTTTTGGGCAGGGAGTTAGGTAAGATAAATGTATTTCCTTTTGGTATTTGATTAGGTTATTAATTTTCGTTTTGTTTGTTATTTTGGCCTTTTGGACACCCTGAAGATTTGCTCTTTATTTCACTTGTTATTCCTTAATAAATGTATTACTTTTTGTTTCAATTTTGTGCATTTGTTTTTTTGATTATCGACCGGAGGGATGCGTGCTGGGATTCCATTTCCACAACCCAACTAGCTATTTATTACGCCTCTTTAGTGTTTTATATTTCCCTAGTGGCAGGGCGTAATATATATATATATATATATATATATATATATATATATATATATATATATATATATATATATATATATATATATATATATATATATATATATATAGCAATATAGTAATATTTGTGGTTCTTGAAACAGATCAGTTTAATTATCCATTTTCAAATATTGTGATGGAAATTTCACAAATATATTAACTAAGTGTATTTTAAATAGCCTAAATAATTGGTTAGTCAAATACTAAATTATTTTAGTGAAAAACTTCAAACTTAAATATAACTGTAAAACTTTGTAAATATAACAAAGTCCTTGCATTCTATCTTGTGTGACACACCTAGGGTGACCATATTTTAGTTTTCAGAAAACAGGACGGGGGTGTGGTTGATGGGCGGGGGCGTGGTTGGGGTGAATGCATCAAAAAATACTTGACAAATGCATTCACAACCTTGCAACTATGTTATTGTACTTTAATACATAAAGTAATACATCCTTTACATTCAATGTTTGGCCCGCAACAATAGAATACTATTAAAAAAAGGTTTACCTTTTAACACCTTTTACATGACACTATTTCTTTTCATGGCCATAGCAGGTTAAAAATCTACTACTAAAATAAAAAATCTACTACACTATTTCAGTAAAAAAACTATTTCAATCCTCCTGATGTTCTCTTGTAGCCTATACTTTCTTTATGTGGGCTTCTACTTCACTAGCACCTTTATTTGACAATGACACGTACGTTCCAGCTTTGCAGTTCATGCATTCTGCTTTACACGGTTCCCGACCGAAATGAAAAAACGGGAATTTTCTCTGTAAATCATCTGTGAATTAACATTTGGGCTTTTTTTTTTACGGTGTTAGCTACTTACATCTTATCTCGCACTTGACCGTAGACTGAAGCGTCGACCGTCGAGTCCTAGTTGAGTCACGCTGCTAAAATTTAAATTCTGTGTCTGTGAACGTAAAGTCCGCCTACTTTGATTTGATTGGTCATTTCAAATATTATGACATTGATGAGCAGTGTGACAGACCAATGAGGCTGAGATGAACACACACACGCACACACACACACACACACACACACACACACACACACACACACACACAGGCCTCTGTATTCTGACATGCTCTCTGCTTGCCGCTGTGGATTGAGGAATGCGCTGATTATAACAAGACGAGGCAAAGCCGAAGCCGGTTTCATATGTTTTGTGTGCAAAGGCAAGCATGTATTTCAAGTACACGCTTAATGGCCCAATGAAAAATAATGAAAACCAGGACATTTTCATTACTTTATAAAAAACAGACAGGACGGCCAGGACAGGACGTGAAAACAGGACATTTGGTCACCCTAGACACACCTGAATGAAAGGCTCATTATGCAGCTCATTATGCTGCATAGATACAGATGATCCCACAGTAGCTGCACGGATCTCAAGCTGTCTGGCGCATGGATGAAGGAACAAACCTGGCAAAGACGGAGCTTCTCGTCCTCCCTGCCAATCCGTCTCTACAGCACGACTTCACTATCCAGCTAAATTCAGCATCAATCACCCCATCATTTCGGTCAGAAATCTTGGAGTAATATTGGACGACCAGCTGACCTTCACAGACCACATTTCAAAGACATCTCGATCATGCAGGTTTGCACTGCACAACATCAGGAAGATCAGGCCTTTCCTAACTGAGCATGCAACACAACTTCTCGTCCAGGCCCTTGTCATTTCTAGGCTTGACTACTGCAGTGCTCTTCTGGCTGGACTTCCATCATGTGCAACTAAACCTCTACAAATGATTCAGAATGCTGCAGCTCGTCTTGTCTTCAACGAGCCAAAAAGGGCCCACGTCACTCCTCTGTTCATCTCTCTGCACTGGCTAACACTCGCTGCTCGCAACAAGTTCAAGGCATTGACACTTGCTTACAGATCTATCACAGGCTCAGCTCCCTCCTACTTTCACTCACTCCTACGAGTCTACATCCCTACCAGAAGCCTGAGATCGGTCAACGAGCAACGGCTCGTGGTTCCATCACAGAGAGCCACAAAATCACTTTTCAGAACATTCTTATTCACGGTTCCATGCTGGTGGAATGCTCTCCCCACCCTCATCCGGAATGCAGAATCCCTGACAACATTCAAAAGACAGCTGAAAACCCATCTCTTCCGTGAGCACTTGACCTCATAAAAAAAATTATAATAATAATAATTATTTCCTTTCCCTTTAATCTTCCCTTATCGGGCTTATGCTACTCTGAACAATGTCTAAACTTTGTATTTTGAGCACTTCTTGCGTTGTTTTTGCCTCTTCACGATGACTTGCTTAATTTAGTCCTAAATTGTAAGTCACTTTGGACAAAAGCATCTGCTAAATGACTAAATGTAAAATGTAAATGTATGGGGATCATTGTCTTCTCAGGTGTGAACTAGAGGGCTGCATTGGGATTGAGTCCCGCCGGGTCCCGCGGGACCCAACGCAAATCTCGCGGGAGCGGGCGGTTTGAACTTTGCTGCGGGTGGGAATGGGCGGCTAAAAAAACACTGCGGGATCGGGAGGTAGCCTAGCAACATGATGGAGATGTCAATAATGGCGCTTTTCCACTACACAGTACCAGCTCGCCTCGGCTCGACTCGACTCGCCTTTGTTTGGTTTTCCACTGTGTAAAAGTTGTAGGCCTAACTGTATCTGCTTCCAGGTACTTTTTTTCGTACCACCTCCGGCGAGGTTCTGGGCGAGCTGAGGCGATACTAAAATGTGACGTGAAAACACGGCAGACTGCTGATTGTTCAGAGAGAATCATCACTATTCACTGTCATCATTGCACGCGCCAGACAGTATCCTGAATAAAAAACAGCAAAAACGAAAACAAAACCATCCAAAAACAGCATACACTCGATTTCCTCCATTGTCCTGTGTGTATGTGTCCAGAATACATGCCGGCCAGGGAAACGAAACAAACAACCCATGAATCTCTTTAATAATAGCAATACAAATACGTGTTTTTTCCTGCGGGACGGGAGAAGACACAAAATCAATGCATCTCTATTATTGTGCGGGAATAAATTCTCAGAGTTTTGCGGGTGCGAGCGGGAGTGGACATACATATTGCGGGAGCGGGCGGGAGTGTAACACATACGTTGCGGGAGCGGGCGGTAATGGTCAGAAATTCGGCGGGCGCGGGCGGGAGCGGGATGAAGAAAACAGTCCCGCGCAGGGCTCTAGTGTGAACCACATCATTATTCATGATCATTCACACTGTAATAAAGCGTCATTGGAGTGAGAATCCATCTGCAGTTTATTGATAGTCAGATTCACAAGCAGTAAAAGATACATTTGCGACAGCATAAACAGGAACAGGCTGAGGTCAGGGTAGGCAGCAAACATGCAAGTTCCAAAGACAGGCAGAGTTCAGGGCAGGCAGCAAACAAACAGAGTCCATAAGGCAGGCAAAGATCAGGGCAGGCAGCAGAGAATCAAGGTATGAAAAACAGTCCAAGTCAAATACGGGAAATATACTATAAACAGGAATAAACGCTCAGAAATGTTCACCGTGGCAAAACAAGACTTCACACTGATACTGTGCAAGTGGGGTGCCTAAGTAGTGTGTGTATAATGAACTGCAGGTGTGTGTGTAATCAGTCCCAGGAATGAGGGCCTATGTGTGGGTCTCCGCTTCCTCCTCCAACTCTCCTCTCGGACCACCAGCGGGTTTCAGAAGCGAAACATGGGAAAATAATCTAATTGCGATTTTTTCCCCCAATATTGCAATTGCGATTTAATATGCGATTTCTTTATTTATTTTTATTTTATCCTCTTTTTTTCCCAACAAAACATAATGAATGATTTAAATATGACCAACACAATATTAGATACATTTTGTGTAAAATGTTCTTTCAAATGTATGTCAAATGTTTTTTTTGAATATTATAATATAGAATAGATCAACCTCACTTATCTCAAGTACACAACAATAACACACCACACAGACTAAAGTTCACTACGAGTATGGCACTGCCAGCCATAATGATCCAAGAGTTTTGTTCTCAGTGGCTCACAGGTTTTTTGCTAAGAAAACCAGAATATTGACTTTTGCTTGCTTCAAGTATGAGCGAGTGACCTCTTCTCCTATTAGATGAAAACAACAGCCATTAGTTTTCCAGTTAGATTTTACAGAAAAATTGTGTTTCTCTTACGAGAGGTTCTCTCGTACTGCGTAATATCTTATGCTAGGGGAAAACCTCTTTTCCACGAGATACTGAAGCCAAAAAATGATCCTTAATTTTGCAATAATGTAAAACGCATTGCAGCAGCATGCAGACATGGGCGAGACAGCTCGCGCGCCCATTGGCTGCTCTGCGGCAACTGCACCAGCCTATCGAGAGAGGCCCCTCATGACGTCAGAACCAATGAGGGTCGCTTCGCGCCCACTACGTCATGTCCCGCCAAAAGCGGGTGGGGCTTGGCTATAAATACAGCCCCGAGAGGCTGGTTTGACCAATTTTTCATCTCTTCAGCGAAGCTCACGCATCGCTGGATCCCGAGAGGAAGAAGCCGCGCCGTCTGATAGAAGCACTCAGCGGGATTAGTGCTGCATCTGAAGCTGCTGGTCGACAACTCGCCGCCTTCAGTCGCCGTTCCTGCTTACGCTTTCCGGCGTACATATCCTTTTCTCTGCTACTGTGTTTTGTGTATGTGTGTGTTTGCCGCCGCGACACACACTCTCATTGCACTAAAAGAGCCGGGCGTCTTTATCAAGACACCCCTTTTCCTGGTGAGGATCACGCAGCTCTCGCGCTCGCTGACGGCGCTGCCCTCAGCGAGCTAATGCCTACGGTGACTCTGAGGACTCGCCTGGCATCCTTCTCCGAGACTGCACCAAAAAGCGCCGTGCTCAACGGGTCCCGGAACCTCCCCCAGCCCACAAAGCTCGCCGGTGCGCCCGCCTGCTTCACCTGCTTCGCTGAGTCTCTTCCTGATGGACAGCGGCCGCCGCGTGCCGCCGCTTCCGTCGTGGATGTAGACCAAGAAGCCGCGTCTGTGGGGGATGATATCTGCTCTCCCTCTGTTTGAGCCGCGCAAACTGCGCCATTCACAGGGGATGTCAGGAGCGGACCGTCACAGGGCTAGCTTTCTCTCTCCCTCTGTTCGAGCCGCGCAAACTGCGCCGTTCACAAGGGAGACCAGAAGCGGACGGTCATGGGGTTAGTTTTTTCTTTACGTTATAAGAAAAGCTACCCCGCCCTAGTTGCACCCCATTCACGTGTCACTCACTGGCGAAATGAGAAAAGTGTTTTTTGTCCCGCCGAGGCCGGACTAACCTCCATTTCTCAGACATTTCTCAGTCCCCTCTTCAGGCGACTGGAAATATCAATATTGCAGCAAACAAGCCTGTTATAATACACGCACGCCTGCAAACAAACGCCGAAGCATACATGTTGACGCTCTCTTATATGCTCGTGCTAACTAAGGCTTATGTGTTCCCCCCCTGTGGCTCAGCGGTGGAATTTTAGGCTTTCGCACGAGAGACCCATGTTCGAATCCCGGGTCTACCGGCAATTATGCCGTCAATGTTGCGCTCTGTCAGTTCCCTTAAAAGGCGACTGCAGATGTGTATTTTGCAGCCAACGAGCGCGTTGTACAACCCGCTCGCCTGCACCCAGACACCGTTTCTATGGTTCGCGTGCGTCGCTGGCGAAATGAGAAAAGAGAGTGCTTTTAGTCCCGCTGAGGCCGGACCACCTCCATTTCTCACACATTTCTCATTCCCCTCTGAAGTTCAGGCGACTGGAAATGTCAATATTGCAGTAAACGAGCCTGTTGTATTAAATGCACGCCTGCAAACAAACGCCAACATGTTGACGCTCTCTTATATTCTCGTGCTAACTGAAAGCTTACGTGTTCCCCCCCTGTGGCTCAGTGGTGGAATCTTTCGCACGAGAGACCCATGTTCGAATCCCTGGTCTACTGGCACATAAAATTATGCCATCAATGCTTTCGTTCTGTCAGTTCCCTTAAAGGCGACTGCAGATGTGTATTTTGCAGCCAACGAGCGCATTGTACAACCCGCTCGCCTGCGCCCAAACACTGTTTCTATGGCAACACAAACTATTCCTAGCCGCTGCGGCCGGACTCCCACCAAAACTTCTCGCTCGCTCAGTTCCAGTAATTGCGACTGTTCCAGCGTATTCTGCAGTAAACAAGTCGGCAACACAGCCCTCTTGCCTGCACACAAACGCCGTTTTTACGGCGACCCAGATAAATCCCATAAAGAGTGTATTTTCTGGTATTCCGGCCACGGCCGATGGTGTTATGAGTGTAGTAAAAATGCCCACTGCCCAGTGCCCATTCCTACACACAAACACGGCCCGCCACACACGGCTCGCACAAATAAAATCGACTCATGTCGATTGTGGACCAAATGTAGTGATTGTGCCCACGTCCCAGTGCCCGCAAACACTACACACTACATGTCTCACGGTTTCTGTTAAAACGAAACCAACGCACATACAGTCTGCACAAACAGACGGTGTTCTCAGCGTTTTGCATGGGCCCGATGTCCCGCGCCCTCATTCGCTCACAGACATAATAAACCTCACGGGTTCGCCCCGCTCGCTCTCTCTCAGCACACCGCTGTAGGAGAACTGAGCGTGGGCAGGCTGCCCGCTGTGATCAGCGCGCCCCCAGTCTCACACGCTGCAAGCGCGGCGCTCATGTTACAGCACACCGGTGCTCTCCGCTCGCCACTAGGTCGCGACCAGAGCCCAGATATCATTCTACCCCTAGCCACTCACGCGAAAGTGTGGGCAGAGCTTCCCGGGGTATCAGAGTGGGTGCTGAACATTATAGAAAGAGGCTATTCGCTACAGTTCGGTCTACGCCCGCAACGGCAAGCGGCGCGAATCGAAACTACGGTGAAAAAGGAAGTAGCACACCTACTTCGAGCCGAAATAGCGAAGTTACTGAGCAAAGGGGCTATTATCACAAGCTCAGAGCGAAGGGGGCATGTACAGCAGATATTTTCTGGTACCCAAAAAAGACGGGGGTCTCAGACCCATTCTAGATCTAAGACGACTAAACAAAGCACTTCTGAAATGACGGTTCAGAATGCTCACGACCAGGAATATCCTCTCGCAAATTTACCAAGGGGACTGGTTCATGTCGATAGATCTGAAAGACGCTTATTTTCAAATACAAATAGCGTCACGTCACAGGCGATTTTTGAGATTCGCCTTCGAGGGCCAGGCATATCAGTACACAGTCCTGCCGTTTGGCCTATCCCTGGCACCTCGTGCATTCACGATGTGCATGGATGCAGCGCTCGTACCCCTCAAGCTCCGAGGCATACGAGTGCTGAATTATTTGGACGATTGGCAGGTTCTAGCTCGATCACAGTCAGAGCTCATAGAACACAGGACCATATTACTCGATCACCTCGAGAATTTAGGTCTCAAGGTCAATTGGGCGAAGAGTTCGCTGTCTCCCAGTCAGAAAATATCTTTTCTGGGTACAGAACTGGACTCGCTGTCTATGACAGCACAACTGTCGCCGCAGCGCAGACTGAGTATTCAGCGCATGACAGAAACTTTTCGCCACGGCACTTTAGTCCCGCTCAAAAAGTTTCAGAAAATGCTGGGTCTCATGGCTTTAGCATCTTCAGTGCTTCAGCTGGGTCTGCTTCGCATGCGCCCGCTGCAGTACTGGTTAAAACCGCGCGTTCCGCGCAGAGCGTGGACCTCCGGTCTCTTGCGCCTCAAGGTCGATCAGAAATGCACCGCAGCTCTGAAACCTTGGACAGCGACCGATTGGTACCGGTCAGGTGTAAGCCTCGGGACTTCTTCGAGTGTGAAGGTGGTGTCTACGGACGCCTCAACCTCGGGATGGGGAGTGCTGCTAGAGGGCAGACCGTTCTTCGGCCAGTGGTCAGAACGGGATAAGCTTCTACACATAAACTGCCTGGAAATGATGGCAGTCGACAACGCGCTGAGGCGCTTTTGTCCCCAGATAATAGGACACCACGTCCTGGTCCGTTCGGACAACATGTCAGTGGTGGCTTATATAAATCACCAAGGAGGTATCAGATCCAGAACCCTTCACAAGCTGACGGAACGCCTCCTGGTCTGGGCTCAGCACAATCTGCGCTCGCTCAGAGCAGCGCATGTGCCCGGCCACCTGAATGTGGGACCAGACAGACTGTCCAGGAACAATCTTCCGGCAGGAGAATGGTCTTTATACCCACAGACAGTCAAACTGCTATGGAGGACATTTGGCAGAGCGAAAATAGACCTATTTGCGTCTCAAGAGAACGCTCACTGTCAGGAATTTTTCTCCAAGAGCAGGGATGCGCTGGCCCACGTCTGGCCCCGCTGCCCGCTCTATGCGTTTCCCCCTGTCACGCTCCTACCCCAGGTGTTAGAGTGAATCAGGGAAAACGGATGCCCAGTGCTACTCGTCGCCCCATTATGGACGAACCAAGCCTGGTTTCCAGTCCTGATGCAGCTGACGAGTACCGCCCCGTGGCAGATACCGGTGAGGAGGGATCTCCTCTCGCAGGCAAACGGCTCGATCTGGCATCCTCGCCCGGAGCTTTGGTCCCTACATGTGTGGGCAATCAACAGGTACCCGTTAACCTCCCAGCAGAAGTGTTAAACACGATCACGCAGGCTAGAGCTCCATCTACAAGACGGCTCTATTCCTCAAAATGGTCTGTGTTCACTAGCTGGTTTACAGCGCGTGGCACTTCACCCTCACACTGTGGGGTGTCGGATGTTCTTTCCTTTTTACAAGAGCTTCTGGATAAGGGCAGAGCCCCATCCACGCTCAAAGTTTATGTGGCGGCCATAGCAGCGTTCGCTGAACCAACGCTTGGCCAGTCATTAGGAAGGAACGATCTGGTCATTCGCTTCCTTAGAGGAGCTAAGAGGCTGAATCCTCCCAGATCTCCCTCGGTTCCCGTTTGGGACCTTTCCACGGTTCTGGAAGCCATGATAGGTGCCCCATTCGAGCCAATACAGTCAATAGACCTAAAACACTTGTCTCTCAAAACAGTGTTTCTTCTGGCTCTCGCTTCAGTGAAGCGCATAGTGGACTTGCAAGCGCTCTCAGTGAGCGCGACGTGTATGGAGTTTGGGCCTAATGACTCGAGAGTCATACTCAAACCAAAGCACGGATATGTTCCTAAATCCCTCAATACACCGTTTAGGGCACAGGTGATCTCCCTGTCGGCTCTGCCGGTATCTGAAGAGGAAGGGGACGCAGGCTTCCTTTGCCCGGTCAGGGCGTTAAGAGCCTATGTGTCTCGCTCATCTGTTTTCAGACAGACAGAGCAGCTCTTTGTTTTGTTCAGCGGACGTTCTAAGGGACTAGCTGCATCAAAACAGTGTTTATCCAGATGGATAGTTGATGCTATAGCGCTAGCTTATACATCTAAGGGCCTGCAATGCCCGTTAGGTGTCAAAGCGCACTCCACGAGAGGCATGGCCTTGTCGTGGGCTTGGTCTAGTGGGATTGCCTTGCAAGATATCTGTATGGCGGCGGGCTGGGCCTCCCCATCTACATTTATAAGGTTTTATAACCTCGAGGTTCCCGCTTTACAAGCTAAGTTGTTCTCGGTCTAAGTTTTCAGTATTGCCTGCCCGATGCTATCGGCTCAGGATGCTGAAACTGCTAGAGCGTCGATCACTGATCGTCTGTATACTTCTGTGGGCAGTGCGTAAGTCCCCCATATTTATCAGTCCAGGCCGAGTTCGCCCTGGCTGTGTGGAACACTTGATATAATCTGCTCTTATTAGAGCTCTATATTACAGGAATGATGCCATTCTAGCCCCTCTTCCCGGACTCTCTGTGAGTCCCTTGTGATTAGGCACTGTATGAGCCCCGGGCACCTGCCCTTGGGACTTTAGTGTTGTATCTCAAGCACGCACGGCGTTTTACACTGTGTTCCCCTAGCGTAAGATATTACGCAGTACGAGAGAACCTCTCGTAAGAGAACGTACTTGGTTACTAACGTAACCTCGGTTCTCTCTAGAGAGGGAACGAGTACTGCGTATCTTGCCGTGCATGCATCACGCTCTGGTTCGCTTCGGCGATGAAAAACTGGTCAAACCAGCCTCTCGGGGCTGTATTTATAGCCAAGCCCCACCCGCTTTTGGTGGGACATGACGTAGTGGGCGCGAAGCGCCCTCATTGGTTCTGACGTCATGAGGGGCCTCTCTCGATAGGCTGGTGCAGTTGCCGCAGAGCAGCCAATAGGCGCACGAGCTGTCTCGCCCATGTCTGCATGCTGCTGCAATGCGTTTTACATTATTGCAAAATTAAGGATAATTTTTTGGCTTCAGTATCTCGTGGAAAAGAGGTTTTTCCCTAGCGTAAGATATTACGCAGTACTCGTTCCCTCTCTAGAGAGAACCGAGGTTACGTTAGTAACCGAGTACGTTTTGTGAAATACATAATCATTTACCCGATGATATGTACGTTGTGCTAAGTCTACCATCTCTGTCTTCGGTCGGGTCTTGATAGCAGGGATGTTGTCAGTACTGATGTACTGTATTTTGAACCTAGGGTCCAGGAAACAGGCAACATCCAAAAGCTCCTGGATGTTTGGGTCTCCATATTTGTTACTGAGGTATGCTAGGACTTTGGTTTTTATTGATTTAGTCAGGTCAGTGTCCTCAGCATCTTCAGCCAGGACTGATGTGGCAAAAAGGTGGAGAACTGGCTTGAGGTAGGAGATGCTCACATACTCCTCTCCAGAAAGAGCATCGGTAAATTCCAGTAGAGGATGCAGTGCCTTGTGAATTGACTCCAACACATCAATATCCTGCCAGGTGGGGATAAGGGAGCGTGCATATCGATCTCCAGACAATACCTGAGAAATGGCTTTGGCCTGTTCAAGCACTCTGGCAATCATCATTTCTTTAGATCCCCATCTTGTTGGGCACTCCGTTATGAGGTTGTGCTCAGGGAGTTTGGGCTCCCTCTGTGCCTCCGTCAGTGCTGCCTTCTTCTTCCAACTGTGGGAAAAGTGCCCCACCAGCTTCCTGCACAGTGCTGTTGCCCTTGACACTCTGTCATCTTTGAGTGCATTTTCTGAAAGAAATAAAAAGTAGTGTATTACACACAATTTGAGTTTTGTGATACAAGGCTATCACTATTACACACTCACATTCTCTGTAATTCTGAAATACACACATCCACACCCCTGTCCTCTCTATCTCTCTCTCTCTCACACACGCACACACACACACACACACTCACACACACAGACACACACACACACACACACAACACATTAACAGTTTGTGTGTGTTTATTTCGAACATGGAAAAAACAAAAAATAAACAAAAAAAGAAAAGAAATGCAGGTGGGCATTCCACCACCGACAGACATATAAGCACATAAAATCAAAACATAACATCTCAATTTATACATTAGAAAAGGAGTGTGAGGAAGTATGAATTTATTTAATCTCATCTGATTTCTACAACTCAACATAATTTATATATTTGTATATTCAGCTTCCTAATTACTAATCAACGCATCTCTCTCTCTTTTGCGCACACACACACACACACACACACACACACACACACACACACACACACACACGACATGATAACTTACCAATGGCAAGATGTAATCTGTGCCCAAAACACTGGAGCCTCGTCCATTCATTAAGCCGCGCAGCCAGCACCATATTTGACGCATTGTCCGTCGTGATGCAGACGTGATTCTCCTCGTGGAGATCCCAGCAGGCAAGCCCTTCTCTCAGGCCGGCTGCAATATTTTCCGCTGTGTGGTCACATCTGGGAAGGAGGTAGTTTGTAGGCAGCGAGCTTTGAGGTTGAAATCTTCATCGATAAAATGGACTGTAAGACTCTGGTAAGGCTCAGCTGTGCGGCTTTACCACATATCAGTAGTGCTAGCAAAAAACTCAACTGTTTTAAGCTCCGCGGCGACTTTCTCTTTGCACTTTTTGTACAGCTCCGGTATGGCAGTCTGACTGAAGTATGTACGGGAGGGTATACTGTACCGTTTATCAAGCGTATTTATCAATGCCACAAACCCAGGCTTGGTCACCGTGCTGAGAGGCATCATATCTTTGGCTATGAACTTGGTTATTGCCCGAGTGATTTCCCCGTGCCGTTTTGAATTACGCTCATACGGAGTGACACTTTCGAACATTTCGGTCAGTGATCCCTGTCTTGAGGTATTTGGCTTGTCTGGCGCACTGGTGCTCGGCATTTTGGTCATACAACTGTCATACATTGATTTGTGGTATTTTTTTAAATGCTGGAACAAGTTTGTAGTGTTACCCCGTGAGGTAGCAACGGGAGCACGGCATGCTCTGCACAACACCTGACGCTGCGCAGCATCTTCTTTTTTGAAATCAAAATAGTTCCACACCACCGACGTGCTGTTCCTCTTCGAGATTAAAGTCTCAGCTGTGTCAGTTTCTGACTGTTCCGTCGAGCTAGAGGCCATTGCGCTACAGGTTAAAGGGCAGCATGAAAAGTTGATGCAGCCGAGTTCTCCACACTTTCGCTCGCGTCATGTGACCAGCTTGTAATCGCGCAAGTTGCAGTTAGACAATCACGTTTTCTTGTATTGTGATATTATCGCAAATGCAATTAATCGTTCAGCCCTAATGGAAAGTGGGAGAAATACGATAATTATTAGGCAAGTCTAAACGAACAAACCAACAAACCTGGGATTGAGTTTTTGGCATAGAAGTTTGAGACTAAGATCTCTTGTGGATAACCAAATCCATTGACCCGGGGCGATTAGCTTGTTGTTCCTGTCTCCTAACAGCATGTTGTAAATGGGTATGTTCCTGGTTTTAAGTTTCTTCGCAGCACTGTAGCCACTCAGTAACAGAGGGAAGGTTGGAAGGTTCGCCAGACCAGGAAAATAAGGGAGGTTGATAACCCAGGACGCACTTGAAAGGGGTCAAACCTGTAGCAGGCTTCTGAAGTGAATTCTGTGCATACTTGGGCCACATTAGATATTTACTCCAGTCGGTCTGGTTCTGTTGGCAGTAAGCTCGTAGGAAGCATGCAAGTTCTTGATTCATGCGTTCAGTCTGACCGTTAGATTGTGGATGGTACCCGGAGGTGAGACTGATATTTATGTTGAGATGTTTGAAGAAAGCTGTCCATACTCTTGAAGTGAACTATGGTCCCCGATCCGAGACAATGTCCTCAGGCAGACCATAGAAGTGGAAGACATAATTACAGAGTGTCTGTCTCAAAAGCAGTGGGAAGTTTGGGCAGGGGAATGAGTCGACAGGATTTGGAAAAGCAATCTATGACGGTGAGGATGGTGGTGTTGCCTTGAGACTTGGGAAGATCGGTAACAAAGTAAATTGCGATATGTGACCAGGGACGTTGAGGGATGGGTAGGGGTTGAAGAAGACCAGCAGGTAATTGACGTGGTGTTTTGGAGGTATTGCATACAGTACAATTATTGACGAATTGGATGGTGTCAGCAGACATCGTGGACCACCAGAATCGATTTTTGAGAAGGTGAATCGATAAGAGCAAATCATTTGTAACTCTAATGAGAGCTGTCTCAGTACTATGAAATGGTCTAAATCCTGACTGAAAATCCTTGCAGATACCATTTCTTTCTAAAAAGGAACAAAGTTGTGAGGATCCTGCCTTTTCTAGTATCTTTGACAGAAAAGGTAGATTCGACATCGGCCTGTAATTGACTAATTCTGTAGGATAAATTTGCAGTTTTTTAACAAGTGGTTTAATCATAGCCAGCTTAAAAGTTTTTGGTACGTATCCTAATGACAAAGATGAATTAATGATATTAAGAAGAGAATCTATGACCTCTGGTAGCATCTCTTTCAATAGCTTAGTCGGTATAGGGTCTAACATACATGTTGTTAATTTAGATGATTTAACGAGTTTAGAAAATTCTTCCTCTCCTATAGCAATGAATGAATGAATCACTGCCTGATGCGATACTGTAGTAGACGGTTGCATAGTTATAATTTTCTCCATGATATTATCAATCTTGTAAGTAAAGAAGTTCATAAAGTCATTACTGCTGTGCTGCTTGGAAACGTCTGGGGTTGAAGCTTTATTTTTTGTTAATTTAGCCACTGTTTCAAATAAATGCCTAGGGTTTTGTTTATTTTCTTCTAATAGGGTTGAAAAATAAGCAGATCTAGCAGCTTTTAAGGCCTGTATGCAATCGTGGTCTCTGCCTCTGGCCTTCCGTCCTGCCGCAGTCTCCAGGTCCTCTTCCGCTCCACGGGCCTGGCCCTCCATCCCACTCCCGGGTCCGCCTCCGCTCCACCTCCCTCCTGGAGAATTTTAGGAGCATCTGGAAGCTGCTCCTTTGAGGGGGGGCTATGTAACGGTCATCAGCTGGAGTGACCTCAGTTCAGTTCACTTCACCTCTATCTGAGCCACTCAGTTCAGTCATGCCATTGCACAACCCTAATTGGTCCCTCGGTTTATACATCAAACTTGCATTGCAACTGAGTGGCTTTGCTTTTTCTGTGGATGTTGTGGAGGAGGAAGATGAAAGCCACGCTGTTCCCACCATTCCAGAGTCTAGTCCCATCACAACCGCTGTTCCAGAGCATGAGCTTCTTCACGTCAGTCCTGCCGAGCCTGAGCTTCTTCACGTCACGTTTGCCAATCCAGAGACTGTTCATGTCACATCTGCCGATCCAGTAACTGTTCACGTCACGTCTGCCGATCCAGAGACTGTTCACGTCACTTCTGCCGATCCAGAGACTGTTCACCTCACGTCTGCCGATCCAGAGACTGTTCACGTCACATCTGCCGAGCCAGTGTCTTATCGCAATTTACTTTGTTACCGATCTTCCCAAGTCTCAAGGCAACACCACCATCCTCACCGTCATAGATTGCTTTTCCAAATCCTGTCGACTCATTCCCCTGCCCAAACTTCACACTGCTTTTGAGACAGACACTCTGTAATTCCGCCGCCCCTCCCCCACCCACCGAGCTGGAGTCCGTTACCACAGCAACACATTCACTTACAGCAAACATTCTTATTATATTATATTATATTATATTATATTATATTATATTATATTATATTATATTATATTATATTATATTATATTATATAGAGGAGATCAGTTACAGCAAACATTCTCTTTATATTATATTATATTATATAGAGGAGAGCAGTTACTGCAAACATTCTCTTTATATTATATTATATTATATAGAGGAGAGCAGTTACTGCAAACATTCTCTTTATATTATATTATATTATATTATATTATATTATATTATATTATATTATATTATATTATATTATATTATATTATATTATATTATATTCTTGCCATTTCTGAATATGGCTTAGAGCAATTAAGGCAATACTGCTTCTTGATGTACGCCTTGCGGAGTTCCATCTTTGGTGATGGCATTGACTGAATAAAAGTCTTATCACCAGACAAGGTGTTTGTCTCTTTAGATTGTCATTTCATCTTTTTTGGTGATGGTACAGTCATAAATTGATCAGATGAACTACCTGCCTCGTTGGGAGATGTTGGATGTATCAAAGCACTTTTGACAATGTCATGTCCAGAAGAACTACCAACCGATTCATCTGAGCTGATTTTTGGTATGTTTGGTCACATCAGACCCCATCCTGTTGAACAAGTGCTCCCCCAGCTGCTAATGGCCATGGAGAAAGGAACACTGTCTGACTACAAAGGAAAGAAACTTGATGACATTGAAATTGACCCAAATGGTACGAGTATACTTGGACTGTCTGTGTGTATCTGTTCTTTACATATTTGCAAAACAATGTATATGTTACCGGCAAAGTGTGTAATCCGGAATTCTATAGAATGCCCTAGGTAATGTAGGTAGGTAACTTAGGTAACCATCAGGCATTCTATACATTGCCTATAGGCATTCTATACAATAACGGGATTTCACACTTTGCCGGTAACATATATAATCATGTCACAGATGGTAAGTATAAGCAATAAAGTGTAAATTTTTTTGTCAGTGAATTATTTAGAGCAACTTGAGGGCCAAGGTGATTCCATGTCAAGTGATGAGGAGGATTACAGTGACCTATCTCAGAAAACAGCACCAGCAGAGACTGATCAACTTGTTCAATCTGATCAATCTGTTTCATGGGAGGATCAAGGTAAGAAAAATCTCTAAACTACACAAACAACAATAATCAAATAAACATGAATCAGCTCCATGCAGCAATATCCAGCCAAATTAAAAAAAATATACACATTAGGACACATTAGTCTTGATTTGGTCTTTACTCACCAATTTAGTTGTAATGAGAATGTGTAATGAGTATTTACTTGTTTTTAACTATTTCATAGGTTCTTCAAACGCTCCAAAAAAGAAATGGGAGGACAGTGAGGTAAAAGCAGTAGAGAGACACATGATGAAGTTCATCAAGACATACAAAGTTCCTGGTAAGCAAGACTGTGAAAGATGCATTCACGCAGAGCCAGAAGCTTTGAAGCAGCGAACATGGACTGGTGTGAAAAATTATGTGCGGAACAGCATCACGACTCTTAAAGAAAAGGTGGTTTGTAGGGAGGCACAAACGCTTTAACACTTTGCACATTATGCTCTTTTTGTAAGAAATGGAGCTAAATTAAAAGAAATGAGGATATAGGTGTAGAAATATTTTGAGGATGGAATGAAACAGAATATAAAGTGCAAAGTTAGAGTATAAGAAGGCTAATGAAGAAGTAGAGGATATTAAAATAGTCAATTTTCATTATTCAGTTTTCTTTGTTCAGTTGCAATGAAGTTGGATGGAATGTCATGTTAAACTTTTTGATATTTCTGTCATAGAGGGAGGAGAGAATGTTAAGAGGATAAAAAGGGAAGAGTGAATAGGTGTGTTGGACATGGGCCGTGGCTGGATGTAACCGATCGGTGAGAGTTGCAGTGTGCAGGCGGGAGGAGCTGAAAACAGACACGTGAGTCGGACACTTTCTGCTTCCCGTAGTGACGCAGAGCCAGAAGCTTTGAAGCAGCAAACATGGACTGGTGTGAGAAATTATGTGCGGAACAGGATCACGACTCTTAAAGAAAGGGTGGTTTGTAGGGAGGCACAAACACTTTAACACTTTGCACGTTATACTCTTTTTGTAAGAAATGGAGCTAAATTAAAAGAAATAAGGATAAAGGTATAGAAATTAAAATTGAGAGACACTCACGCTGTGTTTGCATACTTTGCCACAGCTGAAGTGAAATAAATGCATTATTTGCCAAATACACAGATATTTCAGAGACATTTTCATGCAATACATGTACTGCTTAATACAGCATCTGTTTGTACAAGAATAAAGTTCAACATAAGCCTAAATACCGATGAAGTGGGGTCTACATTGTATCAGTTTTATTTGGATAAACATGACAATATAACAGCGTGACTACATGAAAGGGGATTTCACTGTTATAAAAACAGATTTGTGAGCATTAGTGGAACTAAAGGTGTGAGAATTAACTCTTAATCATTGTGTTGCAGTGGATTCGGCCAATTGTGGATCAGTTGTGTCGTCATCAGAGCTCATGAGTCGCTCTGGAGAAGCTGCGCTGGCTGAGTCCTCCTGCTCTCCAATCGCTCTCGCCGTACTCTGATACCATACGTCACAGTCACGGGGCTTCGCTGTCTGAAGTCGGACACAAGTTCTAACCGGCATGCACTGCTCAAGTCAGCCGCTGATCGGTCTGCGCAGCGCTGCATGAAGTCCAACAAGCCTAATGCTCTCCTCCCTCTTTTCATCCCTTTACATTTTCTCCTCCCTCTTTACGTCCCCTTTACATTTTCTCCTCCCTCTTTACGTCCCCTTTACATTCTCTCCTCCCTCTTTACGTCCCCTTTACATTCTCTCCTCCCTCTTTACGTCCCCTTTAAATTCTCTCCTCTCTCTTAACATCCCTTTTACATTATCTCCTCCCCTTTACATCCTCTTTACATTCTCCCCTCCCTCTTTACATTCTCTCCTCCCTCTTTACATTCCCCTTTACATTCTCTCCTCCCTCTTTACGTCCCCTTTACATTCTCTCCTCCCTCTTTACGTCCCCTTTAAATTCTCTCCTCTCTCTTAACATTCCTTTTTCATTATCTCCTCCCCTTTACATCCTCTTTACATTCTCCCCTCCCTCTTTACATTCTCTCCTCCCTCTTTACATTCCCCTTTACATTTTCTCCTCCCTCTTTACGTCCCCTTTACATTTTCTCCTCCCTCTTTACGTCCCCTTTACATTCTCTCCTCCCTCTTTACGTCCCCTTTACATTTTCTCCTCCCTCTTTACGTCCCCTTTACATTTTCTCCTCCCTCTTTACGTCCCCTTTACATTCTCTCCTCCCTCTTTACGTCCCCTTTATATTCTCTCCTCCCTCTTTACATCCCCTTTATATTCTCTCCTCCCTCTTTACGTCCCCTTTACATTCTCTCCTCCCTCTTTACGTCCCCTTTTTTTTTTCATGCAGCGCTGCACAGAACGATCAGCGGCTAACTTGAGCAGTGCTTGATGGTTAGAACTTGTGTCCGACTTCAGACAGCGACGCCCGTGACTGTGCCATAAGGCATCAGAGTACAACGAGAGTGATTGGAGAGCAGGAGGACTCAGCCAGAGCAGATTCTCTAGAGCGACTCACGAGCTCTGATGATGACACAGCTAATCCACGATTGGCAGAGTACACCGCTTGACAACGATCACGTGCGTTTCATGTTTCTTCTCACACCTTCAGTTCCACTAAGGATCACAAATCTGTTCTTTATAACAGTAAAAGCTCTTTTCATGTAGTTGCGATAAATGTTTATCAAAATAAAACAATGTAGACCCCACTTCACTGGTATTTAGGCTTATTTTGAACTTTATTCTTGTACAAACAGTAGTGCATGTATTGAATGAAAATGTCTCTGAAATATCTGTATTTGGAAAATAATGCGTTTATTCCACTTCAGCTGTGGTAAAGTATGCAAACTTAGCCTGAGCGTCACTACGGGAAGCAGAAAGTGTCTGACATCACATCTCAGTTTTCAGCTTCTCTCGTTTGCACACGGCAACTCTCACCAATCGGTTACATCCAGCCACAGCCCATGTCCAGCACACCTAATATAAGGGATGAATAGAGGGAGTAAATGTAAAGAGGATGAAAAGAGGGAGGAGTAAAGCGGGTAAAAAGAGTGAGGAGTAGAGTTAGAGGATGAAGAGGAGGAGTAAAGAGGATGAAAAGAGGGAGTAGTAAAGAGGGTAAAAAGATGGAGGAGTAGAGTTAAAGAGGATAAAGAGAGGGAGGAGTAAAGCGGGTAAAAAGAGTGAGGAGTAGTTAGAGGATGAAGAGGAGGAGTAAAGAGGGTAAAAAGAGGGAGGAGTAGAGTTAAAGAGGATGAAAAGAGGGAGGAGTAAAGAGGGTAAAAAGAGGGAGGAGTAGAGTTAAAGAGGTGAAGAGGAGGAGTAGAGTTAAAGAGGATAAAGAGGGAGGAGTAAAGCGGGTAAAAAGAGTGAGGAGTAGAGTTAAAGAGGATGAAGAGAAGTAGAGTTAAAGAGGATGAAAAGGAGTAAAGTGGGTAAAAAGAGGGAGGAGTAGAGTTAAAGAGGGAGGAGTAGAGTTAAAGAGGGAGGAGTAGAGTTAAAGAGGGAGGAGTAGAGTTAAAGAGGATGAAGAGAAGGAGTAGAGTTAAAGAGGATAAAAAGGAGTAAAGCGGGTAAAAAGAGGGATGAGTAGAGTTAAAGAGGGAGGAGTAGAGTTAAAGAGGGAGGAGAGAATGTAAAGGAGGAAGTAGAGAGATTTTGAAGAAGGGTGGATGGAGGAAGTACAGAGGATAGTTGGGCACTGAGAATCATTCCCACCTCCAAGTTAATTGATTTTTCATTGTTGTTCTTTTAAAAAAATAATAATTTGAAGTTCTGTCATTAACTGCAATGTGCACTTTCAACACAATGTGTCCAAGACTGTTAATATTAAAGAGTCATTTAATCGGAGTGTGTGTCACTAGAGTCCCCAAAGAGTCGTTCAATTGGAGTGTGTGTGTGTGTGTGTGTCACTTGAGTCCCCAAAGAGTCATTTAATCGGAGTTTGTGTGTGTCTCGAGTCCCCAAAGAGTCATTCAATCGGAGTGTGTGTGTGTCACTTGAGTCCCCAAAGAGTCATTTAATCAGAGTGTGTGTCACTAGAGTCCCCAAAGAGTCATTTAATCGGAGTGTGTGTGTCTCTCTAGTCCCCAAAGAGTCGTTTAATATGAGTGTGTGTGTGTCACTAGAGTCCCCAAAGGGTCATTTAATCGGAGTGTGTGTGTGTGTCACTAGAGTCCCCAAAGAGTCATTTAATCAGAGTGTGTGTCACTAGAGTCCCCAAAGAGTCATTTAATCGGAGTGTGTGTGTCTCTCTAGTCCCCAAAGAGTCATTTAATCGGAGTGTGTGTGTCTCTCTAGTCCCCAAAGAGTCGTTTAATATGAGTGTGTGTGTGTCACTAGAGTCCCCAAAGGGTCATTTAATCGGAGTGTGTGTGTGTCACTAGAGTCCCCAAAGGGTCGTTTAATCGGAGTGTGTGTGTCACTTAAGTCCCCAAAGAGTCATTTAATCGGAGTGTGTGTGTCACTTAAGTCCCCAAAGAGTCATTTAATCGGAGTGTGTGTGTCACTCGAGTCCCCAAAGGGTCATTTAATCGGAGTGTGTGTGTCACTAGAGTCCCCAAAGGGTCATTTAATCGGAGTGTATGTGTCACTAGAGTCCCCAAAGGGTCATTTAATCGGAGTGTGTGTGTGTCACTAGAGTCCCCAAAGAGTCATTTAATCGGAGTGTGCGTGTCACTCGAGTCCCCAAAGGGTCATTTAATCGGAGTGTGTGTGTCACTAGAGTCGCCAAAGGGTCATTTAATCGGAGTGTGTGTGTCACTAGAGTCCCCAAAGGGTCATTTAATCGGAGTGTGTGTGTCACTCGAGTCCCCAAAGGGTCATTTAATCGGAGTGTGTGTGTGTCACTAGAGTCCCCAAAGAGTCATTTAATCGGAGTGTGTGTGTCACTCGAGTCCCCAAAGGGTCATTTAATCGGAGTGTGTGTGTCACTCGAGTCCCCAAAGGGTCATTTAATCGGAGTGTGTGTGTCACTAGAGTCCCCAAAGAGTCATTTAATCGGAGTGTGTGTGTCACTCGAGTCCCCAAAGAGTCATTTAATCGGAGAGTATCACTATTTTTATTTGTATAGAGTTTTTTTGACAATTACTACACTTTACAGAAGAACATGCCTAATGTCTTAACCCCAGTGTGTAGCCAAAGATGACTCTGATGAGGAAAACTCCTTAAGATGTTTTTGTGATAATGATTAGTTTACAGTCGATGCTAAATTAACTAGAGGGATGCAGCCGGTGGTCAGTGAAAGGTTCTCTGCCATGAAGTGAAGTCTGTTTTATTTCTATAGCGCATGATACAATACAGATGGTTTCAAAGGAGCTTCACAGACATAAAATAACTTGCAAATGTCAACAATTATGAAATGAATAATGTACAGCTGTTGTACAGTTGAAATTAAAGACAATAGTGTTATTATTCAGCTCAATTCTGTTCATCTTTTGCTTCTGATAGTCAATCAGTCAAATCAATAATATTTCTGAATGTTAATTGTCATTCCCCAACTGAGCAGCCAAAGGCACTTGATCTCAAGCTACAAATCAGACAAAAAATGTAGGCTACCCATTTACAGTGATCTTGCAGAAAAGAAGAAACCCAGTTTACTCTCTCACACCTGTATCTCTGCACTAGCTTGATTTCACTGTCCAGTATTGGAACTTTGAATTGTAATATTCTACTTCTGTCTTCTTAGGATAAATAATATATAACATCTCAACAATGTCCTGAAAGTATACCTTAACCAGAGTATGTGTATCACCATGGTCCTCAAAGTATGACTTCATCAGAGTTTGTGTATCACCATGGTCCTCAAAGTATGACTTCATCAGAGTTTGTGTTTAATGTCCCCAAAATGGACATAAAAAATACTGTCCCTAAAGTGAAGGCAAAATGTCAGGTCTTTAATGAAGGCTTTTATTGATAAAATCAAGTGATAATTGTGATGACAGCTTCTCCAGAAGTGCGGTCATATCTTTCTTTTGTCTCTAGACCCTTCAGAAAGGGGTGTCCCTAAAGGTAGGGTTCCCAGTCATACGTCCTCACATTGTGGTTAAGTAGGTATGTGTGTGTGTGTGTGTGTGTGTGTGTGTGTGTGTGTGTGTGTGTGTGTGTGTGTGTGTGTGTGTGTGTGTGTGATGACTGTGTGCATAAAGGTGTATTAGTATCAGATTAAGTGCATGTCTCACCTCATCAGTAGAGGACAAAAACAACTTAACACTTCATAAACGTGTTGATGTAGTTATGTCAGCAAATCTACTGTTATGAGTGTGTGTTACAGCATGTTACATGTGTGTGCATGTGTTTGTTGCAGTTTCATCACTTTTCAACCTGAGTGAGTATCAAAGTCTCTCTCTCTCTCTCTCTCTCTCTCTCTCTCTCTCTCTCTCTCTCTCTCTCTCTCTCTCTCTCTCTCTCTCTCTCTCTCTCTCTCTCTCTCTCTCTCTCTCTCTCTCTCTCTCTCTCTCTCTCTCTCTCTATCACACATACTCTTTTTTTCTATCTGGTTGATCCATTTATTTTTTAAATTGTGGGAGATTACAACATTTCTTTTTTTTAAATGGAAGAGTGGTGTCAAACCCTGGGGGAAGATTTTACACCTGAAAGGTTTATTTATGGGCCTAAGTATATCAGAAATAAAAGGGAGAGTCATGTTTTATTAAATTATTTATTTGGGCAAGCAATGATGGCTATATGGTTGACAAGAAAAAGTCAATTGAGTGATAAGGGATCAACTGATGTTATTTCAGTATTAAAGGGATTAATAAAATCCCGTATCAACATAGAGTACAGTTATTATTATTATTATTATAAGTTGATAAATGATCTGGAGATGTTCAAATATAGATGGGAAGTAAATCAGTGTATTTGCGAAGTTGACTCTGATGAATGTTTGCAAATATATATTTGAGTAATGTTTTCTTGTAAAACAATACTAAGAATTGTGTGACGTTTCACTTAATCATTTATTTTTCATTCTTTTTTTCTCTTTTATAATGTTCATCTAATTTTTTAAATTTTTGTTTTAAAGAGACCCTTAAAAGTCAATGTCTCTCTCTCTCTTTCTCTCTTTCTCTCTCACACACATACTCTTTTTTTTATATCTGGTGATCTGTAGAGATGGAGCTCTAGTCATTATCTCCTTTGAGCCAATGGTCTCACCACAGGCTTTAACACACATGCGCGCACACACATACTTGAGCAGGGGGCTCTATCGGCTTTTGAACATCTGAAATACTTCAAGCTTCTGAAGGAAACACTCAAAAATAGCACATGAAACTCAAGAGTTTGGGTCCATCTGACTTCAGTCTGAGTGCTGCGGCTTGTTCCTTGTGTTTGTGTTTTTGGTTATTTGTGTTCTGGATTGGTGCTGAATTGAGTATGATTTTGCTGATATGTTGCTAATTCAGCTGAAACAAAGCACTACACTTGCTGGAACATTAGCTTGAGTAATAAAGTCTGTTATATGCTGGTTTACACATAAAAGTTGCCTTCAGTATAAAATAAAGAAAAAGAAAATCCAGATGTGCTAAGAAAAATTAGTTCTCTCCTGCTGATGAGCTTTATGAGTTAAAGATCAGAGCTGAAGGTGGTTTAAGGGGTTAAAATCAGGGCTGATGGTAGTGTAGGGGTTAAAGATCAGGGCTGCGTTTCCCAATAACGTTGTCTCTTTGTGCGCTGCGAAGACTCTTAAGGTATAACTTAACTAAAGGTATACCATTTCTAGGCATGTTCCCCGAACCATACCTTAGGAAACTGCTTAAGATATACCTTCTTACGGGCGATGTTACCAGGTGCTGTCCATGGCGATGGTGCTGAATTAGTTGATATCGATGGCTCGAGAATCAATTATTCTCTCGTGCAGGGGCTGCTTCACTGCGTTATGTGAGAAAGCGTGTTCTTTATAAAAGAATCACTTCAGAAATACTTGAAATTGCATTTATTAGAACTCATGGGATATTATAAAAAAATATCCAAATCCAAACTATAATAGTTTATAATAGTCTAGCCTACATATTTTAAAATCGAATCATATATTGCTGCCACAATAACAGCCCATTTCAAATGCTTTCTTCTCTTTCCCATTTTTGTTCGCTGAGGTGGAGCTGCGATGAAATATTGTTCTTGTAAATACTTTCCAGCATTTCAGTAATAAAAGTGTACATCTTACATACGGTGCTCGGCAGTGATCAAAAAGGATTTAAACAGTGAATTTTTTATCTCTACTTGTAAACTCAGAGATGTGAGAAAAAACACTGACATTATGGATTCGGACAGCAATAAAATCACCGACTTACCCCTGAAAATGTTTAAAATACCGTACGAGCCCATGAGAAACAATTATCGTCCGAATAGGACTTAACTGGCAGTAGCCTATGGTTTCACTGGCCTTTAAAAGCGCTCTGCGGATGGCGCCGTCTTTTAGAACGCTGTATCGCTGCCATAGTTTGAGCAAACTCCCCACCACAATCATTCCCTTTAAATAGACTATTAAGCCTTTAATGGTTTGCCAGCTGATGTACCTTTGGATAATATAATAAAAAATCTAACAACAATCAGTGTATTGACAATTTTATTCTTTGCATGAAAACACTTGAATTAGCCTAATTGAACACTGTCCGGGTGTATTAAAACTTCAGAATTATATTCGTATAGACCTGCAACAGTGATAAGGTAAAGCTAAGAGTAGTCCAGACCAACCTTCCGAACGTATGACTTACAGAAGGTATACTTAACTAAGAACGTTTCGGAAAACACGTATTAACGATAAGGTACAGCTTAAGGTGTAACTTAAGAACGACGTAGCATTAAGAAAGTTTTGGGAAACGCAGCCCAAGGCTGATGGTGGTTTAAGGGTTAAAGAGTAGGGGTTTCATGTATAAAACTTCCCATAGATTTCATCCTAAAAGTGTGCGTACACACAAAAGCTAGCTTTTGCGTATGCACAACATTTTTCAGATGTATAAAAGCATACGTACGCCAGACCTGCGCAACGTTCCCTTTTTTAAGGGAATATTGTGCATACATGCATCTCCACCCTCGTCTCCTCCCCAAAATAGCCATATTTGGAGCTTACAACGCCTAGTTTTACTATGCATAAGTCATTTGCATATAATTTTCATATTTTCATAATTTGCACATCCACGTGAAACCACATTTAATGTTAAGCTAATGCATTAGAAAAATATGAGATACGGATAATAATGCCATTTATACCGTCATATTACATTTCTAAAATCATTCAGTATCTTTGTCTTGTTTTAGAATAAATACTATATCAAAATATCTGTAAAAGTCATATAAAATACTTTTTGAAAAAATGTTTTCAGAGACAAGTTATTCTCATTCTTTTACACTGGCCAAATAGTATTTTTAATTGTTTTAAAAGATTAAAATGTATGTTATTTTGCCTACAAGGTTAACATATATTTTAGGATGTTTATACAGTGTATTTTTAATGAAAACAGATAAGCCTACTTATTGTTTTGCAGTGTAAATTATCTGACTCTGCATCACTGACAATTTTTTTTTGGGAAATGTGCAAATCTTACAATTTCCTCAAATTCTATCCTTCAAATACAATGGTATTTTTCATAATGTTGTGACGATCACATAAGTTATCAATAGGCTACTGTCTGCCGGCACACCTCCGTACAGCAGTTGTTGTAAAGTATTGTCATCGGACCTATTCAAACTGACCAATAGACTGTACTACAATCAAACTAATCCAGCAGTGTCTGCTATAATATCATTGTTCTCGCGATAAATATTTTCTCAGAACGTCTCGGTTATGTATGTAACCCTCGTTCCCTGTGTAGGGAACGGAGACGTTACGTCGTGACGGCAAATGGGGTTTCGCTTTGAAAGCCTCTCACCTTTGAGTATACAAAACGAGCCAATGGCAAGAAAATGCCATGGGTCTGCGGAATTTGCATAGCGTAACTCCGCCCTACCTTGTGGGTATATAAGGAAGTACGTGTAATGCCAAGCCAGCAGAGGGAGCCATCACCCGAGTACTGACTGAGCGCTCCCTCTGCTGCTTCTACATTCACTTCCTGTTTGGGACTACTTAAGCTGTGACCATGTGCTTCCACATCGCGAAGTATTGCCAGTTTAACCTGCCTTACCAAGCGTTTTTCCTGCTATTCTGATTGTCTGCATGTGTATGATTCTGCCTAGTTCTCTGACCATTGATTTTACGGATTTCCCTTTCTGGATTGTTTGCTTGTGTGGACTGATCTCAAGGTTTGACTTCTCTGCCTGGTTTCTCACTAACGTCTCTTGGATTATTCCTTGGATTGTCGAAAGATTGGACTGCTTTACTGTTATCGACCCTCTGCCTGTTTCCACGTGTTTGTTGTTTGATATTTACAATAAACTTCCACATATGGATTCTAATGCCGCCTCAGCGTCCTCGTCACAGAACGCTGGCAACATGCAGATATGTTTCTTCGCTGAGGAGCCGAGACTGAACTCCGGCATTCCAGTGGTTCAGCGGAAGTGGCAGGGAGACGTAACGTCTCCGTTCCCTACTCAGGGAACGAGGGTTACATACGTAACCGAGACATTCCCTTTCATGGTCACTATGAGTTACGTTGTGACGACGAATGGGGTTTCGAGTCTAATCACGCCACCTCGGCTGTCTTCCAGTGCCCTGCATAAGTCTGAGCTCCCTGTCTTGATACTGGCACGGATGAAGGACTCCTACTTAACACAGGAATACCAAGGTACACTGGGAAATATATCTCAGTGGAAATATGCAATTATTGCCTGCCCGAAGGGGGGGGACTTAAGAATGGCCCGAGAGGGGGATGCATATGGAGAAATCACTGGGGTGTCCAGCCCGCAGGGTGGAATGTTTCAACCCCAGGGGGGGCAAGGTGGCTTGCCAAGGGAAAGACACATACTCGGAGAGGCTTACAGTGGAAATACACATGTGGGGGTCGCCCAGAGGGGGAACCATGCACATGGTGGCACCTAGCCAATCGCGAAAGCTGGCGGTGGCATAACTCTGGCATTGACGTCAACAGTGCTGGAGGAACTCAGGGCTTCTCGGGGAGGCTCACCTGAGGAGAATATTGTGCGTATCCAGTCTGTGGAGTGGAATGGCAAGCAAGCGAAGACACCTGAGCAGATCCTAGTACCGGCTGGTTGAAGAGAGTACATGAGAGGACACTGGCTCCACTCGGAGATTGTAGCATCTTGCGAATGTGTTGTGTATCACCCAGCCTGCAGCTCTGCAGATGTCTGTTAGCGTGGCACCATGTGCTAGAGCCCAAGAGGAGGCCACACTCCGGGTGTAGTGGACCTTCACACCAAGGGGGCACGGTCGACCTTGCTGCTGGTAGGCCAAGTAATGGCGTCCACTATCCAGTGAGAGAGCCTTTCCCTTCAGCTTCCCACCATAACAGACAAAGAGCTGATCTGAGGTCCTGAAACACTGTGTTCTGTCTACGCAAGCACGGAGGGCGCGTACTGGACAGAGCAGTGCCAAGGCTGGGTCTGCCTCCTCCAAGGGCAGCGCTTGCAGGTTCACCACCTGATCTCGAAAGGGAGTGGTGGGAACCTTGGGCACATATCCAGGCCGGGGTCTCAGGATCACGTGAGAGCAGGCCGGCCCGAATTCCAGGCACGCTTCGTCAACGGAATATGCCTGCAGGTCCCCTACCCTCTTAATGGAGGCCAATGCAACCAGGAGCGCTGTCTTAATTGACAGGAACTTATGCTCCACTGATTGCAGAGGCTCAAAGGCAGCACTCTGCAGGGGAGTTAAAACCACTGAAAGGTCCCAAGAGGGAACGAGAGGAGGGCGAGGAGGATTCAGTCTCCTCGCTCCTCTCAGGAACCTGATAACCAGGTCGTGCTTTCCCACGGACTTACCCCCGACTGCGCCGTGATGTGCGGCGATGGCGGCAACATACACTTTCAGGGTGGAGGGAGACAGCCTTCGCGCCAACCCTTCTTGCAGGAAGGAAAGCACGACACTGATCGGGCACTTTCTGGGGTCTTCTCAGCGAGAAGAGCACCAGGTGACGAAGAGGTTCCACTTCAATGCGTAGTGGTAGGTGGTAGGTAGGGTACTCAAACCTGCCTCGTCCCCTCCAGGAGCCACTGTGCAAGAAGGCTCACTGGGGGAAACGCATACTTGCGGAGGCCCCGCGGCCAGCTGTGTGCCAGTGTGTCCGTGCAGAGCGTGTCCTCGGTCAGTGAGTAAAACAGGTCGCAATGGGATGAGTCGTGGGAGGAAAACAGGTCTACCTGCACGTCCCCGAACTGATCCCAAATCAGCTGAACCGTCTGGGGATGGAGTTCTCCAGGGAGAGGCTGAAGCCGTGAGAGCTCGTCGGCTGCACAGTTCAGGTCTCCCGGGATAAAAATGTCTCGAAGCGACCTCAGATGCTTCTGACTCCATAGGAGGAGGTGGCGAGCGAGTTGCGACATACGGCGTGGTATTGTCTGATCGGACTAGTACTTGCTGGTGCATGGAAGCAGTGCAGAGCGAGACATACTGCCAGAAACTCGAGGCAATTGACATGCCAAAGGCACTGGGGTCCTGTCCAGGGGCCCGCACATGGCACCCCATCTGTTGAGACAACAACATGCCTGGAAACTCGTTCTAAGAAATACTCGTTGGTTATTGTGCCACACCATAATCCTCAGATCACCCTGGCCACCAGCCAAAGTATCCCCTCTCGAGGAAGAGATAGATTGGGGTGTGGCAGGGGGACTCTACCCACATGGAGATCATTGAGGGCGAGTAAGTGGCAGGGGGACTCTACCCACATGGAGATCATTGAGGGCGAGTAAGTCAAGGTCAAAGTCCAAATCACACTCTTTGCTGTCCAAACTTAATTGATATAAGTACCAATGTAGAACATTATATTGAAACTGTGTCTATTCCTCGTTTAGTGAGGTCAAACTTTAAATCTACTGTAGGATCCAGGACAAATCTAATTGTGATTAAACCAGAAAATCTCAATATTAGTGAACAAAAACAATTTATAAAGCTAGGTCTTCTTAACATTAGATCGCTCACACCTAAGGCGGTTATTGTAAATGAAATGGTCACAGATAATAGCTTCGATGTACTTTGCCTTACTGAAACATGGCTTAAACCTAATGATTATTTCGGTCTTAATGAGTCTACTCCATCAGGATACTGTTATAAGCACGAGCCCCGTCTGATTGGTCGTGGCGGTGGTGTTGCAACAATCTATAGAGATATTCTTAATGTTACTCAGAAAACAGGTCACAGGTTTAATTCGTTTGAAGTAATTGTGCTAAATGTTACTCTCTTAGATGTAAGAAAGAAATCCCTATTATCTCTAGCCTTGGCTACCGTATATAGACCGCCTGGGCCCTACGCTGATTTCCTAAAAGAGTTTGCAGACTTTCTGTGAGATCTATTGTTCAATGTCGATAAAGCATTAATTGTTGGAGATTTGAACATACACGTCGATAACACAAATGATGCGTTAGGGGCTGCGTTTACAGTTTTATTAAACTCATTTGGGGTCAAGCAAAACGTCACTGGTCCCACTCATCGCCTTAATCATACGCTGGATTTAATTACAGTGAGGAAAATAAGTATTTGAACACCCTGCTATTTTGCAAGTTCTCCCACTTAGAAATCATGGAGGGGTCTGAAATTGTCATCGTAGGTGCATGTCCACTGTGAGAGACATAATCTAAAAAAAAAAATCCAGAAATCCCAATGTATGATTGTTTAACTATTTATTTGTATGATACAGCTGCAAATAAGTATTTGAACACCTGAGAAAATCAATGTTAATATTTGGTACAGTAGCCTTTGTTTGCAATTACAGAGGTCAAACGTTTCCTGTAGTTTTTCACCAGGTTTGCACACACTGCAGGAGGGATTTTGGCCCACTCCTCCACACAGATCTTCTCTAGATCAGTCAGGTTTCTGGGCTGTCGCTGAGAAACACGGAGTTTGAGCTCCCTCCAAAGATTCTCTATTGGGTTTAGGTCTGGAGACTGGCTAGGCCACGCCAGAACCTTGATATGCTTCTTACAGAGCCACTCCTTGGTTATCCTGGCTGTGTGCTTCGGGTCATTGTCATGTTGGAAGACCCAGCCTCGACCCATCTTCAATGCTCTAACTGAGGGAAGGAGGTTGTTCCCCAAAATCTCGCAATACATGGCCCCGGTCATCCTCTCCTTAATACAGTGCAGTCGCCCTGTCCCATGTGCAGAAAAACACCCCCAAAGCATGATGCTATCACCCCCATGCTTCACAGTAGGGATGGTGTTCTTGGGATGGTACTCATCATTCTTCTTCCTCCAAACACGTTTAGTGGAATTATGACCAAAAAGTTCTATTTTGGTCTCATCTGACCACATGACTTTCTCCCATGACTCCTCTGGATCATCCAAATGGTCATTGGCAAACTTAAGACGGGCCTTGACATGTGCTGGTTTAAGCAGGGGAACCTTCCGTGCCATGCATGATTTCAAACCATGACGTCTTAGTGTATTACCAACAGTAACCTTGGAAACAGTGGTCCCAGCTCTTTTCAGGTCATTGACCAGCTCCTCCCGTGTAGTTCTGGGCTGATTTCTCACCTTTCTTAGGATCATTGAGACCCCACAAGGTGAGATCTTGCATGGAGCCCCAGTCCGAGGGAGACTGACAGTCATGTTTAGCTTCTTCCATTTTCTAATGATTGCTCCAACAGTGGACCTTTTTCACCAAGCTGCTTGGCAATTTCCCCGTAGCCCTTTCCAGCCTTGTGGAGGTGTACAATTTTGTCTCTAGTGTCTTTGGACAGCTCTTTGGTCTTGGCCATGTTAGTAGTTGGATTCTTACTGATTGTATGGGGTGGACAGGTGTCTTTATGCAGCTAACGACCTCAAACAGGTGCATCTAATTTAGGATAATAAATGGAGTGGAGGTGGACATTTTAAAGGCAGACTAACAGGTCTTTGAGGGTCAGAATTCTAGCTGATATACAGGTGTTCAAATACTTATTTGCAGCTGTATCATACAAATAAATAGTTAAAAAATCATATATTGTGATTTCTGGATTTTTTTTTTTAGATTATGTCTCTCACAGTGGACATGCACCTACGATGACAATTTCAGACCCCTCCATGATTTCCAAGTGGGAGAACTTGCAAAATAGCAGGGTGTTCAAATACTTATTTTCCTCACTGTATATCACATGGAACCAATCCAACCGATATAGATATTATACCACAAAGTGATGAAGTCACTGATCATTACATGGTCACTTGCATACTACGTACTGCTGAAATTTGTCACGATGCGCCGCGTTATCGACCAGGCAGAACAATCCTTCCAACTACTATAGATAGATTCTCAAATAGCTTACCTGATCTAACTCAGCTGCTCAGTGAACCAAAACAAACAGATGAACTAGAGGAAATGACTAGCACTATGAGCACCATTTTCTCTAGTACATTAAACATTGTTGCACCAATTAGATTAAGAAAGGTTAGACATAAAACTAAAGCACCATGGTATAACAATACTACGCATGTTATCAAGAGAGAAACTCGTAATTTAGAGCGTAAATGGAAACAAACTAATTTAGAGGTCTTTAGAATCGCGTGGAAAGACAGTATGTCACGTTATAAAAAGGCACTAAAAGCGGCCAGGGCTGAGCATCTCCGCAAACTAATAGAAAATAATCAAAATAATCCAAGGTTTTTATTTAACTCCGTGGCTAGACTAACAAATAAACAAGCGTCACCTGAACAAAACATTCCGTTACAGTTTAGTAGTAATGATTTCATGAATTTCTTCACTGAGAAAATAGAAAGCATCAGAAACACAATTGTAAATGTACAATCTTTAATGGTGTCTTATGATTCAGCCTCAATTATCGCTCCTCAAGAAAAACTACAGCGCTTTACAACTATAGGACAGGAAGAGCTAAATAAACTTATCATTGCATCTAAACCAACAACATGTTTATTAGATCCAATACCAACTAAACTACTGAAAGAAGTGTTACCTGTAGTGGAAGAGCCTCTTCTCAATATTATTAACTCGTCTTTATCTTTAGGTCATGTTCCAAGAACATTTAAACTGGCAGTTATAAAACCTCTTATTAAGAAACCACAATTAGATCATAATAATCTAGCAAATTACAGACCCATTTTCAAATCTACCTTTTATGTCTAAAATACTAGAAAAAGTTGTGTCTGCTCAATTGTGCTCTTTCTTGCAAGAAAATGACATCTATGAAAAGTTTCAGTCAGGATTCAGACCGCATCATAGCACAGAAACTGCGCTTGTTAAAATTACAAATGATTTACTTCTAGCTTCTGACCAAGGCTATATCTCAATACTAGTTTTACTTGATCTTAGCGCTGTGTTCGATACTATAGATCACACAATACTCTTAGATCGACTACAAAATTATACTGGTGTTCATGGACAGGCATTAAGCTGGTTTAGATCGTACTTATCAGACCGCTACCATTTTGTCTGTTTAAATGTGGAAAAATCGAAGATAACGTCAGTAAACTATGGAGTGCCGCAAGGATCTGTGTTAGGCCCTCTGCTATTCTCAATATATATGCTGCCACTTGGTAACATTATAAGAAAACATGGAATTAATTTCCACTGTTATGCTGATGACACTCAATTATATATTTCATCACGACCAGATGAAAACAATAAATTATCTAAATTGACAGAGTGTGTTAAAGATATAAAATACTGGATGACGTGTAATTTTCTGCTATTAAATTCAGATAAAACGGAGGTATTACTTATTGGTCAAAAAAACTGCCCACAAAACCTCTTACAATACAACTTTACTTTAGAAGGATGTCCTGTTACTTTATCCACTACAGTAAAAGACCTGGGTGTTATATTAGACCGCAACTTGTCTTTCGAAAATCATATTTCATATATTACAAGAACAGCCTTTTTCCACCTTAGAAACATTGCTAAGCTACGTAACATGCTATCTGTTTCTGATGCAGAAAAGTTAGTTCATGCATTCATGACCTCGAGACTAGATTACTGTAATGCTTTATTAGCTGGTTGTCCTGCATCCTCAATAAACAAGCTACAGTTAGTCCAAAATGCAGCTGCTAGAGTTCTTACTAGGTCAAAGAAATATGATCACATAACACCTATTCTATCATCTCTACATTGGTTACCTATAAAGTTCCGTATCAATTACAAAGTATTACTAATGACCTATAAAGCCCTAAATGGTTTAGCTCCTGGGTATTTAACGGAACTTCTATCGCCCTACAATCCATCGCGCTCTTTAAGATCACTAAATTCGAGGCTTCTGGTGATTCCTAGGATGTCTAAGTCCACTAAAGGAGGTAGGGCTTTTTCACATTTAGCTCCTAAACTGTGGAATGGCCTTCCTGATATTGTTCGAGGCTCAGACTCGCTGTCCCAGTTTAAAACTAGATTAAAGACGCATTTCTTTAGCCAAGCATTCACATAATACTTACCTTTTATACTACAGTTGAATCAGATTGAATGCATTATTGTTATGAACAGCAGCTACGCTAATTTTTTTTTCCCATCTGCTTTTCTGTTGTTATCTCGGGACGCTAGTCCCGAGGTAAATACAGATTGTCAACTCAAGTTTGTATCCAGCCTCCCATGGAAACTACAGATGCCCCAACACCTGTGCAGAGACGACTAGAAGCATGTGAAGAGATGACTCGACGCCTGATAAGAGACGACTCGGCACTTGTTTGAATTGAATTGAATTGAATTGAGTCTCGATCTAAACATTGCGATGGTGGCTTGTGGGAGTGAAGAAAACTCTTGGCTCCGAAGCGAAAACATATCTGCATGTTGCCAGCGTACTTCCTTATATACCCACAAGGTAGGGCGTAGTTACATTATGTAAATTCCGCAGACCCATGGCATTTTCTTGCCATTTGCTCGTTTTGTATTCTCGAAGGTGAGAGGCTTTCTAAGCAAAACCCCATTCGTCGTCACAATGTAACTCGTAGTGACCACGAAAGGGAACTTGAGTTCTGCAGTTTAGTTTAAAGAGGACTTGTCATGCGCTTAGCACTCATTGCTGTCATTAAAACATTAAAACGTAGCATGCCACAGGAAAAGTGTTCAAAAGCAGCGCATCCACGACAATTTATTTCTATCTAAATTTGTATACTTCTGGATAATTACTTTTGTAATTTGAGTGCTTAAAGGGATAGTTCACCCAAAAATTAAAATTAACCCATGATTTACTCACCCTGAAGCCATCATAGATGAATATGACATTCTTCTTTCAGACAAATACAATCAGAGTTATATTAAAAGATGTCCTGGTTCTTCCAAGCTTTAGCCTCCGGTAGATGGCCGTACGCATCTGTTTATTTGAACCACGAGAGGCGGTAAAGCTTATGCTACTCCTACATCCTACGTGGTCAAGTGTTACTCTTTTGGTGTAAGTCGACTTACGGACGGCCGTCTACCGGAAGCTAGTTATTTTAGTCGATAAAGTTTTAAATATGAATATTTTTCTTACACGAATGCATTGCATAACATATATTAACATTTTTTTTTAATATAACTCCGATTGTATTCGTCTGAAAGAAGAATGTCATATACACCTAGGATGGCTTCAGGGTGAGTAAATCATGGGCTAATTTTCATTTTTGGGTGAACTATCTGAAGACTAAAATTTCATCTTTGAATATAATTTCATTATTTAAAGGGACACCAGGCAAGTCTGAGTGTTTTTTCTCTACGAAGCTCCCCCTAGCGTCTGGTAGTAAATGCTTTCAAACACTCTGTCTTAAAAACGAACTGTTGTCCCTTCCCTCACCACGAGCAACCCAGCTGATCAGCTGTCAACCCAGCTGAGCAGAGGAACCAGCTATTTCAAAACCAGTTATGTCTACCGAGGCAAGTAAAGCAATATTTTCTTTCCAACTGATGGCAATTTTTTTTTTTGTGTTGTCATGCATAGCCTACTAGTATTTTTACCGGGAACGAACGATATGAACGAGGCGAACTACTGCTTTCGTTTGTTTGTTTTTGGGAGAGTGGGCATGAGCATAAAAAAGTAGTACCGGTTTACCTTTGCTTGTCTAAGAAAACATCAGAACGTTTTTTCTAGCTCGATCATGATATGTGCAACATGTTTATTGCCTATTATCAGACGTGTTGACTTAGTGACATAAAATAAAAGTGTAAGTTACAAAAATAAAACCGACAGAGGAACGGCCAAACAACTACAGAAATAAAACGTGTTTGCTAATGACAATGCTAACATCAAAGTTATAGCAGGGCTCTCAAGTCTCACGCATTGGGCGTGAGACACACGCAATTCAACCAGTTCACACGCTCACACGCCACACCGTGTATTTCTCACGCTGAAAAGGCAATGCCAACCAAGTTGTCCTGCGAGCTTTATATATAACGTTGTATATGAAGCGCAGGCACACAAAGTAAAGTTTCCTGCCGCCAGCACGTATCTCGGCCAGATTGCGTTCGTTACAAGGCAACACAGATGCGCGAACACACGGAAGTTGAGGGAACATTCTCGGCCACCGTACGTTCGTTACTAGGTAACCAACAACATCGCGTGAACACACGTCGTGATGGAGAAGGTAAATTGGAAGAAAGCTCGTCTAACATTTTTAGGCTAGAACATTTAATATATAGCCCATCGTTTACATTATTATTGATGCAAAAACTCTACAACTACTCTGCAACCAGGCCAGAAGCTTTGGCTCAGTTTGGCTAGCTTACGTTTTCTTAAACTAAGGGAATGTTAGTGGGTATGGGAAGGAATGAAGATGTATTTCTTCATTTTATTTTAAATAACGTTACATTTAAATTTGTTTATTTTATTTTAAATTATATATTATACTGTATTAATAGTCTTTCTAGTTACATTAAGGCCACATGTATTAAAGCAGAGTGCTCTGGGTAATATTTTATATCCTGTCAAAACATACATTAATCATTGCCATTGCATTTGTATTTTTTAAACACAAAACACATTTCATAAGCTGGAGTGTGTACTCTTGTGCACACACACACACACACACACACACACACACACACACACACACACACACACACACACACACACACACACACACACCTTAATAACACTCCAATATCTCATTTGTTCACAATGTCCCATGCACCACACAATAAATAATTATACCATTTTGACTAGACACATTCAAAATGCAAAAAGATCTGTTTTTCCAAACTGTTTGGAGCAATTTGTTATATTTTTGTAATTTTTTATAACTTATTTGTAATTTTGAAATATAACATTAAAGAGTATATTTGATGTGATGAATTGCTCTGTCATTTATCAGATTTACCAATTGTTATCATTTCAATTTGGGCTGGTTAACCCTCTGGGCTTCTTCGCCCGAAAACGGGCGAAAACTTGAACGTTTCGAATTGTTTAATTTTTTTGCTTCATCGGATGGGGGTGAAACTTGGTGACTTTTGTTTTATTACCTATATGAACACACAAAAAAATCAAGGAGATGATTCTGATATGTTAAAGGGTCGTAAAAAAAATAGTCACACTTAGCTTCCTCCCGCCCGAAAACGGACGACATAGGAAATGAATGGGAAATACGAAAAAATAGGAAAACTCAGAGAAACTTTTGGTGGTACAAGCTACAGATCAGCCACTGTGCTGAAAAAAAGTGTACAGCAATGAAGGGGTGACACTCTAGAACATCAAGAGTGCAAATAAGACACCCTCCCCCCCCCACACACACATCCACACACACAAACACACACACACACAGAGAGAAATGAACTGGTAAGACTGAAACAGCCAATTTTGCCCCAAACTATATACAAATTATATAATCATAATAACTCCAAAACTATAGCAAGGAGAGTCAAAAGGTAGGTATCGTTTGAAAGAACTCTTTTTAAATTTTTTTGAAAATATAAATTACATTACATTTGGACATTGTCCTGCCAAGAAACAGTGGATAAAAGACAATATATATATATATAATTTTTATTATGATTTTGCATATCTTTCTTATTTGTCATGGAATAACTCAGGAAGGAAATAAGGTAGGAGGAAAATTCTTTTTTAGTGAAGTCCCTTTACATGTTAGCTGCATCTGGATAAAAAAATAATAATTTTTGGATAAAGGAATCAAAAGTTACAGCATTTGGAAAAGAGACAGCCTTTTTGTACAGTCTTTGACACCCCCTCATGGGCAATATTTTCTCCATGAAGAATATCTTGTCATAAAAGCAATAGATTATGTTAATTTTGGGCTCATTTTAATTGTAATAATATGCTGTAAAAAACGAAGTGCCATTTTCAATTATCTGAGAATGTTTCATGAGCTGTATGATGTTTTTGACACATTGCAGTACATTATTTTATAGATTATGAAAAAAAGGAAATTCTATTTATCAGCAAATAACTCAGCAATACTTAAGAGTTTTTCAAAGTGGATACATTCACTGTAAAGTTCAGACTCTAAGCTTTCAAATGACATCAACTTTGTGTTAATCAAGGCAAGATTTTTAAAAAATATGGTAAAGAATATTTTTGCAGCTAGGTGGCGCCTGCTGGCGGTACACTTGGTTTTAGAGGGATTACTCAGCATTCGTTAGGAGTTAATAAATGTAATTATATGCATTAAAAAGCTGAGATCCTAAGCTTTAAAATGATATATAATTTGTGTTGTTCCATTCAGTGGTTGCTTAGTAATAAAAAAAATTCTTTCCGAATGGGAATAAATCAAATAAATAAATAAAAAAGCTATAGGCCGCCTATAGGCGGTTATAGGACATGACACAAATTAATACATTTTGAAGCCACTAGATGGCGCTCTTCTCAGTTGAAATTTTTTTTTTTTTAGGCCTGCACTCTATTTTGATGTGAAATGTTGCATTTATTGAAAAATAAAATAAAATAAATAAAATAAAAATATATATATTAATTCTAATGGAAAAAATAGCTCATAAAAATTATATAATTAATGCAAAGTATCATAAAAAATTCTAAAAATTCTAAATAATATTCAGAAAACATTATAGAACAAAAATATATTTGATTGGTTATCCTGGGAAAAAGTAAAGTACAATTTTAAGGCTTCGCCCGTTTTCGGGCGGGAGGAAGCTAAGTGTGACTATTAAATGAAGAAGCCCAGAGGGTTAATTATGAACAATGGGTAAAATTGGGGGGCGGGGACATATGGGGGCGGGGCTCCATTAGGGCTCCTCCCCTAACCGCATGTGATCTCACTCCAAGCTTTTGGTAAAACTTGAGAGCCCTGTTATAGTATCTAGCGTAGTAAGCCCGTAACAGACAGCGATCATAATAAAAACCTTTATAGACAATAGCAAACATCCTGAGGTCACAATTACTTGAAATTTAAATATTAAACACAGTTTATTCCAAAGATACTTAACGTTACAAGTGCAACAGCAAGAAGGCCAGGTTAGCATCCGTTTTGCAGGCTTCTGTTTCTCTCAGTTCTCGCCATTCTGAAAAAGCCGGTCCGAAATTTACTCAAGTCTGACTTCTTGCTCGGTCAGTCTCCCGTTTCCTCTTTTGTTGGTCCTCGGACAAAGATTTCCTAGCTTTCTGCTTCTTTTTTACAGGCTCAGCCATAACTCAATCTATCGTTGCCCTTTGCTTATAGCTAGCCGGTGCTTGAATGGGGGCGTGTACGTGTGCAGTGCCGTCAAGCAATTCGTTACATCGCGAGACCTGATATCACGCGATACTTCCTGACACAAAGTTGCAAGTGAGTTTTTTCCGCTCTCGGGCACCAGGGGGGTGCGAAACCACAACCATTCAACCCAAAATAAGTAATATAACCATTCAACTGACTCCGAAGCTGTTCAGTTAAGGTTAAAAAGTTACCTAGAGCACCTTTAATATTATGTATCTGTATTATTATTCTTTATTAGTATTCATAATCAGTTGTATTATCTTATGAAGTTTAAAATGCACGAGTTAGACTATAGATTGCATGGACACGTGTTTAAGGAACATATTTTAGACACAAGGAGGGTAGCTGGGAGGATTATATATTCTGTTTAAAGGTATGTGTAAAATGCAATGTTCACTTAGCAGATAGTTCCAATGATGATGATACTTCAAATGTGTACAGTTGGCATGCTCTTTGCAAGAAAAGGAATGTTTCAACTGATGCAAATGTACCATTTGTATACCACTAATATGTACTGAGAAATAGTTTAGCATATACGTTCCATCTTTAAACAATATGTTTTTCTACTTTACAAGGAAGTCGAAAGTCGCTCAGTTGTGTATTTAAGCTCAATCTTACTGTACTACGGCAGAGAAACACAGAAACGCATAGACCTGGCATGAATATAACATCTTCTCAGAGTTTATCTCCTGACATATAAGAATAAAGATTTTTCTTGGTAAGATAACTGGTGTCCGGTCCTGTGAATCAAATAATAACGGGGAAAAGGCTTGATTCCAAGTCTACACTATCCCTTTAACTCCTTTAATGAGAGTGGAATATTTAATCTAAATGTGTATATCAAAATGAAAACAGAGTTTAAAATAATTCTGTTCACTTCATTACTTGGTTCACTCCAGCAAAAGAGTGCGTGCGCACAGTGGAAGTTTAATTTTTATCAATCCCCATATGTACGTGGAAAATTATGTACACACATTTCAGTGCAATGGCAGATGGGGGTGAAGATTTAGGGGTTGAAGGTTTAGGGGTTGAAGATCAGTGCTGATGGTTGTTTAGGGGTTAAAGATCCAGGCTAATGGTGATTTATGGGTTAAAGATCAAAGATGATTAAGGTTAAACAAGAATGATGATCAAGGACAATGGTGGTTTAGGGGTTAAAAATGAAAACTGATAGGTGTTTGGTGATAGATGAGAATAGATAGTTTACTGGATAAAGATCCAGCCGGATGGTGTTTTAGTCTTTAACTATTATGATGGATCATAGTTTACTGGGTAAAGATCAGGGCTGATTGTAGTATATAAATTTTCTTCTAAACATTATTTAATATTCACACAAGATCAATCACTATTACTTTTCTGTAAAACATATGCTATGAGAGAAAGAAATGTCAAGGTAAAAGATGAGGAAAGGCCAGTGGAATCATGATAATTAACATTTAATGTTGGGTTCTTTTGATGTGAGACTACAAATGTGAATGTTTTTAAAATGCCATTTGAAGATCCATTTCTGTACATAAGAAACACAAATCTGTGTGTGCTCGACATCTCAGATCAGAGAACTAGGATTAGAGATTCATTCAGTCTCTCTCTCTCTCTCTCTCTCTCTCTCTCTCTCTCTCTCTCTCTCTCTCTCTCTCTCTCTCCTAATCTTGCCTTCTTATCTCTCTCTCTCTCTCTCTCTCTCTCCTAATCTTACCTTCTTTTCTTTTCTCTTCATTTCTCTTTCTCTCGCTTACGCTCAGTCTTGCCCCCATTGTGAGGATGAGATGAGATGGATAGACTGAATGGAATCCCATTTGGATTTAGCTGTTGAATGACAGACACACAAAGATTGAGGGAAGATCACTGTTCTGTCCTGAGGGCAGCAGTCAGATGTCATGTGGACAGGCCTCCGAACACAATCACACATCGAAAGAGAATTAAGTCAGTACTACAGAAACATGTCCTTTATGTGTAAATACCCAGCTAACAAAAATATGCATTTTGGTTATGCAAACATATAGGGAACACTCCATTTTGCATTATAGGATTGTTACTTTTTAATGTTTTCTGAACATTCTAAAACAAATAACATTTGTAAATATGTTAGACATATACGTCCAACTAAAACTTTTCAGAAATAAAATTCCATGAATGATGTATAGATAATGTTTTTGTGTTAATATTTTTGAGAACATTATTAGACCAGATAATGTTGAATGAACATTCTATTAACTTCACTAGAAGAACATTTGTTTATAACTTTGAGAGAGCCTTGCTAGAATGTTCCCTGTTAGCTGCGGTTAAACATCAATAAAAATCAAAAAATACATTCAAAACACACTTCATACTGGCAATGACTTGAATATACCTCTAATATGATGAACAACTGCCCAGTGTCTGAATTGAACACACTTAGTGGTTAAAGGTTGGCACTAATGGTAGTATAGTGGTTAAAGGCTCATGTTATCAGGATGAGACCCCAATGCCATGGAACTGATCTCAACTCAACACTTGACCTGCTCACTTAATTTTTTAGATTATCAAGATGAAGTCTGGTTCACTTTTACAGCTTATTCTTTACACATAAAGAAACATCTATCCAGAAAGACAAACTGACCACAAGCAAATTTCTGAACATATTAGATCTGACACACTCTGTGACCATGCAGGTGGCCTGAATATATATATATAGTTTAATAACACAACAATCATTTAAATGAAAAATATTTCTAGCATTCATGCAGGTTTGGTTAGAGCCACATAAACAGCATTCACTAATGATAATCATTATAAAGCCTTTCATAATGAGTCTCATTTGCATTTAGGCATAACTCCTGCTTTAGAACACATGTAAATAACTTCACATGCATGATAACTTTGGCAAGCTGTGTATCTGTTTCCGTGGCAGCCGCGATCCATGTGAATTTCAGCGTCTGCACCTGTTCTGTGAATCACACACTTTTTTTCAACCGTCAACAACACTGACAGCAAAGCTGCACAATTTGAATTCTCTCTGCAGGCCTGAAAAACCTGTTCAGTGTCAAATCATACATTACGACTATGTGTAGTTTGTAGCACAACAAAGTTTTAAGAAAGACAGAGCACAGATAAAAAAATAAAAAAAACATACTAGTGATGATTGACTTAACAGCACTAATTAAATACACAAAATGATTAATTTGATAAATGATAAATAAAGCTACTCCATATGTCGTGTTGCTCTCAGGAGGGATGGCGGAGTCTGCAGTCTCAAAAGAAACCACAAATGCAAGTAAATGTATGTATATAATTTTGTGGCAAGGTGAAAATGAAAACCACTCTGCAATTATTTCTGCATTAAATTAGGCTTCCCCTGCTAAAAGGGAACATTCTCAGAACTTTGACTAACATTCTGGCAAGGTTCTCTCAAAGTTATAAACAAACAGTTTTCTTCCAGTAAAGCCACCTTTCCACTACACACGACAAACGACAGCCGTTGGACTGGAAGTCATTTATTTCCATATTTCCATAGCTGTGTGGAGTTCCGATCATATGTGTATGCTGAAATTTCTAATCGGATTTGAGCTTTGGATGTGTTGGCCGACCGGATGTGATGTATTCTAATTAAAACTGTGAGCGCGAAGCTAGAATTACTAATATTTTAACACTTTAATGTTATTCTGTAAACACTACTTCTGTAAAATGGCAGTTATTAATAACTATGGCAGAAATAATTATTTCATAATTATTAAATCAATATTTATGTTGATTAGCTCTATAAAATCTACTATGTTTTTATTTTAGATGTATTGAGGGCCATTTGTTTTGTGTGGATATATTCATACATGCATTGTTCATTAAAATTATTAATTTTACCATGGTGAATAAGCCGAGGTAATGGTTGTTTCACGACCAATTTCAAAGTTCTGTGCAACTGCCGCTAGGGGGCGAAATAAATGAATGAGGCATTTATATAGCGCTTTCATATGTACTACTGTACACCCAAAGCGTTGTACAATCATGTCAGGGGATCTCTCCTCAACCACCACCAGTGAGGAAATGCGATAAAAGTCGTCACCTTCATTTATATAGCACTTTTAACAATATGAATTGTTTCAAAGCAGCTTTACAGTAGGAAATTACAGTAACAGAGATTATTTTGGCTTTACAGCAGCTCTAGGATAAAGTTATTGTCCAGCTAAAGTTAGTTTTGATAGATTTATTCACTTCCATTGCGAAGATCATAAGTTATTAACTTGGGGGCCGCTAACACGACTGTTCTAACAAAAAAAAACCTCAACGCGCTCCGGTCGCCCATCTGCACAAAACAGTGCCTGGTGGCTCGAGAATGTACTCCCGGATATACCAAGGTGCAAACGATTATCAGTTATCTCTGCGCAAACCTACGAAACCTCTGCGCAAACAACAACGTCGCGCACGTTGCTTATTGCAGAATAAACCCCGACGCGAAGCTTGCACCTGCCTGAAGGGGTTTATTCTGCTATAACAACCGGATGTACATTATTCTGATTATCACACGGTTACTTGCCACATAAGGAAATATTTAGACACGAAATATTGATCTGAGTCTAAATATTTTATTAGCTCTTTAAATGCAAAGTTTCCACGGAGCGAGCAGTTTCTAGCAAGCGGCAAATTCAAACTACATGGACTTTTAAGGGATAAGGTACAGTCATACCATAGGACATGTGGCTTTGCATGGTTAAACAACGTATTAGCACTTAGGGTGTACTCACTTTTGTTGCCAGCTATTTTGACAATAATGGCTGTATGTTGAGTTATTTTCAGAGGACAGTAAATACTGCTATACAAGCAGCACATTATTACTCTAAAATCTATCCAAGTTTAATTTCTGTAGAATTGTCCCTTGATAAGATATACTAAAATGTTTGTTGAAATGTGAGGGATGTACTCACTTTTGTGAGATACTTGTATAAAATGTTGCATATTTGAGCTCAAATTCTGAGCTCAGAGCTCTCTCCTCAGACATCTTGCCAAATAGGCCAAATTTTAAACGCATATTTTATACTATATGTAACCAGGTCAAAAGTTACCTAACTAATCACTGTAGCCTACTGATTAATCAACGCTCTGGGTTAAGGGGATTACACATAGCATGTTTCAGGGTTTATCTCACTCATTGATGTAACAATACGCTAGCCCTTTAAGAAACGTGACTGTGTGACATTCTGGAAGTGTCGCGAGAGTCGCCTGTGAGCAGCGCGTTTTCACAACGTGGTTGAAATGCTGCTCATGTGGTGGAGAGTCGAAGCCATTAAAGTCCGTGTTATCGAAATAACGAGAAATATGCACATATAGGGACTTCAAAGTCTTTCTCAGTATTTTGTTAATGGCTGGTATTGTGCTGAGTGACTGTAACTTCTGTCGAGATTGCACACCTACGTGGAGAAATCCGATCGACAATAGATCTCGAAGCAGGGGAGAGGAGTGCTCTGTAGGCCTTCTGTGTGTTTTCGGGCCGAGTGTGAAGCAACAGAGTGAGTGTTATCAACTAATCAATTCCAAAGAAATGTTTAATACTCATAATAACTCGTAATAAGTGTTTTATTGTAGGGCAATTCCAGCGTTATGGATGTGACATTTGAACTCATAATGACAGGTGAAATGTCTCAGAAAAAAAAAAACTTCTTACAATATTTAAATTGGAAATGCATATTCCCAGAGCACCCAATCTGGGGAATTGACAGGCAAAATATGTTTTTCTAAAATAAATTTAAGCACCCCCACAAAAGGAAAATATGCATGCGTTATGGATGTGACGGGAAATGACAGAGTTTTTGGTATACTGTTCGATTTCCTTTAAAGTCTGTGAACTTTTAAGTCCAATGTATAAATATTGCTATCCACATGATGAAGGGGTCTTAGCTGAACATAAAAATATCAATGTTTAAAATATATATATTTTTATGAAGTGTATTATGAGGAAAAACCAACGTTATGGATGTGACAAAAACCCTGTTATGGATGTGACACGTCTGAAATACATAGAATCTGTTTGGAAAATCAACAATTAAACCATCATGGCACTTTTGTTGACGCATAATGGCTGTTTGACATTAAGAAGACTGTCTGAAATTATTCTGAAGACCCCCCCCCCCCCCCCAATTATGAATTAGTTATTTTTTTAGCTTGGATCCTACTGTACATCGTAATTCAATATGTAAAATAATTGACAATAAGAGAAGATGAGGGTGAAGGTATTTATTTGATTTATGTATTTCATTCGTTCATGCTTAACACTTTCATCTTTATAATTGTAATTCATGAACATTTTTCATTCATTCATTCTGCCAGTACAGCCTCTTTGAAAGTATAACGGCCTCTGTTGTCAACGAAAGGATTGAGATGGTGGATAATTTGTCCTTTCTCCACCCACGACTTGTCCTCCTTTGTGGGGAGGGCCTTTGTTTTTAATTACCTTTGTTTCTGCAAAGGACTGTGGATTGTTCGCAATTACCTTGCGGCTTAGCACAGCTGATCTAACGCACCTTTTCACTGTCCCACCTACTCCATCAACGGCTCCCTTTCCAAGACTTGTGGCAAAGAAGTGCCATTCCGCCTGGATTAAAGAGTCAAATGAATATCACTAAAGAACACCATATGTAACCTTCTAACACACAAGTCCATAATGATACAATAACATTTGAATAGTCATACCTTAAGGTCTGGAAAGATGTTCCTGAAAATTGTGGACATGAATGACCAAATGAATTTGTTTTTAAACTGCGATGCTGCTCCATCACTGAAGATGTGCAACTTTTCCATGCTTGGTTTTTTTTTCATCAGGTCATCCACCACCTTGGAGAGAAATGTAGCAACAGCCTTCTTTTCATGCTCCAGTGAATCACTGACAATAGCATAGGATTGCACCTCTGCTTTGCTCCATCCAACAGCAGTAAAAATTGTGACTTGTCTGCTGGTCCAGTGGGCTGCCTGGATTTCATCTTGATATGCAGTAGTGTAATTTTCTGCAAAATCAATCTGTAACACCACTGTAGTCTCACTTGCATCTTTCATCTTCTGTTGGAAAACTGCACTTTGATTTCTTTTTATGAAGCAGTGCTTAAGAAATTTAGTGGTCGACGCCAGCAGCAATGTGAACACACCGCGCAATACTCCACTCTTCATTATCTTAACCTGAAACCCCCCTTCAGATTCCCATGAATGCCATGTTGTTTGGATGTTCTTATCTTCATCTGGGATGTTGCTAATGATGTTCTGAAGGAGAATTGCATCACAACATGTTTCACATCCATTTAACATACACTCCGGAGAGTCAGGACTGCAGACCACAGCTCTGATAAATGCTGGTATGCTTTTGAAAGCATTAGAGGTCGACCGATAGTGGATTTTACCAATAACGATAGCTAGGTTGGGCCATACTTGCCGATAACCGATTAATCAACCGATAGTTTTTAAAATTTATACTGGATAAAAACAAATTGCACCTTGATCATTCATGTTAGTTTGATAGTGCATTAACTATGGTTAACAAATAAAAACCTTAATTTAAAAATGTATTAGTACATTTTAATTAACAAACAAACAATGAACAATCCTTATACAGCAGTTATTAACCTTAGTCAATGTTACATATGGAATTTTATTGTAAGTATCATAAACCCAAACAGTCATGCTTAAAGATGGCCAACTTTAAATATCTACAACGCCAGAGCATCGAAATGTCAAAAATATTACATGTATAGTCTCATACTTTTGCTTCTATTTTAAAAATACTTGATGATCAAAATAACAAAATATGTATTAAAGTGATGATGAAAAAAATAACCGAAATCTAATGCTTTTCTGATTTGTTTATATGTTTCTGTCGGCTGTATGAACATAAGCTATCTTATGTCTCTAGCTTTAAATATGCAACCTCTCTGCATATTTAATGCATAAAAGTGACCAGCTGGATATAAACTAATGCAAATAGAGGTAACAATTGTGACATTAAACATTCGGGTCTGACTTATGTTTATTTTTGTTAGTGTTTTAACCGCTTGAGGTACTACTAATGTAGCGGCCTCGAAGACAAACAAACATACCGTTGTGCTGTTCTTTCTCTACTAATGCAGCATTTAGTCAACAAATGAATCACTTTATAATGATATGACAAAATGTACTGTATACAGACCTTTTAGCTGTCGGTGCTTTAAACGCGCATCTGATGTCAGCGCTCTCCACACAGCGTGTGCTCTCAGTGCAGCACGCAGCATCACGTGTCGAAATAAACAACACGAGGCATCAGCGATAGTTTTTATTACACCTCTAGAGGCCGCTCTTGTACTGCATGATGCCAGCAGACCCTTCTCAGCTCTCTCTTACTGTGTAATGAATGACAGTGCGCGCTCCTCAGCCGCTCCAGCAACGGACGCAACCAGGAAAAACTATCGGTATGTATTTTTGCCGATAACGATAGTTCCACCAATCAACTATCGGTGCCGATGAATCGGCAAAACCGATGAATCGGTCGACCTCTAGAAAGCATGTCGTGGGATGTGTTTATGTACACACTCAAGCAGCATTTGTATGTTCTCATGGTATTTACAGAGGCAAACATTTCGAGGTGTTTCTGCTTTTGTGAAGACCTCTCCTGGCCGCAGTGCTGCAAATTTAGATTTTCCGATTTGAATCTCTGGGTACTCTTGCTGAAAGACTCTATATGCCTCTAGAATAGACATAGTTAAGTGCCTCTTTTGATATGTCTTCTTAACTCCATCTTCTTTTATGGTAACAGAATCTTTTCTCCCAGGTGCCTGTCATGAGATGTCATCCCGGACATAAAATTGCTTAACCTTTTCTTTAATGTGGTCTGTTGTAACTGATAGGCCTACTTGTTTCATTTCACTGTGCTCAACACATCCAACTGTGTCAACAATCTTTTTCATCACTGCTTTTTTTTTGTTTGGACTTTGAGGAAGAGCAGTGAGGACTCATTTCACTGCCCTCCCAAGAGACTGCTTACTCTTGTATGCCGGGACAGGAGCCCTTTGTACATCTAAATGTTGACGTTTAAAACGGAGTCTCCTTTTCCTTTGTCTCTCTTTTGCAAGAGTGCAAACTCTTTCTTTCTCCTCATTAGTTTGCAGAGTTTTTTTTCTTGCCCTTTCCTCTCTCTTTCTTTTCCTCTCCTTTTCTTTGTAGTTTTCATCATTTTTGTGCCTTTCCCTGAAAGCTTTCTGACGTTCAGCATTGGACATAGCTTTTACCTATAGTGTAGCAGCCTAGTATTAGGTCCATTGGCATTTATAATTTTTATAAAATTATTTAACATATGTGTGTGTTTGGGTGACCACCTGTCCCGCATTTTGCGGGAAAGTCCCGAAATTTGAAGCTTTGTCCCGCAAGTCATAAGCAGTGTCCCGCATTTTAATTTTGTCTGCGTCATTTTATTTCATCGTCCTTTAAATTACAATTCTAAAATAAAAAATATTAATAAGAAAACACTGAACATGCGCAGCCGTTATTATTGGTTCTAGCCAGAGCGGGAAAACAAACACTGAGAAAAAGAGGGTGTTTTCTCTGATGACTGCTGCGTGGACAGAGACGCGCAACTGTGGACCTCATAAAAAGTGAACTGAACTCCTGGTGAAAGTGAACTACAGCTACACCTGCCAGGAGTTCTAAAGACACATAATAAATGAGAAGGCCCTACTCGAAGCTGCCAGATCAGATAAAAAATTCAAGATGCACTGAATCCGGTAAGAACGCATTTAATATTTCTAGTCTTTCCTAATGGAATTTATGTGCTTATTTGGGAATGTGCTTTTTAGCGATTGGATTATTATTTTTACTTAATTATTTAGATGGAATAGACACGTGCTGTTGAATAGAGTTTTATATTATTAGTGACGTTCACACAGCGCCGGTCAGCATCGTCATTTTTATAAAGCCCATTAGCAATTTAAAACATGTTAACATGACTGCAAAAAGACATCTAATATAAAATCTATATTTATACACCTAGTATAATAATAGTAAGTTATCTCCCTCGTGTCCCGCATTGTCCCGCAAAATCAGGTCTGCTGACCTGCAACAGAGCAATAGCCAGGTGGTCACCCTAGTGTGTGTATATGTGTGAACATGTATGTGTGTACACACACACACACACACACACACACACACACACACACACACGTATACATATATAGCCTGCTATAAAGTAGGTTGTTATATTGTCATGGTATCTTATCTGAGGTAATGACTCTGAGGTACAAGGCTATTTGATATGACACATTAATATAACTAGATTTGTATTCAATTTATTTTCCCTGATTGTGTGCGGTGTTTAGTATCATCTTACCATTTTATCCATCTGTCGTTGTGGTAGGCATTTAGCTTTAAGATAACGCTATCTTCGAGCTGTCAAAACCTGAGCTTGAATGACAGGAAGCGCGAGCGAATTAGAGGGCGCCTGTTTCGCGCCTAAACCAATCAGGTTCCTCGCGCAATTGCAGGATGCCTCTCGACTAGGACGTGAATAGGGTAACACTTTATAATAACGTTCAGTTGTAAGGCATTTATAAGTGGTTAGTTAATGATGAACTAATCATTTACAGAACATTCATAAATGATTAGCAAGTGATATACTAACATTTTATGTATGTTTTGTAAATTCCGTTACAAGTCATTTACTAGTGATTAATAAATGATTAATTAATTATTTACGAAACATGACTATGCATTCATAAATGATTAATAAATGATATATTAATTATTGTATGTATATTTTGTAGATTCAGTTAGAAGTCATTTACAATTGATTAGTAAACGATTAACTAATCACATACAAATGTTTAATAAATAATGTATTTTTTGTATGTATGTACCAATTAGATGGTGCAGAAAGTGCTGTAAATGCCTTGAATATATGTACAGATCATTTGTAACATATTTACGAGTGATGAATAGTTTACACTAGATTAGGGGATGCAGAAAGTGTTGTAAATCATTTATAACACATTCTGCATCCCCTAATCTAAAGTGTAAACTATTCATCACTTGTAAATGTGTTACATATACATTTGTAGATTCGATTCGTTGATCTTATGCCTTTTTGATTCTTGAAGTGGTAATCTACGAATGATGTGTGACACATTTACAAGTGATGAATAGTTTACACTTTAGATTAGGGGATGCAGAAAGGGTTGTAAATGATTTATTCATGCGTTTACACATCTATAACAGGTGTTGAACACTGTAGTGTGTAGTGTAGTGTAGTGTGTACTGCAGTGTAAGTGCTGACTGGTGAGGGTATAGACAGCTGTCTTCTGTAGTGTAGTGTGTTGTGTGCACTGCAGTGTAAGTGCTGATTGGTGAGGGTATAAACAGCTGTCTTCTGTAGTGTAGTGTACTGTAGTGTGTAGTGTAGTGTGCACTGCAGTGTAAGTGCTGACTGGTGAGGGTATAAACAGCTGTCTTCTGTAGTGTAGTGTACTGTAGTGTGTAGTGTAGTGTGCACTGCGTGTAAGTGCTGACTGGTGAGGGTATAGACAGCTGTCTTCTGTAGTGTAGTGTACTGTAGTGTAGTGTGTAGTGTGCACTGCAGTGTAAGTGCTGACTGGTGAGGGTATAGACAGCTGTCTTCTGTAGTGTGTAGTGTAGTGTAGTGTAGTGTGTAGTGTAGTGTGCACTGCAGTGTAAGTGCTGACTGGTGAGGGTATAGACAGCTGTCTTCTGTAGTGTGTAGTGTAGTGTAGTGTAGTGTACTGTAGTGTGTAGTGTAGTGTGCACTGCAGTGTAAGTGCTGACTGGTGAGGGTATAGACAGCTGTCTTCTCTGAACCACATGGAGACTTTAACCACTGTGCTCCTGATGTGAGCAAAACATACAAAAAAAAAAAAGGAACAATTTATTAAACATTTATGAAACGCATAGTCATGTTTTGTAAATGATTAGTTAATTATTAACTAATCAATTGTAAATGACTTCTAACTGAATTTACAAAACATACATACAATAATGAACATATCACTAATTAATCATTTATGAACGCATAGTCATGTTTTGTAAATTATTAGTTAATCATTAACTAATCAATTGTAAATGACTTGTAACGGAATTTACAAAACATACATAAAATATTAGTATATCACTTGCTAATCATTTATGAATGTTCTGTAAATGATTAGTTCATCATTAACCAACCACTTATAAATGCCTTACAACTGAACATTATTATAAAGTGTTACCGATGTGAGTCACTAGCAATCATGTAGCCTACGTTTTTTGTGTCTAAATGATTGCACGGTTTTCGGCCAGTTTATGGATTTTAATGCACAGTCGCGAGTCAAAATCATCACATTTTATTAAGATACAATTTATACAAAACGAAATTCACTTTAAAGAAAGTCTTTCTACAAAACAAAAATTTAATGAAGTGGCCAAAATCATTTCTGTCTTGAAACAGATCACAACAGTCATATGCATGATTTAATATGAAGCGTCCGTAACGGTCACGTCCATAACGCATTATTATGGTTGTTCAGAGCAAAGTAGTAAAATGAATTGTCGATCCTAATAAGCATAAACATAATTTAGCTTTGTAAATAAAGTTTCAACTTATTTGCATTTATAATTATCATATTGAATAAACTAAACCTTTAAAACGTTATGGACGTGACGGTGCACTGAAGCGTCAAGACCTCTTTATTATAGCCCTTATAAATTCAACAGGCAGTGCTGTTATAACCAAATTAGTATATTTATTTCTCAGGCATGCCTCCATCTTTCTGCAAAATGCTTAACTGTTAAAATAAATTTTAAAAAGGGGGGTCTTTGATACCTTTTTTTGAAAGCATGAAATATGGCTGGTTGGAAATGTAATTTAAAGTCCACATGAAATCAAAATTGACCATATTTACTTTGTTTGCCTAAATTGATCGTTTTGTGGTGAACAATTCATCCATGCAAGTCAATCCACACAAAAAAATTTTTTGGCTTCGTAATCTTTAATCAAAATCTGAAAATGCCCCTCCCATCTGCATTGGAGGACCTTCCCTGATGACGTAGGTTTGAGGACTTGGGTTGGGAAACGCTTAACCACTCCCCTCAAACCGTTAGTCTGTTATGAGCGAGAGATGGAGAGGAGGAGCGCTAGAGTAAAACCCTGCCCTCTGTTCAATATTCCTTTTCACTGGGAAATGCGTCACAACACTGGAGAAAAGTCGTTTGCAACTTCCGGTTCACGCGGACTTTAAGCATTGTTGCTAGTGATGGGTCGTTCGCGAATGAGCCGGATCTAAGAGCCGGCTCTTGTAGGTGAACGACGGGAGCCGGCTCGCATATCTGAAGAGCCGACTCTATTTTTAAAAATATAGTCTATAGAAATTAAATCATTATGTAGGCTAATAATGAAATAACAAATGATTTTAATTGTATTTAAAATAATTGACTAATTCAAAGACCAACAGAAAAATAATTATATAGGCCTAAAGGCGCACACACATTTGTTTCGACTGTCTGATCAGCCTCACATTCTGTTCCTGTCAATCATACATGCGATGTCAACCAATTAAAATGCATGAGGGAGGGCCGAGCCAACTCACACACACACTCGAGATGCGGATAAACCGCGGATCGGGCGGAAGACGTGACGAAAAATAATATTTTAATTAAATTCGGGAGGGTGGCCGCTGAACCAGTCAAATGAAAAAATTTGCCAAAACCTGCAAGCTATGAGCCCAGCTGTGAGCCTACTATTGGAGGAGGGCTAAACGTCTCGTAGATGTGACTGCCTAACCCTATTTTGTTTTTTTTGTTTCGATATTAATTATATTTTAAAACAGCCAATCGTAGCCTACCACTCGTGGAATAGGCATTTAAAAGAGAGATTATGGTCTGATATGACTCAGAAATGTCATCGGGCAATTGCACCGCAAGATGTTTAGAAGAACACAAGAGCTAAACTTCTACAAGCTCAATAACATCCATAAAATAAAAAAAAAGAAGGTAAGAAGAATAGTCAGTTATAACTTTGCCCATTAATTAGATGTGCAAGGCAAGCAGACAAGTTTTTGGGTTGTTATGGACAATTACAAATGCGAATATTCACGTTGCACAGTTGTGCGGTGGACTTTCAGCGAGTTAAAACATATATTTTTAAAGAGCCGTTTGTGAGTCAAAAGAGCCGGCTCTTTTCAGTGAGCCGAGTCAAACGAGCCGGCTCACGAAAAAGAGCCGGATTGCCCATCACTAATTGTTGCTCACCTCATATCTGGTGGATAAACAAGGCAATTTTCTTAAAATTTTTTGTTAAAGCATATTAATACAGTATATTACAGACCTAAATGGACAACTTAAAAAGGGTTTTGTTCTTTTGGTTAACTTTATTTTTTCATGGTAAAGATGACCTTTGCATGGAATTGCCCTGTAACCAGTAGATTGTTATAGTTGTTCTGGTGTTATGTGTTCCAAATGTTAAGGAAGAGTGTATTATGTCTATTACTGTCTACAGGGAAATGGAGTTCATCATTCGCTGTGAAAGTGTACATTCTATAGAGGGTGGTGATGAACAGTAAGTTTAAATCATTCGATTTTTGAAGTGTACAAGTGTTAATTCATTGTGATTGAGTGAATATTAGCCGGTGTAATGTATGGAAATGTATCAATGTTACTGTGAAATGTGACTTCTAATTTTATTTTTATGCATGTTTCATGTAACAAAAGCAGCATTATTTGATCTTCTGTGTTGACAAATCTTGTAATAATCTGTGTATTTGTTTTCCTGAATAACAGACCACTATCGTTGTCTATGTTAGTTAGATTTCTGTAATTGACTTGTTAATGAAGTGATTGAGAACAGAAAAACGAGAGACTCAGTTTGATGTAAAAGAAAACATCTTTATTGATTTCAACCACTGTAACAAGCTTTCCTGTTTAAAATCCTAAAGATTTGCATAGTTAACGCTGCGCTGTTTCAATTGCAGTCTGGAATAAACAAACCCCTTAAATAATTTAAATTCCTGTGTTCAGTGTTGTCACTAACACTCTCACACCGGGCCACGTATATCTGATTATATGTAAGTGTGAATTCATGACATTTGGCTCTGTTTCACAAGACTATTATATACAATATAGCTTCTACAATACTTTTCTACGATATCTTTATCAAGTTTTCATCTGCCTTTTCTGCACAAACACACACTCTGCCTTATTTCAGGCCTCATATTTGAGTCAATGAATATGAGTGTAAATAGAAGCCAAATGAATCAGAGTTTTATTTGTGTATATTCCATGCCTTTTAAACAGAATCTCTCTCCTCAAACACACTGACTTGATTTTCAGTGCTTCTATTTATCCAGTAGCTCAGAAGTCATGAAATTGGGTTACATTGACGATTCCCTTTGAGATCCCTTTCCCTTTAATGATCAAATATTAATCTGTTTACATTTAGTTGTCGCTCACAAACTAAAAAATGCATTTCATCCTCATACAATAACCAAAGGACAAAAAAAACGAATGCAAATGCTGCTGAATTTAAATCCAAACATGAAAACAATCAGCAGGAGAAGTGAATGTTTTCATGGGCCAAATTTACTGATCAAAACATCAAGCTTGTGGCTTTCAGAACTATTCATCTGGAGTTTTCACCTGTAAAATGTTTGTTTTGTGTAATGATTCGGAAAACAAATCTAGATACCAATCATTTTCAAATGATTTCTAATAAAAACCTGTCCCAGCTGACAAAAATGTTCTAAATATGTTTTTCTTATGTTCTCATCAAATTATGAAAATATTATTTCTGAATATTCTCTAAACGTTCAAAATGTCCAGTTTTTTTTTTTTTTTTTTTTAAAACCTTTTTTTCTTGTTTAAGGGAAAATTCCTTTTTTTATTTTAACAAACATAATGCAAACATTACATTTGAATGTTCTCTGAACACTCTGAAACAATGTTTTAACTAGAGATTTTCCGATACACTTTTTTCCTTCCCGATTCCGATACCTGGACTCAGGGTATTGGCCGATACCGAGTACTAATCCGATACCTGGGTGTGTATACATCTGCAATTCATACTAGCCCTGTATGAATTGATATAATTATTTTATAAAAGGTATTTTAGTTTTACAATATAACTGTATAAAAAGTGCCAATAAATCTAGGAATCTAAAAAATTATATATAAATAATAGGGGTGTAACGGTCCACAAAATTCACGGTTCGGTTCGATACCATACACTGGTATCACGGTTCGGTACGTTTTCAATACAGCAAAAAGAAAGAAATGCCAGAGAAATTTCCTTGATTTACATATTTTATTAATTTATTTTTTATTAACATCATAAAGTATGATCATTTTTTACTTTGAGCAATGATGGAGCTATAATTGACGTATAAAACAAAAACAGCTCCTTATAAAAAAAATGAAATGTAATATTGTAGTAGTTAAGTTATAAACAAAGGTTTATTTTATTTCAGATTAACATTTGAGGGCAGCAATTTTATTCATAATGTCAAAATAAAACCGACATAACGTTACTTGAAAGCACAATGTTCCTGGTTTCCACGTCAGCACTGTTTGATCCGTTAATAACAGAGAAATGTGAATGTTTCTCACTAGATCTCGCAGCGATGTTATTACTTCAGTGGCGAATTCAAATGCTTTCTTTACTGGATCTCTTAGCGCTGTGTAGCAACAGTGTAGCTTGATCAAGTCAAGATCGGCTCGCACTGCATTGTTCCAAACTGTTTAATGGTCCGTGAAGCACAAAATAACGAGTAGCGCAGTTTTGTTCCGTTTTCATTACGTTTGCCATTTGATGTTGGGCGTCAGTGTCTCTTACATTATGCGTTTGCCGCGCGCCTGCATCTGAAAATTTGCGTTTTCATTTCTTCTTCGCTGCTCTAAACAGTGGTTGCTTGTGGCAACAGCACAACTTCCTATTTTGCCACAAGCAACCACTGTTTAGAGCAGCGAAGAAGAATTGATCTCCGATTTGCAGCGTAAAGCAAAGCTAGCGTGCATAACTAGGTATTGTTTAATAAAATGGTATCGGATCGGTACATGGGTAGATGTACTCGCCGATACCGATGCCAGAATTTTTATTGGTATCGGCGGCATTTCCGATACTAGTATCGGAATCGGAACAACCCTAGTTTTAACATTTAAAAACATTTCAGAAATAAAAAATGTTTCATGAACAATGTATAAATAAAGTGCTAGTGGTTTGAAAACAGCAGGCATATTAAAGACCAGGTAACTTTGAATGAACATTCTATTAACGTTACTGAGAACATTTACATTTAACTTTAAATTATTATGCTATTTTAAAGTTTCCTAATGTTGTTTTGGAGTCTCCTACAACAGGTTTACATGCATCAGAGGTCAAAAAACTGTTTAATTTCCTCATATTATACATTTGCACATCACCACATTTTCAATGATTTTCAAACGACTCGTCAAATGAATCAATCTCTCTAAATTCCGCCTTTCCGCAAGCTACTCTGGTCTGATTGGCCAGACAGCTCAGTCTGTTGTGATTGGTTTACCGCGTACAGCGTGTGCGTCGAAAACAAAAACGCCCATTGCCATTACAATGTCAGCTGTCCTGAGGCTTCCTACACTGTAAACTAAAGACAGTAACGAATAATGACGTCGATTTTACCATATCAATGCGAGCGTGAGTCCGATGATGAAACACTGGAAGAACTAGTTATTCAACCCGAACCTCCATCGCAAGGACAACTCGAGCAGGACGTTTTTCAGTGATACACTACTCAGTTTGAGGTACATTATGAGATGTTGCAACTGTAATTCCTCACCATCAGCATTAACAAGTGCATGTCCATCAACAAACCGATTATTTTACTTGTATTAATTTATTTACTGAGTATTTTTGTAATATATTGCGGTGAACATGTGGAAACTGTATCAATAACAGTGCATGTATGCAATGTATTAGCCTAGCTCTAACGTGAATGACAGGTGTAACATAAACGTTGGTAAAACAAATCTTGCTCCATGCTTAATCTTTCCTCAAAGTAGTGAGAATGACAGACAATCTGCATTAATAGACATAGTTATAGGTAATAGTGGCCCACAAACAGAAGTATTTAAGTAAGACAGTGATAACGTGAGTCAGCCAGTTAGCAGGAGAACTACACAATATAAAACTCAAAACTAAGTATTTTGAACACCATCTTTAAAGAGCAAGCGGTTTACGAATCCTGCACTGAACTCCAAGATTTGAGAAGTGAAAGTGAAATAAAGGGAACACAGCAAAAGTTTAGGATTATACTGCTGTGATATCATGGTAAAGATGATTTTTAACCACTGATTCTTCACATGCTCGTCCTTGGGCAGTGAAAAAAAAAAACTGGCTTTAACTTCACATTGTAGAGCATAGTCTTCTGGACATGATGCTATCCAGTATCCACAGGAATCAGCTGCCAGTTTGAGGTTCAAGTTTTCCCTGGTGTCTGTGCGTGCAATAAGTTTGTGGGAAATATGCTAATGTTTCGTCTTGACGTCACAACAAAGCGGCTTATGACTCGTTTGAAAAACAATTAATTTTATTGACACAGAGTCGACTCTTACTTTTGAAAGACAATAACTTTATATACGGTGCACTTTCAGATTTAAAACTTTGCAGGATGTTTTCATTCACTTAGAGCTATGTTACACACTACATGAAAGGTAATTTTAAATCCATAATAGGGACCCTTTAAGAGAACCTTGCCAGAACGTTAGCCAAAGTTCTGAGAACGTTCCCCTGATAGCTGGGTGATGTTTAGAGTTATTTTGTAACCTATAAAATCAAGTCAAGAATATTATGTAATAGGAGTAAATCAGTCTGATTATAGATCATGTTAAACCAGCGGAAGCTATGTTTAAGGGTCAGGTCAGCTAGAAATGTCTCATTAACGGCACACTCCCATTGTCACAGAGCAGGGACAGTGAGGATTTGATATTTGTGAGAGTCAGTGGAGATTGGCGTGTAGGTTTATGTGCCATCAGGACGCTTAGAAGAATTTAACACATCACCCACACATACACACCAGATGCACGCATCTCTCCACGCGGTCCGGAGCCCATCCAGCCGGTAGTCGTTAAGGAACCGCACTGTGTCGGGTTTGAACGAATGATGAAATCTGTCACTCGTTCGTTTTGAGTAAAAACACAGTGGCGATTAAGCCTGACTCCTGCCCAACATTCTTCCGCAAGTTTCTGCTGATTCTTTTGACAGCGTCTCCTCTCCCGTTACCTCGATATACAGCTGCTTCCACTTGGCCTGTCTCCGAATATCCTCATGTTCTTAATTATAGAATAAGTTTGACTTGCAAATACTACAGCTGCCAGATGACACTGTGCGCTCCATCTCTCACCACCACTGTGAGAAACGGGCTGATCTCTCTCTCTCTCTCTCTCTCTCTCTCTCTCTCTCTCTCTCTCTCTCTCTCTCTCTCTCTCTCTCGTGTAGTCACGCATTTATCTTCAAATAAAATATAAGTGTCTCTCCAAATGTCAGCCCTGAGAGTGAGCCGTAAGATTGAGTATCCACCAGAGAATCTGCTCAATTAGGGCCGGCCCATGAATTATGCTTTACACATTAAAGTTCAGCCTGACAATGTTTATGTAAAACATCTCACACACTCCCATTTTGGAGGACAGCTATAACACATACACACACACACACACCCGGGCCACTCACGTGACTGTTTCACACTTAGAAATTGGCTTCAGCGGAGGGGAAGATCATCAGTGAGTAATGAGGTAAATTTAAATCTGTTCCACACACAAAAATCAGAACTTTGGCTAACGTTCTGACAAGGTTCTCTCAAATTTATGAATGTCTCGGTTATGACTGTAACCCTGGTTCCCTGAGAAGGGAACAAGAGGTTGCATCAGAATGTTGACGCTATGGGGTTGCAATCACACAGAAGCGTTACCATAGTGTCCACATTCTGATGCAGCATTTAGTTCATTCAAAAAGGAACAAATGGTGTTCTAGTAACGTTAACAGAATGTTTGTTTAAAGTTATCTGTTTTTTAATAATATTCCCAAACCATTAGCACAAAAACATTATTTGGTTCATCTTCTACCAGCCTACAAGCAGAAACTTAAATCTGCTAAGCCTGTAGTAAGAAATGTAAAGAGATGGGCCAATGAAACATAGCGGGATTTACAAGCCTGTTTTGACTAAACTGATTTGAGTGTTTTTGAGGCCGCAGCCTGAGCTCACTGACACTGTGACATCCTACATCAGCTTCTGTGAGAACATGTGTGTTCCCACCAGGACTTTTTTTTACTATTTAACAATGTCAAACTTGATTCACTGCAAAACTCAGGCCAAAGAGGATGCCTACAGGAGTCGGGACAAAGCCTGGGACAAAGCCTTGTACAAACAGGCCCAAAACACACTGAATAGGGAGATAAGAGTAGCTAAGAGAAGCTACTCTAAAAAGCTGAAAAACCAGTTCCCTTTCGAAAGAGAACTCACACTGTGTTCTGAGACGCTATTGCCAGTCCCATCCCCAAAGTGTTTGGGCACTCCAACTCACCCCAAGCCAGCAACCAAACCCTCCACATCCCTTAACCCTCTGGGGTATGAGGTGTTTTCTGGGCCCTGGAGGTGTTCTGACATGTTCTGACATTTGTGCTTATTTCTGTTACCTATTTTCATGGCTAAAGTCTGATTACACTGTATTTAACACAAACTCTGCTACAATAATATGTCAGCAGCATGTATGTAAAAGTTTGTAGTTTTGAGATAATGACATTTATGCGTGGTTTGTGAAAAAAACTTTTAAAAAATTGTCACTGAAATAAGGTGATGAAACCCATACTGATTATTTATTCACAAGACCTTTGAAAATTGTATCATGTAGCCTAGAATATTTGCTCCAAAACTATGTGAAAATCATCCTGACAACTCATTCAGATAAAACAATATATCGATTTTAAATTTGTAAGACATGTTTTTTGTAAGAAAGCTTTATGCGAGTAGGTGTGAACACATTGTGAATAATGATGGATTTCACACCTGAGAAAGACAAAGGCTTTTTGATTGTTTGGATTTATTTACAACACAACATAATCCAAAGATACACAACAAATGACAAAAAAACACATTATTTAACACACTGAACTAAAGACAGCGACTTAATCAGTCACACACCTTTGTGGCATTCCTGAAACATAATACATACCTGTCATTTCCAAGGTGTTTGATTTTTCACTTTACCATGTTCATGTACTCATGTGAATGTTGAAGTCAGCAGGACTCATCAGTGGGGCATCTGGTCCCTGTAAAAAAAAACAAAAAACAGCTGTGAACATGCTGATATCAAGAGAAACTATAGGGCTGCACGATTTTGGTAATACATTTTAGATTTTTCTGGTTCAAATTGCTTTTTAAAATTTACAAAATACACGCACACACACACACACACACACACACATACATACATATATATATATATATATTGCACAAAATAATAATAACAATAACCTATAGCAGGCGGCCTATCAATCATTAAAAAGGAACATTTCAGTAACACTACACTTAGGGTTGCCAACTGTCCCGAATTAGCCGGGACGTCACGTATTTTGGGCCAATTTATTTGTCCCGTGCGTGACCTCCCGTGTACCGTGTACCTCATCATGACACCTGTCATCATCCAATCACAGCTTTTTTTAATCATTGTTTTGAAACAAATCATTGTTTGATTTGCGAACATAATCCTCTGCCGTCTGGTCGCTTCCGCTTCAAGCCAGACTCGTCTCGCGGTAACGGTAATTCCCTTTCACTGTCCACGTTTTGATTTCGGCAAATCAATTTTGGCTAATGCAAACAACGTGATTATTGTTCATGAGTCTAACATCCAGCCACGCAAGAAAACATGTAATCTACCTGAGGGAATAATATGCTCAAAAAACATTTCTGATTATTATTAATGTTTAAAACTTTTTTTTTTTTTTTCAGGATTCTTTGAATATAAAGTTCATAAGAGATTTATTTGAAATAGAAAGCTGTTGTAACATTATAAATGTCTTTACTGTCACTTTTGATTAATGTAATGCATCCTTGCTGAATAAAAGTAGGTAATTACTTTCTTTAATTTTTTTCCAAAAAAAATTATCTTACTAACCCCAGACTTTTGAACTGTAAGCCTAGTGTAGAATGTTAAAAAAGCTTTCTATTTTAGATAAATGCTGTTATTTTGAACGATGGTTTGTTTGTAATGTGACATTTTTTTATGTATGACATTAAAATTATTTTTAGAATTAAATGCATAAATAGGTTAAGCAATACAAAAGATAACCTTTTAAACACATAATTAACTGCAGACACTGAAATGACGTACACTGTGTGATACAGTACAAATATTTTGAGTGTCCCTCATTTTCCTATAAAGAACCACGATTGTCCCCGCATTTTCCTTTTCTGAAGTTGGCAACTCAAACAACGAGGCTAAATACAGTTTCTTAATCACAGCTTCTTATTGACGCTATCCGTTCCACCTTAAATGACGCGAGCTTCTTATTGCCGCTCAACTTAGGGACCGTGTTTCTCTTTTTCACGTTTTTAAAGGGATTGTGTTACTTTTGTGTCTATTTTTCAGAATAAAATAATAATAAAAAATGTTTGAAAAGAAAATAATAGGCCTACTGATATATCAGCGGAAATGGACTGTAAAAATATAAAGGCACATAAATAAAATTAGGCTACAGTATGTTTTAATTATTGTACATGTCATGGACTCAATTTAGGGACCATGTGGTTTTTCACTTATTCACACTTTTTAGAGACCCCATTTGCAATGTTTATATTTTCAGAAAAGAATAATAAACTATTTTGAAAGGTAAATAACAAATAATAATAACACATAAAATGACTGTAAAAATATAATTAGAGCTACATCATTCTTTAATTATTGCAAAAAACATCACTTGAATGCATTTATAAATCAATTAAATAATAAATAAATACAGATTTCAATTTCACGATGTAACTAGAGATGTCCAGCTTGGATCCAGCCTCTTATGAAGACTTCAGATGACCCAGCACCTTTGAATAGATGAAACCTACCCCTGCAAGGACTCCAGAACATCAAACATGGATGATTATACAAAATTATAATTTTATCATTGCTTTAACATGCACATTCATTTTGCTTAAATACATATATGATATTAGTAAATACTATAATTTGTGGTATCTAGAAACTGTACTTTCTGATATCATCTCATAAAATGATATACAAACTCTGAGAACTTTTTACTGTAGAATTATTTTAAGGAAGCTTTGAACATGGCACTTTAAATTGCATTTTCTGCCCATCGGTGCTGTTTCCCGGCTGCCTCAGAGGATGCGTTGAAGTGGACATGAGCCCATTATAGTAGAGTTACTACTCTAACGAAATCCAGATTTTGAGCAGTTTTTACTGTGGAATTATTTTTTTATGAAGCTTTGAACTTGACACATTACACAATGCACAATGAGCTGCCCAATGCAGTTTCTGCCCATTTTGCGGCGCTGTTTCTCAGCCGCCTCAGAGAGTGCGTTAAAGTGGACATGAGCCCATTATAGTTGAGCTACTCCTCTAATGAAATCCACATTTTAGGTAATTTTTACTGTAGAATTATTGTTTTATGAAGCTTTGAATTTGACATCACACAATGCACAGTGAGCTGTATTGTGCCTTCAGCCCATTTTGTGGCGCTACTTCGCAGTATGACTGGTCATATATGTATGTATATGTCACCGCTAGGGCAGAGGACAACCACCACTCTGGAGGAGCTACACCAAGACACACCAAAAGCCAGACAACGACGTGATGTAAAAGCTTGATTCTTTTTATTGAATATAAAAACACTTTAAAGGAATGTCCCTGCCACGGAACTCTTCATAGGGGCCACTCATCGGAACGGGGGGGGGGGAGGGACGAGGGACGGATTGGTCCAGAGGCCAGGACCTTCAGATGGCAGACAGCAGACCAACGCAAGTAATGGGCAGGACACAGGAGGCTACAGGTAAAGATCGACAGACGGTGGGTTTTCTCTTCTCACAGGACAGCATCAGATAACTGAGTGTCACCTCTCTTTCACAGGACAACGGGGATTGGACGGAGGACCAGGACCTTTTGGTGTGGAGCAATGAGCAGTATATGGTAGGCAGAAGGCAATGACCGTCAGATGAAATGCAGTAGTCAGCAGTAGGTGGCGGGCAAGGTACAAGGGACTACAGGTGGGTGGCAGCAGACAGTGGACTTTCTCTTTTCACAGGACAGCATCAGCTAACTGGGTGTCACCTTCCTTTCACAGGCCAGCGGCAGTTGGGGTGCAGCGACAGATAATAGGATCCCTCGCAGGGCAGCGATGGCAGAGTGCAGTGGTGGATAACAGGTTCTCTATGTTCACAGGTTCTCATTTTTCCATCTTAAAAATATATCTAAATTACGTCATATGCTCTCATTGACAAATGCGGAACAATTAGTTCATGCGTTCATGACCTCAAGGCTAGATTATTGTAATGCTCTACTGGGTGGTTGCCCTGCACGCTTAATAAACAAACTACAGCTAGTTCAAAACGCAGCAGCTCGAGTTCTTACCAGAACCAGGAAGTATGACCATATTAGCCCGGTTCTGTCAAAACTGCACTGGCTCCCTATTAAACATTGCATCAATTTTAAAATATTGCTGATCACGTACAAAGCACTAAATGGTTTAGCTCCGCAGTACTTGAGCGAGCTCTTAACGCATTATAGTCCTTCACGTCTATTGCGATCTCAAAATTCTGGCCAGTTGATAATACCTAGAATATCAAAATCGACTGCTGGCGGTAGATCCTTCTCCTATTTAGCACCAAAACTTTGGAACAGCCTTCCTACCATTGTCCGGGAAGCAGACACACTCTGTCAGTTCAAAGCTAGATTAAAAACACATCTCTTTGACCTAGCTTTCACATAATACATTATAGACTTCTATAATTCAATATTAGGCTGCATAGATTAGGTCAGCTGGAACCGGGAACACTTCCCATAAATCCTGATGTACTCGTTACATCATAAGAAGAATGGCATCTACGCTAATTTTAGTGTCTTTGTTTATCCCGAGGTTTTCCCGCAGCCTGTCGGATCCAGGCCGTATCCAGATCTGATGAAGGACCTTCGCCTGGACCCGATGACAACGCAGTGCTGAAGTGCCAACTAGTCTCTCCCTATGGAGGATCCCTTTACCACTCTACAGATAAAGCGTTGTCGGGAAACTCAATTCGCGCATCTACCCCGAATTGATAAAATAAAATAAAATTCTGTATCAAAAATTATAAGGAAACACCAGTACTTTGTTTAGGCTTGGTTTGTAGGGAATTACAAACCTGCGTACATATATTCAAACGCACATAACTATAGAACCAATTCTTAATGCGCATGTGAACGCCATCAGCGTTTCTCACAGGTTCGCGTTTAAAGTCTATGTAGAGAGAATTGTGTTGTCTTAGCGGCCCCTAATTTAATAACAAATGATTGTTGCGACGGAAGCGAATCAATCATAACTAACCTTAGCTGGAAAATAACTTTACTAAAGAACCGCTATAAAGCCAAAACAATCTATGTTACCATAAATTATACGTTTATCTCTGTGAAGCTGCTTTGAAACAGTCTACATTGTTAAAAGCGCTATATAAATGAAGATGACTTGACTTGACAGAACAACAGTGGTGAGTACAGAACCCAGCAGTTAACAACCGAGTCTTCTACCCACAGGGTAGCGATGGCAGCATGCAATGGCGGATAGCAGTTTCTCTGTGTTCACAGAACAACAGTGGTGAATACAGAACCCAGCAGTTAACAACCGAGTCTTCTACCCACAGGGTAGCGATGGCAGAATGCAGTGGCGGATAACAGGTTCTCTATGTTCACAAAACAACAGTGGTGAGTACAGAATCCAGCAGTTAACAACTGAGTCTTCTTACCACAGGACAGCGATGGCAGCATGCAGTGGCGGATAACAGGTTCTCTATGTTCACAGAACAACAGTGGTGAGTACAGAATCCAGCAGTTAACAACTGAGTCTTCTTACCACAGGACAGCGATGGCAGCATGCAATGGCGGATAGCAGTCTCTCTATGTTCACAGAGCAACAGTGGTGAATACAGAATCCAGATCCATTGATCACGACCGCTCTGCTTGCCTGCGCACTCCTCCCTTCAACCTGCCTCTTCTCTCTTTTCCAAACTGCCACGCACTCTCACTCGTTCCCAACACAAGCTCAAATAGCCATTTGATTATCCACTGCAGCTGTTGCTCATCAATATGGGTGGCCGGAACCGGCCGGAACCGGCCTGGTGTTACACCGGAACTGTTTCCCCAAGGGAACTCGTTCCGTTCGTCGTAGTTCCTATTCGTCACCCGGTGACATATAATTATATAAAACCTATATTTTTGACATTTCCGGTTTCATAGTGATAACATCTAATAACAAAATTTTGTTAAGTTTTCATATAGGATAAGTTAACCACAAAAAGTTTAGTAAATGATGAAGATAAATTAATTACTTTGTTTAATGTTGGACAAAATGTATTTTCAGTTCTTCAAATCCAATTGTTAGTTTTATTATAGTATTTTATTATTGTTATAGCGAGACACATTTATACTTTAAATTCATGGGTGCATAACTTCAAAATGCTATAGTAAATATATCTGAAAATGTCTACAGTCAAGCACACAAGGTATAAGGCCCCAGTGCAACTTTTAACGACCCCTCAAAGGCAGCTGAGATATAGTGCCTCCAATTGGGATAACAATGCAATGGCTATTCTAATTGTGTTGTCATATCTGTTAAAGTCATGGGTCCATAATTTCAAAATGTTACCGTAGAAATGTCTAATATTGTGCATGGTGACAGTCAAGCATACTGGGTATAAGGCCCCAGTACAATATTAAACGCACCCTCAAAGGCAAATGAGATATAGCGCCCCCAACTGAGCCAACAATGCAATGGCTCTTCCAACTGTTCTGTCATGTTTGTCAAATTCATGGGTCCCTAATTTCTAAATGCTACCGTAGAAATATCTACAATTTTGAATGCTGATAGTCAAGCACACTGGGTATAAGGTCCCAATGGAACTTTTAACACACCCTCAAAGGCAGCTGATATATAGCGCCCCCAAATGGGCCAACATTGCAAATTCTCTTTTAACTATATTCTCACATTTGTTAAATTCATGGGTCCTTAATTTCAAAATGCTACAGTACAAATGTCTGAATTTGTGCATGGTGACAGTCAAGCACATTGGGCATAAGGCTCCAGTGCAACCATTAACGTACCCTCAAAGGCAGCTGAGATATAGCGCCTCCAAATGGGCCAACAATGCAATGGCTATTCTAACTGTATTGTCGTATCTGTTAAAGTCATGGGTCCATAATTTCAAAATGTTACCATAGAAATGTCTAATATTGTGCATGGTGACAGTCAAGCATACTGGGTATAAGGCCCCAGTACAACATTAAACGCACCCTCAAAGGCAAATGAGATATAGCGCCCCCAACTGAGCCAACAATGCAATGGCTCTTCCAACTGTTCTGTCATGTTTGTCAAATTCATGGGTCCCTAATTTCTAAATGCTACCGTAGAAATATCTACAATTTTGAATGCTGATAGTCAAGCACACTGGGTATAAGGTCCCAATGGAACTTTTAACACACCCTCAAAGGCAGCTGATATATAGCGCCCCCAAATGGGTCAACATTGCAAATTCTCTTTTAACTGTATTCTCACATTTGTTAAATTCATGGGTCCTTAACTTCAAAATGCTACAGTACAAATGTCTGAATTTGAGCATGGGTGACAGTCAAGCACATTGGGCATAAGGCTCCAGTGCAACCATTAACGTACCCTCAAAGGCAGCTGAGATATAGCGCCTCCAAATGGGCCAACAATGCAATGGCTATTCTAACTGTATTGTCGTTTCTGTTAAAGTCATGGGTCCATAATTTCAAAATGTTACCATAGAAATGTCTAATATTGTGCATGGTGACAGTCAAGTATACTGGGTATAAGGCCCCAGTACAACATTAAACGCACCCTCAAAGGCAAATGAGATATAGTGCCCCCAACTGAGCCAACAATGCAATGGCTCTTCCAACTGTTCTGTCATGTTTGTCAAATTCATGGGTCCCTAATTTCTAAATGCTACCGTAGAAATATCTACAATTTTGAATGCTGATAGTCAAGCACACTGGGTATAAGGTCCCAATGGAACTTTTAACACACCCTCAAAGGCAGCTGATATATAGCGCCCCCAAATGGGCCAACATTGCAAATTCTCTTTTAACTGTATTCTCACATTTGTTAAATTCATGGGTCCTTAATTTCAAAATGCTACAGTACAAATGTCTGAATTTGAGCATGGTGACAGTCAAGCACATTGGGCATAAGGCTCCAGTGCAACCATTAACGTACCCTCAAAGGCAGCTGAGATATAGCGCCTCCAAATGGGCCAACAATGCAATGGCTATTCTAACTGTATTGTCGTATCTGACAAATTCATGGGTCCATAATTTCAAAATGCTACAGTAAAAATGTCTGAATTTGTGCATGATGATAGTCAAGCACACTTGGTATAAGGCACCAGTGCGAATGTTAACGCACCCTCTGAGGCCGCGTGAAACAGCGCCGCAAATTGGGCTGAGGGTGTAATACGGCTCATTGTGCATTGTGTAATGTCAAGTTCAAAGCTTAATAAACAAATTAATCCACAGTAATAGTTGCCTAAAATGTGGAATTCGTTAGAGGAGATCTAGTATAATGGACTCATGTCCAAATTAACCCTCTGAGGTTGCCGAGAAATAGCGCCGCGAATTGGGTTGAAGGCACCATACGGCTCATAGTGCTTTGTTCAATGTCAAGTTTGAAGGTTCATAGAAAAATAATTCCACAGTAATAATTGCTCAAAATTTTGATTTCGTTAGAGGAGTAGCTCTACTCTAATGGGCTCATCCTGGCCCCGCCTCCCCGTGTTATTCAATGGGATGTGAGACCAACTAAACAATTAAATTACACTACAAATATCTTTTTCCAAAGGTGGTTTCTTTCATTTGCTGTCGTTTTTATCACGCTGATGTAAGTTCAAGTGTCTGTTTCAAAAATAAGTTGTTTTTTAGTTAGTTACGTGATGCGGTGGTGGAACGTCATGATTGACAGCTGTGATTGACAGGTTCTCTGAGCGAAGTACTCACTGAAGCACCAACGGACATTTTTTTCGGGATCTTCGGAGGACTGAGGAGATTGTATTTACTTTATTTTAACAAGCCTCTTGTCGTACTGCAATCAATTTTTAAAAAAGTGTGCAGAACTGCGAGAGTGAGGGCGGAGCGTTGATTTCGCGGCTTTACTTCCTGCTCACTAGGTCTGCGCAGGTCTGGTCCCGAGATTGCTACTGCGCAGACTCAAGTTCCAATATGTCAGCGCCATATCGGGACACTGGCGGCTTCAGTTCTCATCAATGGAAGAGAGCGAAGGGGCGTCGTCCATCTTTTTTTACAGTCTATGGTCAGGACGCAGCCTTGCTGCCCCATCATGGGTACATCTGTGGTTCACATGACCCCGCTGGTTCAGTTTTTGGGAGCCTGGCTGGAGCTTCCTAAGCTGTCCTGCTGGCTCGCGAGAACCATCAGGCTCGGCTATGCATTTCAGTTCGCAGTCTCCTCCCTGAAAGCAGGGAGTCTGCTATACCATGGTGGGTGGCAATGCCCCTGTCATGCGTGCAGAGGTCACCACCCTACTGGCGAAGGGTGCAATCGAGACCGCCCCTCCAGCCGAAATGTAGTCCGGCTTCTATAGCCCCTACTTCATTGTACCCAAGAAGAGCAGTGGGTTACGGCCAATCCTGGACCTGCACATTTTGAATATATATACAGGCTCACAGGCTTCCATTCAAGATATTGACAGCCATACGCATTTTTGAATGCGTTCGTCCGTTGGATTGGTTTGCAGCGATCGACCTGTAGGACGCATACTTTCAAGTCTCCACTCTTCCTCGACACAGACCATTTCTACGGTTTGCTATCGAGGGGCAGGCATACTAGTACACGGTACTTCCATTCAGGCTACTGTCTCCTTGCATCTTCAAGTCGTTGAGGCACTCCTTGTGCCACTCCGGCAACACAGGGTTCACAACCTGAACTATCTTGCCCGTCTGGGCCTTCGGGTCAACTGGGAAAACAGCAAACTTTCCCCCGTGCAGAGGATCACTTTTCTTGGTATGGAAATTGACTCGGTAGCCATGTACGCACAGCTTACGAGCGAGCGCGTGTAGTCACTGCTGAACTGACTCTTGAGTCAATTCAAGGGCAAGAGTGCGGTTCCACTGAAGTTATTTTAGAGGCTCCTGGGGCATATGGCATCCGCAGCGGCTGCCACGCCACTCTGCACCGTTTACGTTTGCTCAAGGACCAACAAATACTAGTCCGTTCAGACATCATGGCGACAGTAGTGTATATCAACCAACAAGGTTGCGCTCCCGCCGTATATCGCAACTCACCCTTCACTCTTATGGAGTCAGAAGCATCTGAGGTCGCTTTGAGCCATTTACAGTCCGGGAGAGCTGAATTGTGCAACCGCAGGCTCTCACGATTTCGGCCACTTCCCGGGGAATGGAGACTTCATTCCCAGACGGTTCAGCTGATTTGGGAACAGTTCGGCGACGCACAGGTAGATCTGTTTGCCTCCCCAGACACTTCCCACTTTATTCCCTGACCGAGGGGACCCTCGGCTTGGATGCACTAGCACACAACTGACGGCTGCATGTGTGTGTTCTGGACAGAACGCGGCAGGTTTCAGTACCCTACCACCTCAGGTGGTGGCCACCGTCACTTCTGCTAGGGCCTCCACAAGACACGCCTATGCTCTGAAGTGGAACCTCTTCATCACCCGGTGTTCTTCATGTATACCATGATTGTGTTTACACAAACACATTTGATAGAGAGGAACTGTCAGCTGTAGAACTATATACACAAGCCCTGCTAAACCATGTGTCCTTGTAAACCATGATTGTGTTTACACAAACACATTTGATAGAGAGGAACTCTCGGCTATAGAACTACATACACAAGTCCTGCTAAACCGCATGTCCTTGTAAACCATGATTGTGTTTACACAAACACATTTGATAGAGAGGAACTGTCAGCTGTAGAACTATATACACAAGCCCTGCTAAACCATGTGTCCTTGTAAACCATGATTGTGTTTACACAAACACATTTGATAGAGAGGAACTGTCGGTTATAGAACTACATACACAAGTCCTGCTAAACCGCATGTCCTTGTATACCATGATTGTGTTTACACAAACACATTTGATAGAGAGGAACTGTCGGTTATAGAACTACATACACAAGTCCTGCTAAACCGCATGTCCTTGTAAACCATGATTGTGTTTACACAAACACATTTGATAGAGAGGAACTGTTGGTTATAGAACTACATACACAAGTCCTGCTAAACCATGTGTCCTTGTATACCATGATTGTGTTTACACAAACACATTTGATAGAGAGGAACTGTTGGTTATAGAACTACATACACAAGTCCTGCTAAACCATGTGTCCTTGTATACCATGATTGTGTTTACACAAACACATTTGATAGAGAGGAACTCTTGGTTATAGAACTACATACACAAGTCCTGCTAAACCATGTGTCCTTGTATACCATGATTGTGTTTACACAAACACATTTGATAGAGAGGAACTCTTGGTTATAGAACTACATACACAAGTCCTGCTAAACCATGTGTCCTTGTATACCATGATTATGTTTACACAAACACATTTGATAGAGATGAACTGTTGGTTATAGAACTACATACACAAGTCCTGCTAAACCGCATGTCCTTGTATACCATGATTGTGTTTACACAAACACATTTGATCGAGATGAACTCTTGGTTATAGAACTACATACACAAGTCCTGCTAAACCGCATGTCCTTGTAAACCATGATTGTGTTTACACAAACACATTTGATAGAGAGGAACTGTCGGTTATAGAACTACATACACAAGTCCTGCTAAACCGCATGTCCTTGTATACCATGATTGTGTTTACACAAACACATTTGATAGAGAGGAACTGTTGGTTATAGAACTACATACACAAGTCCTGCTAAACCATGTGTCCTTGTATACCATGATTGTGTTTACACAAACACATTTGATAGAGAGGAACTGTTGGTTATAGAACTACATACACAAGTCCTGCTAAACCATGTGTCCTTGTATACCATGATTGTGTTTACACAAACACATTTGATAGAGAGGAACTCTTAGTTATAGAACTACATACACAAGTCCTGCTAAACCATGTGTCCTTGTATACCATGATTGTGTTTACACAAACACATTTGATAGAGATGAACTGTTGGTTATAGAACTACATACACAAGTCCTGCTAAACCGCATGTCCTTGTATACCATGATTGTGTTTACACAAACACATTTGATCGAGATGAACTCTTGGTTATAAAACTACATACACAAGTCCTGCTAAACCATGTGTCCTTGTATACCATGATTGTGTTTACACAAACACGTTTGATAGAGAGGAACTGTTGGTTATAGAACTACATACACAAGTCCTGCTAAACCGCATGTCCTTGTAAACCATGATTGTGTTTACACAAACACGTTTGATAGAGAGGAACTGTTGGTTATAGAACTACATACACAAGTCCTGCTAAACCATGTGTCCTTGAATACCATGATTGTGTTTACACAAACACATTTGATAGAGATGAACTGTTGGTTATAGAACTACATACACAAGTCCTGCTAAACCACATGTCCTTGTATACCATGATTGTGTTTACAAAAACACATTTGATAGAGAGGAACTCTTGGTTATAGAACTACATACACAAGTCCTGCTAAACCATGTGTCCTTGTATACCATGATTGTGTTTACACAAACACGTTTGATAGAGAGGAACTCTTGGTTATAGAACTACATACACAAGTCCTGCTAAACCATGTGTCCTTGTATACCATGATTGTGTTTGTGTTTACACAAACACGTTTGATAGAGAGGAACTCTTGGTTATAGAACTACATACACAAGTCCTGCTAAACCATGTGTCCTTGTAAACCATGATTGTGTTTACACAAACACATTTGATAGAGATGAACTGTTGGTTATAGAACTACATACACAAGTCCTGCTAAACCGCATGTCCTTGTAAACCATGATTGTGTTTACACAAACACGTTTGATAGAGATGAACTGTTGGTTATAGAACTACATACACAAGTCCTGCTAAACCGCATGTCCTTGTATACCATGATTGTGTTTACACAAACACATTTGATCGAGATGAACTCTTGGTTATAGAACTACATACACAAGTCCTGCTAAACCATGTGTCCTTGTATACCATGATTGTGTTTACACAAACACGTTTGATAGAGAGGAACTGTTGGTTATAGAACTACATACACAAGTCCTGCTAAACCGCATGTCCTTGTAAACCATGATTGTGTTTACACAAACACGTTTGATAGAGAGGAACTGTTGGTTATAGAACTACATACACAAGTCCTGCTAAACCATGTGTCCTTGTAAACCATGATTGTGTTTACACAAACACATTTGATAGAGAGGAACTGTTGGTTATAGAACTACATACACAAGTCCTGCTAAACCATGTGTCCTTGAATACCATGATTGTGTTTACACAAACACGTTTGATAGAGAGGAACTGTCGGCTATAGAACTACATACACAAGTCCTGCTAAACCATGTGTCCTTGTATACCATGATTGTGTTTACACAAACACGTTTGATAGAGAGGAACTGTTGGTTATAGAACTACATACACAAGTCCTGCTAAACCGCATGTCCTTGTATACCATGATTGTGTTTGTGTTTACACAAACACGTTTGATAGAGATGAACTGTTGGTTATAGAACTACATACACAAGTCCTGCTAAACCGCATGTCCTTGTATACCATGATTGTGTTTACACAAACACATTTGATCGAGATGAACTCTTGGTTATAGAACTACATACACAAGTCCTGCTAAACCGCATGTCCTTGTAAACCATGATTGTGTTTACACAAACACATTTGATAGAGAGGAACTGTCGGTTATAGAACTACATACACAAGTCCTGCTAAACCGCATGTCCTTGTATACCATGATTGTGTTTGTGTTTACACAAACACGTTTGATAGAGAGGAACTCTTGGTTATAGAACTACATACACAAGTCCTGCTAAACCATGTGTCCTTGTAAACCATGATTGTGTTTACACAAACACATTTGATAGAGATGAACTGTTGGTTATAGAACTACATACACAAGTCCTGCTAAACCATGTGTCCTTGTATACCATGATTGTGTTTACACAAACACATTTGATAGAGATGAACTGTTGGTTATAGAACTACATATACAAGTCCTGCTAAACCATGCGTCCTTGTAAACCATGATTGTGTTTACACAAACACGTTTGATAGAGATGAACTGTTGGTTATAGAACTACATACACAAGTCCTGCTAAACCATGTGTCCTTGTAAACCATGATTGTGTTTACACAAACACATTTGATAGAGATGAACTCTTGGTTATAGAACTACATACACAAGTTCTATAAACACAATCATGGTATACAAGGACATGCGGTTTAGCAGGACTTGTATATGTAGTTCTATAACCAACAGTTCATCTCTATCAAATGTGTTTGTGTAAACACAATCATGGTGTACAAGGATATGTGGTATAGCACATATTTTCTGATAATTTCTGGTGCTATGGTCTCGTAGGTTGTTTATGCATTCAAGAAATAGATTGTGTTCCCTCAGCATAAAGGAATAGTTAACATAACAAAAAAAAATTGTTTTTACTTATCTGGCATATTCCTCCTGTGAAGTTTTGTGGCAGAACTACCAATAGATATTTGTGCAATAAAGCTTGGTGTGGAGGTAATTAGCTGTAATTAGCAGGGAATCAAGCTAGACAAGGAGAAATGGTATCATGAGGGTTATATATATATATATATATATATATATATATATATATATATATATATATATATATATATATATATATATATATATATATATATATATGCACTAGTCCAAATGATGGTCCTAGTTTGATGGACTATAGTCCTTCCTAGTTCAAACAACTGACAGAGTCAATAAGTGTGTAGAAAGTAGAATTAAGTTGTTTAATATAAGTTGTATAACACTACTCTTTATCATACAAGTAATCTTTTTTAACCCTGAAAAGGTTATTATAATCTGGGGATTTTAATATATATTTAGCTCTTTTAGGGGTATACAAATAGACTGGTAAATTTTGGCTTGTTTTAGAAAACTGTTGATTATAGAACTACATACACAAGTCCTTGTATACCATGATTGTGTTTACAAAATATTAATAGGGAATAGGTAAGCAGTTTGAATAGAAGAATAAAATAGAAGACAGATAGAATAAACTCATTTACATATTTATTTATTGTAAGTTAGGGAAGCAGTTTTAATAGAAGAATAGAAGATAGATAGAATAAACTCATTTACATACTTGTTTCTTGTAAGCTAGGGAAGCAGTTTGATTTGACATTCACTTACTGAATTGTGACAGAATAGAATAAAAGATAGATAGAAAAAACTCATTTACATATTCGTTTCTGATTTGACGGTCACTTACTGAATTGTGACAGATAGAAGATAGATAGAAAAAACTCATTTACATACTTGTTTCTGATTTGACGGTCACAGAATTGTGACACATAGAATAGAATATAGATAGAAAAAAATAATTTATATATTTGTTTCTTGTAAGCTAGGGAAGCAGTTTGATTTGACGGTCACTTACTGAATTGTGACAGATAGAATAGAAGATAGATAGAATAAACTCATTTACATATTTGTTTCTTGTAAGCTAGGGAAGCAGTTTGATTTGACGGTCACTTACTGAATTGTGACAGAATAGAAGATAAGATAGAATAAACTCATTTACATATTCGTTTCTGATTTGATGGTCACTTACTGAATTGTGACAGATAGAATAGAAGATAGATAGAATAAACTCATTTACATATTTGTTTCTTGTAAGCTAGGGAAGCAGTGTGATTTGACGGTCACTTACTGAATTGTGACAGATAGAATAGAAGATAGATAGAATAAACTCATTTACATATTTGTTTCTTGTAAGCTAGGGAAGCAGTTTGATTTGACGGTCACTTACTGAATTGTGACAGAATAGAAGATAAGATAGAATAAACTCATTTACATATTCGTTTCTGATTTGACGGTCACTTACTGAATTGTGACAGATAGAATAGAAGATAGATAGAAAAAAACTCATTTATATATTTGTTTCTTGTAAGCTAGGGAAGCAGTTTGATTTGACGGTCACTTACTGAATTGTGACAGATAGAATAGAAGATAGATAGAATAAAATCATTTACATATTCGTTTCTGATTTGACGGTCACTTACTGAATTGTGACAGATAGAATAGAAGATAGATAGAATAAACTCATTTACATATTTGTTTCTTGTAAGCTAGGGAAGCAGTTTGATTTGACGGTCACTTACTGAATTGTGACAGATAGAATAGAACCACGGTTGTCAAACTGGGGTACGCGTACCTCCAGGGGTACGTGGACTGATTTCAGGGGGTACGCGAATTGCCGGTAATCTTGACAACCGCACCACCGCGGTGGTTTGCCAAAAAATGCTGTTTTACATTAATATTATGACACACAAAGCTTTGTTTACAAAAGAAAAAATAGGTTAGCAATTAAATGTTATATCGCAGCCATGGAAAAGTTTGAATTCATGACGAATGAGAGAGTTGTGCGCGAGCCCATAAACTTAAGCTTTTTCGGCTTTGAATTCTGGTTTGCGATCTGGTTACCCGATTATTAGCGAATTTAAAAATATTCCATTAGTTATTCCTTATAGAAAGCTTGAATTATCTACTTTTAAACAAAACAATTCAAAACGAAAATGCATGGAATCTCTTGTTTCTTTTCCCATATCTTCACTCGCGTCTCACCCATTTCCATAGGGGATTATAAACGTTTCTTCCTTTGTTTGCTTTTAGGTAAATTATTTTCGTATTCTTTACTGTGTTAAAGTAGAAAAACGCTGTAGGACAGATAGCCTACATTTTTACTTGTACGTCAAATTCTTTTTAACACAGTTTGTGCTTGTTAGGCTATTAGACATATGATAATTGGTAAGGCGCGTCAAGTTCATTTGTAAAGCGCGTTTCACACGCGCGGGTGATTTTAGTTTGGCTTTCTCTGGCAGCGCGCAAACATAGCCTATAATGCTTTGCCCTTGTGGAAGATAGAATTCGCTCTTCATACCTTTTACAAGTAGAAAACATGTAGATATCAGAAAATAGATCGATGGTCTCTTTCCTGCTCGTGTCCCACATCCCTCTCAAAGAGCAGAGTGGTAGGATGTATCACGCGTCTTTGTGTGGAAATATTAAACGAAAGTTTTTTTTTTTTTTTTTTTTTTTTTATAAATAGATTCAACTTTATTATATTATGTAAGTTACCAGTATTTACTGATATTTATTTCAATGCTTTACAGGCTTTAGTGTGTTGTTTCTTTGTTTTTGTTTTTTATTTATTTCAAAACAACCCCCCGACCACTGCAACACCGCCGGTATTTGGGTCCATTACTACCGCGGTGGTAAAAAACTGCCACCGTCACAGCCCTATTTGTATCATATGTTGACTTTTGATGATATTTGTATCATGATTCTATTCACTATTATCGACAAAATTGATAAAAATAAATATTAATAAAAAAATAAATTAAAAAAAACTTGTTAACAATTGGTGGTGTTGGGGGTACTCCGGAAGATCTATAATGTCTCAGGGGGTACATGCCTGTTAAAAGTTTGGGAACCACTGGAATAGAAGATAGATAGAATAAACTCATTTACATATTCGTTTCTGATTTGACGGTCACTTACTGAATTGTGACAGAGAATAGAAGATAGATAGAATAAACTCATTTACATATTCGTTTCTGATTTGACGGTCACTTACTGAATTGTGACAGAGAATAGAAGATAGATAGAATAAACTCATTTACATATTTGTTTCTTGTAAGCTAGGGAAGCAGTTTGATTTGACGGTCACTTACTGAATTGTGACAGATAGAATAGAAGATAGATAGAATAAACTCATTTACATATTTGTTTCTTGTAAGCTAGGGAAGCAGTTTGATTTGACGGTCACTTACTGAATTGTGACAGATAGAATAGAAGATAGATAGAATAAACTCATTTACATATTCGTTTCTGATTTGACGGTCACTTACTGAATTGTGACAGATAGAATAGAAGATAGATAGAAAAAACTCATTTATATATTTGTTTCTTGTAAGCTAGGGAAGCAGTTTGATTTGACGGTCACTTACTGAATTGTGACAGATAGAATAGAAGATAGATAGAATAAAATCATTTAAATATTCGTTTCTGATTTGACGGTCACTTACTGAATTGTGACAGAGAATAGAAGATAGATAGAATAAACTCATTTACATATTCGTTTCTGATTTGACGGTCACTTACTGAATTGTGACAGAGAATAGAAGATAGATAGAATAAACTCATTTACATATTTGTTTCTGATTTGACGGTCACTTACTGAATTGTGACAGAATAGAAGATAGATAGAATAAACTAATTTATATATTTGTTTCTTGTAAGCTAGGGAAGCAGTTTGATTTGACGGTCACTTACTGAATTGTGACAGATAGAATAGAAGATAGATAGAATAAACTCATTTACATATTTGTTTCTTGTAAGCTAGGGAAGCAGTTTGATTTGACGGTCACTTACTGAATTGTGACAGATAGAATAGAAGATAGATAGAATAAACTCATTTACATATTCGTTTCTGATTTGACGGTCACTTACTGAATTGTGACAGATAGAATAGAAGATAGATAGAAAAAACTCATTTATATATTTGTTTCTTGTAAGCTAGGGAAGCAGTTTGATTTGACGGTCACTTACTGAATTGTGACAGATAGAATAGAAGATAGATAGAATAAAATCATTTACATATTCGTTTCTGATTTGACGGTCACTTACTGAATTGTGACAGATAGAATAGAAGATAGATAGAAAAAACTCATTTATATATTTGTTTCTTGTAAGCTAGGGAAGCAGTTTGATTTGACGGTCACTTACTGAATTGTGACAGATAGAATAGAAGATAGATAGAATAAAATCATTTACATATTCGTTTCTGATTTGACGGTCACTTACTGAATTGTGACAGATAGAATAGAAGATAGATAGAATAAACTCATTTACATATTTGTTTCTTGTAAGCTAGGGAAGCAGTTTGATTTGACGGTCACTTACTGAATTGTGACAGAGAATAGAAGATAGATAGAATAAACTCATTTACATATTCGTTTCTGATTTGACGGTCACTTACTGAATTGTGACAGAATAGAAGATAGATAGAATAAACTAATTTACATATTTGTTTCTTGTAAGCTAGGGAAGCAGTTTGATTTGACGGTCACTTACTGAATTGTGACAGATAGAATAGAAGATAGATAGAAAAAAACTCATTTATATATTTGTTTCTTGTAAGCTAGGGAAGCAGTTTGATTTGACGGTCACTTACTGAATTGTGACAGATAGAATAGAAGATAGATAGAATAAACTCATTTACATATTCGTTTCTTGTAAGTTAGGGAAGCAGTTTGAATAGAAGAATAGAATAGAAGACAGATAGAATAAACTCATTTACATATTTGTTTCTTGTAAGCTGTGCCCTTGTTCCGGACAAAGTCTCTTATGTTTTGGCTTGTCCGTGAAGCAAGAATGGGGTGGTATGCCTTCTTGCAAGCCTCACATTCAGTCAAAGTTGCCAGCTTCCCTTTTGTGATGTGGTTTCCAAAGAATTTCATGACTGATTTGACCTCTGAAGCGGTCCATGGTCTTTTTACATAGGCCCTTTTTTTCTTTGGTCTGTCAAGCTCTATTAGAAATGTATTAGATGGGTTAAAGTACAACATAGTTAAATCCAATGTATATAAGAGAGAAATGAATACCAAGGTAATGCAAAGTTGAAACAAAACCAGACATACCTTTAACTTTAGTGGATGAAGTAGCATCTCTGCAGACTTGTTCATCTCGCACATGTTCACCTATACCGTGTAAAAAAATTAAATTAAAACCTTTTTTCATGGCATATTTACCAAATTTCATTGCATATGAAATCATATGACATTGTTTCCCTCTCAAAAATCAGTTGCATGGTGCATAAGAAACATATACTACACTTTTATTCGTAGATGATTTTAAAGGCACAGTATGTAACTGTAAGTTGTGCCGCTACAGGTCGCTTATTCAAAAAGATAAAAGGTGTAGCTTAATGCAGTGAATGATTATGAAATCTCATTCAATAGGGACAGAGACAGAGACTTGAGGACAGAGACTTGGGGTTTCCACTGAGGAGAGAGGTGAGGGGGCCGGTGATAACACTGTAGTTCTTGATGAAGAGATAGATGTTATCAAAACCAAGAAATCTCTGGAGCTCCCTTATGGTGGTGGGAATTCAGGATAGTATTCACCTTCCTTTCATCCATGGTGCCTTGTTTGTTTATGACGTACCAGAGGAACTGGATCTCTGACTGATGGAACTGGCACTTCTCTGCTTTCAAAAATAGTTGATCCAAACTCCGGGAATAAATGAGGATGTTGTTGTAGTAGACCAGTACAAATCAGTGGAGGAAATTCCGGAGCACCTCATGCGTGAAGTCTTGGAACACGGAGGTGGCTTTTACCAGCCCATCAAAAGGTATTTCACGAGTTCACACTTGCATATAATTAGATAGAGTTAAGGTTTATGTGTATTTGGTGTGCTGTCCAGGGCAGGGGTTTTGAGCACGGAATTTGGCCCGAACCCAGAGTAATCCCCTCTGTTGTGGTAGGAATAGTAAGAAGTCAGGAGATGGGGTGGTGGAGGGATGCTGATAAACTGTCAACAAACAGAGGCAGGTCTGCTGTATATATACCTCTTATCGTTAATGGAGTTGATTTAACTGAATGCCCTCCTCTCGTGTTAATTAGGTTAATTATCTGAACATGCTCTTCCCAAACTTTGTTAATAAAACATCATTCAATGTGGCCTGTAGGTGTTACCACGTAGTTGTTTCAGGGCTGAGTGAACTAAAGGAAGGGGATCTCGGAACTATGAGGCATTTATTCTATCTAACTTATTTGTAAGTGTGAACTTGTGAAATCGCAATTCTCCAGTGGCAGTCATCTTTGTTGTAAACTAATTCAACCCAAGCGCTCTTTGGTGATGTGGATGATTACGTAACTGTAGATCATCTGTCCATCATTCGTATAAAGCCCGCCCTGGAAATTTGATTTGCACGGTCTTCGCTGAGTCGAGCATAATTACTCCTCAACGGATCAAGTCCAGACCGAACTTCCCGAACAAAGAAATGTTGTGGGCGGGGTTCGGGCTGGCATCCAGGCTAGTGATATCCAGGGAGCAAACAAGAAACAAGGAACCAGGAGATCGATTGGGAGGTAGGTAGCACAGGTAAGTAGCTCATCGGAACGTCACGAAAGTCCTTGTCGCAGTCGAGACCTGACAATGACTGTGTCTGGTGTCAGCTTATACAGAGGTTATATGGTTGATGAGATGATTGGATAAGTGAAAGGTGCAGGAGATTAGAAGTCTGGTAAGGCTGAATGGAGTGAGGGTGGAGCATGGTGATTCCTTGACACTTGACACATTATGCTTGACATAGTGATGCAACTAATCAGGGGTGAAAAATGTTACATGCAAGACCTGAGAGAAGTTTTCTCTTTAGGGTGTCTCGGCTGACCCTGAGAAAGAGGGCGAAAAACTCATATATGCTGGAGGTACTGGGAGTAGAGCAGCTGCTCCTCCAAGTTACAAAGAGCCAGCTAGGGTGGTTCAGGCATCTGGTTAGGATACCTCCCGGATGGCTTCCAGAGGATTTTTTCCAGGCATATCTAACTGGAAAGGGACTCTGGGGAAGACCTAGAACATGCTTAAGGGATGATATCTTTCTGCAAGCCTGGGGACAATTTTGGTTCCCACAGTAGGAGCTGGAGAAAGGAAAGTATGGAAAGCCCTACTTGGCCTGCTGCCACCGTGGACTGGTTCAGGGTAAGTGGAGGAAAATGGTTGGATGAATGGTAACAAGGTAACATTAATAAAATGTTGATTTCTCATCCAAAACAGTTTTGGTTGATGCTTAAAGTTATGTTTGACCAGCAGTATTTGCAACTTTTGTCCAGTGTCTAATCCTGCTCCCGGAGGGTCATTGCTCTGCAGTTAGCTCCAACCCCAATTAAACACACCTGCTTCATATTTTAACCAGGATATATAAAATATTGTCCAGCTATGATCTTTGCCTCCCCTCACATACCCTTGCGTTCTCCCCTTCACACTTTGAAAATCCGTTTCTGACTGCAATAAGATCCATCACACAGACAGAATGCTAAAATGAACTAAAATTAATCATCATACATACACGTTTACACAAATATTAAATAACATTAACCATTACTGATTGAGTTGAGCTCCAGAGGTCTGGCTCCATTGGAGTCTTCATCGCTGTCAATGTCCTGGTCGTCATCTTCGTCTGTAAAATCTTAGAAAACACAATGGAAAAATAAGCTTAACATTGCTCATTTCATGTTAGTTAGTACTCATTACTTAATTGATTAAAAAATTGTATAGTAACTGTACCTTGGATTTCATCAAGAGATTTTCCTTTTAATTCTGTCAGCTTACCCTTTTCAAGGGCTAGAAGCAGTTTTGAAATTTTGGTCACCTGGATGGTTGCCTCAGGTAGTCTGTAATATTCTCGATGCACATTAATATTGTGGCCTAGAAAGTCTGCCAGTTGGTCCAGTTCATTATTTTTTAAATTAAGAATTTAGGAAGTTGTTGCAACTTGTTTCCTCAGTTGTGTCGATCTCAAGTACTCTGGGTGAGTTGCACCACACTCAGCAGCAAACCTCTTGAGACAGTCGTGACCTCTGTAGTAGCTAGAGCACTTTGGAATGGCAAAGAGGAATTCATTTTCTTGCAGTACTCCACATTGTGCCCGCTTCTCAATAAGCATTTCCAGAGCTTTTGTGATGTCTGGGTTGAGCAAAACAGCTACTTTTTGTCCTCTTTTTCCTTTTAGCTCAACTCGTGTAAAATATTTGCACAAGCTCTTCTCATAAGCTGAAAGACCCAGCTCGTCAGATGTGTAAGAGTCCTCTCTTTGGAGGAAATTTTTTAAAGGCATCTTGGAGACCTCTCCAACCCGTCGTCTGTTGAACAGGATGATCCTGGTCATTGTTAGCTTGGTGAGACATGCATAGTTGCTCTCTGAGGTATTTTGGCTAAGTTCCTGGAAGGCCGATTCTGCACTTCTTTGTAAATAGTCATTAAGCTTTTCAATGTCTTGAGTGAGTGGCATTTTGGTCGGCTTGTTGTATTTCGAATCATTAATGGTGCTTAACGCTGAGTTCGATATGAATTCCGACCACTTTGATTTGTACAGTTTCTGGAATGCTTCTGCACTGCTTGCCAACTCTGCATTTTCAGCAATAAGAGCATGACATTGGATAATTTCGCTAACTTTTAAGAGGGAGTGTCCAATTTTTAAAGCTAAGCTTGGAATTTGGAAAGAATGTGTATTTTCATGAAACCCTGCAGTTTCTCTAACTGCTTGAATGACATTCATGAAATTTGCTGGCTTCATGGCATCATACAGAGATGCAGATGGGCATTTTTTACGCAGTGTTATCATGAATCTGCCAAGCTCACGGACCTTCTGGCGGATGTATTCATGCTTTGAAGTGTGAAATCCGTGGCGATTATATAGGGACTGAGCAAATTGAAGAAGGCCAGAATCATGTCTCACAACATGGGCAATTTCATCTTCATTCATTTTACTCAATATTTTCATTAACCCTTCCTCTGTTTTACCAGAGAAGCAAGATTTGGCCACTGCAGCAATGGTGAGGACTCTCTGTCTGCCCTCAGTAGCTTTATCTATCTTAGCTGGTTTGGACTTGCATCCTCTCATGTGCCTCCACAGCTCATTTCGCAAAAACATTCCCTTGCAATACAAGCAGTATTCATATTTCTTCTGGGTTGAACCTGTGTTTTTAAATGCTCGTCGTTTTACTTTTAATGTACCTTCTCCCTTTTTAAGGACATTGTTGTTGTGGTTGAAGTTGCCTCTGTTTCTCAATTTTTCAAGCAGTTGTTTTCTTATTTTCGAATTTGCAGGTAAACTCAGAGCCTTTGCTATATCCATGTCTTCTTTGGCATGGACTTTAAAGTGTCTTGAAATTTTGGACTGAGGTTCTCCACACACAAAGCAAAAATTCTGCCCTGCTTTGGCAAGTGTTGATGATGTTTGAGTTTCTGAATAGCTGTCAGGAAAATAATTTTTTTGTGTTGTATCTTGAACTTCTGTGTAGTCCATAGAAATAGGCTCATCTGGTGTCGTTTCATCTGGTGTCGTTTCTACATGTATTTTACATGTAATTGATGCATCAAGTGGACTACTGACTGGGTTTTCACTTTCACTGTCTGTGTCATTATCAGATGCAGAACAGGGGACATATTCCTCTCCAGAGGACCTTTCATCCCCCTCACTTTCATCAGCTGATGCTGATGTATACTGAAGAAACAGTGTAGTAGATTTATAGAATTAAATTTCATATGCATGCATAGAAATTTATTAAATATATTTTAATGTAATTATTTATGGTAATTGCTTACATCATTTCGCAGTTTTTCAAAACATTTTGCATGCCATACAGTGAAGCAACCTGAGAAGTAAAAATCATTTAATCAGTTCAAATGAGATTTTCAAATATGGTAAATGTAATTTGATTATTTCACAATAACAAACTGTTCACCATTCATTGTTGTTGAGAACTGGACTACAATTTAGTGTTATTCTATATTCAATTTAGTGTTATTTAGTTAAACATCTATAAAAAAATCCAGACAATTTAAAAATTACCTATACATTTGACTCCAGACCACTTTAGAGAGGAAAATGGTCCATGGCAAGCAAGACACTTCTCAAAAGAGGACAGTTGTTCAGGTTTCATAGTGTGTTTCTTACAAACTGAAAGAAAGCAGAAAATAAACACTTTCACTTTTGAAATTGATAGATTCAGCTAATGTCCTTAGCTATCCTTGTCAGGATAAATCACACTGAGAGGGTGATTAAACTCAACAAAACTTTATTGAACACTAGGTGTGTGAACCTTGACTGGTGTCATGATTTGATTAGAATAGGATTATCATGTCAACAATTCGGTTCAATTTAATATCACAATGCATTGATGATGTGTTGATTTTGATTACATAAACTGAATTTGCGTTGCATGATTTTGACTACATTTGAAAGAGGGTTGCAAACCAACATGAGGAAAAAAGGTAAAGTGTGGCTCTTACCTGATGTACCTTGAGCAGGCTCATCGGCTTGACTGAATTCTTTAGGGTGCCAGTGGGCTGGATCACGCTCTGGAGTGGCCTCATGGGCTGGATCACGCTCTGGAGTGGCCTCATGGGCTGGATCACGCTCTGGAGTGGCCTCATGGGCTGGATCACGCTCTGGAGTGGCCTCATGGGCTCGATCACGCTCTGGAGTGGATTCTGTTGTGTTAATAGAAGTTGTGTTGTGTGATTTTGACTAAATTCAAGAGGGCTGCAAACCAACATCAGGAAAAGAAAATATGAAAAGCGGTGCTCTTACCTAATGTACATAAAGCGGGCTCATGGGTTGGAGCAGATTCTACAGTATGTTCTTTGGCAGGAATGGGCTCTGGAGCTGATTCATGGGCAGGAGTGGGCTTTGGAGAGGACTGTTTTCAAAATATATTCAAAAGTATATTTTTAATACATAATACCCAGATAGCAGACAGACGTCAATTCAACATTGATTTTTAGTTGTAAAGGTCTGTATCAGTTAGGGGTGTAACGGTACGCGTATTCGTGTTGAACCGTTTGGTACGAGGCTTTCGGTTTGGTGTTAGGTACGCATTTTCAAACCGAACGGTTATTTCAAATGTACGCGCGTCGCGAGTGCACTCAATGTAAGAGACGCTGGCACGACCACAACATCAAATGGCAAACGTTATGTAAGCAGAACGAAACTGAGCTACTCGTGACGGACCGTTTATCAGTTTGGACCAAAGCAGCGCGAGCCGATCTTATACTACACAGCACTAAGAGATCCAGTAAAGAAAGCATTTGAATTCGCCACTGAAGTAATAACATCGCTGCGAGATCTAGTGAGAAGCATTCACATTTCTCCGGTATTAACGGATCAAACAACGCTGACGTGGAAACCAGGAAGAAACATTGTGCCATGAATGAACTATGTGTCCACAGATCAGCAACATTCACCATATTCACCATTTTTAGTTGTACTGTAGTAAAACTAACTGTAACTTTGGAAGTTTGGCAGGAATAGCAGGCTACAATGCTTTCAAGTAACATTACGTCGGTTTTATTTTGACATTATGAATAACATTGCTGCCCTCAAATGTTAATCTGAACTGAAGTACAAAATATTACATTTCATTTTTTCCAAGGAGCTGTTTTGTTTTATATGCTCCTAAGAAGAGTCAATTACCATCTTTGCTCAAAGTAAAAAAATATCATACTTTATGATGTTAGTTTTAATAAAAAAAGAATAAATAAAAAAAAAAATCAAGGAAATTTCTCTGGCATTTCTTTCTTTTTGCTGCATCGAAAATGTACCGAACCGTGACACAAGTGTATCGTTTTGAACTGAACCGTGAATTTTGTGAACAGTTACACCCATAGTATCAGTCATGAACTTTTGTAAACATACCTTGTTTTTTGACGTTGTGTTAACACGCCACGGCAATCCAGTTCCTCCATAATCATATGTGACTTCTTCTTCAAAAAAAATGTCCTTTATTGCAAATAAACATAAATGAGGGAGGCCATCAACTTCAAGTTTTTTCATTTTTGCGTTGGGTTTTGCGTCATCATTGACGCGTCTTCCTAGGGACCCATCATCCATTAAGGCATCAATACTGAAAAGGAGTAAATAATAAAACAATCATATAAATTAATAGGCTACTTCTTACAGTATTTCTGAATCATATGGCTGGTTAAAAATAATAATCCTCCAATTAATTACAATCTCTTTTTAATAATAATTTTAATAATAATTCCTAAAACTCCAAGATTATTTATGATAATATAACACAAGTAGGAGCGTGATATGTCAACAGTTTAAATGTGTGTAACAATGAAACAACAATATGGTGTTTAAAAAAAAAAACTATTTTGTAAGGAACTACTTAAATTCAAAACTCAAATTGACAGTTTTATTTAACACAAGCCTCCATTAATAATTCAAAAAAGTCTCTTTAGAACTAGTAACAAAGAAGGAGAGATTGTTATTAGAGGAAGATCAACTAAGCAAAGAACTTGTTGCATATATAGGTAAACAGGTATTACAAAAAAGCAGTAACATTTCACTGAAAATGTGCCCAAATAAAATCTTAAATTTATGGTCAACTATTTCACAGATGAAAATGCATGGCTTAAAGAAGGAAATTAGAAAAAAAAAGTGTTCTGGTTTTAAAATAAAACTACCCCTTCAGTAGCTAATGCTAAATAGGGGAATAATAAGTAATCAATTCTTCCTTACCCCTCATTTACACTGCAAATGTCTGCGGCGCATTACGGCTGCGACACAGCTACCGGAGCTGATCGCACCCATTCTAGTCAATGCTTGTGTTTACACCGGGCGCGACGTGGCGCGTTTCAGAAGCTTCCCAGAAGCGGCTCTCCGCACTGCTTCGCTAAAAATAGGCGCCTAGTCTATTTTTGAAGGACGCGCGTCCAAGTCACACTGGTAATACAAAATAAAAGTAAAAAAAAAAAAACTGTCAATTTCAAAATAAAGACGTATATTGGCAATATATCCTAGGAGGTAAAAAAAAGTAAATTTTCAGGTTTTTTTTTTTTTTACGCACATAAATATGTAAATGTATTTTTAGTATACTTATAGCACACACACATACAAACAAATTTCCACTATGGTGGACATTTAAGTGTATTAACTATGCCGGATTGTGCAAATCTGATACCCGGTATCCTAAAAGTTTGGACGGGGTGGTGGATTTTGTTCCCTTCCCGAAACCTAAAACCCAAGGGGAGAAATGCCGGGCATCATTTTCATTTATATAGCGCTTTTAACAATGTAGATTGTTCCAAAGCAGCTTTACATTGATAATAGAAAATTTAAAGTAAAGTGTTTTGGCTTTATAGCAGCTCTAGAATAAAGTTATTGTCCAGCTCGTGGATCAAGCAGTGTGATTAAAGGCAGGACGGAGGCTCACTGACATAATTTAACATTATTTAAAAATATATTTCAGCATTTTGTTAATCGACGGCCAAACTAGTAACGTTACCCCAATCCGATCGCGACTCTCCCGGTGTTAGTTCTAGTAAAAGTAAAAGGTAACATTAGTTAGTAAAAGCAGGGAACATCACGGGGCTTGCCGGAGATCTCCAAGGAAAAGGTTGGTATGCAAACTTAATCAGTTCATAACAGTAGTCACTTATATGACCCACGAAGTGTGAGCAGTAACGTTAGCCTGGCGCACTACAAATATAAGCGGGAGATCGTTGTCATTGCAAAGTGGTTGGTGTTTATTCCACAATACATATGGATAAGCTGTTTGATTTATAAATATTAGAATATTTTCACATTTCACTTACCCTGCTGGCTCAATTTGTGTGTTTCCCATTTGAATGGTCAGCGTATGAGGCGCTGCTGCTTGCGCTGGGACCTAACGTTATATACTTTAGCTTCAATTTTGATGAAATTATTCTCTAATCGTTTGCATATTATGTCGTGGATATATCCCTCGAAGGCATACTGCAGTCTTGTTCTCTCATATTTTCACCTGTTCGCCAAAAATGACTAATTATCTCCTTAGGAATGTCTGAAATCAGTGCATACATACTGTAATAGATGTGCCAGGCGCAAAAGCTTGACAGGCGTAGCAACAGTAACTAAGGAGGGCGGGGCTTAGCGAAGGGTCAATTACACCGGACAAAACATAAACATTTAGCCATGGTATCTAGAAACCCCAAAATCAAGAAAAAACACGTCGGGGTCAGGCAAATCACGTGGTCTCACGCATCCAGTCGCTCCGCTTCTGATATGCTCCCGGTGTGAGTTGGCACCGCGTGAAGGACGGAATAAAACCTTGTCGCAGCCGTAATGCGCCGCAGACGTGTGCAGTGTAAATGAGGGGTTAGAAGTAATGCTTTAAACATACTTTAAGAATAAGACTTTGCATGGTCACTAGTACTCACCAGAAATCTATATTGTGGTGCCTGAAGTTGTATGCATACGGATTGTTAACCTGTTTTTCCACAAGTTTTCCTTTATACTCCAAAATAAAGTCTCCTTTCGCTATGCTTTGGGTAGCGAATACTCCATGTCCTGACAAAAAAATAATAGGCATCATTAAAAGTCATTAAGTATGTATATAATTGAGTCATTTCGTGCCATACATTTTTTTTTTGTGGAAAAAATCTAGACTCAAATGTTTCATTTTGATCATTTTTCTTCTGATGAAAGAAGTACATGTATGATGAAGAAAGGTAAAATATTAAATGGAGCCAAATTACTGGTGAGTAAAAATGACTTTATAAGATGGCAGTAGGCATGTGCCGGTATCAAATTTTCATGCTGCGATTAATTGATTGTAGGGCTGTAATCTCTCAGTCGACTAGTCTATTAATTGGTCGATACGTTCTTGCTCGACCAAATTCTGATTGGTCGATGTGTTTGCCGTGTTAATTTCATCAGGTGGAAAGCAGGAATTGCTAATGGGGGTGTTATCAGAGCACTCCTGTTTCGCAGGTAACAGTCTGTCTTCAGAACAACCCCCTTGTTTTCGAGACGAGAAGCACCGCGCCATGTCTTTACAATTTGAACACATTATTCTCAGTGTACACACACTGGCGGCGTCTGACTGTCCGCGGTGCCCAGCAACAGCTCAGGACCGCGTTCAAAATCCTGCCGCACCACAGAGCACTATTTACATAGTTTTATATTTAATTGACATTATATTTGTCTCAAATCGTCGTTAATGTATATACTGCCTTCACCATGTGCTGCAATACACATTTAGTTTTACATTCATTCACAGAAATCAGCTGATAGAATGAAAATTGCAGATGTTATCGGAATTATAGGTGAGATTCTCAATTCATTCAGTTTATGGATGATCTGAGGTAAGTGTTTTGACTGCAGACCTAGCAACGACGATTGTATTTAATTGTACAGTACAATCCGAACATAGTACATACATTATATCTTAATTTCATAATGTCCTTAAACATAACAAAATTGCTGGCCATAAACTGAGAAAGTGCGCGTCCGGTGTGAGATACTTGATGTTGTCCTAGACGCGACGCGGCGCAGCGCTGCTCTTCTCTTTCCTCCTCTATCATCCAAACGCAAAAATAATATCACGGAAGGAATTGTCGACTTTATTGCTCAGGATATGAGGATATGTTTTGAGCCTATGCTTTATTTTTTATGTTGCATTTTCCTCAACAGTTTTTGTGCTGATATCACTAGTTGACAGTTTTCGGAAAGCATATAGGCTATGATATTGCGCAGGTGCACGTGATGCAACGCTGTCAGAGCCGACAGACTCGTGTGTCATTTCGGTGCAAAATAATTAGGTCAAAAACGATTTAATATACTGCAAATAGCCTACTAGTTTTTATGTTTATTATGACCGCCGCTAGCGTAGCTAGCGAAAGCGGTCATATAGGGATTGTCAAAGTTTTTTTTTTTTTTTTTTCCCGTCACCTTACTGAATTTTCCGTCAACGATACCAGGGACACCGAAACACCGGGGAACATGAAATTTGGTGGGCATGTAGCCCCACTAGACTTGTACGGAAAAATTTCGTTTGGTCCCCGGGGGCCACTCCCCCCCCGCGCTGGGCCCCCCCAAACCCCAAAAAATGCAGTTTTTCCTAAATAACTACCTGAACCGTGGCACCGAGGATGAAGAATTTTTTATGGTATGTTGGTCTACTAGACTTTTACGGAAAAATTTCGTTTGGTCCCCGGGGGCCACTTCCCCCCGCGCGCTGGGGCCCTCGTGAATTTTTCGTCAACGATACCAGGGACACCGAAACACCGGGGAATATGAAATTTGGTGGGCATGTAGCCCCACTAGACTTTTACGGAAAAATTCCGTTTGGTCCCCGGGGGCCACTCCCCCCCGCGCTGGGCCCCCCCCAAACCCCAAAAAATGCAGTTTTTCCTAAATAACTACCTGAACCGTGGCACCGAGGATGAAGAATTTTTTATGGTATGTTGGTCTACTAGACTTTTATGGAAAAATTTCATTTGGTCCCCGGGGGCCACTTCCCCCCCCGCGCTGGGGCCCCCGTGAATTTTTCGTCAACGATACCAGGGACACCGAAACACCAGGGAACATGAAATTTGGTGGGCATGTAGCCCCACTAGACTTTTACGGAAAAATTTCGTTTGGTCCCCGGGGGCCACTCCCCTCCCGCGCTGGGCCCCCCCAAACCCAAAAAATGCAGTTTTTCCTAAATAACTACCTGAACCGTGGCACCGAGGATGAAGAAATTTTTATGGTATGTTGCTCTTAAGGGCCCACATCAACCTAGCCCATAATCACTCATTTGTGATTTGCGCCCCTCCCATAAAAAATGAAAATGCAATATTATTCTGCTTTAATTGCCTCTATCTTCAGTTGAGATGTTCATAACTGCACCATATTTCATGTGTATGATTAACTTGACATCCTCTGGGAGTATGCTAAGTTTCGTAGAATTTCATCCATGGGGGGGTATAAAATAAATTCATTTATGTGCACATTTAGTGACTGTACACTCATCGGCCTGTAGATGGTGGTGTTGAGCGAAGGGTTGCTGGTGTAGGATGATACTGTCACTAAGGTTGCCAACTGTCCCGAATTAGGCGGGACGTCCCGTATTTTGGGCCTAATTTATTTGTCCCGTGCATGACCTCCCGTGTCCCGTTTTTTGACAAGCTGATAAACCACTGACTGATACAACAGCAACAGCAGCAGTGCTGACCACGACACTTGAGAATGATCACCGACACCTGTCATCATCCAATCACAGCTTTTTTTAATCACTGTTTTGAGACAAATCATTGTTTGATTTTTGAACATCCTCTGCCGTCTGGTCGCTTCCGCTTCAAGCCGGACTCGTCTCGCGCTAACGGTAATTTCCTTTCACTGTCCACGTTTTGATTTCGGCTAATCAATTTTGCCGAATGCAAACAACGTGATTATTGTTCATGAGTCTAACATCCAGCCACGCAAGAAAACATGTAATCTACCTGAGGGAATAATATGCTCAAAAAACATTTCTGATTATTATTAATGTTTTAAAGCTTTTAGAAAGTACATAGAAAGCTTTTGTAACATTATCTTAACTGTCACTTTTGATTAATGTAATGCATCTTTGCTGAATATAAGTAGGCAATTACTTTCTTTATTTTTTTCCCCAAAAAATAATCTTACTAACCCCAAACTTTTGAACTGTAAGCCTAGTGTATAATGTTAAAAAAGCTTTCTATTTTAGATAAATGCTGTTATTTTGAACTATGGTTTGTTTGTAATGTGACTTGTTTCATGTATGACATTAAAATTATTTTTAGAATTAAATACATAAATAGGTTAAGCAATACAAATGTGTTTATGTCTGATAACCTTTTAAACACAAACTTAACTGCAGACACTGAAATGACGTACACTGTGTTATACAGTACAAATATTTTGAGTGTCCCTCATTTTCCTATAAATAACCACGATTGTCCCGCATTTTCCTTTTCTGAAGTTGGCAACCCTAACTGTCACACACACACACACACACACACACACACACACACACACACACACACACACACACACACACACATGCAGGAATACAAACAAACGCAAGCATGCACACACACTGACATCCACACGCATAGACACACACCCATACACACACATACAAATCCACATGCACAGACACACACACACAAACACACACGCGCACACACATGTACGCCCGCACACATACACGCACAGACACACACACACACACACACAGAGACACACACATACACAAACACACACACATACACACACACACAGACAGACATGCACATACTACTACTTTTTTTAGGTATATACATAAACACGCAATACAGCCAAATTGCTCCACGTCATTTATTTTTCTGGAAAGCCAGTGCAGGCCTGAGCGGCGGTCATATTTTGTACCGCCATGCGGTACATCTAGTTTATCATTCATTTAGGCGGACGCTTTTTTTCTAACATCAATTTTAGTCGATTTTTAGTCGAAAATTTCAGGACTTTAGTCGACCAAGATTTTCAATTGATTGAGCTTTTATCACAGTATACAGTATTATCACAATATATTATTTGCACAAGAGAAACGGATAGATTGGGTGGGGATGTTTTATTCATTTTATTCATTTAGTATCATAATATTCATTTTAGTGACAACATGTTACAATGTTTACATGGTACAATGACTGGTAGGCTACTGTTTGTATTATTGCTCAACACAATTTTCACGATTTCAATTCAATACTTGGGATTTGATTTCAATCTTGACTCATTTGAATAAATATTATGTAGGCTACAGTTACAGTAGATAGCCCATGTTATTTTTTCTCATGAAAAAAAAACAAAACAAATCAAACATGTACGTAACCATACAGTTCATAACAATTATGTAAGGACACAAGTAAAAATATAATGAATATGTAATAAAGGGCACCTAATTCAGCAAAATACTTCTCTATAGCTATTTCTTCTAGTCGACTAACGTGCTGGTCATTAAATGGCTTTGCTGAGGTAAATGTGTTTTTTCCCTCAAATTTCCCATGTGAGGATTGCTTACATTAGACTAGAGTGTGCACTGCGCTGCATGCTCACAGTGCTTATACATGTGGCGATTGTTTACATCAGAGTGTGCACGTGTTTCGCACAGATACGCAGTGTTTGTTTAAGCGGTTAATGGAAAATAAGCTAATGCGCGTTCTAAAAATCTAAATTCGGATCTATTATTTTTCACGGTATTTTAAAGTGCCCACGATAACAATATTGTGAATATTAATTACTGCGATTTATCGCATTACCAAATACCGGCACATGTCTAGATGGCAGCATAGTTTTACACAGAGATTGTTAGGTCTATTTGTGAAACCTGTTCAAAAGTCAATAGGCTAAATGCCGCGCACTTCCGTTCTGATGCTTCCGGACTCTTCAGCCAGCTTTAGTACTTCCGGTTCGCGTTAACGTTTGCCGCAGCCATGTCGTTTTTTACGCGATCGCTTCAGGACCTGCCGAGTATGACGGCAAATGATGTACATCGGATCATTCAGGCCACATCGAAGACACCAACATCAAAAAAGGACAAAGGTTTTAAATTGTATGTGTCCAGCTATATAAACAACTACGAAGGTAAGTTAACAAGCCTGTTTTGTTTACAAAAAAATTATACATGCTAACGTTAGCTCCTTGGCTCTTTACTAGCCAAAGTTATCACAATGAGGAAGCAACGTTAATAATGTTAGCAGAGTGATAGGTTAACGTCATGAATATTTTGTGTTTCTGAAATGCAATACCCTAATCTCTATGTTAATCACAGTTTCAAACAAGGAGTCAGGAGAGGTCACGGTTAGGTCTGAGTGCTTCAGATCTATGAGGAAAAGCCAGAAGCCTCACTGTCTGAGTGTAAGGGAAAGTCATTCTGCAGGTTCAGTGCAGGTTCAGTTCAGGTTCAGAAGAAACAGGTTCCTTTTTTTGTCAAAATAAAGTTTCTGTGAGTCATATCATTGCTGTGAATTAGATCCAGATAAACACCAACATATTGCACTGAATCATATGGTACCTGAGATATCATGTGAAATATGAATACAGGGTGTGCAAGAAAGAATGTAAAATTAATGACTCCCACAGAAGCTATATTTTGTTAAGAGTTCTCATAGTTTCTTCATTACTTATTCTGCACTGCTATTTTAAAATGAGTAAAGTGAGATTAATCATGATCTATTATATTTGACATGGTCAACTATAAGCTAAATAAATTGTAACAATCCCTGTATCACTTTACACATTTTAAAGTTCACTAACAGAAGTTCACAAATTTATTGTGTAAAAGGCTGGTACATTTTTCTAACAAATATTTGTTGTTGTAACAGATTGTGCTGAGGGATTCAAAGCCAGTGGAGTTACTGAGATGCCAGTGTACCTGTGTGGCAGGTACAGCCTTGTGCAGTCATGTGGCAGCTCTACTGTACCAGACGGCGCACTACTCCCAGCTGAGGCTTACATCAGTTCCCCCAGTGTTCAGCTGCACAGAAACTGAACAAAAGTGGCACAAACCAAGGACCATGGTAGCAAGCCTTTTAATGACTCTTTCATTTTATGTATTTATAACTCGTGCATGTTTCTCAAACATGTTTTTATTTTGATGCAGGGTATTAAACCTGGTCCTGTTAATGACATGGTTGTTATATCAGCCAGGCCAAAAGAAAGGAGACTTGCAGAAGGAATCAGGTATGTGTTGTTATCTATACTAAACACACACAACAAATCCATTTGCACACATTAATTTACGCACCCTCTGAAGTACTTACTTGCGCAACCCTTGTGAAACCAAAAAAAGTTATAGAGGTTTAAGTTTAGGAAATTGATTTATGAACATTATTTATATAAACTATATATTTTATACATCGCTATTCGATGTGATACAATAATGCTTGAAGTGTGTAAAATAAACTTAAATTATCTTAAAAATATATTTAAAATTATATAACCTACATGTTTCATGTTATTTGTGTGACAAGAAAACATCCCTACAATTTTGACTGATTCTTATTAAAGCTACTAAAGTTATTAAGCCAAGAGTGAGTGATTTTCTTTGTCTTTTGTTCATGACCGCAGTTAGTGCAAGCCATTGCGATATGCATATTGCGATATACATTTGCGATCTGTCACACGCACAAAACTCATTGCCTTTGCACATGTACTTCTTAATTCTAACACATTTGTCTTTTTTTCACAGAAGCAATTTGTATAAAGGAGTTAACTGCCCTCTGCCAGACATCTCCACTCTGAAAGTTCAGGAGGCGTACCATGGACTTAGTGCAGACGAAGCTCCCATGATCACAGCAATGGCTATCTCCAGTGATGTACCTCTGGTTGAGTCCATGTTCGGTCCGGTGCAGGAGGGAAGTGTGCTTTCATATCAGCTACCAGTAAGGACACTCCCCAGTTCCTGTCCACACACAGATGCCCCTTCTCCCCCACAGCTGCCACTCTCGGATTACAGACTGGGACCCCCTACCTGTGCATTTGTGTTTTCTGAACATCAGCACCATCATCTGGCATCCCTTGCAACATCTTTTGAGACGGCACACAAAATTGAGAAAAGCACGCGAGAGCAGAGTTCCTGCGTTGAGTGGCACAAACTAAGGGGGTGCCGCATCACCTCTACTAAATTTAGAGAAGTTTGCCACACCCGGGGGGAAAGCTCTGCTGAAAACCTGGCAAAAAGGCTTCTGGGATCTAGCCATCAGAGTGCTGACATGCGTCGGGGTCTTGCCCTGGAGCCTGTAGCAGTAGAGGAGTACTGCAAGGTGAGGGAAGTCAACCACTACCCATGTGGGTTCCTGATCCACCCTGACTCACCATGGATGGGGTCAACACCTGATGGGATTGTGTACGATCCTGAGGGGCAGCCAGTGTTTGGCCTGGTAGAAATTAAATGCCCAAATGTAACTAGCTATGTGGACTGCCCTTACGTTATGATAAAGGATGGTACACACACACTGAGGCGAACCCATCCTTATTATTGGCAGGTCCAGGGACAAATGTTGATTTCTGGGTGTGACTGGTGTGACTTTGTCATTTACACAGAAGATGACATGTTCATTCAGAGAATTCCCCGTGACATGCAAGTCATACAAACCATTAAAGAAAAAGTTGACTATTTCTTTTTTTATTTCTTCCTCAGTGCCTTCTTGGCCAATTAATAAGAGTATTTTCAGAGTTTTCAGAGTGTTAAGAGTATTGTCAGAGTATTTTCAGAGTGTTAAGAGTATTTTCAGAGTATTTTCAGAGTGTTAAGAGTATTGTCAGAGTATTTTCAGAATATTTTCAGAGTATTGTCAGAGTATTTTCAGAGTTTTCAGAGTATTTTTTTCAGAGTGTTAAGAGTATATGAAACTGAGTATTGTTGATTTGAATTGAAAGATGTTTGTATCTGAATATCTTTGTTGGTATAATTGACCCTTTGCCTGTTTCTGACACTGATTTGGACTGCCCTTTTCAGTTTGTTTGCCCGATTGTAAATATATTGTAAATACTGATTTTTTGGGAAAGTAAGGAGTCTGATGCCATTTTTTGTTTATTGTAAACTGTTTGATCTCTATTATTTTCTTTTGGGTAAGGGTTTAGGAAAGAGGTTTAAAGACAAGGTTGTTTTGTTTGTTATTTTGGCCTAGTCAGCTCCTGAATCAAAAGTCCCAAATTAAGTAAATAAATGTACCTTTGTTCAAATATCCTGCATATTTCTGAGTCTTTCATGTTGCACCCTTTTCCCCTAGATGGGGCGTAACACAGTGAAATGGTTTTGATTGTGGTGTAATGTTTAATGTAATTAATAACTTGGATCTAAGCATTTTGGTGTTTTGTACGGCTTAAGTTTAGTTTTAATAGGTAAGAGACAGGAATTAAAAAATAAGAGACCAAACAAAAGCAGATTACTAACAATTATTTTTAATATCACTAAGTTTTCATAAATCTTTCATAAAGGCACTGCATTTCAAGCTTTTACTCAAACGTCCCTCATCAGTGCACTCCACATATAATACATAGTTTTTATGTATGTTATGTGCAATGCCTTGTTGAAGGTCGTCTGGCTGAAAGCCTGATATGCAGTGCCTTTATGAAAGTGTAATAAATATACAGTGTGATTGCATGCTGGAAATCCTCAGATCTCAGGCTTCTTTGCCCAGGCCTTTACCAGTGGCCCATTTTCATAGTTCGTAAGGAGACAAGCCACCGTGTACAGCTGATTGATGCTCCCAAAAACCCGTAGGGGAATCACAGAATCGAAAAACTTGTGCTCTTTAACCCGACGAATGGAGCGCTCCACATGCACCCTTAGACGTGCTATGGCTTGGGTCTCCCTAACCTCAGATGCAGACATTTGAGGCCTGCCAGAGAGGAAGGCTGGCCTGTAAACCTTACAGGGCACAATGTCATCAATGAGGAAACCTCTGTCTACCATGACAGCCATCCCAGGTTTGAGCAGATTGAGGACACCAGATTCACGGGTAATCTGTTTGTCGCTGATAGACCCAGCATACAGCGCAGAGACAAATGTCACTGCCCCATGTGGCGCAATCCCAATGAGCCCCTTCAGAGTGCAGTGGGACTTGTAGGAGGAAAATACCTCACTCTGAAGGAGAGGGGAAGATGGGCATTGACACCTCAGCTCAGTGCAGTCAAGGATGACTGTGGTGTCGGGGTAGTCCTTAAAGTCAGCAGGCAGTTTTCTCTGTATCTCCTCTTCGGGTATCCAGATCCTCACTGAGCCGAGTACTGTGAACAGGAAGTTGCTCCATGTTGTTATAATTCTGCTGACCGTGGACTGATGGATACCATACCGGTCAGCAAGGTCCCGTTGCTTAGACCCAAGGGCAAGGTAATTCAAAAAAAGGAAAAACTCGTCAATGGGCTGCAGGGAATGGGTTGTAGCATTTGACTCTGTGAGAGCTCCTCTTTGTGCTTGTCGAACACTGACCATGGATGGTAGAGAGTTTGCAATCAAGCCCCAGAAACGCATCAGTAGATCATATGATGCAAACCTAAAGAAATGGAATACAGATACACTATTAATAACTGTTCATAATTAACTACACAAAATGCACACACATAACTTTAATTAAATGTATCTGTGCAAAATTTAAAACACTAAAGAGTTTTGGTACAAAATCATCTTTATCAGACATTTTGGGAGACAGAACAAGTGAATATGGAAATAAGTTAATATTTTTTACATATAATAATTATTTGATATTATTATAAAAATGTTGCCAATCATTACTCTATGTCTTTCATAACATAGTTGAGAATTATCTTTAAACACATTTTGGTGAAAAAAAAAAATCATGAAACCTAGAAATTGATTGGTGAATAAAAATAAATAAAAATACCATTGTTTTGGTCTATACATGTAATTTCATGTCATTTTATTTTTTAAACAACCTGGTGTTCTCTACAGAGGACATACTAAATTCAAAACCTTTTTTTTCTGGGATGTGTGCTGTCCTGACTCACTGCTTAAAATCGTTACAACACCCATGCTCACTCTCTCTCTCTCTCTTACACACACACACACACTCTCTCTCTCTCTCTCTTTCTCTCTCTCGCACACACACACACTCTCTCTCTCTCTTACACACACACACTCTCTCTTACACACACACACACTCTCTCTCTCTCTCTCTCTCTTTCTCTTTCTCTCTCTCTCTCGCACACACACACACTCTCGCTCTCACGCTCTCTCTCACACACACACACACACACACACACACACACACACACACACACACACACACACTCTCTCGCGCTCTCTCACACACACACACACACACACACACACACACACACACACACACACACACACACACACACACACACACACACTCTCTCTCTCTCTCTCTCTCTCACACACACACACACACACACACACACACACACACAAACACGTTAGCCTAAGCCTACCTGTCTAAACGTACCTTGTAAAGAACCTGATATCCTTGTCCGAGGCAGCAAAACGATGAATGCCGAACCGCTGCCTCAGCGTAAGGCCCTCGATCTGTTGGCGTAACAGGCGATTTTCCTCCCGGAGAGAAGTATTTTCCTCCAACACCAAATCAACGACTGCAGCCTCAGGTTTCGATGCATAGTCGTGTTGCATGAGGACGCCGAATGTTACGTTGTCCGGTGTAACGTTATCCGGTGTATCCTCCCTGTCATCCTCTGGCGACGGTGGTCTTTCCCTTCTCTCCCAAACCCCCGGTCTTGTAGGTGGAAGGGAGAAGTTGTTCCACTCAAATAAAACTGGAACAACACCCTTTTTTAACAGCCGACGACCTGTGTCTGATGCTGGTTCACGGATGTCTTCCGTTCTGAAGTGCCGGCTACACACCCGGGTGTGAGGCGTCACGGTGAATTTGTCCCTCCGTATATTGACGATCCACTTACGTCTCAGCTCCTCATCAGCAGGAAAAGTAAAAAAACTAAGTACAGAATTGTACTTTCGGGATGCCTGGCACTGTGGCACACAGCAGTGTTCGGCAGTAGTACCAGACACTCTCTGGTATTTAAACTTTGATGACTTCATGTCAACTAAAAGCAGCTACCAAAACAAGTGAACGCTTAGGCTAGCCGGAAGTATTCGCGGTGGCTGAGATTTCAGCGGAAGTGCGTCACAACGGCCGTTGGCATTTAGCCTATTGAAGAGTTCAATCCAGTTGTTTCAACTGGTTTTGAAGAGTTTTAGAACGTTTGAGCAGTGTGTATGATTGTCAACAATCAGGCATTATCTAAAATAGGGATGGGCATTTTTCAAAAATATTGCTTTCGAATAATCAGGCTCATAAAAATAGAATATACGAATATTAGTTTATTTAAATGAAGTTTAAGTAAAAATATATTTTTTTAATATATATTTTAATATAAAGTATTTTTATATTCTTTTATAAAGTATTCGTATATTATATTTATAAAGTATATTCTGGTCCATTCTCATTCGTGTTTCTTCTGCCGGAGTCTCTTCATCATCCGGGTCTGATTCCGGTTCATACATGTACGGCTGAATGCCATACAGAACAGCGGGTCTCTCACTCTCAGCCATTCTGCTTCTACCGACTGTTTATTGCCATAGGTATGCAAATTATTATTTTTTAAGTTATGCCCTCATCCAAAAGCAGGGCGGGGATATGCAGCTCATTTACATTTAAGGTGGTACACACCAAAACAGCTCTTTTAAAACAGGCCTAAAAAATGACATTTTCAAATGGTTAAAATAAATTAACTGTGGGGTATTTTGTGCTGAAACTTCACAAATACATTCTGGGGACACCCAAGACCAATATTACATCTTGTAAAAAGGGGCATAATAGGTGCCCTTTATTCATTTAGGCGACCTATCAATGATTGAAATGCAAAAATGCCCATCCCTATTTTAAACAAGTAAACACTTAAATGTTTAGTAGGGCCCTATAAAATCCATTTTATTTTTTCCCAAATTCCGTTTTATTTTTTCCCAAATTCCGTTTAAATTTTTGCAAATTCCGTTTTTTCCGTTTTAATTTGGGAATTCAGTTTTTTTTACCCTTTACTGTTATTTTAGTCGTAAAAAGAGTGTTTTTAATGTTAATGATTAAAATGTACACAAATAAAATAGGAATGACCCTAAATTTATTGAGGTAACAAACAAAATTCTCATTTTAAGAGGTGTTAAATGTGGTTTGGTTTGTTTACATTAGTGAATGTATTAGGCTAACTAACATGAACCACGAGCAACACATTTGTTACTGTATTTATTAATCTTTGTTAATCTTAGTTGACCCTAACCCTGTATTTTTATTATGTTACTTCACACAGTGCATTAAGCTAACTAATGTTAACAAATACAACTTTTCATTTAAATAATGTAGGCTACTAAATGGTGAAATTAACATTAATAAAGATTAATAAATGCTGTAGAAGTGCAGTTTATTAATAGTTAATGTTAACTGATCTAGTTAACTAGAGTTTAATAAATGGAACCTTATTGTAAAGTGTTACCGATTTTGTTATACACCGAACCGATTCAGTGTTGGACAGATCAGTTGTTTTAACCATTCATTAAAGTGAATCGGTTCAAAGGAGTCATTAGTTCGCGAATCGGACGTATCATTAGCAGACTTGTACGCGTTGTGTGATTATCCCGGCAGTTAGGACATCGCACAAGATTTGTCAACACAGAAAACATTTCATCATTGGATAGGTTTTGTTTAGTTTATTGAAAGTGTTTTTTATGTCAGCTGAATGGGCGGAACGCTTTTCAGAGAAGAAGGAAAGGTAAAAAAGTTTTTTTTTGCACAATTCACACCCAGCGGTAATTCAGGAAAAAAATATCCGAATGCTCCACGTGAAACTTCGTTCTTCCGATCTTTTACCATTGTGTCAATTCTCAATTGATTTAGATTAATAAGCGCGAGGGAGTGAGAGAGAGCAAGACAGTTTGAAGGCGCGCGCGATCGGGCCTCTCTCTGCTCGTTCTTTCAGTAATATGCGATTTTCCTCAGACATACGTTTTTCTCCCACACAAAAAAAGAATTTTATTCCAAATATGTAAAATTCCGCGTTGACACTAGATTCCGCGTTAATTTGCCAATTCCGCGATTCCGTGATCGCGGAAATTATAGGGCCCTAGTTTAGGATGTTTGCATGGAAGGATTGTACAGGGAGAATACAGATATAAAATCTGCTGACTCGTTAAGTGATTCTTTCCCTCATTAAAATCAGATAATTTTAATTCTAAATACTAAAGAATACCAATATGGTGGCACAGTGGCTTCCCTATTTATGGTGTCATGAGCAATCCAGTCATTTATATAGATCAGTGGCGTGAACGCAGTTTGATTTTGGGAATGCTGCTAGTTATTATCAGGAATAAACAGGATCTAGAATGCAAACAACATGTCTGGATTTTAATTAAAGAAATGTTAATTGATAAACATACATTAGAATAAATACAATTACTTACCTTTCACATCATTTATAAAAACAGCTTGGATACAATTCTTGTCTCTACTCTCCTGTATATAAAACAAGGCCTCTTCAATGGGGGTACGTCCGCCCTTTGATCTCGTACAGATCCTTGTCACTAAATGAACAAAACATTGAAGATTAACATCTAAGGCTACATGACATTCAACAAAAACTTTTAAATGAATAATAAAAAAAAATCTATGTAGCTATAGAATTACACCACATGTCCTTGTAAACCATGATTGTGTTTACACAAACACATTTGATAGAGAGGAACTCTTAGTTATAGAACTACATACACAAGTCCTGCTAAACCATGTGTCCTTGTAAACCATGATTGTGTTTACACAAACACATTTGATAGAGAGGAACTGTTGGTTATAGAACTACATACACAAGTCCTACTAAACCATGTGTCCTTGTAAACCATGATTGTGTTTACACAAACACATTTGATAGAGAGGAACTGTTGGTTATAGAACTACATACACAAGTCCTGCTAAACCATGTGTCCTTGTAAACCATGATTGTGTTTACACAAACACATTTGATAGAGAGGAACTGTTGGTTATAGAACTACATACACAAGTCCTGCTAAACCGCATGTCCTTGTAAACCATGATTGTGTTTACACAAACACATTTGATAGAGAGGAACTGTTGGTTATAGAACTACATACACAAGTCCTGCTAAACCGCATGTCCTTGTAAACCATGATTGTGTTTACACAAACACATTTGATAGAGATGAACTGTCGGCTATAGAACTACATACACAAGTCCTGCTAAACTGCATGTCCTTGTAAACCATGAATGTGTTTACACAAACACCTTTGATAACTTCCATTTCATGTAGTAACACGAAAAAGCTTTGATTTATATGCTTATTATTGTTTGATGATCATGTTTGATCTTATACACCTGATCAGTGCGTCTGACGCGATTGGATCTTTCACTTTATGAAAATAAGATTTTGATATTACTATTATCACCTTTATGAAAAATAATTTAGTAAATAATTATACATGATATAACTACTTACTTTTATTTGTCGAGCTTCTGTCTGTCCCTCCACTCTCCAGAAGGCAGATAAACAGCTGACAGGACTTTCCCCGCGAAGGTTCTGTGGGACATTTCCATGTGTGGCGGGAAAGAGAGATGACGTGTACAGGTTTAAAGGATAATATATATATATAAACGTAATAATATATATATACTTATTCTCATAAGAGGCAGTCTGCCGTGCAAAGGCAAAAGACCGTAACTTCGTTTTTGGTCGAAAATGAGTTATTTATATTTTTGGCACATTCAAGACCTCCTTTATCATGTGGATAAGTATCTTAAATCAATTCCGTTGTTTTTTCGAGAAAATAATGAATTGTCTTAACAGTAACTTCCAAAAGCCCATGAGAAACAAAGGCAGAACACCGTAACATCAGTTACGGCTCTTTGGCTTTGTTTTGGAACGCTCGAAATGGAGTTACGGTGCTCTGCCTTTGTTTAGCCGCGCGTCAATATGAAGTTACTGTGCCGGTGTTCAAATAATGCTACCTACCAGATTGTACTGTTATCTGCCTTTGTTTTAATGTTAAAATTAAGGTGTAGCCTGTGTACTTTGTACAGCTGCCATCAGTCCCTCTAACTTCTAATGTCCTCAGAGCTTTGTCCTGCACAACTGCGGTCAGAACATTTAGGGGCCGATCACACCTGACGCGTTTTTCAGGTTCGAAAACGCGAGGTGCACAGCACTTTACATTACACAGAACGAGCAGTGCGCTGCGTTTTTTATGTTGCTAGGCAACCAATGAAACAGCTGTCCTGTCAGTCAAGGAAACGTCAAATCAGCCTTTTATTACCTTTATTTACTTTCTGTTAACATTGTGGTAGTTACGGTTCGTGAAGTCGTTAAGCTCCTGGTAACCCGCGAGAGCACCACAAGTTTGTCCTCTATCATCGAACTCCTGGCGTACAAGCAACTGTAGCTTTCATCACTTAAACGGAAGACCCGCCTCTCACTTCATTCGATTGGACAGTGGAAAAAAACGCGATGACGTCGGGCGCTTTTTCCGCTCGGAGTTGCTTTTTTTTCAACTTCAAAAACGCGAGGCGCAGCGGGCGGTAAAACGCGAGGCGCAGCAGGCGCATAAACAGCGCGCAGAACGCTTGCTGCCATAGGAAACCAATTGAAAACAGGCGCCTCTCACTGCAAAAAACGCGTCAGGTGTGATCGGGGCCTTAGTATGGTCTGAACCCGCCGTCGACAAACGTGCGATAACGACCGCGAAGGATTATGCAGAGTTGACAGAAAAACGTTACGCATTGCCGTATCAGATGAATACAACCAAGAATTAAAGCCCCGCCTCACTCAGTTCGGGTACAGGACCTGGTTGAAACACTCATGCATCTAGCTGGCAGAGTGCCAAAACTTCGCCGGCGCCTTCAGCCCCGCCCTAAACGCGGTCGAGCCAATGCTGGACTGATATATCTATGGAGGTATTTTGTCATGTCAAATGTATTAATAATGCCATCAGAATGCAACCAAAGCCCAGGATAGCAATAAGTAGATGGCTATAAATAATTGTAAATCATACAAAATAAATGCCATGGTGACTAGATTTTATACAGGTGTATATATAATGATTTTGTTAATGGTGATCAGCAACCAAATATTGATAATGTGGAAGTTACTGCCTTTTGCCTTGGCATGACTTCTCACTTTTTGCTGACAATACAAAGGCAGAGTACAGTAACTTTAAAATAGTGGTCAAAAGTCAAGTTTGAGCTCAAAATTTTTTTATGTATATAATTTCCATTACTAAAACAACTATTTGCCAGATTTCCAGTGTCCTACCTATAATTAATTTGACGGGACAACTAAAAATCTTTAAAGTCATTTTTCTCAGTTCCACACTCTAGCGACTTAAGGTCTTTTGCCTTTGTAGGGCAGCAGTGTTCATGATGGCCAGTTTCCAAAGTGTGAATTTATTTCTCTCACACAAAAAGTTCATTAGGATGGCTAGAAAAAAGCCAAATTTGTTATACTATTTAAACTATTATTATTTTTATTATTATTTTTATTATACAATAATAGTGTACAAACACATTTGATAGAGAGGAACTGTCAGCTATAGAACTAACTTACATAACGTTAACATTACACAAGTCCTGCTAAATCACATTTTCTTGTACACTATGATGTTTACACAAACATGTTTGATTAGCTTCCATTTCATGTAATAACGCACAAAAAGCTTTGATTTAACGTTATATGCTTATTAATGTTCGATGATCATGTTTGATAGTAAAACGTTAACGTTACACCCATAGACTGTAAAAAATAGGTTACACCTGATCACTGCGTCTGACGAGATCTCCTCAGGCAGGGATCGATTGGATCTTTCACTAACTTTATGAAAATAAGCTTTTGATATTACTATTATCACCTATATAAAAAATGATTTAGTTAATAATTAGCAGCTATAGATGATATAGCACTAACTACTTACTTTTAATTGTCGAGCTTCTGTGTCCCTCTCCAGAAGCGCAGATAAACAGAAAGCTGCAGGACTTTCCCCGCGAAAGTTCTGTAGGACATTTCGATGTGTGGCGGGAAAGAGATGATCACGTGTACAAGTTTAAAGGATAATATAATTTAAAAAAATATATTTTTTTCATTCAATCATTCTCATAAGTCGCAGAATGTGCATGATGGCCAGAGTTTCTAATATGTGGTGAATTTCTCTCACAAAAAGATTATTAGCCGTTTAGAAAAAAGCCAACTTTTTTTTAGCATTTATAACAATAATATTAGTGTATACACAAACACGTTTGAGACAGTGAGGAACTGTCAGCTATATTACTACATACACACAAGTCCTGCTAAACCACATGTCCTATAATAGCCTACAATGATTGTACACAAACACGTTTATGACCATTTTGTTGACAGCAAGGAACTCCACTCTCACCCGTCTTCAAAGCGCTGCAAATCTCTATCTCTCTCCCTCGCGCATCCCAGCAAACAGGGGACGTCCCCCGGACGTTTCGAACGTCCCCTTAGGTCCGCATTATGTCCGCTTTGTAACGTTACCGAGCGGACGTTCGGAGGACGTCCGCATTTGGTCCGCTTTGTAACGTTCCCGAGCGGACCTTCGGGGGACGTCCGCATCTGGTCCGCTTTGTAACGTTCCCGAGCGGACCCTCGGGTGACGTCCGCATTTGGTCAGCTTTGTAACGTTCCCGAGCGGACCTTCGGGGGACGTCCGCATCTGGTCCGCTTTGTAACGTTCCCGAGCGGACCTTCGGGGGACGTCCGCATCTGGTCCGCTTTGTAACGTTCCCGAGCGGACCTTCGGGGGACGTCCGCATCTGGTCCGCTTTGTAACGTTCGCTGATGGACGTTCTGAGGACATTTGTCCGTGCCAGTTTGCGAACGTCTCCCTCACATGCCATTTCCATGACAACACAATCCAGTCGCCCATGCCTTTGATTTGTATCATTAGACCGGACATCTTGCAACTCAGACAAATGAATGATTAAACTAAAATAAAAACCCATATTGGATTTAAAAGGGGGTATTTTTTATCCATTAAATTAACTGTGATAATGGATTTTATCTAAAAAACATGTTTTTTGTTTTGCAGATTGACGTTATAGTTTATTAACTGAAAATAAACTATAGTAAAAATATTATTTAAATTAATTGTAAAATTAAGTTAATGTTAAAAATGTTAGTGTTTTAATTGTAACGTTAAGATAATAACTTTCATGTTACTTATAACTTCTATCACTAATTAAAGATGTAATCAAATCACGAGTCTGTTTTCAGCCAATATAATTTAAACATCAAAAACATGAGAATTGATTCAATTGAATAGCCTACAATTTATTATTCCGCATTTAGAAAATAAGGTTGAATCTTAGGAGCTCTAAAATAATGCATCGACTTCACATGATGAATGCAGCCAAGGAAAATGCGAAGAATGGAAAAGCACATGCTGGAAAGAATGTGGAAAATAACACAGGTAAGACAAATGTATCCTAATTTAGGCTACCTGTAAAAATGTTGGTCAGGGCGATCGAAGGACTGGTTTTATTCAAAATAAGTTATTTTAGGAAAAATATTATTCTAATTATTGCACTTAAGACTGATTGCACATTGCATTTCAAATAACAAAAAAAAAAAATGTCATATAGCTACACACTATAATTTTGGCAGAATATAACACACCAGCAAGTTACGATGAAATGCACCTAAGCGAGTGACGTCATTCATTATGCCACGCAGCATGTATAGTGACAGTTAACGGTCCTCCTCAGACGCGGCCTTGTGTTTTCCCTTTCGTCTGTCTAAAAGGTATTTTTAATTTTTAGATTAGTATACATTAGTTATCGTAACCACTATACATCAATACATATTATGAAAATTTGACTTTTTAAAATGTTTGCTGAAGTTATGCTAACACTAACGTTACGAAACTAACGTTAGCTGCTAAATGTTGCGAAATGAGACGACGTTATATTTCACATATTCATATATAGACATATAAAATCATAACACTACTGAATGTGTTAATTTTGTTGTTTTAGATGCCAGGGGAAGAATTGCCAACGGACTAACCCCACAGCTGACCGACCGAGACACACACACCAGCGTGTTTGAAGACACACACACACACACACACACACACACGGAAAGAGCGCAACACCTTTACAATTGTTCAAATAAATACTTTGTTCCTTATACCGTGTCTGTTTTCTTTGGTTAGCCAGAAGTAAAATGAAATAAAATGATAAAAGGATGTTAAAAGGACTTCTAATGAACGTTCTGTAAAGGTCCCCGAATGTTTTCCAAACGTCCCACGAAGGTCCCTCGGGACGTCGCACGACGGTCCTGCAAACGTCCTGCGAAAGTCCCCCGCGACGTCCTGCGAACGTCCCCTGCGACGTCCTGCTAACGTTTAAAGAACCCTACACGAAGACGTCCAGAGGACGTTCGCAGAGGACGTTCAGGGACGTTCTAGGGACGTCTTTTTGTTAGCTGGGATATTAATCAAAATCAATTGAGAATTGATGCATGGTAAAAGGGTGGAATAAGACCGAAGTTTCACGTGGAGCATTCTGAGATTTTTTTTCCTGAATTACAGCTGGGTGTGAATTGTGCTAAAAAAACCCGTTGCCTTATCTTCTCTGAAAAGCGTTCCGCACATTCAGCTGACATAAACCACACTCTCAATAAACAAACAAAAAACTATCCAGTAATGACCACAAATCTTGTGCGATGTCCTAAACTGCTGTGATAATCACACAACGCGTCGTAGCCTACACACCATGGTACACACGTGCTAAAAATGTACGTCCGATTCGCGAACTAATGACTCCTTCCGATTCAATTGAAATGGTTAAAACAACGGATCTGTTCAACACTGAATTCACAAAACGTCTGAATCGGTGTATAACAAATCGGTAACACTTTACTATAAGGTTCTATTTATTAAACTCTAGTTAACGACATCAGTTAACATTAACTATTACTATTAACTGATAAACTGCACTTCTATTTATTAATCTTTGTTAATTCACCAAATTTTAATAGTAGTCTATAAATCAAAAGTTGTATTTGTTAACATTAGTTAGCATAATGCACTGTGAAGTGACATGAACAAACAATGAACAGCTGTATTTTTATTAACTAAGAATAACAAAGATTAATAAATACAGTAAAAAATGTATCGCTCATGCATGGTTCATGTTAGTTATAGGCTACATTAATGTTAACAAATCACATTTACTCAGAACACCTCTTACAGTTTTTCTCGATTGCTTAAACACTATAACCAGGCTTTTGAACTAAATTTTCAAAACCATAATGCCATTTATCAAAAAGCACACCCATTTCACTAAACTATAAACACTATTCCCTGTTTTGACACATGAGTCAGATTTGTTGAACTGTCACTGCAAAACTCTACACACAAATCCCTTCATTTCTCATTGCCTAGACCATGTTGTCATTTAGAAAGCACTAGTATTCAATATTGTTCACTCAAGTCAGCATAGTTTCAGCTCAGTTAGCACACAATTACCCAGGTGAAAACACTTAGAGTCCAATTTTAACACACATCAATCAGAACTTTCAAGATACATAAAAGGGCCAGTGTCAGTTCATTTGAGTTTTGGAACAATGGATCCACAAAGAAATGAAGGAAGAGGTCGAGAAGGGAGCAGAAGAGGATGTGGTGAAGGAGGAGGGAGAGGAAGAGGACGTGAAGGAGGGAGAGGAAGAGGACGTGAAGGAGGGAGAGGAAGAGGACGTGGTGAAGGAGGAGGAAGAGGACGTGGTGAAGGAGGAGGGAGCGGAAGAGGACGTGAAGGAGGGAGAGGAAGAGGACATGGTGAAGGATTAGGAAGAGGACGTGGTGAAGGAGGAGGGAGAGGAAGAGGACGTGGTGAAGGAGGAGGGAGAGGAGGAAGAAGAGGAAGAGGAGGACGTGGTGAAGGACGAGGTGGAGGAGGAGGAGGAGGAGGAGGAGGTGGAAGGGCAAGGGCAAGGAGACAAGCAGTCTCGGATGAAATTAGAGCCACTTTAGTTGACCATGTCCTTGTCCATGGTATGACTATGAGGGAGGCTGGGCAACGAGTACAGCCTAATTTGAGTCGGTTCACCGTCGCCTCCATCATCAGAACTTTCAGGGAGGAAAACAGGTAGGTGTACTTACAGTAAGACTGCTCTGTACAGTAACTTGTGCTGTACTCTGTGCTTTGACATCACATGTACTGTTGCACTATGCTACTGTATGCATCAAATTGCATCAGAGAAGAAATGCATCAAATTGCCTCGCATACAGATCATTTCAGTATGTTTCCATTTTTTCCTGTAAAAAGGATGTGTTACAGTAATGTGTGAGTTACAGTAATGAGTGCTTCTATTTTTTTAGGACACAGAGACGACCACCTGGTGGAGGCAGGATAAGGCTTTTGTCGGAGGAGCAAGAGAGGGAGCTTGTAAACATGGTCATTGCCAATAATGTAATCCGCCTGCGAGAGATTCAAAGGAGAGTGATTGAGGATAATAATCATTTTCGAGGAATAAATGCCATCAGCCTCTCCACAATTGACCGCATCCTCCGCAAGCACCAGTTCTGGATGAAACAGGTGTACCGCGTCCCTTTTGAACGAAACTCTGACAGAGTGAAAGACCAACGAGTGGAATATGTTCAGGTATGAATTTTGATATCGCATGAAGTATTGTGTACCATCAGAGTATAGCAGTTTATGCTGCCATTTGTGCCCTCTTGAACTGTGCTTCAGCATAGTGATTTACTCTACTGTGTTTCATGTGTTTTGCAGAGAATCTTTGAGATTGAAGGCTGGCCTGTTCCCCATGAAATTATCTTTGTGGATGAGGCTGGTTTCAACCTGACCAAAAGAAGGAGAAGGGGGAGGAACATAATTGGCCATCGGGCTATTGTAAATGTCCCTGGTCAGCGCGGAGGGAATGTCACTATGTGCGCAGCCATCAGCCAAAGAGGGGTACTCCACCGCCATGCCATTCTAGGACCCTATAACACTATGCTCCTCCTTGCTTTCCTTGATGGTCTAAGAGAGCATATGTTCCAGCTGGACCACAGGGAACCAGCACAACCAGAGCACCCTCACTACGTTGTTGTTTGGGATAACGTCAGCTTCCATCGCGCTGCTCTGGTTCGAGACTGGTTTACCAATAACCCGAGATTTTCAAACATCTTTCTGCCTGCATACTCTCCCTTTCTAAACCCAATAGAGGAGTTTTTTTCGGCATGGCGGTGGAAAGTGTATGATCGAGAACCTTATATGCGTGTTCACCTCCTCCAGGCCATGGAAGAAGCCTGCCTAGATGTATCAGTAGATGCGTGCCAGGGGTGGATCAGGCATGCAAGAGGATTTTACCCCCGCTGCCTGGCTAGGGCTAATATAGCCTGTGATGTGGATGAGATTCTCTGGCCTGACCCAGACCAAAGACGGGAGGCTGAGGCGGAATAATCTTCTTTTTTTTTTTTTTTCTGTGTGTTGTACTGTGTAGTACATGAATGAATAAAAATGTGCAAGTCTATCCATTGGTTGTGTCTTTTGTTCATCATGTGAAAAGGTTTGTGAGGAGGGGAACCACAATCAACATAACTTACCAGTTTTGAAAATGTTGTTTTGAATTTATTGCACCAGTGTGTTCGACTATGTTGTAGTGTGTGTGATTTTGAGGACTTGTGTGTCTAGTCTGAGGGCAAAGTTTGGTTTTTCAGCAAGAGTGAACGGTTTTGAGTGTAGAGCTTCATTTTGACCTGAAAATAGGATGTTTGGGGAATTGGGTGAGAAGTTATGGATTTGTGTTTAGAGTTTTGAGAATACGAGGCATAGTTTCAAGAAATGTGTTTAAGCAATCGAGAAAAACTGTAATATGATAACATACGTGAGCTTACCCCATTTGTTTTTAGTAAGAGTGTTAGCAAGATTTAACCTTAATAAACTACAGTATTTTCAGGTTACTTACATGACAATGTGAAGAAAAATAACCCAAAAAACTTTTTGTTAAAGGGTTACTTCAGGATTTAGCATTAAGCTTTGTATTAGTAGAAAACCTGTAGTATTTTCGAATTACCATGCTTTCCCCCCTCATATCCCCCTGAGAGGAGAGATTTATGTATTTTTTGTCTGGAAAAAATCCTCCGATGACGCAAAAATCGTCATTTTGCGTCATCGGAGGATTTTCTGTCCAGAGGCTAAAGACTACAGCCAGTAGATGGCGTTGTTCCGCATGTTTACAACCCGCCCATACAGGGTGGGATCTCACTCACAGAATGTACACAGTATCAGCTTTGGAAGCTAAGCTAGCAGGCTCTTGTTCTGTGGAGAAAGCTGAATAATAGGAGAAAGCTGAGTAAGTAGGGGTTACCATCTTCCTTTTCCCGGACTTGTCCGGCGGGCGAGACTGTTAAAAATGTCCGGGATTCGGCTTTTGCGTTCTGCGGTCGCCATTCATTGTTTACATACACACCTCTCGTTTCAATCTAACTGAATTAATTCCGATCGGTGAATCTGACTGTAGTGTTTACATGAACGCTAAACAAGTGATCGGTTGATGTGCGTTTTACCCTTGCTAAGAAAATTTCCGCTCCTCCGTGAGAGATACGAGACCCGGCGCGTCTCAGTAATGACGCCACCGGCCTCGCGCCGTTCTCCCGCGGCCGTCAGCCTCGTCCTGCTCGCCACAGTAAACATGATGAATGGCGACTGTAGAACGCAAAAGCCGAATCCCGGACATTTTGGGTCTCTAAATCCCTGGCAAACTCATCACGACGTAGGCTAGCCTTGTTGTTTTCAACTGTGCTCTCTAACCGGTAGGCGTGGCCTCCTAAGGCAGCGAAGCAAGTGCATTCTGGGAGTTGTTGTCTTTCATCCACATAAGCCAAAAATACATTTTCTGGCTTTTCTCAGTCTAGAAAGCTCCAAATTCAAAAATTTCTCCACATTTCTTCTACTTAAATGACCTATTTTAAATACACATTCATCTTCCCAGAGGTGAAGTATCCCTTTAAGATTAAGACTGAGGTGAAACCAGAAAAAAATGGCAAAGCAAGTTGTTGTTAGCTAGCTGCTAATTGTATTCAATTGTATATGGTAGAAAATATAGACAATTAGTTAAAATGTACTTTTTTTTTTATTCTATTTTTTGATATTGATATATACCAAAATAATTATTAGGTCTAGCAAAGAAGGATTTTATCTTACAAAGCTATGAAATCCAGTGGTAAAAATCACAGCTTTAAAAAAAAAAAAAAGAGGGCAAGAAAGGACGACAGAGTCCGTCGGCCACCACCAAAGACCAATTTTGACCCAGGAAAAACCCGTAGGTTCATTCTCACTGCATTCTAATAGGCTTCATCACGCAGTGAATGCTTTTGGAGTATTTTTTTTTTTTTGCAAAAGTGAGCTGACAATGTCAGCTCGCACAGATCTCTAAAAACTGCACAATTTGCCTTATTTGCAGGCACTGGCTTCAAACACAAGACCTCATCATTCTCCAGCCATTTTTCATTAAACTTGCATGCATTACTCATTTTAAACTGGAGTCTGTTCAGATAGCTCAAGTTCTGCTTTCTGCTTCTATCGGATAACGCACTAAATAGGAAAAAAAAATTCTAGATCTGTCCATGATTGTATCTTGATGGGACATGTACAGTACATTCATGCTTACACATCATATATAACAAGTGTTGAACACTAGTGTGTACTGCAGTGTAAATGCTGACAGGGGAGGGTAAAGGGGTAGGTATAGGGTATAACCACTGGTCACCTGATGTGAGCAAACTATTTAAAAAAAAATCATCATTTAAAAAAAAAAAAAAAATATATATATATATATATATATATATATATATATATATATAGGAAACGCATAGTCATGTTTTGTAAATGATTAGCTAGATCATTAACTAATCAATTGTAAATGACTTAACTGAATCTACAAAACTTACAGAACATATCACTTATTAATAATTTATGATCCGATAGTCATGTTTCATAAATGATTCGTTAATCATATATTATATACACTGTAAAAAATTTCTAACCCTCCCAAATCAAAAATTTCAAGTGACCGATAACATCTAAATTTTTCAATTGGCCCAAGTGAAACTCTTGTTGCAATTAGTCTGTTAACATTGGCTCAATGAGAAATAATACGTCAGACTAATTGAAAAATTTAGATGTTATCGGTCACTTGAAATTTTTGACTTGGGGATGTAATTTTTTACAGGGTATATAAATAAACATAAAATGTTAGTATATCACTTGCTAATCATTTATTAATTTATGAGTTCATCATTAACTAACCATAACTTACTTACAACTGAACGTTATAAGTGTTACCCTCACTATAAAAAACTAGACAACACCACACAGGTATTATATGTTAAGTCTCAAAAATCTTAATTTCAAATTGTAATAACAGTGCCTGTGTCAAAGTGTTCTCAATATTTTGTACATATACACCAAAATCATTACCTGGTTTGAGAGGAATATTTACACATTCACATCATGGTATGTAAGGTCATAGTTGTATTCATACACATTCACATTATAGTATGTAAGGTCATAGTTGTATTCATACACATGCACATCATGGTATGTAAGGTCATTTTTTAGAAAATGATCAAACTTCATATGGACATTTATTTATGCCAGAAAATAACATATATGACCTCCGAATTACGGGGACACTGAGGTGTCCTCATAAACCTAGGTGTCCTCATAATGCTGGTGAGTAACCTGACATATTGTCCTTGTAAACCATATACACAAGCACACACACACACACACACACACACACACACACACACACACACACACACACACACACACACACACACACACAACACACACACACACACACACACACACACACACACACACACACACACACACACACACACACACACAATATAATTGATCTGCCTACATTGACATGAATGAGCTCAAACATGAATTGGGGCTCAGGTCAGGAAGCAGACAGACTGGCTAAACCAACCGTCTGCTAGCTGTCTCGCGTCACTGAGGTCAGATAAATCCCATCACATACACTCAAAAAAATTATTTGTTGGACTTGCATAAAAAAAGAGTGTCAAGTGGTTCCACGTAAGTGTGTTAAGTAGTTTCTACAAGTAACAATACAGTTGAATGAAGAAAATAAATTCTGGTAAAGTTGACAAAACATTTTTTAGTACATACAACCCATTCAGATGTGCCACTACTGCATTTTAGTTATATGTATATTTTACTTAGTAATGTTATGTTACAATTATGAACTTTCAATACGTAAGGTGAACTTTTTTTTTTTATTAATTTTATTAACTAAGTATTTGCTCTACAAGTGTAAAACTTAAATAATCAAGCATATCTTTAGAAACAAAATGATTTTTTTTTTGTAAGGTTTTGCAATATACCACTGCTAAAAACTGTAAAACAACTTCAATTTCACAGTTCCTTTGAAACAAATACACTACAAGATCAATAATTTAACAGTAAACATTCTTCATAAGGTCTTTTAAAGTGCAACTGGCTTCAAGAATTTGTAAGTCTTGCTTATAAAAATATTACATAAATGGAATGTCTGTTGAAATTAAGCAGCATGCCTTGAAATACTGCTAAACTCGATTTCTGATCTTTATAATCAACAGTAAAAGTAACATTAAAACTGGCCTCTATTTTTGTAAACAACTACAAACAGCTTAAATAACTGTTTGTTTAAAAAAAAAATAATAATAATAACAATAATATAGTCAATAGTCAACATTCTTACAATGTGCAACTGCCTGTAATAATAGTGCTGTAGCGGTGCGTCGATGACGTCGACGCGTCGACGTCAAAATTACGTCGACGTCATATTTTTTGCGTCGACGCTTCTTTATTATTTTTATTATTATTTTTTGTACCATTCCCGGAGGTACAGCTCGCCACACACACACCGCCCGCCGTGTTATTCTGTCATGTTTTCTCCCTTTCTTTCCAAACCGCGACAAACCAGTCTCCTTTCTCTGCAGAATGTGATAAATCCGCTCAACCAATCACAGCGCACCATTCCACGCATTGTAAACAGTAACGGTGGCGCTTTGAATACACCCGGCATCCTAGTTTTCCTTATCTACTTTGCACTTTTTGATCAACAAACAAACAAAAAAATGAATACATTTGACGGCATTGATGAACCTGTGGTGGTTTCTGCCGTAGGGAAGAAACGTAAGCCATCGAAATTTAATCATTTACGTGAGGAGATTAACAAGATGAGGCACGCGGGAGGAAGAGAAATGCCGACTGTTGCTTGTTCTCACACGACAGCGTCAAACTTCTGTCGAATGCTGCTGACACGTTAACCCCAGGGGATCTTTTAAAAAACTTTCAATTCTTGTACTCAGTCAACGAAAACCGAGGAGGACCAAGCCATTTTACAGCTGATCGCCGTCAAAACATTTCAGAAGGTTCTTAGCGATGGCTGATTGAATGTAACGTTAGCCTATGTTTAGTCCAGTAACTTACGTGCTAAGATTAGTATTGATCGAGTTCAGAGGCTGTCATGTGGATCAACTTACTTTGTTGTGTATTTTCAACAGTCTCAATATGAAAAATAACTTTTATATTGATTCAATGGATTAATTGCATTAAAAAAAAAAAAAAAACGTGTCATGAATTTATTGCATTTTTGGGAAAAAATAATCTGTTTTTATAATAAATCTTTGAAAATCAAAATCTGGATTTGAATTATTTATGTTATTATAACCTAAATATGCTATGTGAAAGTTTGAAACAGAAAATAGTGGTTTTCATCTTGCCACTTTCTTGGTAAAGAAAATACATTTTTTACTCAAATTAATCAAAATGGATTTATCACGTTTATTATTCAGAGGTAAACATTGTAGCTGACAGTGTGTTTATGTCAGAATGTTTATTTTTTAAACCACAACCTTCTAAGTGCTTCTTTTACTGATATATTTAACAATATCTTTTGCATTTCTCATCCAAACAACGTCAAACTTGGCACTGCACTTATTCGTGCCCAGACAGCTGTCGAGTTTGAAATCCATCGGAGTAATGGTTCGAGAGATATGCGAATAACAGACAGGATAATTAATTCAAATTAGTCGTTAGATTAGTCGACTAATCAATAAAATAATCGCCCGACTAATCGTTTAATAAATAATCGTTTACCCCAGCCCTATGTAATAAGATTTAACTTAGAAAAATAAAAAGGAAAGTGTTTTTTTTTTTATATATATTTTTTTTCCAAGACAGGCAGCCTATCACAAAATGCTACAGTGCTCAATTTTTGATATTTCAAATCATTTAAGCCATTGGTAAAGAACATTTTAAAACTGACCTCTATTTTCATAAACAACCATAAACAGCTTAAATAACAGAGTTTGTTTCAAAAAATAAATAAATAAAAAAAGTAAAAGAACAACATTTTTGTCAATAGCAAACATTCTTAAAATGTGCAGCTTCATTGAAATATTGTAATAAAAATGTAACTTCGAAAAAATAAAAGGAAAGTTTGTTCAAGACAGGCAGCATGTCACAAAATGCTACAGTACTAAATTTGATATTTCAAATTGTTTAAGCCATTGTTAAAGAAACTGGTATAACTATTTATAAGATATAAGAATATAAGATAACTGGCCTCTATTTTTGTAAACAACCACAAACAGCTAAAATAATGGAGTTTGTTTCAAAAAGACAGAAAAAACAACTGTAAGAATGTTTACTATTGACAAAAATGTTATTCTTTTACTATGTGCAAGTGCCTTCAAATATTGTAATAAAAATTAACTTAGAAAAATAAAAGGAAAGTTTGTTCAAGAAAAGCAGCATGTCACAAAATGCTACAGTGCTCAATTTTTGATATTGTTTGAGGTATTGGTAAAGAAAAGATTGAAACTGGCCTCTAAATTTTTGTAAACAACCGCAAACAAGTTTAACGTCAGTTCTTACAACTTCACAGTTCTTACAAACAATAAACAGTCTGCTCAAGCAAGGCAGCATGCCTCAAAAAGCTGCAGAACTCCTATTCCTATTCAAATTTTGGTGCCAACAAAGATAACATTAAAACTGGCCCCTAATTTTAAAACCAGAAACAATTTAAGTCACAGCTCTTCACAAAAAAAACATCTTATCTGGACAAATGAAACAAAAATCAAGATGTACTGATTCAACCAACAAGTTTGTTCTTGAGAACCTGTATTTTGTGTGACAGTTTCTGTGCGTCAAGTCCCAGCAACACTTTCTGGAAAAACTCAAAAGTATACTTCAGGTCTGAAGGATAACTGAGATTCAAGCAGTATATGACTCCCAAAAGAAGAGCACAAGCCTTGGTGACATCGCCAACATTCTGAAGAACTTTCACTCCTTCAACAATCAGTCCAACATCCGATGGTGGGTCACAGGCTTCTGCATCTTCAGGTCTGATGATGTAAATTCCAATTACAGTATTGGCCATGTCTCTCTATCAAAGTCTGTGTCCTACAAAACACAAAAACAGTAACACTGTTCAGTCACTTTAACTGCATCAAAAATGCAGGTTGTAAATTTAACATCACTTAGTAATACATCTAGGAAAAGCAAATAATCTGAGAATTCTGTATCAACTGTCCATTCCTTAATGCTTCACATCACTGACTTGCAGTGACTTACAAGACTACTCGACCATGTTTGTTAGGGTTGTCAAAAGTACAGGCTTCGGTACTCAAATTTAAAAATGTGACGAAACCAGCATTTTCCGCAAGAAAATCACTACCGGTTATTGGCCATAGTGTTCATGTGCTCAACAGATATGACTGTGATGCTCTTCACCAAGCGCTCGCACATTAGCACAACAGAGAGTTTTAAAACCGCATCTATCAGCAGATCAGTCAGTGGTTCCTTAATATATCTGCTTAGACGAATCTGCTGAGACACGGCTTTCAAACGCTTCCATGTGTGAGCGTAATCTGTGTAAGCACTCGGTGAAGAATGTGAAGCAAAGATCATTGTAGCCAATTCACAGTCATCTGTCGAGCATGTGAACACTATGGCCAATCAGCATTGAGAATCTGCTCCACAGCACTCAATTCTCGCAGGAAATGCTGGTATCACAATTTTTTTAATTTCACTACTGACTGGTACCGAAGTCGGTACTTTTGACAATGCCAAGTTAAATCTATTTTGTGTATTTAGATTTATTGACTATATTATGTGGATTTCGCCCATATATGACCCCTGTATTGTATTGACTAGTGATTGGGGGAGGTACTCTAAATATTCACAAAAGACTGCCTGAGAACACTTACTGCATACTCCTTCATGAGGTTTTCATAGTCTTCATTAAGATACACAGAAAGTGCTCGGAGAATGCAAGCTCTCCGAGTTGAGATGGTATCATTCTGGAGAAGAGTAGAGACATTAAGTATAGACAATGGCAAAACACTGTACTAAAGTGGACATTATTTACAAGCATCATAAAAACAGATAACAAACCTCGTCAATGGTAGCCATCAGTTTCCAAATTTTACGTCCTGCAATTCCTCCTTTTCTCCGGTAGATGCTGGCCAGCTTGCTTGTGTAACCATCCAGTTTTGACATAAATGTTTGAATTAGTGGGGCGGTAGTGATTCGAGTGAACTCAGCAGCAATCTGCAGATTTAAGACACGTAAGATTATAGTAAGGATAGCTTTCATGTTTAAAAATATATTCAGGGTCATTTATTGACATCTAACACAAAAGCATTTAGGCTAACTCTGCATGGACATGAATAACTAAAGCAAAATTAGACATAAGGGAAATTAATTACCATTTGTTTCACCACTTAAAACTATTAAAGAAATAGTTATACCATCATATTTACCTCATGTTCACAAAACAGCCAACAATGTCAACAATGAAGGGCATCTCTTCAATTACTTCATGTCTTCTGTAGACAAAAGTTTTTTCCATTTTGTGTTTAATAATTTGATGGTTTTCCCTTTTCTGAACTTCTTCGGCTTTTTGACTTGGTTTGGATTTGTATTTTCACCATGTTTGTATTTTAAAGAATTTAGCTTTACTTCAGAACAGCCAGCTGCTCGTAGTGTACGCTGATAATTCGCCATCTTCCGCTGTAGACTGATTTTCCAGCCATAGAACCCACCAACTGATCCTTTTTCCTGTAGGCATGGATGCTTTGTAATCGGCGCTTTCGCAACCTCTTCATATTCTTCAATCCTAGGGTACACTTTGTACTTCACTACTTCTGCAGCCAAGGATTTCAGAATTTCTGATTTTAGTTTAGGCTTTGAGTCTATGTTAAGTAAAGTACCATCATTCAAGAACTCTTTGTGGGCTTTCTGCAGTTCCAGCTCTACCTCATAGGGAAACTTAGGGATCGGAAAGTTAGTTGGTCAGGTTTCACTCCTCAGCGTTATGGATGAAGACAGCTCAGAAGTTGAGGCAGAAGCAACATCTGATTTTGTTGGAGAAACTGACAGGCAAGATGGTGACGGAGATGAAGTTGATGAGCGTATATCAGTGTCTGCAGAAGAGAGAGAACAGACATCATATGCACTTTGTGCTACCACTTTAACTGTTCCTTTGTCCTGGAGATCCAAAGTTGAGGTAAGATTCAAGAAATCATCAAAGTCAGTATCAAGATACTGCAGCCTGAAATCTCCTGTGACACCACATTGTTTCCTAATCTCAGATTTAAACTCTTCAATAGATTTGGGTATTCCAGAGGGCAGCGTCAATTTCAATGAATTACTATCGCCTAGAACAATTTTGAATTTTGCTGGATCAGTCATTTTTCTGTTTGATCAATCACTCTGAAAGAGAAAAAAGAAAACTGGTCAAGCAGCATGTATGTACCTTTTCAAGGTAACCATACGGATAGCACCAACTTTATAATCACAGAGAGGATAATGGTCTGCCAATTCACCCAGCTCTATAAATGAAACATCCCTATAAAAGCAATTCCATCTTTCAAAACACAAATCTGCACAATTTCTGCAAAATCAGGCAACCCACTGATTGTCCCATGCACAATGATCATACCCTTTGTGTAAAGAATTATAAAATATTTATACCTGAAAAAGTCACAACCTTCTCCTCAATGTGGTTCATGCTTCGCGCTTTCATCTGTCTTCCGTTCTGTTGCTCTGCCTCCCAGTGAGCAGCTACGGTATCCGCAAAGATCAAATTTATTGGGGTTTTGCGTTTTACTCAACAATGTTATGTTGGCCGATCAAACCCAGTCATTTTCTTTGTCTGCTGAACCATCACTCTGAAAGATAGGGGGAAAAAAACAGGTTACGCATCACATATATACATACACGCACACATACACACATATATATATATATATATATACAGGGCTTGACATTAACTTTTTTGCTCACTAGCCAGTGTGGCTAGTGGTTTTCCAATGTTACTAGCCACACAGCATTTTTACTAGCCACATTTTTGTTGTTGTGAAAAAAAGTTGACTATGGCGTGCTAAAATTTACTTGATTGAAACAAATGAGGAGCTCTTTTCCAAAACGGGATAAATCCATTTCAGTAGTTTTCAGGAAAATTAAATTTTTTACCTAGACCCACACATTTTGTGAATATTCAATTTATCCTGTTAAAATGTTTTTTTTTGGCTCAGTCTGAACACGTTGAACAATGATTATTAAATCAAACAACAATATTGTTGATGATAAATTCAAAGTTTATTTATTTATTTTTCAAAACGCTATAAATCCATCAATTTTTGAAAAAAAAAATGATGGTTTGTCTTTTAAAAAACAAACAAGAGAACATGCAACATATAATCAGGTACTCATAGTATAAATGAATATAAATTAAATAAGTGCAAATGCATGAAATAAATAAAAGCCAAATAAAATAAATAGTAAAAATAAAATAAATATTTCCAGTGACATGTTCTAATATTGTCCACCACATAAAACAAATAATTTAAAAATAACACACATACAAATACCAGTCCTTAAATACAACAATGTTAAAAATACATTCAAATCATTTAGTAACACATTTAGGCTATTAGAACTATTCAGTACTTTTAATGTCACGTTAGCAGGCTTCTTTACAGGAAAATATCTTTATCGCGAGGGGGAAACCTACAAAACAGTATTCAACGAAAGTTGTACACACCAAACACTTTCATGAATGTCGCCTTGCAAACGGGCACTTTGTCCGGATGTCTGTTGCACAAAAGACTGTAATTAACAGATACGTTCCGGTCTTTTTGTTTGTTAATGTCCTGGACTTTCGGACGCTTCCTTGTCACTTGCGTGATGTCCAGGAGATGAAGTATGGCCTGGTCCTGGTCAACCATGTTTTGTTTTTCATAAAAATAGTTGAAACTTACCATCAGATTGTCCGGTGACAGCCTCTCGGCCTGACAGCAGTGTTGCCAACTATTTTCAAAGGAAAGTAGCTAACGCCTCCCCTGAAAGTCGCTAAATGTCGCTAAATGACGCAAAACGTCAATTAGCATATTCATGACGTCATCGCGGCATACTTGCGTTCTGCCTGCCTAATGTTTTTTCTCATTAAAATCATGCTCACATACTGTATTTTAATATAATATAATATAATATAATATAATATAATATAATATAATATAATATAATATAATATAATATAATAGGCTATAGCCGAATGTCCAATAAAGCTGTTCTCATTTAGCCTACTATATTTTTTTGTCAGACAATAGAACGAGTGTAAAATGATCTGAATTGAGAGAGTTCGGGAACTGGGTGAACTAGCACTGTGATAGTGAGTATTACAAGTGATAAGCACAAGAAAAGAAAGGGGAAAAAATGGTCAAACTAAATTCTTTAAATATAAAACAAAAGATAACTGACAAGTCCATGGAAACAACACTGCTCATTCACGTCCGTTAGCTGCCATGCTGCTGCTCCTCTCTCAACCATTCACTGAACAGGGTAGACGCAGAGAGAGAGGTGCGTGACGGCAAGGAGAAAGCAAACCTCGCGCTCGCAGGACTGTGCTGGCAACATTTGGAGGTTACTGAGGTTTGTCCAAAAATGCAGCTGGGAGGGGCTGGTGCGCGAGAACTGTGCCGCCTGTGAGTGCTTTGCCACGGGGATGGGTAAAACGGCAGCACCCGATGCTCATTGAGAAGAGTAAGAACAATGTGCGGTTTCACGTCAAAAAGTCTCTAAAAGTCTCCAATAACACCAGCAAAAGTCGTTAGATTTGTCGCTAGTCGCTTTTTTGAAAATGTGTCGCTAGAGGGGTCTGAATACTCGCTAAATATAGCGACAAAGGCGCTAAGTTGGCAACACTGCCTGACAGAAATCTTTGGCGGCAGCTTTGTGTTGACATCCCACTGTCAGTGTTGCCAGATTGGGACGGTGATTTCCAGCCCAAAAGCTCACCAAAACCCGCCCACTACAAGAAAAAAACGCCCAAAATTTTACTGCCGCCAAAATAATATGATATAAATTCATTACCATGTCATTCAAGGTTGAATTTGTATCTCCTTAAAACAAAATAACAATGATAAAAATATAGCTGCGAGCAGCGATTACGGGCCCAAGCCGGTGGCACCGCCACCCCGGTGCCTTTAGTTACCTAAAGGCACCGGGGTGGCGGTGCCCCCAGCTTTGGCCCTTCATCGCTGCTCGCAGCTATATTTATATATATATATATATATATATATATATATATATATATATATATATATATATATATCTTTAATGTATTTTTATCATGTTGAAAAGTTTGGTGTGAATAAAATAAACCACTTAGGAGGAGTAGCTAAAAACTCAGAGTCTGACATATCCAAAAAATCCACATTCAAACCAAAATATCTGACTTCCTTTGGCTCGGAGCTAATGACTGTAAATTAGAAAGTTGTCTAGCTCGATGAGACCAATATGCGTACTGATTTTTGTAACTGTGGGTAAAAGTAACCCCCCCACTTTTGTCAAAAGCATTTTGAAAGTGACACACTTCCTGCTACCATTTGGTGGCGCTATAACTTTGACTCACAATAGTTACATCCATCTGACCGGCCTCTTACCACGAACACACTGCTGAAGTTTCATCAAGATCAGTTAATGTATGCAGAAGTTATAACACTTCGTGTTTCTCTTTTCTCGCCATAAATTCGTTTCCTCGCCATGGCCAAACCGTTCGAGTTATCAAAAATCCATCCGCAATTTAGAATCCTCAATGTCTTGACTTCATGCTGACCGAGTTTGGAGGCGAGTGGATGAATTCTCTAGGAGGAGTACATCAAATTCCACAGCATGCGTTTTTCAAACAACCCATAATAGCTGACTTCCTGTTGGGCGGAGCTAATAACTTAGAGTGCGGAAGTTGTTCAGCCCCATGAGATCTATATGTGTACCGAGTTTCATATTAATTCATGCAAGAGTTTTTGATATATGGACCAAGTTTTCAGACCGTGTTCAAGGGGGCGCTGTTGAGCCCCCCTGCCACGCCCGGGTACCAGCTTCAGCCCGGCCCTGATGGCCGTGGGCTCTGACTTGTGTGCAAAGTTTCAAGAGTTTTTGAGCATGTTAAGGGCCCCAAAAGCCCCTGAAACCTTGAAAAACAAAGATTAAATGGAATAGACAAATCCCCCCCACCCCCTCCCCACACACACACACACACACAGAGACAGAGAGAGAGGGAGAGAAAATTCTCCAGAAAATCCACATTCAAACCAAAATATCTGACTTTCTGATGGTCCGAGCTAGTTACTGTAAATTAGAAAGTTGTCCGTCTTGATGAGAACAATACACATACCAAGTTTTGTTGCTGTTGATAAAACTAACCCCCCCACTTTTGACTAAAGGTGGCGCTACTGAGCCATTTCACCACGCCCGTTTCTGAAACTTTGCACATGTTCACTGGATAATAAATGTGATGTGTCTGTCGAGTTTCATGCAATTTCAAGTATGTTAAGAGTCTCAAAAGCATCCGAAAAAAATATTAAAGTTTGAAACGTTGCCACGGCAACAGTATCTAAGATATCAATAATCCTTTCACAGGTCTACATCTGCCCTGTGTCTACATTATACACATAAAGTTTGAAGCAAATCGGGTAAAAATAAGAGGGTGATTTCAAAGCATTTTGAAAGTGACAAACTTCCTGCTGCCAGGTGGTGGCGCTATAACTTTGACTCACAATAGTTACATCCATCTGATCGGCCTTTTACCACGAACACACTGCTGAAGTTTCATCAAGATCAGTTAATGTATACAGAAGTTATAACACACTTCCTGTGTCCCATTATTCGCCATAAATTTGTTTCCTCGCCACGGCCAAACCGTTCGAGATATCAAAAATCCGTTGGCAATTTAGCATCTTCAATGTCTTGACTTCATTCACACCGAGTTTGGTGGTGATCGGATGAATTCCCTAGGAGGAGTATTTCACATTCCATTGTATGCGTTTTCCAAACAACGTATAATAACCGACTTCCTGTTGGGCTGGTGTAAAACTTAGAGCACGAAAGTTGTTCGGCCCGATGAGATCTATTTGTGTACTGAGTTTCATATTATTACATGCAAGCGTGTTTGATTTATGGACCAAGTTTTCAGACACCATTCCAGGGGGCGCCGTCGAGCCCCCGTGCCACGCCCGGGTACCAGCTTCAGTCCGGCCCTGATGGCCGCGGGTTCTGATGTGTGTGCAAAATTTCAAGAGTTTTTGAGCATGTTAAGGGCCCCAAAAGTGCCCGAGAAGTAGAAAAAAATAAATAAAAAAAAATAATAAATATAGCTGCGAGCAGCGATTACGGGCCCAAGCCGGTGGCACCGCAACCCCGGTGCCTTTAGTTACCTAAAGGCACCGGGGATGGCGGTGCCGCCGGCTTTGGCCCTCCATCGCTGCTCGCAGCTATATTTATATATATATATATATATATATATATATATATATATATATAAATATCTTTCTATCTATCTATCTATCTATCTATCTATCTATACATATATATATATGTATATATAAATATCTATCTATCTATCTATATCTATATATATATATATATACACACACACACACATATAAGACAGAAAATATTACTTGTCTTACCTTATTCTGATTTTATGATACACTCAAAATATTCCACAACAAATCCTTTAAATTTAATGTAAAAATAAAAATGAAAGTAAGCAGTGTTGGTCTCACGTAACCCTCTCATTAGAATCAAAATGTTTCAATATTTGCTATGTATTTGGATGCTAAACTATTCTTTATTATAGGCTTTGTACTTCACTCGTGTTCCAATATCGATGGAAAAAATCATCCTCTTCACACGCGCAAAAATGTGCTTGGAAACATCACAGTGGAGCTCTGCTTACTGTGAATGGTACAAATTGTACTACTGACTATTTAAACAGAGCAGTGTAATTCGTATATGTTAGGTTGACTATTTTTATTATTATATTGTATTAGGACTATAATGAACAGGCTGCGATGTCAAGATTGCAATTCTGGAATGTGTGTGTGTGTGTGATGCGGTTGCGGTTGAACAGTGAACACAAAAACATAAATAAAATGTTTTAGTTAATTCCTACATCCATAGGAATACATTGAAAATGCTCGCTCTACTCCGCACCATTATCAATGTCTGTGCGGACGTCTGTATTTTACTAGTATATAGTATACTATAGTTAGCAATTTAAAAAAACTCAGCGGTGTCACACGTCAATTAACCGGTGGGAAAATTTTATCACAGTCACATCCCTAATATATTTATATATAAATACAATAGGCCTTCCTGAAAGAGAATTGTACTTGCCCGACCAGAGTATAGCCTGATTAGAACGTCAATAACAAAAAAATAACTTGGGAATCACTAAAACGAGAGATTCTAATTTCATTACATTCATTTTAAGTTGCAATCAGCAGTTAATAATAAATGTATTACTGATCAATGGTAACAAGGTTGCACTGCTGAGGCTCATGCTGTTCTCCAGGAGAATTGTAAACAAATGAGCGCAGCACACAAAAAAGCAACCCAGTTAACAACATACTGACTATAAAAATTACAAATATGGAGTTTTTATATATTTTATAACATATGATAGAGTTAAGCAACCTCACTTGACGAGTAGGCAACTATTTCCTGAATACAATCACGATTGAAACTGTGACATTGATTTCATACAACAGGTTAATAAACAGTTACAATTAAGTCACTTACATTTTAGATGCAATATTGACTGTTTTTGTTCTGTTTCAGCAGCAAAAATAGTTAAACAAAGATCACAGCAGAACCATCGCGCATCTCACAGCAACTTGTTTTCTCATTACTGAATGATTCAGCATTTTGAAACCAATTCGTTGACTCAATGATTCAATGGTCAATCCATGAACATCTGTCTCAATCATGAATGACTCGTTTGAACGAATGAATCAATGACTTGCTCATTAAGATGGTCGCCTGGCGACACCTAATGGTGGTTTAGTGTTATGTTTAAAGGGATCATTCTTTCCAACGTGTGTGCACCATTATCAATGTCCGTGCGGATGTCCGTTTTTTACTTTCACTTTTATATTAGCGATTTAAAAGCACCCGCTCGTGTCACACGCCGATTAACCGATGGGAAAATATCCTCACAGTCATATACCTAATAAATTTATATTTAAATACAATAGGCCTACCTAGTAAAACGTTTTATATACTATTTTGATATCCTTTTGGACACAAGAGGGCAGTATAGCCCTATGTTTGCTTTTTTTGTTGAACCAAATAGCACTAAATAGCCTGTTTTTAACTTTTTCATACTCCTTAAATTGCAAAAACAGAATAAAATGGGTTTAGTTCTAATATGTGTATAATTTTATGTAAAAATAAATGGTGTATAATTACATTTTTAGAAGTTATGAGATGTTTCCTGCTTCCTTTTTGACATTAATTTAATCCCTCGCCATAGCAAAACCGTTTGAGATATTCAAAATCCGTTTACAATTTAGCATCATTAATATATTTTTATCATGTTGAAAAAGTTTGGTGGGAATAAAATAAACCTTTTAGGAGGAGTAACTAAAAACTCAGATGCTGATTTAGCAAAAAAATCCATATTCAGACCAAAATATCTGACTTTCTTTTGGTTGCAGCTAATGAGTGTAAATTAGAAAGTGGTCCGGCTCGATGAGAACAATATACGTACCAAGTTTTGTGATTCTAGGTAAAACTAAGCCCCCATTTTTGACTAAAGGTGGCGCTACTGAGCCCCTCACCACGCCCGTTTCTGAAACTTTGCACATGTCTACTGGCTAATAAATGTGATGTGTCTGTCGAGTTTCATGCAATTTCAAGTATGTTAAGAGTCTCAAAAGCATCAAAAAAGAATAATAAAGTTTGAAACGTTGCCACGGCAACAGTATTTAAGATATCAATAATCCTTTCACAGGTCTACATCTGCCGTGTGTCTACATTATACACATAAAGCTTGAAGCAAATCGGGTAAAAATAAGAGGGTGATTTCAAAGCATTTTGAAAGTGACACACTTGCTGCTGCCAGTTGGTGGCGCTATAACTTTGACTCACAATAGTCACATCCATGTGATCGGCCTCTTACAACGAACACACTGCTGAAGTTTCAACAAGATCAGTTAATGTATGCAGAAGTTATAACACACTTCCTGTGTCCCTTATTTGCCATAAATTTGTTTCCTCGCCACGGCCAAACCGTTCAAGATATCAAAAATCCGTCCGCAATTTAGCATCCTCAATGTCTTGACTTCATGCACACTGAGTTTGGTGGGGATAGGATGAATTTTCTAGGAGGAGGACATCAAATTCCACAGCAAGCGTTTTCCAAACAACCCATAATAGCCGACTTCCTGTTGGGCTGGCGTAAAACTTTACAGAGGGAAAGTTGCTTGGCCTGATGAGATTTATATGTGTACCGAGTTTCATATTAATTCATGCAAGCGTGTTTGATATATGGACCAAGTTTTTGGACCCCGTTCAAGGGGGCGCTGTTGAGCCCCCCTGCCACGCCCGTTTCTGAAACTTTTCACATGTCTACTGGCTAATAAGTGTGATGTGTCTGTCAAATTTCATCCAATTTCAAGCATGCTAAGAGTCTCAAAAGCATCTAAAAAAAATATTAAAGTTTGATACGTTGCCACGGCAACAGTATCTAAGATATCAATAATCCTTTCACAGGTCTACATTTGCCGTGTGTCTACATTATACACATAAAGTTTGAAGCAAATCGGGTAAAACTAAGAGGGTGATTTCAAAGCATTTTGAAAGTGACAAACTTCCTGCTGCCAGTTGGTGGCGCTATAACTTTGACTCACAATAGTTACATCCATCTGATCGGCCTTTTACCACGAACACACTGCTGAAGTTTCATCAAGATCAGTTAATGTATGCAGAAGTTATAATACACTTCTTGTGTCCCATTATTCGCCATAAATTCGTTTCCTCGCCACGGCCAAACCGTTCGAGATATCAAAAATCCGTTCGCAATTTAGCATCCTCAATGTCTTGACTTCATTCACACTGAGTTTGGTGGCGATCGGATGAATTCTCTAGGAGGAGTATTTCACATTCCATTGTATGCGTTTTACATACAACGTATAATAACCGACTTCCTGTTGGGCTGGTGTAAAACTTATAGCACGAAAATTGTTCGGCCCGATGAGATCTATATGTGTACTGAGTTTCATATTATTACATGCAAGCATGTTTGATTTATGGACCAAGTTTTCAGACACCATTCCAGGGGGCGCTGTCGAGCCCCCCTGCCACGCCCGGGTACCAGCTTCAGTCCGGCCCTGATGGCCGCAGGTTCTGACGTGTGTGCAAAATTTCAAGAGTTTTTGAGCATGATAAGGGCCCCAAAAGTGCCCGAAAGGTTGACAAAATAATAATAATAAATATAGCTGCGAGCAGCGATTGCGGGCCCAAGCCGGTGGCACCGCCACCCTGGTGCCTTTAGTTACGCTAAAGGCACCGGGGTGGCGGTGTCACCGGCTTGGGCCCTCCATCGCTGCTCGCAGCTATATTTATATATATATATATATATATATATATATATATATATATATATATATATATATACACACACACTTTTAAAAAAAAAAGAAAAAAATATATATATATATTTATATATATAATTACATTTTTTGGATGCTAAGCATTTGTGTATTAAAGGCTTTGTACTTCACTCACGTTCCACTATTGAAGGGAAAAATTATCCTCTTCACATGCGCAAAAATGTGCTTGGAAACATCACAGTTGAGCGGTGATTACTGTGAATAGTATGAATTGTACTACTGACTATTTAAACGGAGCAGTGTAATTTTTATATGTTAGGTTGACTATTTTATTATTATATTTTATTAAGGCTATAATGAACAGACTGCAATGTCAAGACTGCAATGCTGGAATGTGTGTGTCTGTGTGTGTCTGTGTGTGTGTGTGTGTGTGTGTGTGTGTGTGTGTGTGTGTGTGTGTGTGTGTGTGTGTGTGTGTGTGTGTGTGTGTGTGTGTGTGTGTTCATGTTTTTCTATCCCAGTGGGGACTTCAACCTGAATGCACACAGACTCCTGGGGACTCGTGTCACAGTGGGGACCTAAATAGAGGTCCCCATGGGTAAACAAGCTTATAAACCATACAGAATGAGTTTTTTTGGAAATGTAAAATTGCAGAAAGTTTTCTTTGATGGGTAGGTTTAGGGGTAGGGTTGGTGTTAGGAGATAGAATATACAGTTTGTACAGTATAAAAACCATTAAGTCTATGGAGAGTCCCCACAAAGATAGTAAACTGTGTGTGGCGTGGGCGCGATGGAACAGTGGACACATAAAAGCATACTCCGTCATTATGCAGGACGACATTCAAACTGCAAAGTTTTAACTTATATTTGTGTACAGCCGCAATAAAACACAACATTCAGCTTTTGTAAAAAAATTTCAAGCAATCCATCCCCCGAAAGGCGCTAATTTTAAAATTAAACTAAAATGTTCACGGCTGCACAGGCATTCATAACGGTGCGCGTCCACGGCAAGGAACGAGCAGAACAGAGTGAACGTTTTTCAGATTATTCCTACTTCCATAGGAATTCATTTGAAACGCTCACTCAACCACTATCAATGTCAGTGCGGACGAACATATTTTACTTTCCTTTTTAAGTTAGCAATTCGAAAGCCCCCAGCGGTGTCACACGTCGATTAACCGGTGGTAAAATATTCTCACCGTCACATACCTAGTATATTTTTATATAGATACAATAGGCCTACCTGATTTTGAACACAAGAGGGCAGTATAGCCCTATGTATGACTTGACTTTTATGGGACTAAAGAGTACAATTGCTATTTTTAAACGTACAAGTAATTCTTAAATTGAAAAAAAAAAAAAGAATAAAATGGGTTTAGTTGTGATATTTGTATACTTTTATATAGAAATAAATGGTGTAAAATTAAATTTTTAGAAGATGAGTTTTTTTGCGTTTCCTTTTTGTACATTACTTTAATCCCTCACTATATCAAAACCGTTTGAAATATTTAATATCCGTTCACAATTTAGCATCTTTAATGTATTTTCATCGTGTTGAAAAAGTTTGGTGTGAAAAAAATAAACCAGTTAGGAGTAGCTAAAAACTCAGAGTCTGAAATATCCCAAAAATCCACATTCAGACCTAAATATCTGACTTCCTGTTAGGCAGAGCTAATTACTTTAAATTAGAAAGTTGTCCGGCTCGATGAGACCAATGTACGTACTGATTTTTGTTACTGTATATACAACTAACCCCCCCACTTTTGTCAAAGGCATTTTGAAAGTGACACACTTCCTGCTGCCAGTTGGTGGTGCTATAACTTTGACTCACAATAGTTACATCCATCTGATCGGCCTCTTACCACGAACACACTGGTGAAGTTTCATTAAGATCAGTTAATGTATGCAGAAGTTATACCGCTTCGTGTTTCTCTTTTCTCGCCATAAATTCGTTTCCTCGCCATGGCCAAACCGTTCGAGATATCAAAAATCCTTCCGCAATTTAGCATCCTCAATGACTTGACTTCATGCACACCGAGTTTGGTGGGGATTGGATGAATTCTCTAGGAGGAGTACTTCGCATTCCACAGCAAGCGTTTTCCAAACAACCCATAATAGCCGACTTCCTGTTGGGCTGGCGTAAAACTTGACCGGGGAAAAGTTGTTCGGCCCGATGAGATCTATATGTGTACCGAGTTTCATGTTAATTAATGCAAGCGTGATTGATCTATGGACCAAGTTTTCAGACCCAGTTCAAGGGGGCGCTGTTGAGCCCCCCTGCCACGCCCGGGTACCAGCTTCAGCCCGGCCCTGATGCCAGGGGGTTCTGACTTGTGTGTAAAGTTTCAAGAGTTTTTGAGCATGTTAAGGACCCCAAAAGCCCCTGAAACCTTGATTAACAATATAAAAGCAATAGTCAAATCCCCCCTCCCCTCACACACACAGAGACACAGAGAGAGGGAGAGAAAATTCTCCAGAAAATCCACATTCAAACCAAAATATCTCTCTTCCTCTTGGTCCGAGCTAGTTACTGTAAATTAGAAAGTTGTCCGTCTTGATGAGAACAATACACATACCAAGTTTTGTTGCTGTTGATAAAACTAACCCCCCCACTTTTGACTAAAGGTGGCGCTACTGAGCCCCTTACCACGCCCGTTTCTGAAACTTTGCACATGTCTACTGGCTAATAAATGTGATGTGTCTTTCGAGTTTCATGCAATTTCAAGTATGTTAAGAGTCTTGTAGTAAGAGTCTTACTTAAAAGTAAGATGTCTTGACTTCATGCACACTGAGTTTGGTGGTGATCGGGTGAATTCTCTAGGAGAAGTGTTTCAAATACCAGACCATGCGTTTCCAAACAACCCTTAATAACCGACTTCCTGTTGGGCTGGCATAAAAAGTAAAAGTACGAAAGTTGTTCGGCCCGATGAGATCTATATGTGTACCGAGTTTCATATTATTACATGCAAGCGTGTCTGATTTATGGACCAAGTTTTCGGACCCCATTCAAGGGGGCGCTGTCGAGCCCCCCTGCCACGCCCGGGTACCAGCTTCAGCCCGGCCCTGATGGCCGCAGGTTCTGACCCGTGTGCAAAGTTTCAAGAGTTTTCGAGCACGTTAAGGGTCTCAAAAGTGCCCGAAAGGTTGACAGAAAAATAAGAATAAATATAGCTGCGAGCAGCGATTACGGGCCCAAGCCGGTGGCACCGCAACCCCGGCGCCTTTAGTTACCTAAAGGCACCGGGGTGGCGTGCCGCCGGCTTTGGCCCTTCATCGATACCGTTCGAGATATCAAAAATCCGTCCGCAATTTAGCATCCTCAATGTCTTGACTTCATGCACACCGAGTTTGGTGGGAATGGGATGAATTCTCTAGGAGGAGTACTTCACATTCCACAGCAAGCGTTTTCCAAACAACCTATAATAGCCGACTTCCTGTTGGGCTGGCGTAAAACTTGACAGAGGGAAAGTTGTTTGGCCCGATGAGATCTATATGTGTACCGAGTTTCATATTAATTCATGCAAGCGTGTTTGATATATGGACCAAGTTTTCAGACCCCGTTCAAGGGGGCGCTGTTGAGCCCCCCTGCCACGCCCGTTTCTGAAACTTTTCAAATGTCTACTGGCTAATAAGTGTTATGTGTCTGTCGAGTTTCATCCAATTTCAAGCATGCTAAGAGTCTCAAACATATCCGAAAAGAATATTAAAGTTTGATGCGTTGCCACGGCAACAGTATCTAAGATATCAATAATCCTTTCACAGGTCTACATCTGCCGTGTGTTTACATTATACACATAAAGTTTGAAGCAAATCGGGTAAAAATAAGGGGGTGATTTCAAAGCATTTTGAAAATCACACACTTCCTGCTGCCAGTTGGTGGCGCTATAACATTGACTCACAATAGTCACGTCCATGTGATCGGCCTCTTACAATGAACACACTGCTGAAGTTTCAGCAAGATCAGTTAATGTATGCTGAAGTTATAACACACTTCCTGTGTCCCTTATTCGCCATAAATTCATTTCCTCGCCACGGCCAAACCGTTCGAGATATCAAAAATCCGTCCGCAATTTAGCGTCCTCAATGTCTTGACTTCATGCACACCGAGTTTTGTGGCAATAGGTAGAATTGCCTAGGAGGAGTATTTAAAATTCCACAGCATGCGTTTCCAAACAACCCATAATAGCCGACTTCCTGTTTGGCTGGTGTAAAACTTAGAGCACGAACGTTGTTCGGCCCGAGGAGATCTATATGTGTACCGAGTTTCATACTAATTCATGCAAGCGTGTTTGATATATGAACCAAGTTTTTGGACACCATTCCAGGGGGCGCTGTCGAGCCCCCCTGCCACGCTCGGGTACCAGCTTCAGCCCGGCCCTGATGGCCGCGGGTTCTGACCCGTGTGCAAAGTTTCAAGAGTTTTCGAGCATGTTAAGGGCCCCAAAAGTGCCCGAAAGGTTGACAAAAAAATAATAATAAATATATAAATATAGCTGCGAGCAGCGATTACGGGCCCAAGCCGGTGGCACCGCAACCCCGGAGCCTTTAGTTACCTAAAGGCACCGGGGATGGCGGTGCCGCCGGCTTTGGCCCTCCATCGCTGCTCGCAGCTATATTTATATATATATATATATATATTTATATATATATATATATATATATATATATATATATATATGTATATGTATATAAATATCTATCTATCTATCTATCTATCTATCTATATATATATATATATATATATATATATATATATATATATATATATATATATACACACACACACACACACACATACATATACATATATATATATATATATATATATATATATACATATATATATATATATATATATATATATATATATATATATATACACGTATATATATATATATACACGTATATATATATATATATATAAGACAGAAAATATTACTTGTCTTACCTTATTCTGATTTTATGATACACTCAAAATATTCCACAACAAATCCTTTAAATTTAATGTAAAAATAAAAACGAAAGTAAGCAGTGTTGGTCTCACGTAACCCTCTCATTAGAATCAAAATGTTTCAATATTTGCAATGTATTTGGATGCTAAACTATTCTTTATTATAGGCTTTGTACTTCACTCGTGTTCCAATATCGATGGAAAAAATCATCCTCTTCACACGCGCAAAAATGTGCTTGGAAACATCACAGTGGAGCTCTGCTTTCTGTGAATGGTACAAATTGTACTACTGACTATTTAAACAGAGCAGTGTAATTCGTTTATGTTAGGTTGACTATTTTTATTATTATATTGTATTAGGGCTATAATGAACAGGCTGCAATGTCAAGATTGCAATTCTGGAATGTGTGTGTGTGTGTGTGTGACGCGGTTGCGGTTGAACAGTGGACACAAAAACATAAATAAAATGTTTTAGTTAATTCCTACATCCATAGGAATACATTGAAAATGCTCGCTCTACTCCGCACCATTATCAATGTCTGTGCGGACGTCTGTATTTTACTAGTATATAGTATACTATAGTTAGCGATTTAAAAGCACCCGCTCATGTCACACGTCGATTAACCGATGGGAAAATATCCTCACAGTCATATACCTAATAAATTTATATTTAAATACAATAGGCCTACCTAGTAAAATGTTTTATATACTATTTTGATATCCTTTTGGACACAAGAGGGCAGTATAGCCCTATGTTTGCTTTTTTATTGAACCAAATAGCACTAAATAGCCTGTTTTTAACTTTTTCATACTTCTTGAATTGCAAAAACAGAATAAAATAGGTTTAGTTCTAATATTTGTATAATTTTATATAAAAATAAATGGTGTATAATTACATTTTTAGAAGTTATGAGATGTTTCCTGCTTCCTTTTTGACATTAATTTAATCCCTCGCCATAGCAAAACCGTTTGAGATATTCAATATCCGTTTACAATTTAGCATCATTAATATATTTTTATCATGTTGAAAAAGTTTGGTGGGAATAAAATAAACCTTTTAGGAGGAGTAACTAAAAACTCAGAGGCTGATTTAACAAAAAATCCATATTCAGACCAAAATATCTGACTTCCTGTTGGTTGCAGCTAATGCCTGTAAATTAGAAAGTTGTCCGGCATGATGAGACCAATATACGTACTGATTTTTGTAATTGTGGGTAAAACTAACCCCCCCACTTTTGTCAAAAACATTTTGAAAGTGACACACTTCCTGCTGCCAGTTGGTGGCGCTATAACTTTGACTCACAATAGTCACATCCATCTGATCGGCCTCTTACCACGAACACACTGCTGAAGTTTCATCAAGATCAGTTAATGTGTGCAGAAGTTATAACACTTCGTGTTTCTCTTTTCTCGCCATAAATTCGTGTCCTCGCCACGGCCAAACCGTTTGAGATATCAAAAATCCGTCTGCAATTTAGCATCCTCATTGTCTTGACTTCATGCACACCGAGTTTGGTGGCGATTTAATTAATTCTCTAGGAGAAGTGTTTCAAATTCCACAGCAAGCGTTCTCCAAACAACCCATAATTGTCGACTTCCTGTTGGGCTGGCGTAAAATTTAGAGCACGAAAGTTGTTCGGCCCGATGAGATCTATATGTGTACCGAGTTTCATATCATTACATGCAATTGTGTTTGATTTATGGACAAGTGTTCGGATCCCGTTCCAGGGGGCGCTGTTGAGCCCCCCTGCCACGCCCGGGTACCAGCTTCAGCCCGGCCCTGATGGCCGCGGGTTCTGACCTGTGTGCAAAGTTTCAAGAGTTTTCGAGCACGTTAAAGGCCCCAAAAGCCCCTGAAACCTTGAAAAACAGGAATTTTAAACAAATCTCACTCAAAAGACAAATCCCCCCACCCCTCACACACACAGAGACGCAGAGGCAGAGAGAGAGAGGGAGAGAATTCTCCAAAAAATCACATTCAAACTAAAATATCTCACTTCCTGTTGGTCACAGCTTATGACTATAAATTAGAAAGTTGTCCGGCTTGATGAGAACAATATACATAACGATTTTTGTGACTCTACTTAAAACTAAGCCCCCATTTTTGACTAAAGGTGGCGCTACTGAGCCCCTCACCACGCCCGTTTCTGAAACTTTGCACATGTCTACTGGATAATAAATGTGATGTGTCTGTCGAGTTTCATCCAATTTCAAGTATGTTAAGAGTCTCAAAAGCATCTGAAAATAATATTAAAGTTTGATGCGTTGCCACGGCAACAGTATTTAAGATATCAATAAACCTTTCACAGGTCTACATCTGCCGTGTGTCTACATTATACACATAAAGTTTGAAGCAAATCGGGTAAAAATAAGAGGGTGATTTCAAAGCATTTTGAAAGTGACACACTTCCTGCTGCCAGTTGGTGGCGCTATAACTTTGACTCACAATAGTCACATCCATGTGATCGGCCTCTTACAACGAATACACTGCGGAAGTTTCATCAAGATCAGTTAATGTATGCAGAAGTTATAACACACTTCCTGTTTATCTTTTCTCGCTATAAATTCGTTTCATCGCCACGGCCAAACCGTTCGAGATATCAAAAATCCGTCCGCAATTTAGCATCCTCAATGTCTTGACTTCATGCTGACCGAGTTTGGTGGGGATCGGATCAATTCCCTAGGAGGAGTACATTAAATTCCACAGCATGCGTTTTTCAAACAACCCATAATAGCTGACTTCCTGTTGGGCTGAGCTAATAACTTAGAGTGCGAAAGTTGTTCGGCCCGATGAGATCTATATGTGTACCGAGTTTCATACTAATACGTTCTTGTATGTGTCCAAGATTTAAGATTGTGTTCTAGGGGGCGCTGTCGAGCCCCCCTGTCACGCCCGAGTACCAGCTTCAGCCCGGCCCTAATGGCCACGGGTTCTGACCTGTGTGCAAAGTTTCATGAGTTTTTGAGTCTGTTAAGGGTCCCAAAAGCCCCCGAACCCTTGAACAACAATAATAAATATAGCTGCGAGCAGCGATTACGGGCCCAAGCCGGTAGCACCGCAACCCCGGTGCCTTTACCTAAAGGCACCGGGGTGGCGGTACCGTCGGCTTTGGCCCTTCATCGCTGCTCGCAGCTATATTTATATATATATATATATGGCTATAATGAACAGGCTGCAATGTCAAGATTGCAATGCTGGAATGTGTGTGTGTGTGTGTGTGTGTGTGTGTGTGTGTGTGTGTGTGTGTGTGTGTGTGTGTGTGTGTGTGTGTGTGTGTGTGTGTGTGTGTGCATGTGTGTTCATGTTTTTATATCCCGGTGGGGACTTCAACCTGAATGCACACAGACTCATGGGGACTCGTGTCACAGTGGGGACCTAAATAGAGGTCCCCATGGGTAAACAAGCTTAGAAATCATACAGAATGAGTCTTTTTGGAAATGTAAAAATGCAGAAAGTTTTCTGTAATGGGTAGGTTTAGGGGTAGGGTTAGTGTGAGGAGATAGAATATACAGTTTGTAAAGTATAAAAACCATTAAGTCTATGGAGAGTCCCCACAAAGATAGTAAACCGTGTGTGTGTGTGTGTGTGTGTGTGTGTGTGTGTGTGTGTGGCGTGGGCGCGATGGAACAGTGGACACATAAAAACATACGTCATTATACAGGACCACATTCAAACTGCAAAGTGTTAACTTATATTTGTGTATTGTCGCAATAAGACACAACATTGTGCTTTTGTAAAATAATTTCAAGCAATCCACCCCCCGAAAGGCGCTAATTTTAAAATTAAACTAAAATGCTCATGGCTGCACGGGCATTCATGGTGCGCATCCACGACAAGGAACGAGCAGAACAGAGTGAACGTTTTTCAGTTTATTCCTACTTCCATAGGAATTCATTTGAAACGCCCGCTCAACCGCTCACCCTGTGGTCTGTGTGAGTCCTAATGCCCCAGTGTAGTGACGGGGACACTATACTGCCAAAAGAGCACCGTCCTTCGGATGAGACGTTAAACCGAGGTCCTGACTCTCTGTGGTCATTAAAAATCCCAGGATGTCCTTCGAAAAAGAGTAGGGGTGTAACCCCGGCATCCTGGCCAAATTTGCCCCTTGGCCTCTATCCATCATGGCCTCCTAATCATCCCCATGTACTGATATACTGATTGGCTTCATCACTGTCTCCTCTCCACCAGTAAGCTGGTGTGTGGTGGGCGTTCTGGCGCAATATGGCTGCCGTCGCATCATCCAAGTGGATGCTGCACATTGGTGGTGGTTGAGGAGATTCCCCCCATCTATGTAAAGCGCTTTGAGGTCTCAGAAAAAGCGCTATATAAATATAACAAATTATTATTATCAACCACTATCAATGTCAGTGCGGACGAAAATATTTTACTTTCGTTTTTAAGTTTGCGATTCAAAAGCCCCCAGCAGTGTCACACGTCGATTAACCGGTGGTAAAATATTCTCACCGTCACATACCTAGTATATTTTTATGTAAATACAATAGGCCTACCTGATTTTGAACACAAGAGGGCAGTATAGCCCTATGTATGACTTGACTTTTATGAGACTAAATAGTACAATTACTATTTTTAAACTTACTAAATAATTATTAAATTTAAAAAAAAAAAAGAATAAAATGAGTTTGGTTGTGATATTTGTATACTTTTATAGAAATAAATGGTGTATAATTACATTTTTAGAAGATGAGGCTTTTAGTGTTTAATTTTTGTACATTACTTCAGTCCCTCACTATAGCAAAAACATTTGAGATGTTTAATATCCGTTCACAATTTAGCATCTTTAATGTATTTTCATCATTTTGAAAAAGTTTGGTGTGAATAAAATAAGCCAGTTTGGAAGAGTAGCTAAAAACTCAGAGTCTGAAATATCCAAAAAATCCACATTCAAACCAAAATATCTGACTTTCTTTTGCTCTGAGCTAATGACTGTTAATTAGAAAGTTGTCCGGCTCGGTGAGACCAATATATATACTCATGTTTGTAACTGTTGGTAAAACTAACCCCCCCACTTTTGTCAAAAGCATGTTGAAAGTGACACACTTCCTGCTGCCAGTTGGTGGCGCTATAACTTTGACTCACAATAGTTACATCCATCTGATCGGCCTCTTATCACAAACACACTGCTGAAGTTTCATCAAGATCAGTTAATGTATGCAGAAGTTATAACACTTCGTGTCTCTCTTTTCTCGCCATAAATTCATTTCCTCGCCACGGCCAAACCGTTCAAGATATCAAAGATCCGTCCGCAATTTAGCATCCTCAATGCCTTGACTTCACGCTGACCGAGTTTGGAGGCGAATCGATGTATTTCCTAGGAGGAGTACATTAAATTCCACAGCAAGCGTATCCAAACAACCCTAAATAGCCGACTTCCTGTTGGGCTGGCGTAAAACTTAGAGCACGAAAGTTGTTCGGCCCGATGAGATCTATATGTGTACCGAGTTTAAAATTAATTCATGCAAGCGTGTTTGATATATGGACCAAGTTTTAGAACCCCGTTCAAGGGGGCGCTGTCAAGCCCCCCTGCCACGCCCGGCTACCAGATTCAGCCCGTCCCTGATGACCGTGGGTTCTGACCTGTGTGCAAAGTTTCAAGAGTTTTCGAGCAAGTTAAGGGTCCCAAAAGCCCCTGAAACCTTGAAAAACAAAGATTAAATGGAATATACAACCCCCCCCCCCCCCCCCCCCCCACACACACACACACACACACACAGACACACAGAGAGAGAGAGAAAATTCTCCAGAAAATCCACATTCAAACCAAAATATCTGACTTCCTGGTGGTCTGAGGTTATGACTGTAAATTAGAAAGTTGTCCGGCTTGATGAGAACAATACACCTACCAAGTTTTGTGATTCTAGGAAAAACTAAGCCCCCATTTTTGGCTAAAGGTGGCGCTACTGAGCCATTTCATCACGCCCGTTTCTGAAACTTTTCACATGTCTACTGGATAATAAGTGTGATGTGTCTGTCGAGTTTCATCCAATTTCAAGCATGCTAAGAGTCTCAAAAGCATCCGAAAAAAATATTAAAGTTTAACAGTACCAGTACCAGTAAGTTTAACCACGGCAACAGTATCTAAGATATCAATAATCCTTTCACAGGTCTACATCTGCCGTGTGTCTACATTATACACATAAAGTTTGAAGCAAATCGGGTAAAACTAAGAGGGTGATTTCAAAGCATTTTGAAAGTGACAAACTTCCTGCTGCCAGTTGGTGGCGCTATAACTTTGACTCACAATAGTTACATCCATGTGATCGGCCTCTTACCACGAACACACTGCTGAAGTTTCATCAAGATCAGTTAATGTATGCAGAAGTTATAACACTTCGTGTTTCTCTTTTCTCGCCATAAATTCGTGTCCTCGCCACAGCCAAACCGTTCGAGATATCAAAAATCCGTCCGCAATTTAGCATCCTCAATGTCTTGACTTCACGCTGACCGAGTTTGGAGGCGATTGGATGAATTCTCTAGGATGAGTACATCAAATTCCACAGCATGCGTTTTTCAAACAACCCATAATAGCCGACTTCCTGTTGGGCGGAGCTAATAACTTAGAGTGCGGAAGTTGTTCGGCCCGATGAGATCTATATGTGTACCGAGTTTCATATTAATTCATGCAAGCGTGTTTGATATATGGACCAAGTTTTCAGACCGTGTTCAAGGGGGCGCTGTTGAGCCCCCCTGCCACGCCCGGGTACCAGCTTCAGCCTGGCCCTGATGACCGTGGGTTCTGACCTGTGTGAAAAGTTTCAAGAGTTTTTGAGCACGTTAAGGGCCACAAAAGCCCCTGAAACCTTGAAAAACAAAGATTAAATGGAACAGACAAATCCCCCCCACCCCCTCCACACACACACACACACACACACACACACAGAGAGAGAGAGAAAATTCTCCAGAAAATCCACATTCAAACCAAAATATCTGACTTCCTGTTGGTCTGAGCTAATGACAATAAATTAGAAAGTTGTCCGGCCTGATGAGAACAATATACATACCAAGTTTTGTGATTCTAGGAAAAACTAGGCCCCCATTTTTGGCTAAAGGTGGCGCTACTGAGCCATTCCACCACGCCCGTTTCTGAAACTTTGCACATGTCTACTGGATAATAAATGTGATGTGTCTGTCGAGTTTCATGCAATTTCAAGTATGTTAAGAGTCTCAAAAGCTTATCAAAAAGAATATTAAAGTTTGAAGCACGGCAACAGTATCTAAGATATCAATAATCCTTTCACAGGTCTACATCTGCCGTGTGTCTACATTATACACATAAAGTTTGAAGCAAATCGGGTAAAAATAAGAGAGTGATTTCAAAGCATTTTGAAAGTGACAAACTTCCTGCTGCCAATTGGTGGCGCTATAACTTTGACTCACAATAGTCACATCCATGTCATCGGCCTCTTACAACGAACACACTGCTGAAGTTTCATCAAGATCAGTTAATGTATGCAGAAGTTATAACACACTTCCTGTTTCCATTATTCGCCATAAATTCGTTTCCTCGCCACGGCCAAACCGTTCGAGATATCAAAAATCCGTTCGCAATTTAGCATCCTCAATGTCTTGACTTCATGCTGACCGAGTTTGGAGGTGAATGGATGAATTCCCTAGGAGGAGTACATCAAATTCCACAGCATGCGTTTCCAAACAACCCATAATAGCCGACTTCCTGTTGGGCTGGCGTAAAAAGTAAAAGTACGAAAGTTGTTCGGCCCGATGAGATCTATATGTGTACTGAGTTTCCTATTATTACATGCAAGCGTGTCTGATTTATGGACCAAGTTTTCGGACCTCGTTCAAGGGGGCGCTGTTGAGCCCCCCTGCCACGCCCGGGTACCAGCTTCAGCTCAGCCCTGATGGCCGCGGGTTCTGACCCGTGTGCAAAGTCTCAAGAGTTTTCGAGCATGTTAAGGGCCCCAAAAGTGCCCGAAAGGTTGACAAAAAAATAATAATAATAAATAATCCTACCGAAAACAATAGGGCCTTCGCCCTTTCAGGGCTTGGGCCCTAATAATAAATAATCCTACCGGAAACAATAGGGCCTTCGCCCTTTCAGGGCTTGGGCCCTAATAATCCTACCGGAAACAATAGGGCCTTCGCCCTTTCAGGGCTTGGGCCCTAATAATAATCCTAACGAAAACAATAGGGCCTTCGCCCTTTCAGGGCTTGGGCCCTAATAAATAATCCTACCGGAAACAATAGGGCCTTCGCCCTTTCAGGGCTTGGGCCCTAATAATCCTTACGAAAACAATAGGGCCTTCGCCCTTTCAGGGCTTGGGCCCTAATAAATAATCCTACCGAAAACAATAGGGCCTTCGCCCTTTCAGGGCTTGGGCCCTAATAATAATAATAATAATCCTAACGAAAACAATAGGGCCTTCGCCCTTTCAGGGCTTGGGCCCTAATAAATAATCCTACCGAAAACAATAGGGCCTTCGCCCTTTCAGGGCTTGGGCCCTAATAATCCTAACGAAAACAATAGGGCCTTCGCCCTTTCAGGGCTTGGGCCCTAATAAATAATCCTACCGAAAACAATAGGGCCTTCGCCCTTTCAGGGCTTGGGCCCTAATAATAATAATAATAATCCTAACGAAAACAATAGGGCCTTCGCCCTTTCAGGGCTTGGGCCCTAATAAATAATCCTACCGAAAACAATAGGGCCTTCGCCCTTTCAGGGCTTGGGCCCTAATAATCCTAACGAAAACAATAGGGCCTTCGCCCTTTCAGGGCTTGGGCCCTAATAAATAATCCTACCGAAAACAATAGGGCCTTCGCCCTTTCAGGGCTTGGGCCCTAATAATAATCCTAACGAAAACAATAGGGCCTTCGCCCTTTCAGGGCTTGGGCCCTAATAATAATCCTAACGAAAACAATAGGGCCTTCGCCCTTTCAGGGCTTGGGCCCTAAATATAGCTGCAAGTAGCGATTACGGGCCCAAGCCGGTGGCACCGCCGGCTTTGGCCCTCCATCGCTGCTCGCAGCTATATTTATATATATATATATATATATATATATATATATATATATATTACCGTTCAAAAGTTTGGGGTCAGTAAGATTTTTAATGTTTTTAGGAGAAGTCTCTTCTGCTCACCAAGGCTGCATTTATTTGATTAAAAATACAAACAAAAACTGTAATATTGTGAAATATTATTCCAATTTAAAACAGCTGTTTTCAATTTTAAAATATTTTACATAGTAATTAATTTCTGTGATTAAAGTTGAGTTTTCAGCATCATTACTCCAGTCTTCAGTGTCACATGATCCTTCAGAAATCATTCTAATATGATGATTGATGCTCAATAAATATTCACTATTATTTTCAATGTTGAAAACAGTTGTGTACAGATTTTTTTTTCAAAATGCTTTGATGAATGTAAAGTTCAAAAGAACAGCATTTATTTCAAATACATATTTTTTTACATTATAAATGTCTTTACTGTAACTGTTGATCAGTTTAACTCATCCTTCATAAATAAAAGTATTGATTTATTTTATTTCTTTCCCCCAAAAATAAAATTTAAATTATTACTAACCCCAAACGTTTGAGCGGTAGTGTTATGTTACAAATCTTTAGATTTCAGATAAATGCTGTTCTTTTGAACTTTCTATTCATCAAAGACTGTACACAACTGTTTTCGACATTTAAAATAATGATGAATGTTTCTTGAGCATCAATCATCATATTAGAATAATTTCTGAAGGATCATGTGACAGTGACTCCGCTTTGATCACAGGAATAAATAACAGTTTAAAATATATTAAAATAGAAAGCAGCTGTTTTAAATTGGAATAATATTTTACAATATTACTGTTTTTGTTTGTATTTTTAATCAAATAAATGCAGCCTTGGTGAGCAGAAGAAACTTCTCTGTTATGTGCGCGCCACAGACTGCACGCACGTCCGCTTAGAGTTCCGCCTTTTGCGTTCCGTCAATATTACGTTATTAGAAAAATATTTTTTTAGAGAATCAATTTTTTGACATTTGTGAATCGATTTAGAATCGTCCACGTCCGCATTGCGATGCATCTAAGAATCAATTTTTTCTCCCACGCCTAGATTTCATACAACAGGTTAATAAACAGTTACAATTAAGTCACTTACATTTTAGATGCAGTATTGACTGTTTTTGTTCTGTTTCAGCAGCGAATATAGTTAAAGATCACAGCAGAACCATCACGCATCACGTGTTTTCTCATAACTGAACGATTCAGCATTTTTAAGGAATCGGTTGACTCAAAGTTTGAATGATCAATCCATAAACATCTGTCTTAATCATGATCGACTCATTCGAACGAATCGTTTGAACGAATGAATCAATGACTCGCTTATTAAGATGGATGCCTGGCGACACCTAATGGCGGTTTAGTGTTGTTTAAAAGCATCATTCTTTCCAACGTGTGTGTGATTTGTGTGTGCAACATTATCAATGTCAGTGTGGAAGTCTGTATTTTTCTTTCACTTTTATATTAGCAATTTAAAAGCACCCGCTTGTGTCACACGTCGAATAACCGGTGGGAAAATATCCTCAGACACATACCTAATAAATGTATCTTTAAATAGAATATTGGCCTACCTGGTAAAAAGTTTTATATACTATTTGGATGTGCTTTTGGACACAAGAGGGCAGTATAGCCCTATGTATGACTTTTTTTTTTTTTTTACTTTACTGTTTTTAATTTTAGAATAAAATTAGAATAAAAATCTTTTTAAAAACAGGATGAAATGGGTTTAGTTGTGATATTTGTATACTTTTATATAGAAATAAATGGTATATAATTACATTTTTAGAAGATTTTAGGCTTTTAGTTTTTCCTTTTTGGACATTATTTTAATCCCTCGCCATAGCAAAACCGTTTGAGATATTTATTATCCGTTCACAATTTAGCATATTTAATGTATTTTCATCACGTTGAAAAAGTCTGGTGGGAATAAAATAAATAGTGTAAGAGGAGTGGCTAAAAATTCAGAGGCTGATTTTGCAAAAAAAAATCCACATTCAGACCAAAATATCTGACTTCCTGATGGCCTGAGCTAATGAATGTAAATTAGAAAGTTGTCCGGCTTGATGAGAACAATATACAAACTCATTTTTTTTTACTGTACTTAAAACTAACCCCCCCACTTTTGTCAAAAGCATGTTGAAAGTGACATACTTCCTGCTGCCAGTTGGTGGCGCTATAACTTTGACTCACAATAGTTACATCCATCTGATCGGCCTCTTACTACGAACACACTGCTGAAGTTTCATCAAGATCAGTTAATGTATGCAGAAGTTATAACACTTTGTGTTTCTCTTTACTCGCCATAAATTCGATTCCTCAACACGGCCAAACCATTCGAGATATCAAAAATCCGTCCACAATTTAGCATCCTCAAAGTCTTGACTACATGCACACCAAGTTTGGAGGGGACACGGTGAATTTTCTAGAAGGAGTATTTCACATTCCACAGCAAGCGTTTTCCAAACAACCCATAATAGCCGACTTCCTGTTGGGCTGGCGTAAAACTTGACCAGGGGAAAGTTGTTCGGCACGATGAGATCTATATGTGTACTGAGTTTAATATTAATTCATGCAAGCGTGTTTGATATATGGACCAAGTTTTAGAACCCCCTTCAAGGGGGCGCTGTTGAGCCCCCCAGCCACGCCCGGGTACCAACTTTTGCCCGTCCCTGATGGCAGGGGGTTCTGACTTGTGTGCAAAGTTTCAAGAGTTTTTGAGCATGTTAAGGACCCCAAAAGCCCTTGAAACCTTGATTAACAATATAAAAGCAATAGTCAAATCCCCCCCTCCCCTCACACACACAGAGACACAGAGAGAGGGAGAGAAAATTCTTCAGAAAATCCACATTCAAACCAAAATATCTCTCTTCCTGTTTGTCGTAGATAGTTAATGTCAATTAGAAAGTTGTCCGTCTTGATGAGTGTAGCAACAATGGGTTGTACATTAATATTAATATTAGCTCAAATGATCTATAGGGAATTTTAATAATTAATCATGAATATGATTAATATTTTGTATGTTACAGTTAAATTAATTTATCGCAGCTGAACTAGATTGATATATGAATGATTACCATAACGGGTTATGGTTCGTCATTAATACATCAAATAGTCTTATTTCAGCTCGAAGTAATGGGATAACTTTAATGGAATTAATTTAGTTATCAAACAATCTGTTTGTCCAGCAAACATTGAACGTAAGATTAACTTAATTCTCAAGGAAAATTATCCTTCTTACAAACACGAGAAAGAGTATCTTTTCCAGGCCTTGAAAAGACAACTTTCTATGTTTGTAAAATTAGCTTACTTAAATCGTACCAAGATAAAGCATATAGCTAAGATCGAACATTTCAGGGACTAAGTAACATGGGCAATTAAAACAGAGTCAGTCAAGGACATATGGAATTTAATAATTAGACTAATACTACATCGAAACTACGAGTATACACAGAGTAAATACATATTTACAACAGAAACATACGGATGAAAACATTACAAGACCAAACGGATAACAGATGAGAGAGGGAGAGGATGAAAGGGAGAAAGTGAAACTAAAGTTCGGGATGAGAGAGATCACCGAGATGATCTCTGCATCGCAAAATCACAGGAAATGTAACCTTTTGAGAGACAGCAAGGAATCAAATCACATTAAAAGTTCAATAAACTTATCTTGCAAAATGGTTCTCTTTGTTGCTGAAGAACGCAGAGTTCATGCGTGTGTCCTAAGACCAGCGTGCGTGTGTTTCTTTAAGAAAGCAGGGCTCGTGCTCTCGTGTCTTCTGGTGAGCGCGGTAGCGGGATTTTCGAAAGAGTCTTTCTCTTTGAGTTGAAGTTGTCTGCTGCGTTTGCTTCGTGGAGTCCGAAGACGAAAATAAAGAAAAGACTTAAAGAAAATTGAAAACGCTCCCAAAGGGAGCCATAAGGTCTTCTCGCTGACGAGGCGGGTTCGTGAAAATGCAGGAACAAAACAAGACGAAAGGAAATACAGAACAGAACTCTCAGCGGAACGCGGAGTGTAACCGCTTTTCTAGGGCACAGGAATTTCACTCCTCCCTGGGCTTGAGCCAATTGGAATGCGAAATTCCAGGCGGGAGAAAAGTTCTTTGTCTCACTATGAGTTTGATTTGCATGTTTTATGGCAATCTTAGGATCATGCCATTTCTACGTTAAACAATTATAACTGCAGTAAAATGCATTTTATCATAATTTGGTATCCATATCTTTCCTACGGGTATATGGAGGTTTAATTCAAGACCAAATTTGGTATGTTTAAAAGCTACGGCCTAGAAGTACCTTCTTACTCTGTAAGATAAGTATTAAAAGTTCGATTAACAAACTGGGAATAAGACTAACCTAAAATGTGATGTGCATTTACAAGTGGGAATGAAAATTGGACTTTTAAAAAGACCACATGACATATACCTATGAATTCGCAACAGTGTGCACCTCTGAAACATTATTCCTTTAAGGTTTACAAGAATACAAAAACATATCACAGAGAAGAACAATCGTGGAAAAGAGAAATTACATTCAGGTTTGCATATTTCTTCAATGGTTATACATATAAAATATCTAGGATGAACACTTTAATTCTGCTCCTCTGCCAGAATCTCAGTGAGATTCCTGGGTTGTCGACATTCCGTTAGGACCATAAAATTTTATGGTCTGGGGGGAGTTAGGGTACAAATATAGTGTATCATTCTTAAAATACCCACTTAGAATTCAAAACTACACACTAGGGAATCACACTATAGAATAACACAAAACTAATCAACATGCATAATGGAATTGTATATCAAAAAGAATATCTCTAAGTTCTAAGTTAAATTCAAAGGATGTTTGTGTGTGTGTGGGGGGGGTGATGTCACGTAGCAGGAGAAGGTTTTGTTATCTCTCTGTGGTCCAGAGAGGGGAAGGGGGTTTGGAATGCAAAACTTTGCAAAGTTAAGGGAATATATTGACTGGTTATCTTCCAAGGTGCAATAAAATGTCTCGAAAGTCCATTTGCTCCAGTCTTTCTGGAGCCTGGCGTATGATTTGCAATCTTTGAAGTCAGGAGGTTACAAGCTTCGGTAAGCTTAGCAAAGAACATTTTGGACAGGAATGTGCTTAGAAAAACACAGAGTCCGAATTGGTTAATTCAGAATCAAACGAATGAATGATTCAAATAGCCCAGTCGCTACATGAGAACAATACACATACCAAGTTTTGTTGCTGTTGATAAAACTAACCCCCCCACTTATGACTAAAGGTGGCGCTACTGAGCCATTCCACCACGCCCGTTTCTGAAACTTTGCACATGTCTACGGGCTAATAAATGTGATGTGTCTGTCGAGTTTCATCCAATTTCAAGTATGTTAAGAGTCTCAAAAGCATCAAAAAAGAATAATAAAGTTTGAAGCGTTGCCATGGCAACAGTATTAAAGATATTAAAAATCCTTTCACAGGTCTACATCTGCCGTGTGTTTACATTATACACATAAAGGTTGAAGCAAATCGGGTAAAAATAAGAGGGTGATTTCAAATCATTTTTAAAGTAACACACTTCCTGCTGCCAGTTGGTGGCGCTATAACTTTGACTCAAAATAGTCACATCAATGTGATCGGCCTCTGACAACGAACACACTGCTGAAGTTTCATCAAGATCAGTCAATTTATGCATAAGTTATAACACATTTCCTGTTTCTCTTTTCTCGCCATAAATTCGTTTCCTCGCCACGGCCAAACCGTTCGAGATATCAAAAATCCGTCCGCAATTTAGCATCCTCAATGTTTTGACTTCATGCACACCGAGTTTCGAGGAGATTGGATGAATTCTGTAGGAGGAGTATTTCAAATTCCAGAGCGTACGTTTTTCAAACAACCCATAATAGCTGACTTCCTGTTGGGCGGAGCTAATAACATAGAGTGCGGAAGTTGTTCGGCCTGATGAGATCTATATGTGTACCTAGTTTCCTACTAATACGTTCTTGTATGTGTCCAAGATTTCAGATTGCATTCTAGGTGGCGCTGTTGAGCACCCCTGCCACGCCCGGGTACCAGCTTCAGCTCGGCCCTAATGGCCGCGGGTTCTGACCTGTGTGCAAAGTTTCATGAGTTTTCGAGCATGTTAAAGGCCCCAAAAGCCCCCGAACCCTTGAACAACAATAATAAATATAAATATAGCTGCGAGCAGCGATTACGGGCCCAAGCCGGTGGTACCGCAATCCTGGTGCCTTTAGCTACCTAAAGGCACCAGGGTGGCGGTACCGCCGGCTTTGGCCCTCCATCGCTGCTCGCAGCTATATTTATATATATATATATATATATATATATATATATATATATATATATATATATATATATATATATATATACACATAATTTAACCCTCTAGGCGCCACGGTCGAGTTTACTCGACAAGATGCGGCACTGAATAAAACGGCCGATTTTGTCCAATAGGGTGTCAAATTTCATTCGAACTCCCCTCCACTAGATTGCAGACATGTCATACTTAATCCCAGACTCGAAAAAAAGTCATGCTTCTATACAAAATCTTCGAGCTAGAGCGCATTGAATCAGTGCGAACAAAAGCGGAGCTAGTGTGCGAGTGAGCCGTTTTATCAGAGCAATATTGTCAACGTCAGTGAGTATTTATTATTATATATTTATTTAATATATATTATTATTATATATTATTATTATTATTATTATTGTTATTATTATCTAATGGCATCAATAAAGCTTTCCCGCAATGAAGTGTTGGGTCTTCTATTCGCGGACTCTGATGATGACGGTGATTCTGAAAGTGAAAGTAGCCCTACACCAAGCACAAACGGTGAAACCTTTGCCCAATGTCAGTGGTGGGAACAATGTTTCCCGGGGTCGGAGTGTTCATCGCGAAGTTAGCAGGCGTGTTTGTGTTGTGGGGAACGAGGCGGGAGATTTTTACCGATTTTTACCGCGCTATCCAGCTTTGTCTTCTGACCGTGTGCCTCTCCGCAATCGCGGCGACAGTATTGTGGTGGAGACGGGTATGTTAGACGAGGTGGAAGTATTCATAGGACAGTTAGGGGGTAACGTGGAGGCAGGGTGGGGAGTCGCAATGACAATGACAGTAGTCCGAGCTGTGCACACTCGGCGCGCGCGTGAGGCAGATCTGGCCGCGCCCGCGCTGCTCGTGTGTGACACGGGGCGGTGTGACACGCAGCAGAGGGGCTATTATGCATAGTCTATCGCAAGCTGATGGGAATGCCGGCTTTGTGTGTCATGAATAATATATATGTGCCCCATACATGGAATGAGAGTGCCTACTGTATGTAGTAAATGGAAAATCTCTACAGCAAAAGGCCAACCGCTACATGCAGTTTGTTTCTACCATTTATTAGTAATGATTTACACAGTTTGTTTACTACTTACTATTTACCTGAGCATTTAGTATTGTGCAATATAGCATACAGAAGGTGAGGGACATTTTGGGGGGAAAGAAGTGCTGAATTTTATCATTTAAACATGTGACTTTTCATGAAAATTCTATAATCCAAGATCGCCGCCACCATATGACGTCATAATATGCAAATTAGATGGGGAAATGTAATCCCTACATAAACTTTGGGTCATCCTTAATATTTCTCTAATTTACAGAAAGTCTCTATCTTTTATCACTTTTAAGATATAGCCTTTTGAAATTAAGATGTCAAAATCGAACGGTTTAGGAAAAAACCTCTGGCGCCTAAAGGGTTAAGGGACAAGACACAGATAATTTTACTTGCCTGGCCTGATTAGAACAACGAAAAAATAAAATAAAATAATAAGTAGGGGATCACTAAATCGAGAGAATTATTCTGATTTTATTGTACACTCAAAATATTCCACAACAAATCCTTTAAATGTAATGATATTCAGAACGGAACAAGAATGAAAAATAAAATAAAATAAATAAAAAATAAACTATAAACAAAGCCAAAACGAAAAAATAAATAAAATAAAAAAATCAAATTTCAAGCAATCCATGGCATGATTTATTTATTTTTTGGACTAAAACATTCTGGCTTTTTTTAAACTCAAACATAATTCTTAAATTGAATAATAATAATAATAATAATAATAATAATAATAATAATAATAATAATAATAAAATGGGTTTAGTTCTGATATTTGTATAATTTTATATAGAAATAAATGGTGTATAATTACATTTTTATAAGATATAAAGCTTTTAGTGTTTCCTTTTTTGACATTACTTTAATCCCTCACTATAGCAAAACCGTTTGAGATTTTATTTGTATATTTTATTAAGGCTATACTGAACAGGCTGCGATGTGTGTGTGTGTGTGTGTGTGTGTGTGTGTGTGTGTGTGTGTGTGTGTGTGTGTGTGTGTGTGTGTGTGTGTGTGTGTTTGTGTGTGTGAGTGGCGTGGGCGCGATGGAACAGTGGACACATAAAAACAAACGTCATTATACAGGACGACATTCAAACTGCAAAGTGTTAACTTATATTTGTGTACAGTCACAATAAAACACAACATTGTGCTTTTGTAAAATAATTTCAAGCAAGCCACCCCCTGAAAGGCGCTAATTTTAAAATTAAACTAAAATGCTCATGGCTGCACGGGCATTCATAATGGTGCGCATCCACGACGAGGAACGAGCAGAACAGAGTGAACGTTTTTCAGTTAATTCCTACTTCAATAGGAATTCATTTGAAACGCCCGCTCAATCACTATCAATGTCAGTGCGGACGAACATATTTTACTTTCGTTTTTAAGTTGGCGATTCAAAAGCCCCCAGCGGTGTCACACGTCGATTAACCGGTGGTAAAATATTCTCACTGTCACATACCTAGTATATTTTTATGTAGATACAATAGACCTACCTGATTTTGAACACAAGAGGGCAGTATAGCCCTATGTATGACTTGACTTTTATGGGACTAAATAGTACAATTACTATTTTTAAACTTATAAATAATTATTAAATTGAAAAAAAAAAGAATAAAATGGGTTTGGTTGTGATATTTGAATACTTTTATATAGAAATAAATGGTGTATAATTAAATTTTTAGAAGATGAGGCTTTTAGTGTTTAATTTTTGTACATTACTTTAGTCCCTCACTATAGCAAAACGGTTTGAGATGTTTAATATCCGTTCACAATTTAGCATCTTTAATGTATTTTCATCATTTTTAAAAAGTTTGGTGTGAATAAAATAAGCCAGTTTGGAAGAGTAGCTAAAAACTCAGAGTCTGAAATATCCAAAAAAAATCCACATTCAAACCAAAAAATCTGACTTCATGATGGTCAGAGCTAATGACTTTAAATTAGAAAGTTGTCCGGGTCGATGAGATCAATATATGAACTGAGTTTTTTTACTGTAGTTAAAACTAACCCCCCCACTTTTGTCAAAAGCATGTTGAAAGTGACACACTTCCTGCTGACAGTTGGTGGCGCTATAAACTCTGACTCACAATAGTTACATCCATCTGATCGGCCTCTTACCACGAACACACTGATGAAGTTTCATCAAGATCAGTTAATGTATGCAGAAGTTATTCCACGTGTTTCTCTTTTCTCGCCATAAATTCGATTCCTCGCCACGGCCAAACCGTTCGAGATAACAAAAATCCGTCCGCAATTTAGCATCCTCAAAGTCTTGACTATATGTACACTGAGTCTGGAGGGGACACGGTGAATTGTCTAGGAGGAGTATTTCACATTCCACAGCAAGCGTTTTCCAAACAACCCATAATAGCCGACTTCCTGTTGGGCTGGCGTAAAACTTGACCACGGAAAGTTGTTAGGCCCGATGAGATCTATATGTGTACCGAGTTTCAAATTAATTCATGCATGCGTGTTTGATATATGGACCAAGTTTTAGAACCCCGTTCAAGGGGGCGCTGATGAGCCCCCCTGCCACGCCCGGCTACCAGTTTCAGCCCCGCCCTGATGGCCGCGGGTTCTGACCTGTGTGCAAAGTTTCAAGAGTTTTCGAGCACGTTTAGGGACCCAAAAGCCCCAGAAACCTTGAAAAACAAATGAAAAAGTAAATCTCACTCAACTGACAAATCACCCCCACCCCTCACACACTCAGAGACAGAGAGAGAGAGAAAATTCTCCACAAAATCACATTCAAACCAAAATATCTGACTTTCTGTTGCTTTGAGCTAATAAGTGTAAATTAGAAAGTTGTCCAGCTCGATGAGAACAATATACATACCGATTTTTGTGATTCTAGGAAAAACTAAGCCCCCATTTTTGACTAAAGGTGGCGCTACTGAGCCATTCCACCAGGCCCGTTTCTGAAACTTTGCACATGTCTACTGGATAATAAATGTGATGTGTCTGTCGAGTTTCATGCATTTTCAAGCATGTGAAGAGTCTCAAAAGCATCCGAAAAGAATATTAAAGTTTGATGTGTTGCCACGGCAACAGTATCTAAGATATCAATAATCCTTTCACAGGTCTACATCTGCCGTGTGTCTACATTATACACATAAAGTTTTAAGCAAATCGGGTAAAAATAAGAGGGTGATTTCAAAGCATTTTGAAAGTGACACACTTCCTGTTGCCAGTTGGTGGCGCTATAACTTTGACTCACAATAGTCACATCCTTGTGTTCGGCATCTTACAACGAATACACTGCTGAAGTTTCATCAAGATCAGATAATAGCTGTGTCCCAAAGTGAAGGCTGCGTCCTTCGAAGGCCGTATTTGAAGGCCGATTGCGTCACCGCGGCGAGACGAAACGTCACAGCGGCGCGACGAAGGACGTCCCAATTCAAAGGCTGCATCCTTGGAAGGTCGCATTTGAAGGCCGATTGCGTCACCGCGGCTCGATGAAGGCTGTCCCAATTCAATTCTGCATCCTCCGAAGGCCGTGTTCGAAGGACGGTTGCGTCATCGCGCCGCGACGAAGGCTACCCTGATTCAAAAGCGACGCCAAATGCGCCCTTCGTTTCCCCGTGAAAAGAAGGATACATAAATGGACACTTAGCGGCCTATCCTACCCTATCCTACCCCATAAATCATTGCGCGCCGTTGACGACAGGCCGGCGGCCGAGAGATCGGTGGTGGACAGCAAATTCAAATTTAAATGTAAGTAGCCTGTTATGTTTTCATTTACTCAAATAGCTAGCGAAACCACAGTTAAAGTTTATTATAAACTTCATCTTAACTCCTTCGTCATCATTGCGTGGCTTCATTTGTCAGGTTGTTTTAGGCAAAATGTGTGGTAATAAAGTTATTAGTTTAACGACCTATTTGTAATATTTGCACTTGTCTATCTCACTTGTGTATTAAAAGAAATATCACTCACCCTAAAGCCTAAAACAACCAACCCCCAAATTTGGTTTTTAATGTTGGTCTAAATTGGTCTTGATGTGTCATATTTTGCAGTGTTCACAATGCACTTAAGATTGCACCCCTGTGTTAAGTACCCTTTTCTGCTTTTTTAGAACAATTCAGGAAAAAATGGGTCTGGGGTATGTAACTCCCATACAGGCACAAAATAATATTTATATATATATATATTATTTTGTGCCTGTATGGGAGTTACATTCCCCAGACCCATTTTTATATGGGTATATAATTATATATATATATATATATATATAAGAAATTAATACACACATCTTTGCTGAAATGTATTGTGCTGTTGTATTGTCCTGTTGTTGTTAACAAGCCATGGTTAATTTGCTCTGCCTTAGATTGCACGTGTCCTGGGACAGGAGAGGGTGTGAGTGGGAAACCCACTGCTGAAACTTGGCCCTGGTTTGTCCTCATGGATGAGGTGTTGGGACAGAGGCATTGCACCAACCCCCTGTCCTCATGGCCTCAATCCCTGAGGACAGATCAGGGCCGAGTTCAGCAGTGGGTGCCCAAGAAGAGGAGGAGGCAGGACCAGCACCAGCACCCGCACCAGCACCACGAAGAAGGCGAGACAGAGAGGATGAGTTTTTGGACTTGATTAGAGAAGACATGGGACTGCAGAGGCGAGGAGAGCACTGGAGAGTAGGGAGAGGATGGACAGGCTGTTTTCTCTTCTTGAAAGAATTATTGAGAAATATATATATATATATATTCTTGTTTAACTTTTTTTCACCTATATTTTTTAAAAGGAAAAATATAAAAAAATCTGTACATTTATTTATTTTTATGCAACTTTAAATGTGTAAATAAAAGAGAATTCATTGCTCTGGACATTGTTTATTTTTGTAATGACAGTCATAATTTCTACATGAAACAAATTCTTCTATACCTTTTTTCCCCCCAACTATTTACAACATACGTTAAACATATCAAATTAAACATAAACATTTAAATTTACAGTACATAAAATAAGAAAAATGATGTAGACTTTTATTCAGCTGAGTGGGAGACCCTGGTGTGCTGCTGGACCGGGATGGATCTCCACAATAGAGACCCTGGTAAGGCCTCCTGCTGGTGGGACATCATCTGGGATCATGGTCTCCAGAGTGTTTGACTGCATATTTACACTATCCACTAAGTTGTCTACCAACAGGTTTGCAGGGCTGACTCATGGAATAAATATTGAGATACTTTATTACACTAAAGTACTTTTAATAATCATTAATACCACGTTGGCAAAAAACTACTAGTCATATATTTTAAACCTTAGTTAAGCAATTTTTTTATTATTTTTTTCATTATCTTGCATACTCTAAAGCACTTAAGGTATCAAGAGTAAAAGTAAAGGAATTATGCATTTCTATTACTTGCATGTTGCATTTTACTTCTGAATATTTTCAAGGTTGATACATTTAAACTATATACTTTTGTGTAGTTTAATGTAAAACAATGCATCATGTTGTAAAATAACAGTTTTGTAGTGTTGCTGTCCCGCGGGGGAAAATTACTTCGAGTATTAACGAAGTATGTAGTTCCTTACATACCACCACTGGTTATTTTGAAAATTAAAGTAAGAAAATGTAGGCCTGTTGTCACAATATTAACAAATTGTTGCTAACTACAGCTCCGTCCCATTTCAAAGGGCGCATCTGAAGCGCTCGGACCGGTCTAGCCTACGGAGGATTGTTCTTGTCGCCTAGCAACAGTGACTGACAGCTGCCGATGACGAGCGGAGTAACATTCGCACTGGACTTTTTATATTCAACTGGGTTTTATATTCAAATGGGGTTAAAAACCTGTGTAAATATATTTACCATGGTCCATTTATGTGCATAATAAAAAGAATACATCAAGGTAAGATATAAATGAACATTTGAATCTTCGGCTAAGCCAAAAGTATGACCTGAAACATCCTTAATACCATGTCTTCCAGTAAAATATAAAACATAAAAATGACAATAGCCAATTCTGGCTCCATAGCATATCAAATGAATTGTCAGGATGGCAGCATACTCTCGCACCGTTGCTTGGCGCCTGGAGCGGTAATCGGGAACACCTGGCTGCGCAATTAGGAAATCCTACGGAGGCTACATGGTGCGTCCTTCGGAGGACGCAAAGGCTGCATCCTTGAAGTCTTCAGTCCTTCGAAGGATGCAGCCTTCACATTGGGACACAGCTAATGTATGCAGGAGTTATAACACACTTCCTGTTTTCATTATTCGCCATAAATTCGTTTCCTCGCCACGGCCAAACCGTTCGAGATATCAAAAATCCGTCCGCAATTTAGCATCCTCAATGTCTTGACTTCATGCTGACCGAGTTTGGAGGCGATTGGATCAATTCCCTAGGAGGAGTACATTAAATTCCACAGCATGCGTTTCCAAACAACCCATAATAGCCGACTTCCTGTTGGGCTGGCGTAAAACTTAGAGCACGAAAGTTGTTCGGCCCGATGAGATCTATATGTGTACCGAGTTTCATATTATTACATGCAAGTGTGTTTGATTTATGGACAAGTGTTCGGATCCCGTTCCAGGGGGCGCTGTCGAGCCCCCCTGCCACGCCCGGATACCAGCTTTAGCCCGGCCCTTATGGCCGCGGGTTCTGACCCGTGTGCAAAGTTTCAAGAGTTTTCGAGCATGTTAAGGGCCCCAAAAGTGCCCGGAACCTTGACAAAATAATAATAATAATAATAAATATAGCTGCGAGCAGCGATTACGGGCCCAAGCCGGTGGCACCGCAACCCCGGTGCCTTTAGTTACCTAAAGGCACCGGGGTGGCGGTACCGCCGGCTTTGGCCCTCCATCGCTGCTCGCAGCTATATTTATATATATATATATATATATATATACATACATACATACATACACACACACATATATATATATATATATATATATATATATATATATATATATTACCGTTCAAAAGTTTGGGGTCAGTAAGATTTTTAATGTTTTTAGGAGAAGTCTCTTCTGCTCACCAAGGCTGCATTTATTTGATTAAAAATACAAACAAAAACTGTAATATTGTGAAATATTATTCCAATTTAAAACAGCTGTTTTCAATTTTAAAATATTTTACATAGTAATTAATTTCTGTGATCAAAGTTGAGTTTTCAGCATCATTACTCCAGTCTTCAGTGTCACATGATCCTTCAGAAATCATTCTAATATGATGATTGATGCTCAATAAATATTCATTATTATTTTCAATGTTGAAAACAGTTGTGTACAGATTTTTTTTTCAAAATGCTTTGATGAATGTAAAGTTCAAAAGAACAGCATTTATTTCAAATATAATTTTTTTAACATTATAAATGTCTTTACTGTAACTGTTGATCAGTTTAACTCATCCTTCATAAATAAAAGTATTGATTTATTTTATTTCTTTCCCCCCAAAATAAAATTTAAATTATTACTAACCCCAAACTTTTGAGCGGTAGTGTTATGTTACAAAAGCTTTAGATTTTAGATAAATGCTGTTCTTTTGAACTTTCTATTCATCAAAGACTGTACACAACTGTTTTCGACATTTAAAATAATAATGAATGTTTCTTGAGCATCAATCATCATATTAGAATAATTTCTGAAGGATTATGTGACAGTGACTCCGCTTTGATCACAGGAATAAATAACAGTTTAAAATATATTAAAATAGAAAGCAGCTGTTTTAAATTGGAATAATATTTTACAATATTACTGTTTTTGTTTGTATTTTTAATCAAATAAATGCAGCCTTGGTGAGCAAAAGAAACTTCTCTGTTATGTGCGCGCCACAGACTGCACGCACGTCCGCTTAGAGTTCCGCCTTTTGCGTTCCGTCAATATTACGTTATTAGAAAAATATTTTTTTAGAGAATCGATTTTTTGACATTTGTGAATCGATTCAGAATCGTCCACGTCCGGATCGCGATGCATCTAAGAATCAATTTTTTCTCCCACCGCTAGATTTCATACAACAGGTTAATAAACAGTTACAATTAACCGAATAACCAGTGGGAAAATATCCTCAGACACATACCTAATAAATGTATCTTTAAATAGAATATTGGCCTACCTGGTAAAAAGTTTTATATACTATTTTGATGTGCTTTTGGACACAAGAGGGCAGTATAGCCCTATGTATGACTTGTTTTTGTTTTTTTACTTTACTGTTTTTAATTTTAGAATAAAATTAGAATAAAATTCTTTTTAAAAACAGGATAAAATGGGTTTGGTTGTGATATTTGTATACTTTTATATAGAAATAAATGGTATATAATTACATTTTTATAAGATTTGAGGCTTGTAGTGTTTCCTTTTTGGACATTACTTTAATCCCTCGCCATAGCAAAACCGTTTGAGATATTTATTATCCGTTCACAATTTAGCATATTTAATGTATTTTCATCATGTTGAAAAAGTTTGGTGGGAATAAAATAAATAGTTTAAGAGGAGTGGCTAAAAATTCAGAGGCTGATTTTGCAAAAAAATCCACATTCAGACCAAAATATCTGACTTCCTGATGGCTGGAGCTAATGAAAGTAAATTAGAAAGTTGTCCAGCTTTATAAGAACAATATACAAACAATTTTTTTTTTACTGTAGTTAAAACTTACCCCCCCAGTTTTGTCAAAAGCATGTTGAAAGTGACACACTTCCTGCTGCCAGTTGGTGGCGCTATAACTTTGACTCACAATAGTTACATCCATCTGATCGGCCTCTTACCATGAACACACTGCTGAAGTTTCATCAAGATCAGTTAATGTATGCAGAAGTTATTCCACTTCGTGTTTCTCTTTTCTCGCCATAAATTCGATTCCTCGCCACGGCCAAACCGTTCGAGATATCAAAAATCCGTCCGCAATTTAGCATCCTCAAAGTCTTGACTACATGCACACCGAGTTTGGAGGGGACACAGTGAATTTTCTAGGAGGAGTATTTCACATTCCACAGCAAGCGTTTTCCAAACAACCCATAATAGCCGACTTCCTGTTGGGCTGGCGTAAAACTTGACCAGGACAAAGTTGTTCGGCCCAATGAGATCTATATGTGTACCGAGTTTCATATTAATTCATGCAAGCGTGTTTGATTAATGGACCAAGTTTTCAGACCCCATTCAAGGGGGCGCTGTTGAGCCCCCCTGCCACGCCCGTTTCTGAAACGTTGCACATGTCTACTGGCTAAAAAGTGTGATGTGTCTGTCGAGTTTCATCCAATTTCAAGCATGCTAAGAGTCTCAAAAGCATCCGAAAAAAATATTAAAGTTTGATACGTTGCCACGGCAACAGTATCTAAGATATCAATAATCCTTTCACAGGTCTACATCTGCCGTGTGTCTACATTATACACATAAAGTTTGAAGCAAATCGGGTAAAAATAAGAGGGTGATTTCAAAGCATTTTGAAAGTGACAAACTTCCTGCTGCCAGTTGGTGGCGCTGTAACTTTGACTCACAATAGTTACATCCATGTGATCGGCCTCTTACAACGAACACACTGCTGAAGTTTCATCAAGATCAGTTAATGTATGCAGAAGTTATAACACACTTCCTGTGTCCCATTATTCGCCATAAATTCGTTTCCTCGCCACGGCCAAACCGTTCGAGATATCAAAAATCTGTTCGCAATTTAGCATCCTCAATGTCTTGACTTCATTCACACCGAGATTGGTGGCGATCGGATGAATTCCCTAGGAGGAGTATTTCACATTCCATTGTATGCGTTTTCCAAACAACGTATAATAACCGACTTCCTGTTGGGCTGGTGTAAAACTTAGAGCACGAAAGTTGTTCGGCCCGATGAGATCTATATGTGTACTGAGTTTCATATTATTACATGCAAGCGTGTTTGATTTATGGACCAAGTTTTCAGACACCATTCCAGGGGGCGCTGTCGAGCCCCCGTGCCACACCCGGGTACCAGCTTCAGTCCGGCCCTGATGGCCGCAGGTTCTGACGAGTGTGCAAAATTTCAAGAGTTTTTGAGCATGTTAAGGGCCCCAAAAGTGCCCGAAAGGTTGACAAAATAATAATAATAATAATAAATATAGCTGCGAGCAGCGATTACGGGCCCAAGCCGGTGGCACCGCAACCCCGGTGCCTTTAGTTACCTAAAGGCACCGGGGTGGCGGTACCGCCGGCTTGGGCCCTCCATCGCTGCTCGCAGCTATATTTATATATATATATATATATATATATATATATATATATATACATACATACATACATACACACACATACATATATATGTATATATATATATATATATATATATATATATATATATATATATATATTATTGTTCAAAAGTTTGGGGTCAGTAAGATTTTTAATGTTTTTAGGAGAAGTCTCTTCTGCTCACCAAGGATGCATTTATTGATTAAAAATACAAACAAAAACAGTAATATTGTGAAATATTATTCCAATTTAAAACAGCTGTTTTCAATTTTTAAATATTTTACATAGTAATTCATTTCTGTGATCAAAGTTGAGTTTTCAGCATCATTACTCCAGTCTTCAGTGTCACATGATCCTTCAGAAATCATACTAATATGATGATTGATGCTCAATAAGTATTCATTATTATTTTCAATGTTGAAAACAGTTGTGTACAGATTTTTTTTTTTCAAAATGCTTTGATGAATTTTTAAGTTCAAAAGAACAGCATATATTTCAAATACATATATTTTTAACATTATAAATGTCTTTACTGTAACTGTTGATCAGTTTAACTCATCCTTCATAAATAAAAGTACTGATTTATTTTATTTATTTCCCCCAAAAAGAAAATTTTAATTATTACTAACCCAAAACTTTTGAGCGGTAGTGTTTAACGTTACAAAAGCTTTAGATTTCAGATAAATGCTGTTCTTTTGAACTTTCTATTCATCAAAGACTGTACACAACTGTTTTCAACATTTAAAATAATAATGAATGTTTCTTGAGCATCAATCATCATATTAGAATAATTTCTGAAGGATCATGTGACAGTGACGACTGGAGTAATGATGCTGAAAACTCAGCTTTGATCACAGGAATAAATAACAGTTTAAAATATATTAAAATAGAAAGCAGCAGTTTTAAATTGGAATAATATTTTACAATATTACTGTTTTTGTTTGTATTTTTAATCAAATAAATGCAGCCTTGGTGAGCAGAAGAAACATCTCTGTTATGTGCGCGCCACAGACTGCACGCACGTCTGCTTAGATTTCCGCCTTTTGCCTTCCGTCAATATTACGTTATTAGAAAAATATTTTTTTAGAGAATCGATTTTTTGACATTTGTGAATCGATTCAGAATCGTCCACGTCCGCATCGCGATGCATCTAAGAATAATTTTTTTCTCCCACCCCTAGATTTCATACAACAGGTTAATAAACAGTTACAATTAAGTCACTTACATTTTAGATGCAATGTTGACTGTTTTTGTTCTGTTTCAGCAGCGAAAATAGTTAAACAAAGATCACGGCAGAACCATCACGCATCACGTGTTTTCTCATAACTGAACGATTCAGCATTTTTAACGAATCGGTTGACTCAAAGATTGAATGATCAATCCATAAACATCTGTCTTAATCATGATCGACTCATTCGAACGAATCGTTTGAACGAATGAATCAATGACTCGCTTATTAAGATGGATGCCTGGCGACACCTAATGGCGGTTTAGTGTTGTTTAAAAGCATCATTCTTTCCCACATGTGTGTGATTTGTGTGTGCAACATTATCATTATTTTTCTTTCACTATTATATTAGCGATTTAAAAGCACCCACTCGTGTCACACGTCGATTAACCGGTGGGAAAATATCCTCAGACACATACCTAATAAATGTATATTTAAATACAATATTGGCCTACCTGGTAAAAAGTTTTATATACTATTTTGATGTGCTTTTGGACACAAGAGGGCAGTATAGCCCTATGTTTGCTTTTTTGCTGAACCAAATAGCACTAAATAGCCTGTTTTAACTTTTTCATTCTTCTTGAATTGCAAAAACAGAATAAAATGGGTTTAGTTGTGATATTTGTATTCTTTTATATAGAAATAAATGGTATATAATTACATTTTTAGAAGATTTTTAGTGTTTCCTTTTTGGACATTACTTTAATCCCTCGCCATAGCAAAACCGTTTGAGATATTTATTATCCATTCACAATTTAGCATAATGTAGTTTCATCATGTTGAAAAAGTTTGGTACGAATAAAATAAATAGTTTAAGAGGAGTGGCTAAAAATTCAGAGGCTGATTTTGCAAAAAAATTCACATTCAGACCAAAATATCTGACTTCCTGATGGCCAGAGCTATTGAATGTAAATTAGAAAGTTGTCCGGCTTGATGAGAACAATATACAAACTATTTTTTCTTTACTGTAGTTAAAACTAACCCCCCCACTTTTGTCAAAAGCATGTTGAAAGTGACACACTTCCTGCTGCCAGTTGGTGGCGCTATAACTTTGACTCACAATAGCTACATCCATCTGATCGGCCTCTTACCACGAACACACTGCTGAAGTTTCATCAAGATCAGTTAATGTATGCAGAAGTTATTCCACTTCCGTGTTTCTCTTTTCTCGCCATAAATTCGATTCCTCGCCACAGCCAAACCGTTCGAGATATCAAAAATCCGTCCGCAATTTAGCATCCTCAAAGTCTTGACTACATGCACACCGAGTTTAAAGGGGACATGGTGAATTTTCTAGGAGGAGTATTTCACATTCCACAGCAAGCGTTTTCCAAACAACCCATAATAGCCGACTTCCTGTTGGGCTGGCGTAAAACTTGACCGGGGTAAAGTTGTTCGGCCCGATGAGATCTATATGTGTACCGAGTTTCATATTAATTCATGCGAGCGTGTTTGATATATGGATCAAGTTTTAGAACCCCGTTCAAGGGGGCGCTGTTGAGCCCCCCAGCCACGCCCGGGTACCAGCTTCAGCCCGGCCCTGATGGCCGTGGGTTCTGACCTGTGTGCAAAGTTTCAAGAGTTTTTGAGCACGTTAAGGACCCCAAAAGCCCCTGAAACCTTGATTAACAATATAAAAGCAATAGTCAAATCCCCCCCTCCCCTCACACACACACAGACACAGAGAGAGGGAGAGAAAATTCTTCAGAAAATCCACATTCAAACCAAAATATCTCTCTTCCTGTTGGTCGGAGATGGTTCATGTAAATTAGAAAGTTGTCCGTCTTGATGAGAACAATACACATACCAAGTTTTGTGATTCTAGGAAAAACTAAGCCCCCATTTTTAACTAAAGGTGGCGCTACTGAGCCATTCCACCACGCCCGTTTCTGAAACTTTGCACATGTCTACGGGCTAATAAATGTGATGTGTCTGTTGAGTTTCATGCAATTTCAAGTATGTTAAGAGTCTCAAAAGCATCAAAAAATAATATTAAAGTTTGATGCGTTGCCACGGCAACAGTATCTAAGATATCAATAATCCTTTCACAGGTTTACATCTGCCGTGTGTCTACATTGTACACATAAAGTTTGAAGCAAATCGGGTAAAAATAAGACACTGATTTCAAAGCATTTTGAAAGTGATGTACTTCCTGCTGCCTGTTGGTGGCGCTATAACTTTGACTCACAATAGTCACATCCATGTGATCGGCCTCTTACAACGAACACACTGCTGAAGTTTCATCAAGATCAGTTAATGTATGCAGAAGTTATAACACACTTCCTGTTTCATTTTTTCGCCATAAATTTGTTTCCTCGCCACGGCCAAACCGTTCGAGATATCAAAAATCCGTCCGCAATTTAGCATCCTCAATGTCTTGACTTCATGCACACCGAGTTTGGAGGCGAATCGATGAATTCCCTAGGAGGAGTACATTAAATTCCACAGCATGCGTTTCCAAACAACGCTAAATAGCCAACTTCCTGTTTGGCTGGCGTAAAACTTAGAGCACGAAAGTTGTTCGGCCCGATGAGATCTATATGTGTACCGAGTTTCATATTATTACATGCAAGCGTGTTTGATTTATGGACACGTGTTTGGATCCCGTTCCAGGGGGCGCTGTCGAGCCCCCCTGCCACGCCCGGGTACCAGCTTCAGTCCGGCCCTGATGGCCGCGGGTTCTGACGTGTGTGCAAAATTTCAAGAGTTTTCGAGCATGTTAAGAGCCCCAAAAGTGCCCGAAAGGTTGACAAAATAATAATAATAATAATAATAATAATAATAATAATCCTACCGAAAACAATAGGGCCTTCGCCCTTTCAGGGCTTGGGCCCTAAATATAGCTGCGAGCAGCGATTACGGGCCCAAGCCGGTGGCACCGCAACCCCGGTGCCTTTACCTAAAGGCACCGGGGTGGCGGTACCGCCGGCTTTGGCCCTTCATCGCTGCTCGCAGCTATATTTATATATATATATATATATATATATATATATATATATATATATATATATATGGCTATAATGAACAGGCTGCGATGTCAAGATTGCAATGCTGGAATGTGTGTTTGTGTGTGTGTGTGTGTGTGTGTGTGTGTGTGTGTGTGTGTGTGTGTGTGTGTGTGTGTGTGTGTGTGTGTGTGTGTGTTTGTGTGTGTGCATGTGTGTTCATGTTTTTCTATCCCGGTGGGGACTTCAACCTGAATGCACACAGACTCATGGGGACTCGTGTCACAGTGGGGACCTAAATAGAGGTCCCCATGGGTAAACAAGCTTAGAAATCATACAGAATGAATCTTTTTGGAAATGTAAAAATGCAGAAAGTTTTCTGTAATGGGTAGGTTTAGGGGTAGGGTTAGTGTGAGGAGATAGAATATACAGTTTGTAAAGTATAAAAACCATTAAGTCTATGGAGAGTCCCCACAAAGATAGTAAACCGTGTGTGTGTGTGTGTGTGTGTGTGTGTGTGTGTGTGTGTGTGTGTGTGTGGCGTGGGCGCGATGGAACAGTGGACACATAAAAACATACGTCATTATACAGGACCACATTCAAACTGCAAAGTGTTAACTTATATTTGTGTACTGTCGCAATAAGACACAACATTGTGCTTTTGTAAAATAATTTCAAGCAATCCACCCCCCGAAAGGCGCTAATTTTAAAATTAAACTAAAATGCTCATGGCTGCACGGGCATTCATGGTGCGCATCCACGACAAGGAACGAGCAGAACAGAGTGAACGTTTTTCAGTTTATTCCTACTTCCATAGGAATTCATTTGAAACGCCCGCTCAACCGCTCACCCTGTGGTCTGTGTGAGTCCTAATGCCCCAGTCTAGTGACGGGGACACTATACTGCCAAAAGAGCACCGTCCTTCGGATGAGACGTTAAACCGAGGTCCTGACTCTCTGTGGTCATTAAAAATCCCAGGATGTCCTTCGAAAAAGAGTAGGGGTGTAACCCCGGCATCCTGGCCAAATTTGCCCCTTGGCCTCTATCCATCATGGCCTCCTAATCATCCCCATGTACTGATATACTGATTGGCTTCATCACTGTCTCCTCTCCACCAGTAAGCTGGTGTGTGGTGGGCGTTCTGGCGCAATATGGCTGCCGTCGCATCATCCAAGTGGATGCTGCACATTGGTGGTGGTTGAGGAGATTCCCCCCATCTATGTAAAGCGCTTTGAGGTCTCAGAAAAAGCGCTATATAAATATAACAAATTATTATTATCAACCACTATCAATGTCAGTGCGGACGAAAATATTTTACTTTCATTTTTAATTTTGCGATTCAAAAGCCCCCAGCGGTGTCACACGTCGATTAACCGGTGGTAAAATATTCTCACCGTCACATACCTAGTATATTTTTATGTAGATACAATAGGCCTACCTGATTTTGAACACAAGAGGGCAGTATAGCCCTATGTATGACTTGACTTTTATGAGACTAAATAGTACAATTACTATTTTTAAACTTATAAATAATTATTAAATAAAAAAAAAAAAGAATAAAATGAGTTTGGTTGTGATATTTGTATACTTTTATAGAAATAAATGGTGTATAATTACATTTTTAGAAGATGAGGCTTTTAGTGTTTAATTTTTGTACATTACTTCAGTCCCTCACTATAGCAAAACCATTTGAGATGTTTAATATCCATTCACAATTTAGCATCTTTAATGTATTTTCATCATTTTGAAAAAGTTTGGTGTGAATAAAATAAGCCAGTTTGCAAGAGTAGCTAAAAACTCAGAGTCTGAAATATCCAAAAAATCCACATTCAAACCAAAATATCTGACTTTCTTTTGCTCTGAGCTAATGACTGTTAATTAGAAAGTTGTCCGGCTCGGTGAGACCAATATATATACTCATGTTTGTAACTGTTGGTAAAACTAACCCCCCCACTTTTGTCAAAAGCATGTTGAAAGTGACACACTTCCTGCTGCCAGTTGGTGGCGCTATAACTTTGACTCACAATAGTTACATCCATCTGATCGGCCTCTTACCACAAACACACTGCTGAAGTTTCATCAAGATCAGTTAATGTATGCAGAAGTTATAACACTTCGTGTCTCTCTTTTCTCGCCATAAATTCGTTTCTTCGCCACGGCCAAACCGTTCAAGATATCAAAAATCCGTCCGCAATTTAGCATCCTCAATGCCTTGACTTCACGCTGACCGAGTTTGGAGGCGAATCGATGTATTTCCTAGGAGGAGTACATTAAATTCCACAGCAAGCGTTTCCAAACAACCCTAAATAGCCAACTTCCTGTTGGGCTGGCGTAAAACTTAGAGCACGAAAGTTGTTCGGCCCGATGAGATCTATATGTGTACCGAGTTTCAAATTAATTCATGCAAGGGTGTTTGATATATGGACCAAGTTTTAGAACCCTGTTCAAGGGGGCGCTGTTGAGCCCCCCTGCCACACCCGGCTACCAGATTCAGCCCCGCCCTGATGGCCGCGGATTCTGACCTGTGTGCAAAGTTTCAAGAGTTTTCGAGCACGTTTAGGGACCCAAAAGCCCCAGAAACCTTGAAAAACAAATGAAAAAGTAAAATCTCACTCAACTGACAAATCACCCCCACCCCTCACACACTCCGAGACAGAGAGAGAGAGAAAATTCTCCAAAAAAATCACATTCAAACCAAAATATCTGACTTTCTGTTGCTTTGAGCTATTAAGTGTAAATTAGAAAGTTGTCCGGCTCGATGAGAACAATATACATACCGATTTTTGTGATTCTAGGAAAAACTAAGCCCCCATTTTTGACTAAAGGTGGCGCTACTGAGCCATTCCACCACGCCCATTTTTGAAACTTTGCACATGTCTACTGGCTAATAAGTGTGATGTGTCTGTCGAGTTTCATGCAATTTCAAGTATGTTAAGAGTCTCAAAAGCATCAAAAAACAATAATAAAGTTTGATGCGTTGCCACGGCAACAGTATCTAAGATATCAATAATCCTTTCACAGGTCTACATCTGCCGTGTGTCTACATTATACACATAAAGTTTGAAGCAAATCGGATAAAAATAAGAGGGTGATTTAAAAGCATTTTGAAAGTGACACACTTCCTGCTGCCAGTTGGTGGCGCTATAACTTTGACTCACAATAGTCACATCCATGTGATCGGCCTCTTACAACGAACACACTGCTGAAGTTTCATCAAGATCAGTTAATGTATGCAGAAGTTATAACACACTTCCTGTTTCCATTATTCGCCATAAATTCGTTTCCTCGCCACGGCCAAACCGTTCGAGATATCAAAAATCCCCTGGCAATTTTTCATCCTCAATGCCTTGACTTCATGCACACCGAGTTTGGTGGCGATCGGGTGAATTCCCTAGGAGAAGTGTTTCAAATACCAGACCATGCGTTTCCAAACAACCTTTAATAGCTGACTTCCTGTTGGGCTGGCGTAAAAAGTAAAAGTACGAAAGTTGTTTGGCCCGATGAGATCTATATGTGTATTGAGTTTCATATTATTACATGCAAGCGTGTCTGATTTATGGACCAAGTTTTCGGACCCCGTTCAAGGGGGCGCTGTTGAGCCCCCCTGCCACGCCCGGGTACCAGCTTCAGCCCGGCCCTGATGGCCGCGGGTTCTGACCTGTGTGCAAAGTTTCAAGAGTTTTCGAGCACGTTAAGGGTCTCAAAAGTGCCCGAAAGGTTGACAGAAAAATAATAATAATAATAATAATAATAAATATAGCTGCGAGCAGCGATTACGGGCCCAAGCCGGTGGCACCGCAACCCCGATGCCTTTAGTTACCTAAAGGCACCGGGGTGGCGGTGCCGCCGGCTTGGGCCCTCCATCGCTGCTCGCAGCTATATATATATACAGTGTTGGGTATAGTTACTTTGGAAAGTAGTTAATTAGGTTACAACGTTACCATCAATTAAAAGTAATCAGTTACGTTACAGCGTTATCTATTCATAAAAGTAACGCGTTAGAGTACTCATGCGTTACCAAAAATTAAAAGCCGTTTGCAGCGGCTCACACATGACAGACACAGCCCCCAGCCCCTTTAAATGCACTTAGAAGTCGTGACTCCTGACAATGAATAACGTCAGTCATCCGACTAAATTAACACTGCAGGATAACAATAACAGGAAAGACAGTCAGCAATAGGCTATTCCACATGGCGTTTTATTTATTTATTTATTATCACAGAACATATTAATCAAAATTCGCACCTACCCAGCCCGGGTAGCCTAGGCTACTGTATATGAGCACCATACAAGATAACTCCTGATTTTTTCTTTAAATCTAATGCAGTTATCAAAGTGTATCAAGTGTGCTTACTTGTAAACACAACCTGAGGTAAACAGGCTTGCAGATTTAAATCCATTTAGAAATGAACAACCAGTCAACGATCTAACCGAAATTAACAGCTGCCTGTCAAACAAAAATGATTACAAGCCGAATTTAATTTTTGCCAACTTTTCACCAACGCAGTGTGCATTTTCTTTTCCTTTTCGTTGACAAATTGAACATGATGTGCGTACTTCCATAATCCAAACGCTGTCTTCTCTGCCATCTTGCCGGGAGTTCGAAAAAAAAAAAAAAAAACACACACACACACACACAGGGTCAGAGGCGCATGCAGGGCACAGACGTATCATACACAGCCATTGACTTTACGATCACAGCGCTTCGGCTCCGCTGATATACCCGCAGGTGGCAAAGTAGACCTAAGCCTACTGTCTGACAAAAAGCAGGCTGCAGTCGGGATTTTCCTTTCCTTAAAATAACGGATTACTTTTTAAAAAAAATAACGAAGTTACTGATTACTTAACGCAAGAAACTAACGCGTTAAGTTACACATTTCACGAAAAAGGTAATTAGAGTACTCTAACGCGTTACTTTGTAACGCGTTACCCACAACACTGTATATATATATATATATATATATATATATATATATATATATATATATACAACTGCTCAAAAAAATTAAAGGAACACTTTGAAAACACATCAGATCTCAATGGGGAAAAATATCATGCTGGATATCTATACTAATATGGACTGGGTAATGTGTTATGAACGAAAGGATGCCACATCGTTTGATGGAAATGAAAATAATCAACCTACAGAGGATTGAATTCAAAGACACCCCGGAAATCTAAGTGAAAAAATGATTCAGCAGGCTTGTCAATTTTTCTGAAATTTCATTGCAGCAACTCAAAATGGTTCTCAGTAGTTTGTATGGCCCCCACGTGCTTGTATGCATGCCTGACAACGTCGGAACATGCTCCTACTGAGACGACGGATGGTGTCCTGGGGTATTTCCTCCCAGATCTGGACCAGCGCATCACTGAGCTCCTGGACAGTCTGAGGTGCAACCAGGTGATGTCAGATGGACCGAAACACAATGTCCCAGAGGTGTTCTATTGGATGTAGGTCAGGTGAGCGTGGTGGCCCTTCAATGGTATCATTCCTTCATCCTCCAGCAACTGCCTGCATGCTCTCGCCACATGAGGCCGGGCATTGTTGTGCACCAGGAGGAACCCAGGACCCACTGCACCAGCATAGGGTCTGACAATGGATCCAAGGATTTCATCCCAATACCTAATGGCAGTCAGGGTGCCATTGTCTAGCCTGCAGAGGTCTGTGCGTCCCTCCATGGATATGCCTCCCCAGACCCTCACTGACCCACCACCAAACCGGTCATGCTGAACGATGTTACAGGCAGCATAACATTCTCCACGGCTTCTCCAGACCCTTTCCTGTCTGTCACATGCTCAAGGTGAACCTGCTCTCATTTGTGAAAACCACAGGGCACCAGTGGCGGACCTGCCAATTCTGGTGTTCAATGGGAAATGCCAATCGAGCTCCCTGGTGCTGGGCAGTGAGCACAGGGCCCACTAGAAGACGTCGGGCCCTCAGGCCACCCTCATGAAGTCTGTTTCTGATTGTTTGGTCAGAGACATTCACACCAGTGGCCTGATGGAGGTCATTTTGTAGGGTTCTGGCAGTGTTCATCATGTTCCTCCTCGCACAAAGGAGCAGATACCGGTCCTGCTGATGGGTTAAGGACCTTCTACGGCCCTGTCCAGCTCTCCTAGAGTAGCTGTCTGTCTTCCTGGAATCTCTTCCTGGAATCTCCTCCATGCTCTTGAGACTGTGCTGGGAGACACAGCAAACCTTCTGGCAATGGCACGTATTGATGAGCCATCCTGAAGGAGCTGGACTGCCTGCGCAACCTCTGTAGGGTCCAGGTATCGCCTCATGCTACCAGTAGTGACACTGACCCTAGCCAAATGCAAAACTGGTGAAAAACAGTCTGAAAAGATGAGTAGGGAAAAAATGTCAGTGGCCTCCACCTGTAAAACCATTCCTGTTTTGGGGGTTGTCTCACTGTTGCCCATCTAGTGCACCTGCTGTTAATTTCATTAACACTAAAGCAGCAGAAACTGATTACCAACCCCCTCTGTTACTTAACTGACCAGATCAATATCCCAGGAGTTTAACTGACTTGATGCTATTCTCTGATTAAAAAGTGTTCCCTTTATTTTTTTGAGCAGTATATATATATATATATATATATATATATATATATATATATATATATATATATATATATATATATATATATATATATATACAGTATATATATATAACAAAAGATATATACATTATATATCAGACAAGTAATATTCTCTGTCTTGTCACTTCACAAAAAAATGGTACAAATTGTACTACTGACTATTTAAACAGAGCAGTGTAATTTTGATAAGTTAGGTTGACTATTTTATAATTATATTTTATTAGGGCTATAATGAACAGGCTGCGATGTCAAGATTGCAATGCTGGTGTGTGTGTGTGTGTGTGTGTGTGTGTGTGTGTGTGTGTGTGTGTGTGTGTGTGTCGTGGGCGTGATTGAACAGTGGAGACATAAAAATATACTTTATGGTGCTAACTTTAAAACTGAAATAAAATGCTCACGGCTGCACGGGAATTCATTCCTACTTCCATAGGAATTCATTGAAAAAGCTCGCTCTGCTCCCAACCATAATCAATGTCAGTGCGGACGAACATATTTTACTTTCGTTTTTAAGTTAGCGATTCAAAAGCCCCCAGCGGTGTCACACGTCAATTAACCGGTGGTAAAATTATATTCTCACTGTCACATACATAGTATAGGCCGCCTACCTGAAAGAGAGTTTAGCTTGCCCGACCATAGTAGCCTGATTAGAACGTCAATGACAAAAAAATAACTTGGGAATCACTAAAACGAGAGATTATTCTAATTATATTACATTAATTTTAAGTTGCAATCAACAGTTGATAATAAATGTATTACTGATCAATGGTAACAAGGTTGCGCTGCTGAGGCTCGTGCAGCTTCTCCAGGAGAAACGTAAACAACTGAGCGCAGCACACAAAAAAGAAACCCAGTTAACAACATACTGACTATAAAAATTACAAATATGGAGTTTTTATATATTTTATAACATATGATAAGAGCAACCTCACTTGACGAGTAGGCTGTGTTTCCTATCACGATTGAAAATGCGACATTGATTTCATCAACAGGTTAATAAACAGTTACAATTAAGTCACTTACATTTAAGATGCAATATTGACTGTTTTTGTTCTGTTTCAGCAGCAAAAATAGTTAAACCAAGATCACAGCAGAACAATCGCGCATCTCACAGCAACTTGTTTTCTCATTTCTGAATGATTCAGCATTTTGAACGAATCGGTTGACTCAAAGATTCAATGACCAATCCATAAACATCTGTCTCAATCATGAATGACTCAGTCATTCGAACGAATCGTCTGAACGAATTAATTAATGACTCGCTCATTAAGACGATCGCCTGGCGACACCTAATGGCGGTTTAGTGTTATGTTTAAAAGTATCATTCTTTCCAACGTGTGTGCACCATTATCAATGTCTGTGCGGACGTCTTTACTTTCACTTTTATATTAGCGATTTAAAAGCACCCGCTCGTGTCACACATCGATTAACCAATGGGAAAATATCCTCACAGTCATATACATAATAAATTTATATTTAAATACAATAGGCCTACCTAGTAAAACGTTTTATATACTATTTGGATATCCTTTTGGACACAAGAGGGCAGTATAGCCCTATGTTTGCTTTTTTGTTGAACCAAATAGCACTAAATAGCCTGTTCATAACTTTTTCATACTTCTTGAATTGCAAAAACAGAATAAAATGGGTTTAGTTCTAATATTTGTATAATTTTATATAAAAATAAATGGTGTATAATTACATTTTTAGAAGTTATGAGATGTTTCCTGCTTCCTTTTTGACATTAATTTAATCCCTCGCCATAGCAAAACCGTTTGAGATATTCAATATCCGTTCACAATTTAGCATCTTTAATGTATTTTCATCATGTTGAAAAATTTTGGTGGGAATAAAATAAATATTTTAAGAGGAGTGGCTAAAAATTCAGAGGCTGATTTTGCAAAAAAATCCACATTCAGACCAAAATATCTGACTTCCTCATGGCCGGAGCTAATGAATGTAAATTAGAAAGTTGTCCGGCTTGATGAGAACAATATACAAACTATTTTTTTTACTGTAGTTAAAACTAACCCCCCCACTTTTGTCAAAAGCATGTTGAAAGTGACACACTTCCTGCTGCCAGGTGGTGGCGCTATAACTTTGACTCACAATAGTTACATCCATCTGATCGGCCTCTTACCACAAACACACTGCTGAAGTTTCATCAAGATCAGTTAATGTATGCAGAAGTTATAACACTTCGTGTCTCTCTTTTCTCGCCATAAATTCATTTCCTCGCCACGGCCAAACCGTTCAAGATATCAAAGATCCGTCCGCAATTTAGCATCCTCAATGTCTTGACTTCATGCACACCGAGTTTGGTGGGGATGGGATGAATTTTCTAGGAGGAGTATTTCACATTCCACAGCAAGCATTTTCCAAACAACCCATAATAGCTGACTTCCTGTTGGGCTGGCGTGAAACTTGACAGAGGGAAAGTTGTTCGGCCCGATGAGATCTATATGTGTACAGAGTTTCATATTAATTCATGCAAGCGTGTTTGATATATGGACCAAGTTTTCAGACCCCCTTCAAGGGGGCGCTGTTGAGCCCCCCTGCCACGCCCGTTTCTGAAACTTTTCACATGTCTACTGGCTAATAAATGGGATGTATCTGTCGAGTTTCATCCAATTTCAAGCATGTTAAGAGTCTCAAACGCATCTGAAAAGAATATTAAAGTTTGATGCGTTGCCACGGCAACAGTATCGAAGATATCAATAATCCTTTCACAGGTCTACATCTGCCCTGTGTCTACATTATACACATAAAGTTTGAAGCAAATCGGGTAAACATAAGAGGGTGACTTCAAAGAATTTTGAAAGTGACACTCTTTCTGCTGCCAGTTGGTGGCGCTATAACTTTGACTCACAATAGTCACATCAATGTGATCGGCCTCTGAAAACGAACACACTGCTGAAGTTTTATCAAGATCAGTTAATGTATGCAGAAGTTATAACACACTTCCTGTTTCTCTTTACTCGCCATAAATTCGTTTCCTCGCCACGGCCAAACCGTTCGAGATATCAAAAATCCGTCCGCAATTTAGCATCCTCAATGTCTTGACTTCACGCTGACTGAGTTTGGTGGGGATCGGATGAATTCTGTAGGAGGAGTACATTAAATTCCACAGCATGAGTTTTTCAAACAACGCATAATAGCTGACTTCCTGTTGGGCTGCAATAAAACTTAGAGCACGAAAGTTGTTCGGCCCGATAAGATCTATATGTGTACCGAGTTTCATATTAATTCATGCAAGCGTGTTTGGTATATGGACCAAGTTTTCAGACCGCACTCGGACCCCATTCAAGGGGGCGCTGTCGAGCCCCCCTGCCACGCCCGGGTACCATCTTCAGCCCGGCCCTAATGGCCGCAGCTTCTGACCCGTGTGCAAAGTTTCATGAGTTTTTGAGCACGTTAAAGGCCCCAAAAGCCCCCGAACCCTTGAAGAACAATAATAATAATAATAAATATAGCTGCAAGCAGCAATTACCGGGGCCAAGCAGAATAAGACGACAAGACATGCCAACATGTCTGAAAGTGTCAGACCAACTGCAACAATGAGCAATTATAGACTTTAAAGAGGATTTTATGCAAAATGCCTGAAAAATCATAGAAACAATAATTAAAAATATGATTTTATGGATTATCACTTTCGACCAATAGGTGGCGCAGTTACAAAACTGATGTGATGTGGTCAGAGTGAAGTGACAATGACACATACAAAGTTTGGTGTCAATATGTCAAGGCATTGCAGAGATAAAGCCTGAATAGTGCTATTAGCATCATGCCTCAACTTTGCTGCTGCGCTATACGAAAACGGTTTCGTCTATCGACACGAAATCCATAACTTTTAGTCGGCACGGTCTGGAGATGATACGATTCGATTTTGGTGAAAATCGGACAAACGGTCTAGGAGGAGTTCGAAAAAGTAGGTTTTGACTGAACATCAAGATGGCGGACAGGAAGTTCGGCCAAATAAGGAAAACTTGGTATCTATGTTCTCGGCTTGACCCAAGGAATCTATTAAGACCAGTGGCATTTCAATAGACAGATTTATTCAAAAGTTATTAGCCTTTTTGGAAATTTTGTTATAACTTTTGACCACTAGGTGGCGCTGTTTCGAAATATTTTGAGTACCTTCAGGGGATGGTGCTGAAGGCACATTCTGAGTTTCGTAATATTACACCAATGCATTTGTTTAGTATAGCATTTTATTTCACAAAACTCTATTGAAATCAATGGGAATTTCATGTTTTGTTCTATTATAGCGCCACCAAGAGGCTCAGTCCCACCATTTTTTTTATGTGTCATCAGAGTGAGCCCATACATATATGTGTCAGTTTTGGTGAAAATATCTCAATTTGCTTTAGAGTTATAGACATTTATATGAAAAAACACGTAAAAAATGACTGACACAAGATTTTGTTTGAATTTTACTACCCCTAAACATCAATATTTTCGCATTTGGGCATTGGCGTTTAGCTATCGACCTATGTTTCCAAACTTCTGACGGAGGTTTCGTCTCGATCGGACAATCGGTTTCGAAGATATAGCCAAATGTTTTTTAAGCGCTAAATCACAACGCTACACAAACCGTAAGGCGAAACCTAGCATGTTTGGTATCGTAGGACTCGGCAAGGTTTCAGGATACTAATTAGATGAGTCTCGTGAAAATAAGTCGACCACACCCAAAGTTATAAGCGTTTGAAAAAAAAAATTCACCACTAGGTGGCGCTGTTTCGAAACTTCTCACGCTCCTTCAGGACATTGTGCTGATGACTCATACCAAGTTTCGTAACAATCCGTTCATGCGTTCTTAAAATACAGCATTTTAGCACAAAATTCAAAATGGCCGACAGTCAAAATGGCCGATATGGTAAAATTGGATATCAGTCGACTCGGCCTGTTGCTCTGAATCTAACAAGACCAATTTTATGATTTTTGGACAAATTGTTCAGAAGTTATAAGCAAAAATAGCCATTTTTCATATCTCCGGACCAGTAGGTGGCGCTGCGACGAAACGCAGCATGTTGCCTCAGGTCATGCTTGGGATTACATGTACCAAGTTTGGTCTGAATACGATAAACCGTTGCGGAGATACAGCCTTACGACTGTTTTTGCAAGCACTACGTAAAATTTGTTTGTGCGTTTATCGAAAACGGTTTGACGAATCAATTTGAATTCCATAACTTTTTGTCAGCACTGCCTGAAGATGATCTGGTTCAATTTTCGTGCAAATCGGACAAACCGTCTAGGACGAGTTCGAAAAAGTAGGTTTCTCGAATGATTCAAAATGGCGGCCCTATTTTACTACGGAAAATGAAGTCATGGGATGCAATCGAATCGGCATGAGCTCAGGAATCAGAGGAAAAAATAATTTTGTTGATTGGCCTTACATTTCAAAAGTTATTAGCAAAATAAAAGTGAAACTTTGGACAGTTGGTGGCGCTAGAGGGAATGACTTAGAAACACCAAAATTGGTGTATTTAATGTTGGCACTGTCCTCTATCAGAATGTCAAACCAAAACAACTTTCCCGCAATCGGTACTATGGGCTGCCATAGACGCCAAGTCGGAAGAAAAAAAAGAAGAATAATAATAAATATAGCTGCAAGCAGCCATTACCGGGGCCAAGCAGAATAAGACGACAAGACATGCCAACATGTCTGAAAGTGTCAGACCAACTGCAACAATGAGCAATAAAGACATTTAAAGAGGATTTTAGGCAAAATGCCTGAAAAATCATAGAAACAATAATTAAAAATATGATTTGATGGATTATCACTTTCGACCAATAGGTGGCGCAGTTACAAAACTGATGTGATGTGGTCAGAATGAAGTTACAATGACACATACAAAGTTTGGTGTCAATATTTCAAGGCATTGCAGAGATAAAGCCTTAATTAGTGCTATTAGCATCATGTCTCAACTTTGCTGCTGCGCTATACGAAAACGGTTTCGTCTATCGACACGAAATCCATAACTTTTAGTCGGCACAGTCTGGAGATGATACGATTCGATTTTGGTGAAAATCGGACAAACGGTCTAGGAGGAGTTCGAAAAAGTAGGTTTTGAATGAAAATCAAGATGGCGGACAAGAAGTTTGACCAAATAAGGAAAATTTGGTATATATGTTCTCGGCTTGATCCAAGGAATCTATTAAGACCAGTGGTATTTACATAGGCCGATGTATTCAAAAGTTATTAGCAGTTTTGGAAATGCTATTATAACTTTTGACCACTAGGTGACGCTGTCTCTAAATATTTTGGGTACCTTCAGGGGATGGTGCTGATGGCACATTCTGAGTTTCGTAATATTACACCAATGCATTTGTTAAGTATAGCATTTTATTTCACAAAACTGCATTGAAGTCAATGGGAATTTCATGTTTTGTTCTATTATAGCGCCACCAAGAGGCTCAGTCCCACCATTTTTTTTATGTGTCCTCAGAGTGAGCCCATACATATATGTGTCGATTTTGGTGCAAAAATCTCAATTTGCTTCGGAGTTATAGACATTTATATGAAAAAACACGTAAAAAATGACTGACACATGACTTTGATTGAATATTACTACCCCTAAACATCAATATTTTCGCATTTGGGCATTGGCGTATAGCTATCGACCTATGTTTCCAAACTTCTGACGGTGGTTTCGTCTCGATCGGACAAACGGTTTCGAAGATATAGCCTAATGTTTTTTAAGCGCTAAATCACAACGCTACACAAACCGTAAGGCGAAACCTAGCATGTTTGGTATCGTTGGACTCGGCAACGATTCAGGAGTCTAAGGAGATGAGTTTCGTGAAAATACGTCGACCACACCCAAAGTTATAAGTATTTGAAAGAAAAAAATTCACCACTAGGTGGCGCTGTTTCGAAACTTCTCACACTTCTTCAAGACATCGTGCTGATGACCCATACCAAGATTTGTAACAATCCGTTCATGCGTTGTTAAAATACAGCATTTTAGCACAAAATTCAAAATGGCCGACAGCCAAAATGACCGATATGGTCAAATTGGATATCAGTCGACTCGGCATGTTGCCCTGAATCTAACGAGACCAATTGTATGATTTTTGGACAAACTGTTCAGAAGTTATAAGCAAAAATAGCCATTTTTCATATCTCCGGACCAGTAGGTGGCGCTGCGCCGAAACACAGCATGTAGCCTCAGGTCATGCTTGTGAGTACAAGTACCAAGTTTGGTCTGAATACGATAAACCGTTGCGGAGATACGGCCTTACGACTGTTTTTGCTAGCGCTACGTAAAATGTATTTGTGCGTTTATCGAAAACGGTTTGACGAATCCATTTGAATTCCATAACTTTTTGTCAGCACTACCTGAAGATGATCTGGTTCAATTTTCGTGCAAATCGGACAAACCGTCTAGGACGAGTTCGAAAAAGTAGCTTTTTTTGAAAATTCAAGATGGCGGCCATATTTTTATGACGGCAAATGACGTCATAGGGTGCAATCGAATCGCCATGAGCTCAGGAATCAGAGGAAAAAAGAATTTCGCTGATTGGCCTTACGGTTCAAAAGTTATTAGCAAAATAAAAGTGAAACTTTGGACAGGTGGTGGCGCTAGAGGGAATGACTTAGAAACACCAAAATTGGTGTATTTAATGTTGAGACGGTCCTCTATCAGAATGTCAAACCAAAACAACTTTCCCGCAATCGGTTCTATGGGCTGCCATAGACTCCCATGGCGGAAGAAGAAGAAGAAGAATAAATATAGCTGCAAGCAGCAATTACCGGGGCCAAGCAGAATAAGACGACAAGACATGCCGACATGTCTGAAAGTGTCAGACCAACTGCAACAATGAGCAATTAAAGACATTTAAAGAGGATTTTAGACGAAATGGCTGAAAAATCATAGAAACAGTAATTAAAAATATGATTTAATGGATTATCACTTTCGACAAATAGGTGGCGCAGTTACAAAACTGATGTGATGTGGTCAGAGTGAGGAGACAATGACACATACAAAGTTTGGTGTCAATATGTCAAGGCATTGCAGAGATAAAGCCTGAATAGTGCTATTAGCATCATGCCTCAAATTTGCTGCTGCGCTATACGAAAACGGTTTCGTCAATTGACACGAAATCCATAACTTTTAGTCGGCACAGTCTGGGGATGATACGATTCGATTTTGGTTAAAATCGGACAAACGGTGTGGGAGGAGTTCGAAAAAGTAGGTTTTGAATGAAAATAGCATTTTATCTCACAAAACTGTATTGAAGTCAATGGGAATTTCATGTTTTGTTCTATTATAGCGCCACCAAGAGGCTCAGTCCCACAATTTTTTTTACATGTCCTCAGAGTGAGCCCATACATATGTGTGTCAGTTTTGGTGAAAATATCTCAATTTGCTTTAGAGTTATAAACATTTATATGAAAAAACACGTAAAAAATGACTGACACATGACTTTGTTTGAATTTTACTACCCCTAAACATCAATATTTTCGCATTTGGGCATTGGCGTATAGCTATCGACCTATGTTTTCAAACTTCTGACGGTGGTTTCGTCTCGATCGGACAAGCGGTTTCGAAGATATAGCCTAATGTTTTTTAAGCGCTAAATCACAACGCTACACAAACCGTAAGGCGAAACCTAGCATGTTTGGTATCGTAGGACTCGGCAAGGTTTCAGGAGTCTAATTAGATGAGTCTCGTGAAAATAAGTCGACCGCACCCAAAGTTATAAGCATTTGAAAAAAAAAATTCCCCACTAGGTGGCGCTGTTTCGAAACTTCTCACACTCCTTCAGGACATCGTGCTGATGACCCATGCCAAGTTTCGTAACAATCCGTTCATGCGTTCATAAAATACAGCATTTTAGCACATAATTCAAAATGGCCGACAGTCAAAATGGCCGATATGGTAAAATTGGATATCAGTCGACTCGGCATGTCGCCCTGAATCTAACGAGACCAATTTTATGATTGTTGGACAAACTGTTCAGAAGTTATAAGCAAAAATAGCCATTTTTCATATCTCCGGACCAGTAGGTGGCGCTGTGCCGAAACGCAGCATGTAGCCTCAGGTCATGCTTGTGATGACATGTACCAAGTTTGGTCTGAATACGATAAACCGTTGCAGAGATACAGCCTTACGACTGTTTTTGCAGGCGCTACGTAAAATTTGTTCGTGCGTTTATTGAAAACGGTTTGACGAATCAATTTGAATTCCATAACTTTTGGTCAGCACTGCCTGAAGATGATCTGGTTCAATTTTCGTGCAAATCGGCCAAACCGTCTAGGACGAGTTCGAAAAAGTAGCTTTTTCAGAAAATTAAAAATGGCGGCCATATTTATATGACGGAAAATGACGTCATAGGGTGCAATCGAATCGGCATGAGCTCAGAAATAAGAGGAAAAAAGAATTTTGTTGATTGGCCTTACGGTTCAAAAGTTATTAGCAAAATAAAAGTGAAACTTTGGACAGGTGGTGGCGCTAGAGGGAATGACTTAGAAACACAAAAATTGGTGTATTTAATGTTGGGACTGTCCTCTATCAGAATGTCAAACCAAAACAACTTTCCCGCAATCGGTTCTATGGGCTGCCATAGACGCCCAGTCGGAAGAAGAATAATAATAATAAATATAGCTGCAAGCAGCAATTACCGGGGCCAAGCAGAATAAGACGACAAGACATGCCAACATGTCTGAAAGTGTCAGACCAACTGCAATAATGAGCAATTAAAGACATTTAAAGAGGATTTTAGGCGAAATGGCTGAAAAATCATGTAAAAAGTGATTCAAAATATGATTTAATGGATTGTCACTTTTGACCAAAAGGTGGCGCTGTTAAGAAATTGATGTGGTGTGGTCAGAGTAAGGAGACAGTGACACATACAAAGTTGTGTGTCAATATGTCGAGGCATTGCAGATATAAAGCCTGAATAGTCATTTTGGCATCATGCCTCAACTTTGCTGCTGTGCTATACGAAAACGGTTTCATCAATCGACACGAAATCCATAACTTTTTGTCGGCACAGTCTGGAGATGATACGATTCGATTTTGGTGAAAATCGGACAAACGATCTAGGAGGAGTTCGAAAAAGTAGGTTTTGAATGAAAATCAAGATGGCGGACAGGAAGTTTGGCCAAATAAGGAGAACTTGGTATCTATGTTCTCGGCTTGACCCAAGGAATCTATTAAGACCCGTGGCATTTCAATAGCCAGATTTATTCAAAAGTTATTAGCCTTTTTGGAAATTTTGTTATAACTTTTGACCACTAGGTGGCGCTGTCTTGAAATATTTTGGTTGCCTTCAGGGGATGGTGCTGATGACACAATCTGAGTTTCGTAATATTACACCAATGCATTTGTTTAGTATAGCATTTTATTTCACAAAACTGTATTGAAGTCAATGGGAATTTCATATTTTGTTCAATTATAGCGCCACCAAGAGGCTCAGTCCCACAATTTTTTTTACGTGTCCTCAGAGTGAGCCCATACATATGTGTGTCAATTTTGGTGAAAATATCACAATTCGCTTCGGAGTTATAGACATTTATATGAAAAAACACGAAAAAAATGACTGACACATGACTTTGATTGGAAATTAGTACCCCTAAACATCAATATTTTCGCATTTGGGCATTGGCGTATAGCTATCGACCTATGTTTCCAAACTTCTGACGGTGGTTTCATCTCGATCGGACTAGCGGTTTCAAAGATATAGCCAAATGTTTTTTAAGCGCTAAATCACAACGCTACACAAACCGTAAGGCGAAACCTAGCATGTTTGGTATCATAGGACTCGGCAACGATTCAGGAGTCTAAAAAGATGAGTTTCGTGAAAATAAGTCGAGCACACCCAAAGTTATAAGCATTTGGGAAAAAAAATTCACCACTAGGTGGCGCTGTTTCGAAACTTCTCAGGCTCATTCAGGGCATTGTGCTGATGACCCATACCACGTTTCGTAACAATCCGTTCATGCGTTCATAAAATACAGAATTTTAGCACAAAATTCAAAATGGCCGACAGCCAAAATGACCGATATGGTCAAATTGGATATCAGTCGACTCGGCATGTTGCCCTGAATCTAACGAGACCAATTGTATGATTTTTGGACAAACTGTTCAGAAGTTATAAGCAAAAATAGCCATTTTTCATATCTCCGGACCAGTAGGTGGCGCTGCGCCGAAACACAGCATGTAGCCTCAGGTCATGCTTGTGAGTACAAGTACCAAGTTTGGTCTGAATACGATAAACCGTTGCGGAGATACGGCCTTACGACTGTTTTTGCTAGTGCTACGTAAAATGTATTTGTGCGTTTATCGAAAACGGTTTGACGAATCCATTTGAATTCCATAACTTTTTGTCAGCACTACCTGAAGATGATCTGGTTCAATTTTCGTGCAAATCGGACAAACCGTCTAGGACGAGTTCGAAAAAGTAGCTTTTTTTGAAAATTCAAGATGGCGGCCATATTTTTATGACGGAAAATGACGTCATAGGGTGCAATCGAATCGCCATGAGCTCAGGAATCAGAGAAAAAAAGAATTTCGCTGATTGGCCTTATGGTTCAAAAGTTATTAGCAAAGTAAAAGTGAAACTTTGGACAGGTGGTGGCGCTAGAGGGAATGACTTAGAAACACCAAAATTGGTGTATTTAATGTTGAGACGGTCCTCTATCAGAATTTCAAACCAAAACAACTTTCCCGCAATCGGTTCTATGGGCTGCCATAGACTCCCATGGCGGAAGAATAATAATAATAAATATAGCTGCAAGCAGCAATTACCGGGGCCAAGCAGAATAAGACGACAAGACATGCCAACATGTCTGAAAGTGTCAGACCAACTGCAACAATGAGCAATTAAAGACATTTAAAGAGGATTTTAGGCGAAATGGCTGAAAAATCATGTAAAAAGTGATTCAAAATATGATTTAATGGATTGTCACTTTTGACCAAAAGGTGGCGCTGTTACGAAATTGATGTGGTGTGGTCAGAGTAAGGAGACAGTGACACATACAAAGTTTTGTGTCAATATGTCGAGGCATTGCAGATATAAAGCCTGAATAGTCATTTTGGCATCATGCCTCAACTTTGCTGCTGTGCTATACGAAAACGGTTTCATCAATCGACACGAAATCCATAACTTTTTGTCGGCACAGTCTGGAGATGATACGATTCGATTTTGGTGAAAATCGGACAAACGGTCTAGGAGGAGTTCGAAAAAGTAGGTTTTGAATGAAAATCAAGATGGCGGACAGGAAGTTTGGCCAAATAAGGAAAACTTGGTATCTATGTTCTCGGCTTGACCCAAGGAATCTATTAAGACCCGTGGCATTTCAATAGCCAGATTTATTCAAAAGTTATTAGCCTTTTTGGAAATTTTGTTATAACTTTTGACCACTAGGTGGCGCTGTCTTGAAATATTTTGGTTGCCTTCAGGGGATGGTGCTGATGACACAATCTGAGTTTCGTAATATTACACCAATGCATTTGTTTAGTATAGCATTTTATTTCACAAAACTGTATTGAAGTCAATGGGAATTTCATATTTTGTTCAATTATAGCGCCACCAAGAGGCTCAGTCCCACAATTTTTTTACGTGTCCTCAGAGTGAGCCCATACATATGTGTGTCAATTTTGGTGAAAATATCTCAATTCGCTTCGGAGTTATAGACATTTATATGAAAAAACACGAAAAAAATGACTGACACATGACTTTGATTGGAAATTAGTACCCCTAAACATCAATATTTTCGCATTTGGGCATTGGCGTTTAGCTATCGACCTATGTTTCCAAACTTCTGACGGTGGTTTCGTCTCGATCGGACTAGCGGTTTCAAAGATATAGCCAAATGTTTTTTAAGCGCTAAATCACAACGCTACACAAACCGTAAGGCGAAACCTAGCATGTTTGGTATCGTAGGACTCGGCAAGGTTTCAGGAGACTAACTAGATGAGTCTCGTGAAAATAAGTCGACCACACCCAAAGTTATAAGCGTTTGAAAAAAAAAATTCACCACTAGGTGGCGCTGTTTCGAAACTTCTCACGCTCCTTCAGGACATTGTGCTGATGACCCATACCAAGTTTCATAACAATCCGTTCATGCGTTCTTAAAATACAGCATTTTAGCACAAAATTCAAAATGGCCGACAGTCAAAATGGCCGATATGGTAAAATTGGATATCAGTCAACTCGGCATGCCGCCCTGAATCTAACGAGACCAATTTTATGATTTTTGGACAAACCATTCAGAAGTTATAAGCAAAAATAGCCATTTTTCATATCTCCGGACCAGTAGGTGGCGCTGCGCCGAAACGCAGCATGTTGCCTCAGGTCATGCTTGTGAGTACATGTACCAAGTTTGGTCTGAATACGATAAACCGTTGCGGAGATACAGCCTTACAACTGTTTTTCCTAGCGCTACGTAAAATTTGTTTGTGCGTTTATTGAAAATGGTTAAGCGAATCAACTTGAATTCCATAACTTTTGGTCAGCACGGCCTGAAGATGATCTGGTTCAATTTTCATGCAAATCGGACAAACCGTCTAGGACGAGTTCGAAAAAGTAGGTTTTTCGAAAACTTCAAAATGGCAGCCATATTTTTATGACGGAAAATGACTTCATAGGGTGCAATCGAATCGTCATGAGCTCAGGAATAAGAGTAAAAAAGGATTTTACTGATTGGCCTTACGGTTCAAAAGTTATTAGCAAAATGAAAGTGAAATTTTGGACAGGTGGTGGCGCTAGAGGGAATGACTTAGAAACACCAAAATTGGTGTATTTAATGTTGGCACTGTCCTCTATCAGAATGTCAAATCAAAACAACTTTCCCGCAATCGGCTCTATGGGCTGCCATAGACGCCAAGTCGGAAGAAAAAGAAGAATAATAATAAGAACGAGAACAGATACAATAGGTGCCTCCGCACCTTCGGTGCTTGGCTCCTAAATATAGCTGCAAGCAGCCATTACCGGGGCCAAGCAGAATAAGACGACAAGACATGCCAACATGTCTGAAAGTGTCAGACCAACTGCAACAATGAGCAATAAAGACATTTAAAGAGGATTTTAGGCAAAATGCCTGAAAAATCATAGAAACAATAATTAAAAATATGATTTGATGGATTATCACTTTCGACCAATAGGTGGCGCAGTTACAAAACTGATGTGATGTGGTCAGAATGAAGTTACAATGACACATACAAAGTTTGGTGTCAATATTTCAAGGCATTGCAGAGATAAAGCCTTAATTAGTGCTATTAGCATCATGTCTCAACTTTGCTGCTGCGCTATACGAAAACGGTTTCGTCTATCGACACGAAATCCATAACTTTTAGTCGGCACAGTCTGGAGATGATACGATTCGATTTTGGTGAAAATCGGACAAACGGTCTAGGAGGAGTTCGAAAAAGTAGGTTTTGAATGAAAATCAAGATGGCGGACAAGAAGTTTGACCAAATAAGGAAAATTTGGTATATATGTTCTCGGCTTGATCCAAGGAATCTATTAAGACCAGTGGTATTTACATAGGCCGATGTATTCAAAAGTTATTAGCAGTTTTGGAAATGCTATTATAACTTTTGACCACTAGGTGACGCTGTCTCTAAATATTTTGGGTACCTTCAGGGGATGGTGCTGATGGCACATTCTGAGTTTCGTATTATTACACCAATGCATTTGTTAAGTATAGCATTTTATTTCACAAAACTGCATTGAAGTCAATGGGAATTTCATGTTTTGTTCTATTATAGCGCCACCAAGAGGCTCAGTCCCACCATTTTTTTTATGTGTCCTCAGAGTGAGCCCATACATATATGTGTCGATTTTGGTGCAAAAATCTCAATTTGCTTCGGAGTTATAGACATTTATATGAAAAAACACGTAAAAAATGACTGACACATGACTTTGATTGAATATTACTACCTTTAAACATCAATATTTTCGCATTTGGGCATTGGCGTATAGCTATCGACCTATGTTTCCAAACTTCTGACGGTGGTTTCGTCTCGATCGAACAAACGGTTTCGAAGATATAGCCTAATGTTTTTGAAGCGCTAAATCACAACGCTACACAAACCGTAAGGCGAAACCTAGCATGTTTGGTATCGTTGGACTCGGCAACGATTCAGGAGTCTAAGGAGATGAGTTTCGTGAAAATACGTCGACCACACCCAAAGTTATAAGCATTTGAAAAAAAAAATTCACCACTAGGTGGCGCTGTTTCGAAACTTCTCACACTTCTTCAAGACATCGTGCTGATGACCCATACCAAGATTTGTAACAATCCGTTCATGCGTTGTTAAAATACAGCATTTTAGCACAAAATTCAAAATGGCCGACAGCCAAAATGACCGATATGGTCAAATTGGATATCAGTCGACTCGGCATGTTGCCCTGAATCTAACGAGACCAATTGTATGATTTTTGGACAAACTGTTCAGAAGTTATAAGCAAAAATAGCCATTTTTCATATCTCCGGACCAGTAGGTGGCGCTGCGCCGAAACACAGCATGTAGCCTCAGGTCATGCTTGTGAGTACAAGTACCAAGTTTGGTCTGAATACGATAAACCGTTGCGGAGATACGGCCTTACGACTGTTTTTGCTAGCGCTACGTAAAATGTATTTGTGCGTTTATCGAAAACGGTTTGACGAATCCATTTGAATTCCATAACTTTTTGTCAGCACTACCTGAAGATGATCTGGTTCAATTTTCGTGCAAATCGGACAAACTGTCTAGGACGAGTTCGAAAAAGTAGCTTTTTTTGAAAATTCAAGATGGCGGCCATATTTTTATGACGGCAAATGACGTCATAGGGTGCAATCGAATCGCCATGAGCTCAGGAATCAGAGGAAAAAAGAATTTCGCTGATTGGCCTTACGGTTCAAAAGTTATTAGCAAAATAAAAGTGAAACTTTGGACAGGTGGTGGCGCTAGAGGGAATGACTTAGAAACACCAAAATTGGTGTATTTAATGTTGAGACGGTCCTCTATCAGAATGTCAAACCAAAACAACTTTCCCGCAATCGGTTCTATGGGCTGCCATAGACTCCCATGGCGGAAGAAGAAGAAGAATAATAATAATAATAATAAATATAGCTGCAAGCAGCCATTACCGGGGCCAAGCAGAATAAGACGACAAGACATGCCAACATGTCTGAAAGTGTCAGACCAACTGCAACAATGAGCAATAAAGACATTTAAAGAGGATTTTAGGCAAAATGCCTGAAAAATCATAGAAACAATAATTAAAAATATGATTTGATGGATTATCACTTTCGACCAATAGGTGGCGCAGTTACAAAACTGATGTGATGTGGTCAGAGTGAAGTTACAATGACACATACAAAGTTTGGTGTCAATATTTCAAGGCATTGCAGAGATAAAGCCTTAATTAGTGCTATTAGCATCATGTCTCAACTTTGCTGCTGCGCTATACGAAAACGGTTTCGTCTATCGACACGAAATCCATAACTTTTAGTCGGCACGGTCTGGAGATGATACGATTCGATTTTGGTGAAAATCGGACAAACGGTCTAGGAGGAGTTCGAAAAAGTAGGTTTTGAATGAAAATCAAGATGGCGGACAAGAAGTTTGACCAAATAAGGAAAATTTGGTATATATGTTCTCGGCTTGATCCAAGGAATCTATTAAGACCAGTGGTATTTACATAGGCCGATGTATTCAAAAGTTATTAGCAGTTTTGGAAATGCTATTATAACTTTTGACCACTAGGTGACGCTGTCTCTAAATATTTTGGGTACCTTCAGGGGATGGTGCTGATGGCACATTCTGAGTTTCGTAATATTACACCAATGCATTTGTTAAGTATAGCATTTTATTTCACAAAACTGCATTGAAGTCAATGGGAATTTCATGTTTTGTTCTATTATAGCGCCACCAAGAGGCTCAGTCCCACCATTTTTTTTATGTGTCCTCAGAGTGAGCCCATACATATATGTGTCGATTTTGGTGCAAAAATCTCAATTTGCTTCGGAGTTATAGACATTTATATGAAAAAACACGTAAAAAATGACTGACACATGACTTTGATTGAATATTACTACCCCTAAACATCAATATTTTCGCATTTGGGCATTGGCGAATAGCTATCGACCTATGTTTCCAAACTTCTGACGGTGGTTTCGTCTCGATCGGACAAACGGTTTCGAAGATATAGCCTAATGTTTTTTAAGCGCTAAATCACAACGCTACACAAACCGTAAGGCGAAACCTAGCATGTTTGGTATCGTTGGACTCGGCAACGATTCAGGAGTCTAAGGAGATGAGTTTCGTGAAAATACGTCGACCACACCCAAAGTTATAAGCATTTGAAAAAAAAAATTCACCACTAGGTGGCGCTGTTTCGAAACTTCTCACACTTCTTCAAGACATCGTGCTGATGACCCATACCAAGATTTGTAACAATCCGTTCATGCGTTGTTAAAATACAGCATTTTAGCACAAAATTCAAAATGGCCGACAGCCAAAATGACCGATATGGTCAAATTGGATATCAGTCGACTCGGCATGTTGCCCTGAATATCACGAGACCAATTGTATGATTTTTGGACAAACTGTTCAGAAGTTATAAGCAAAAATAGCCATTTTTCATATCTCCGGACCAGTAGGTGGCGCTGCGCCGAAACACAGCATGTAGCCTCAGGTCATGCTTGTGAGTACAAGTACCAAGTTTGGTCTGAATACGATAAACCGTTGCGGAGATACGGCCTTACGACTGTTTTTGCTAGCGCTACGTAAAATGTATTTGTGCGTTTATCGAAAACGGTTTGACGAATCCATTTGAATTCCATAACTTTTTGTCAGCACTACCTGAAGATGATCTGGTTCAATTTTCGTGCAAATCGGACAAACCGTCTAGGACGAGTTCGAAAAAGTAGCTTTTTTTGAAAATTCAAGATGGCGGCCATATTTTTATGACGGCAAATGACGTCATAGGGTGCAATCGAATCGCCATGAGCTCAGGAATCAGAGGAAAAAAGAATTTCGCTGATTGGCCTTACGGTTCAAAAGTTATTAGCAAAATAAAAGTGAAACTTTGGACAGGTGGTGGCGCTAGAGGGAATGACTTAGAAACACCAAAATTGGTGTATTTAATGTTGAGACGGTCCTCTATCAGAATGTCAAACCAAAACAACTTTCCCGCAATCGGTTCTATGGGCTGCCATAGACTCCCATGGCGGAAGAATAATAATAATAATAAATATAGCTGCAAGCAGCAATTATCGGGGCCAAGCGCAAGCAGACGACAGGATATGCCAACATGGCTGAAGGTGTCAGACCAACTGCAACAATGAGCAATTAAATACATTTAAAGAGGATTTTAGGCGAAATGGCTGAAAAATCATATAAAAAGTCATTCGAAATATGATTTAATGGATTATCACTTTCGACCAATCTGTGGCGCAGTTACAAAAATGATGTGATGTGGTCAGAGTGAAGTGACAATGACACATACAAAGTTTGGTGTCAATATGTCAAGGCATTGCAGAGATAAAGCCTGAATAGTGCTTTTAGCATCATGCCTCAACTTTGCTGCTACGCTATACGAAAACGGTTTCGTCTATAGACACGAAATCCATAACTTTTAGTCAGCACAGTCTGGAGATGATACGATTCGATTTTGGTGAAAATCGGACAAACGGTCTAGGAGGAGTTCGAAAAAGTAGGTTTTGACTGAAAATCAAGATGGCGGACAGGAAGCTAGGCCAAATAAGGAAACCTTGGTATCTATGTTCTCGTCTTGACCCAAGGAATCTATTAAGACCAGTTGCATTACAATAGGCCAACTTATTCAAAAGTTATTAGCAGTTTTGTAAATTTTGTTATAACTTTTGACCACTAGGTGGCACTGTCTCGAAATATTTTGGGTACCTTCAGGGGATGGTGCTGATGGCACATTTTGAGTTTCGTAATATTACACCAATGCATTTGTTTAGTATAGCATTTTATTTCACAAAACTGCATTGAAGTCAATGGGAATTTCATGTTTTGTTCTATTATAGCGCCACCAAGAGGCTGAGTCCCACCATCTTTTTTACATGTCCTCAGAGTGAGCTCATACATATGTGTGTCGATTTTGGTGAAAATATCTCAATTCGCTTCGGAGTTATAGACATTTATATGAAAAAACATGTAAAAAATGACTGACACATGACTTTGTTTGGAATTTACTACCCCTAAACATCAATATTTTCGCATTTGGGCATTGGCGTATAGCTATCGACCTATGTTTCCAAACTTCTGACGGTGGTTTCATCTCGATCGGACTAGCGGTTTCAAAGATATAGCCAAATGTTTTTTAAGCGCTAAATCACAACGCTACACAAACCGTAAGGCGAAACCTAGCATGTTTGGTATCATAGGACTCGGCAACGATTCAGGAGTCTAAAAAGATGAGTTTCGTGAAAATAAGTCGACCACACCCAAAGTTATAAGCATTTGAAAAAAAAATTCACCACTAGGTGGCGCTGTTTCGAAACTTCTCAGGCTCATTCAGGGCATTGTGCTGATGACCCATACCACGTTTCGTAACAATCTGTTCATGCGTTCTTAAAATACAGCATTTTAGCACAAAATTCAAAATGGCCGACAGTCAAAATGGCCGATATGGTAATATTGGATATCAGTCGACTCGGCATGTTACCCTGAATCTAACGAGACCAATTTTATGATTTTTGGACAAACTGTTCAGAAGTTATAAGCAAAAATAGCCATTTTTCATATCTCCGGACCAGTAGGTGGCGCTGCGCCGAAACACAGCATGTAGCCTCAGGTCATGCTTGTGATGACATGTACCAAGTTTGGTCTGAATCCGATAAAGCGTTGCGGAGATACGGCCTTACATCTGTTTTCGCAAGCGCTACGTAAAATGTATTCGTGGGTTTATCGAAAACTGTTAAGCGAATCAACTTGAATTCCATAACTTTTTGTCAGCATGGTCTGTAGATGATCTGGTTCAATTTTCGTGCAAATCGGACAAACCGTCTAGGACGAGTTCGAAAAAGTAGCTTTTTAGATAAATTCAAAATGGCGGCCATATTGTTATGACAGAAATGATGTCATAGGGTGCAATCGAATTGGCATGAGCTCAGGAATCAGAGAGAAAAATAATTGTGTTGATTGGCCTTACGGTTCAAAAGTTATTAGCAAAATAAAAGTGAAACTTTGGACAGGTGGTGGCGCTAGAGGGAATGACTTAGACACACCAAAATTGGTGTATTTAATGTTGGGACTGTCCTCTATCAGAATGTCAAACCAAAACAACTTTCCCGCATTCGGTTCTATGGGCTGCCATAGACTCCCAGTTGGAAGAAGGAAGAATAATAATAAATATAGCTGCAAGCAGCAATTACCGGGGCCAAGCAGAATAAGACGACAAGACATGCCAACATGTCTGAAAGTGTCAGACCAACTGCAACAATGAGCAATTAAAGACATTTAAAGAGGATTTTAGGCGAAATGGCTGAAAAATCATGTAAAAAGTGATTCAAAATATGATTTAATGGATTGTCACTTTTGACCAAAAGGTGGCGCTGTTACGAAATTGATGTGGTGTGGTCAGAGTAAGGAGACAGTGACACATACAAAGTTTTGTGTCAATATGTTGAGGCATTGCAGATATAAAGCCTGAATAGTCATTTTGGCATCATGCCTCAACTTTGCTGCTGTGCTATACGAAAACGGTTTCATCAATCGACACGAAATCCATAACTTTTTGTCGGCACAGTCTGGAGATGATACGATTCGATTTTGGTGAAAATCGGACAAACGGTCTAGGAGGAGTTCGAAAAAGTAGGTTTTGAATGAAAATCAAGATGGCGGACAGGAAGTTTGGCCAAATAAGGAAAACTTGGTATCTATGTTCTCGGCTTGACCCAAGGAATCTATTAAGACCCGTGTCATTTCAATAGCCAGATTTATTCAAAAGTTATTAGCCTTTTTGGAAATTTTGTTATAACTTTTGACCACTAGGTGGCGCTGTCTTGAAATATTTTGGTTGCCTTCAGGGGATGGTGCTGATGACACAATCTGAGTTTCGTAATATTACACCAATGCATTTGTTTAGTATAGCATTTTATTTCACAAAACTGTATTGAAGTCAATGGGAATTTCATATTTTGTTCAATTATAGCGCCACCAAGAGGCTCAGTCCCACAATTTTTTTTACGTGTCCTCAGAGTGAGCCCATACATATGTGTGTCAATTTTGGTGAAAATATCTCAATTCGCTTCGGAGTTATAGACATTTATATGAAAAAACACGAAAAAAATGACTGACACATGACTTTGATTGGAAATTAGTACCCCTAAACATCAATATTTTCGCATTTGGGCATTGGCGTATAGCTATCGACCTATGTTTCCAAACTTCTGACGGTGGTTTCGTCTCGATCGGACTAGCGGTTTCAAAGATATAGCCAAATGTTTTTTAAGCGCTAAATCACAACGCTACACAAACCGTAAGGCAAAACCTAGCATGTTTGGTATCGTAGGACTCGGCAATGATTCAGGAGTCTAAAAAGATGAGTTTCGTGAAAATAAGTCGACCACACCCAAAGTTATAAGCATTTGAAAAAAAAAATTCACCACTAGGTGGCGCTGTTTCGAAACTTCTCAGGCTCATTCAGGGCATTGTGCTGATGACCCATACCACGTTTCGTAACAATCCGTTCATGCGTTCATAAAATACAGAATTTTAGCACAAAATTCAAAATGGCCGACAGCCAAAATGACCGATATGGTCAAATTGGATATCAGTCGACTCGGCATGTTGCCCTGAATCTAACGAGACCAATTGTATGATTTTTGGACAAACTGTTCAGAAGTTATAAGCAAAAATAGCCATTTTTCATATCTCCGGACCAGTAGGTGGCGCTGCGCCGAAACGCAGCATGTAGCCTCAGGTCATGCTTTTGAGTACATGTACCAAGTTTGGTCTGAATACGATAAACCGTTGCGGAGATACAGCCTTACGACTGTTTTTGCTAGGGCTACGTAAAATGTATTCGTGCGTTTATCGAAAACGGTTTGACGAATCAATTTGAATTCCATAACTTTTGGTCAGCACTGCCTGAAGATGATCTGGTTCAATTTTCGTGCAAATCGGACAAACCGTCTAGGACGAGTTCGAAAAAGTAGCTTTTTCAGAAAATTCAAAATGGCGGCCATATTTATATGACGGAAAATGACGTCATAGGGTGCAATCGAATCTGCATGAGCTCAGGAATCAGAGGAAAAAAGAATTTTGTTGATTGGCCTTACGGTTCAAAAGTTATTAGCAAAATAAAAGTGAAACTTTGGACAGGTGGTGGCGCTAGAGGGAATGACTTAGAAACACAAAAATTGGTGTATTTAATGTTGGGACTGTCCTCTATCAGAATGTCAAACCAAAACAACTTTCCCGCAATCGGTTCTATGGGCTGCCATAGACTCCCATGGCGGAAGAAGAAGAAGAAGAAGAAGAAGAAGAAGAATAAGAACGGGAACAGATACAATAGGTGCCTCCGCACCTTCGGTGCTTGGCCCCTAATAAGAACGGGAACAGATACAATAGGTGCCTACGCACCTTCGGTGCTTGGCCCCTAATAATAATAAGAAACGGAACAGATACAATAGGTGCCTCCGCACCTTCGGTGCTTGGCCCCTAATAATAAGAACGCGAACAGAAACAATAGGTGCCTCCGCACCTTCGGTGCTTGGCCCCTAAATATAGCTGCAAGCAGCAATTACCGGGGCCAAGCAGAATAAGACGACAAGACATGCCAACATGTCTGAAAGTGTCAGACCAACTGCAACAATGAGCAATTAAAGACATTTAAAGAGGATTTTAGGCGAAATGGCTGAAAAATCATGTAAAAAGTGATTCAAAATATGATTTAATGGATTGTTACTTTTGACCAAAAGGTGGCGCTGTTACGAAATTGATGTGGTGTGGTCAGAGTAAGGAGACAGTGACACATACAAAGTTTTGTGTCAATATGTCAAGGCATTGCAGATATAAAGCCTGAATAGTCATTTTGGCATCATGCCTCAAATTTGCTGCTGTGCTATACGAAAACGGTTTCATCAATCGACACGAAATCCATAACTTTTTGTAGGCACAGTCTGGAGATGATACGATTCGATTTTGGTGAAAATCGGACAAACGGTCTAGGAGGAGTTCGAAAAAGTAGGTTTTGAATGAAAATCAAGATGGCGGACAGGAAGTTTGGCCAAATAAGGAAAACTTGGTATCTATGTTCTCGGCTTGACCCAAGGAATCTATTAAGACCCGTGGCATTTCAATAGCCAGATTTATTCAAAAGTTATTAGCCTTTTTGGAAATGTTGTTATAACTTTTGACCACTAGGTGGCGCTGTCTTGAAATATTTTGGTTGCCTTCAGGGGATGGTGCTGATGACACAATCTGAGTTTCGTAATATTACACCAATGCATTTGTTTAGTATAGCATTTTATTTCACAAAACTGTATTGAAGTCAATGGGAATTTCATATTTTGTTCAATTATAGCGCCACCAAGAGGCTCAGTCCCACAATTTTTTTTACGTGTCCTCAGAGTGAGCCCATACATATGTGTGTCAATTTTGGTGAAAATATCTCAATTCGCTTCGGAGTTATAGACATTTATATGAAAAAACACGAAAAAAATGACTGACACATGACTTTGATTGGAAATTAGTACCCCTAAACATCAATATTTTCGCATTTGGGCATTGGCGTATAGCTATCGACCTATGTTTCCAAACTTCTGACGGTGGTTTCGTCTCGATCGGACTAGCGGTTTTAAAGATATAGCCAAATGTTTTTTAAGCGCTAAATCACAACGCTACACAAACCGTAAGGCGAAACCTAGCATGTTTGGTATCGTAGGACTCGGCAACGATTCAGTAGTCTAAAAAGATGAGTTTCCTGAAAATAAGTTGACCACACCCAAAGTTATAAGCATTTGAAAAAAAAAATTCACCACTAGGTGGCGCTGTTTCGAAACTTCTCAGGCTTATTCAGGGCATTGTGCTGATGACCCATACCACGTTTCGTAACAATCCGTTCATGCGTTCATAAAATACAGAATTTTAGCACAAAATTCAAAATGGCCGACAGCCAAAATGACCGATATGGTCAAATTGGATATCAGTCGACTCGGCATGTTGCCCTGAATCTAACGAGACCAATTTTATGATTTTTGGACAAACTGTTCAGAAGTTATAAGCAAAAATAGCCATTTTTCATATCTCCGGACCAGTAGGTGGCGCTGCGCTGAAACACAGCATGTTGCCTCAGGTCATGCTTGTGAGTACAAGTACCAAGTTTGGTCTGAATACGATAAACCGTTGCGGAGATACGGCCTTACGACTGTTTTTGCTAGAGCTACGTAAAATGTATTTGTGCGTTTATCGAAAACGGTTTGACGAATCCATTTGAATTCCATAACTTTTTGTCAGCACTACCTGATGATGATCTGGTTCAATTTTCGTGCAAATCGGACAAACCGTCTAGGACGAGTTCGAAAAAGTAGCTTTTTTTGAAAATTCAAGATGGCGGCCATATTTTTATGACGGAAAATGACGTCATAGGGTGCAATCGAATCGCCATGAGCTCAGGAATCAGAGGAAAAAATAATTTTGTTGATTGGCCTTACGGTTCAAAAGTTATTAGCAAAGTAAAAGTGAAACTTTGGACAGGTGGTGGCGCTAGAGGGAATGACTTAGAAACACCAAAATTGGTGTATTTAATGTTGGGACTGTCCTCTATCAGAATGTCAAACCAAAACAACTTTCCCGCAATCGGTTCTATGGGCTGCCATAGACTCCCAGAGCGGAAGAATAATAATAATAAATATAGCTGCAAGCAGCCATTACCGGGGCCAAGCAGAATAAGACGACAAGACATGCCAACATGTCTGAAAGTGTCAGACCAACTGCAACAATGAGCAATAAAGACATTTAAAGAGGATTTTAGGCAAAATGCCTGAAAAATCATAGAAACAATAATTAAAAATATGATTTGATGGATTATCACTTTCGACCAATAGGTGGCGCAGTTAAAAAACTGATGTGATGTGGTCAGAATGAAGTTACAATGACACATACAAAGTTTGGTGTCAATATTTCAAGGCATTGCAGAGATAAAGCCTTAATTAGTGCTATTAGCATCATGTCTCAACTTTGCTGCTGCGCTATACGAAAACGGTTTCGTCTATCGACACGAAATCCATAACTTTTAGTCGGCACAGTCTGGAGATGATACGATTCGATTTTGGTGAAAATCGGACAAACGGTCTAGGAGGAGTTCGAAAAAGTAGGTTTTGAATGAAAATCAAGATGGCGGACAAGAAGTTTGACCAAATAAGGAAAATTTGGTATATATGTTCTCGGCTTGATCCAAGGAATCTATTAAGACCAGTGGTATTTACATAGGCCGATGTATTCAAAAGTTATTAGCAGTTTTGGAAATGCTATTATAACTTTTGACCACTAGGTGACGCTGTCTCTAAATATTTTGGGTACCTTCAGGGGATGGTGCTGATGGCACATTCTGAGTTTCGTAATATTACACCAATGCATTTGTTAAGTATAGCATTTTATTTCACAAAACTGCATTGAAGTCAATGGGAATTTCATGTTTTGTTCTATTATAGCGCCACCAAGAGGCTCAGTCCCACCATTTTTTTTATGTGTCCTCAGAGTGAGCCCATACATATATGTGTCGATTTTGGTGCAAAAATCTCAATTTGCTTCGGAGTTATAGACATTTATATGAAAAAACACGTAAAAAATGACTGACACATGACTTTGATTGAATATTACTACCCCTAAACATCAATATTTTCGCATTTGGGCATTGGCGTATAGCTATCGACCTATGTTTCCAAACTTCTGACGGTGGTTTCGTCTCGATCGGACAAACGGTTTCGAAGATATAGCCTAATGTTTTTTAAGCGCTAAATCACAACGCTACACAAACCGTAAGGCGAAACCTAGCATGTTTGGTATCGTTGGACTCGGCAACGATTCAGGAGTCTAAGGAGATGAGTTTCGTGAAAATACGTCGACCACACCCAAAGTTATAAGCATTTGAAAAAAAAAATTCACCACTAGGTGGCGCTGTTTCGAAACTTCTCACACTTCTTCAAGACATCGTGCTGATGACCCATACCAAGATTTGTAACAATCCGTTCATGCATTGTTAAAATACAGCATTTTAGCACAAAATTCAAAATGGCCGACAGCCAAAATGACCGATATGGTCAAATTGGATATCAGTCGACTCGGCATGTTGCCCTGAATCTAACGAGACCAATTGTATGATTTTTGGACAAACTGTTCAGAAGTTATAAGCAAAAATAGCCATTTTTCATATCTCCGGACCAGTAGGTGGCGCTGCGCCGAAACACAGCATGTAGCCTCAGGTCATGCTTGTGAGTACAAGTACCAAGTTTGGTCTGAATACGATAAACCGTTGCGGAGATACGGCCTTACGACTGTTTTTGCTAGCGCTACGTAAAATGTATTTGTGCGTTTATCGAAAACGGTTTGACGAATCCATTTGAATTCCATAACTTTTTGTCAGCACTACCTGAAGATGATCTGGTTCAATTTTCGTGCAAATCGGACAAACCGTCTAGGACGAGTTCGAAAAAGTAGCTTTTTTTGAAAATTCAAGATGGCGGCCATATTTTTATGACGGCAAATGACGTCATAGGGTGCAATCGAATCGCCATGAGCTCAGGAATCAGAGGAAAAAAGAATTTCGCTGATTGGCCTTACGGTTCAAAAGTTATTAGCAAAATAAAAGTGAAACTTTGGACAGGTGGTGGCGCTAGAGGGAATGACTTAGAAACACCAAAATTGGTGTATTTAATGTTGAGACGGTCCTCTATCAGAATGTCAAACCAAAACAACTTTCCCGCAATCGGTTCTATGGGCTGCCATAGACTCCCATGGCGGAAGAAGAAGAATAATAATAATAATAAATATAGCTGCAAGCAGCAATTACCGGGGCCAAGCAGAATAAGACGACAAGACATGCCAACATGTCTGAAAGTGTCAGACCAACTGCAACAATGAGCAATTAAAGACATTTAAAGAGGATTTTAGGCGAAATGGCTGAAAAATCATGTAAAAAGTGATTCAAAATATGATTTAATGGATTGTCACTTTTGACCAAAAGGTGGCGCTGTTACGAAATTGATGTGGTGTGGTCAGAGTAAGGAGACAGTGACACATACAAAGTTTTGAGTCAATATGTCGAGGCATTGCAGATATAAAGCCTGAATAGTCATTTTGGCATCATGCCTCAACTTTGCTGCTGTGCTATACGAAAACGGTTTCATCAATCGACACGAAATCCATAACTTTTTGTCGGCACAGTCTGGAGATGATACGATTCGATTTTGGTGAAAATCGGACAAACGGTCTAGGAGGAGTTCGAAAAAGTAGGTTTTGAATGAAAATCAAGATGGCGGACAGGAAGTTTGGCCAAATAAGGAAAACTTGGTATCTATGTTCTCGGCTTGACCCAAGGAATCTATTAAGACCCGTGCCATTTCAATAGCCAGATTTATTCAAAAGTTATTAGCCTTTTTGGAAATTTTGTTATAACTTTTGACCACTAGGTGGCGCTGTCTTGAAATATTTTGGTTGCCTTCAGGGGATGGTGCTGATGACACAATCTGAGTTTCGTAATATTACACCAATGCATTTGTTTAGTATAGCATTTTATTTCACAAAACTGTATTGAAGTCAATGGGAATTTCATATTTTGTTCAATTATAGCGCCACCAAGAGGCTCAGTCCCACAATTTTTTTTACGTGTCCTCAGAGTGAGCCCATACATATGTGTGTCAATTTTGGTGAAAATATCTCAATTCGCTTCGGAGTTATAGACATTTATATGAAAAAACACGAAAAAAATGACTGACACATGACTTTGATTGGAAATTAGTACCCCTAAACATCAATATTTTCGCATTTGGGCATTGGCGTATAGCTATCGACCTATGTATCCAAACTTCTGACGGTGGTTTCGTCTCGATCGGACTAGCGGTTTCAAAGATATAGCCAAATGTTTTTTAAGCGCTAAATCACAACGCTACACAAACCGTAAGGCGAAACCTAGCATGTTTGGTATCGTAGGACTCGGCAACGATTCAGGAGTCTAAAAAGATGAGTTTCGTGAAAATAAGTCGACCACACCCAAAGTTATAAGCATTTGAAAAAAAAAATTCACCACTAGGTGGCGCTGTTTCGAAACTTCTCAGGCTCATTCAGGGCATCGTGCTGATGACCCATACCACGTTTCGTAACAATCCGTTCATGCGTTCATAAAATACAGAATTTTAGCACAAAATTCAAAATGGCCGACAGCCAAAATGACCGATATGGCAAAATTGGATATCAGTCGACTCGGCATGTTGCCCTGAATCTAACGAGACCAATTGTATGATTTTTGGACAAACTGTTCAGAAGTTATAAGCAAAAATAGCCATTTTTCATATCTCCGGACCAGTAGGTGGCGCTGCGCCGAAACACAGCATGTAGCCTCAGGTCATGCTTGTGAGTACAAGTACCAAGTTTGGTCTGAGTACGATAAACCGTTGCGGAGATACGGCCTTACGACTGTTTTTGCTAGCGCTACGTAAAATGTATTTGTGCGTTTATCGAAAACGGTTTGACGAATCCATTTGAATTCCATAACTTTTTGTCAGCACTACCTGAAGATGATCTGGTTCAATTTTCGTGCAAATCGGACAAACCGTCTAGGACGAGTTCGAAAAAGTAGCTTTTTTTGAAAATTCAAGATGGCGGCCATATTTTCATGACGGCAAATGACGTCATAGGGTGCAATCGAATCGCCATGAGCTCAGGAATCAGAGAAAAAAAGAATTTCGCTGATTGGCCTTACGGTTCAAAAGTTATTAGCAAAGTAAAAGTGAAACTTTGGACAGGTGGTGGCGCTAGAGGGAATGACTTAGAAACACCAAAATTGGTGTATTTAATGTTGAGACGGTCCTCTATCAGAATGTCAAACCAAAACAACTTTCCCGCAATCGGTTCTATGGGCTGCCATAGACTCCCATGGCGGAAGAATAATAATAATAAATATAGCTGCAAGCAGCCATTACCGGGGCCAAGCAGAATAAGACAAGACATGCCAACATGTCTGAAAGTGTCAGACCAACTGCAACAATGAGCAATAAAGACATTTAAAGAGGATTTTAGGCAAAATGCCTGAAAAATCATAGAAACAATAATTAAAAATATGATTTGATGGATTATCACTTTCGACCAATAGGTGGCGCAGTTACAAAACTGATGTGATGTGGTCAGAATGAAGTTACAATGACACATACAAAGTTTGGTGTCAATATTTCAAGGCATTGCAGAGATAAAGCCTTAATTAGTGCTATTAGCATCATGTCTCAACTTTGCTGCTGCGCTATACGAAAACGGTTTCGTCTATCGACACGAAATCCATAACTTTTAGTCGGCACAGTCTGGAGATGATACGATTCGATTTTGGTGAAAATCGGACAAACGGTCTAGGAGGAGTTCGAAAAAGTAGGTTTTGAATGAAAATCAAGATGGCGGACAAGAAGTTTGACCAAATAAGGAAAATTTGGTATATATGTTCTCGGCTTGATCCAAGGAATCTATTAAGACCAGTGGTATTTACATAGGCCGATGTATTCAAAAGTTATTAGCAGTTTTGGAAATGCTATTATAACTTTTGACCACTAGGTGACGCTGTCTCTAAATATTTTGGGTACCTTCAGGGGATGGTGCTGATGGCACATTCTGAGTTTCGTAATATTACACCAATGCATTTGTTAAGTATAGCATTTTATTTCACAAAACTGCATTGAAGTCAATGGGAATTTCATGTTTTGTTCTATTATAGCGCCACCAAGAGGCTCAGTCCCACCATTTTTTTTATGTGTCCTCAGAGTGAGCCCATACATATATGTGTCGATTTTGGTGCAAAAATCTCAATTTGCTTCGGAGTTATAGACATTTATATGAAAAAACACGTAAAAAATGACTGACACATGACTTTGATTGAATATTACTACCCCTAAACATCAATATTTTCGCATTTGGGCATTGGCGTATAGCTATCGACCTATGTTTCCAAACTTCTGACGGTGGTTTCGTCTCGATCGGACAAATGGTTTCGAAGATATAGCCTAATGTTTTTTAAGCGCTAAATCACAACGCTACACAAACCGTAAGGCGAAACCTAGCATGTTTGGTATCGTTGGACTCGGCAACGATTCAGGAGTCTAAGGAGATGAGTTTCGTGAAAATACGTCGACCACACCCAAAGTTATAAGCATTTGAAAAAAAAAAATTCACCACTAGGTGGCGCTGTTTCGAAACTTCTCACACTTCTTCAAGACATCGTGCTGATGACCCATACCAAGATTTGTAACAATCCGTTCATGCGTTGTTAAAATACAGCATTTTAGCACAAAATTCAAAATGGCCGACAGCCAAAATGACCGATATGGTCAAATTGGATATCAGTCGACTCGGCATGTTGCCCTGAATCTAACGAGACCAATTGTATGATTTTTGGACAAACTGTTCAGAAGTTATAAGCAAAAATAGCCATTTTTCATATCTCCGGACCAGTAGGTGGCGCTGCGCCGAAACACAGCATGTAGCCTCAGGTCATGCTTGTGAGTACAAGTACCAAGTTTGGTCTGAATACGATAAACCGTTGCGGAGATACGGCCTTACGACTGTTTTTGCTAGCGCTACGTAAAATGTATTTGTGCGTTTATCGAAAACGGTTTGACGAATCCATTTGAATTCCATAACTTTTTGTCAGCACTACCTGAAGATGATCTGGTTCAATTTTCGTGCAAATCGGACAAACCGTCTAGGACGAGTTCGAAAAAGTAGCTTTTTTTGAAAATTCAAGATGGCGGCCATATTTTTATGACGGCAAATGACGTCATAGGGTGCAATCGAATCGCCATGAGCTCAGGAATCAGAGGAAAAAAGAATTTCGCTGATTGGCCTTACGGTTCAAAAGTTATTAGCAAAATAAAAGTGAAACTTTGGACAGGTGGTGGCGCTAGAGGGAATGACTTAGAAACACCAAAATTGGTGTATTTAATGTTGAGACGGTCCTCTATCAGAATGTCAAACCAAAACAACTTTCCCGCAATCGGTTCTATGGGCTGCCATAGACTCCCATGGCGGAAGAAGAAGAAGAATAATAATAATAAATATAGCTGCAAGCAGCAATTACCGGGGCCAAGCACAATCAGACGACAAGACATGCCAACATTGCTTAAAGTGTCAGACCAACTGCGACAATGAGCAATTAAATACATTAAAGAGGATTTTAGGCAAATTCCCTGAAAAATCAAAGGAGAAGTAAATAAAAATATGATTTAATGGATTATCACTTTTGACCAATAGGTGGCGCAGTTACAAAACTGATGTGATGTGGTCAGAGTGAAGTGACAATGACACATACAAAGTTTGGTGTCAATATGTCAAGGCATTGCAGAGATAAAGCCTGAATAATGCCTTTAGCATCATGCCTCAACTTTGCTGCTGCGCTATTCGAAAACGGTTTCGTCAATCGACACGAAATCCATAACTTTTAGTCGGCACAGTCTGGAGATGATATGATTCGATTTTGGTGAAAATCGGACAAACGGTGTGGGAGGAGTTCGAAAAAGTAGGTTGTGAATGAAAATAGCATTTTATTTCACAAAACTGTATTGAAGTCAATGGGAATTTCATGTTTTGTTCTGTTATAGCGCCACCAAGAGGCTCAGTCCCACAATTTTTTTTACGTGTCCTCAGAGTGAGCCCATACATATGTGTGTCAGTTTTGGTGAAAATATCTCAATTCGCTTTAGAGTTATAGACATTTATATAAAAAAACACGTAAAAAATGACTGACACATGACTTTGTTTGAATTTTACTACCCCTTACTATCAATATTTTCGCATTTGGGCATTGGCGTATAGCTATCGACCTATGTTTCCAAACTTCTGACGGAGGTTTCGTCTCGATCGGACAATCGGTTTCGAAGATATAGCCAAATGTTTTTTAAGCGCTAAATCACAACGCTACACAAACCGTAAGGCGAAACCTAGCATGTTTGGTATCGTAGGACTCGGCAAGGTTTCAGGAGACTAACTAGATGAGTCTCGTGAAAATAAGTCGACCACACCCAAAGTTATAAGTGTTTGAAAAAAAAAATTCACCACTAGGTGGCGCTGTTTCGAAACTTCTCACGCTCCTTCAGGACATTGTGCTGATGACCCATACCAAGTTTCATAACAATCCGTTCATGCGTTCTTAAAATACAGCATTTTAGCACAAAATTCAAAATGGCCGACAGTCAAAATGGCCGATATGGTAAAATTGGATATCAGTCAACTCGGCATGTCGCCCTGAATCTAACGAGACCAATTTTATGATTTTTGGACAAACCATTCAGAAGTTATAAGCAAAAATAGCCATTTTTTATATCTCCGGACCAGTAGGTGGCGCTGCGCCGAAACGCAGCATGTTGCCTCAGGTCATGCTTGTGAGTACATGTACCAAGTTTGGTCTGAATACGATAAACCTTTGCGGAGATACAGCCTTACGACTGTTTTTGCTAGCGCTACGTAAAAAAATTTTGTGCGTTTATTGAAAATGGTTAAGCGAATCAACTTGAATTCCATAACTTTTGGTCAGCACGGCCTGAAGATGATCTGGTTCAATTTTCATGCAAATCGGACAAACCGTCTAGGACGAGTTCGAAAAAGTAGGTTTTTCGAACACTTCAAAATAGCAGCCATATTTTTATGACGGAAAATGACTTCATAGGGTGCAATCGAATCGTCATGAGCTCAGGAATAAGAGTAAAAAAGGATTTTACTGATTGGCCTTATGGTTCAAAAGTTATTAGCAAAATGAAAGTGAAATTTTGGACAGGTGGTGGCGCTAGAGGGAATGACTTAGAAACACCAAAATTGGTGTATTTAATGTTGGCACTGTCCTCTATCAGAATGTCAAATCAAAACAACTTTCCCGCAATCGGCTCTATGGGCTGCCATAGACGCCAAGTCGGAAGAAAAAGAAGAATAATAATAAGAACGGGAACAGATACAATAGGTGCCTCCGCACCTTCGGTGCTTGGCCCCTAATAAATATAGCTGCAAGCAGCAATTACCGGGGCCAAGCAGAATAAGACGACAAGACATGCCAACATGTCTGAAAGTGTCAGACCAACTGCAACAATGAGCAATTAAAGACATTTAAAGAGGATTTTAGACGAAATGGCTGAAAAATCATAGAAACAGTAATTAAAAATATGATTTAATGGATTATCACTTTCGACAAATAGGTGGCGCAGTTACAAAACTGATGTGATGTGGTCAGAGTGAGGAGACAATGACACATACAAAGTTTGGTGTCAATATGTCAAGGCATTGCAGAGATAAAGCCTTAATTAATGCTATTAGCATCATGCCTCAACTTTGCTGCTGCGCTATACGAAAACGGTTTCGTCTATCGACACGAAATCCATAAATTTTAGTCGGCACGGTCTGGAGATGATACGATTTGATTTTGGTGAAAATCGGACAAACGGTCTAGGAGGAGTTCGAAAAAGTAGGTTTTGAATGAAAATCAAGATGGCGGACAGGAAGTTTGGCCAAATAAGGAAAACTTGGTATCTATGTTCTCGGCTTGACCCAAGGAATGTATTAAGACCAGTGGCATTTCAATAGACAGATTTATTCAAAAGTTATTAGCCTTTTTGGAAATTTTGTTATAACTTTTGACCACTAGGTGGCGCTGTCTTGAAATATTTTGGTTGCCTTCAGGGGATGGTGCTGATGACACAATCTGAGTTTCGTAATATTACACCAATGCATTTGTTTAGTATAGCATTTTATTTCACAAAACTGTATTGAAGTCAATGGGAATTTCATATTTTGTTCAATTATAGCGCCACCAAGAGGCTCAGTCCCACAATTTTTTTTACATGTCCTCAGAGTGAGCCCATACATATGTGTGTCAATTTTGGTGAAAATATCTCAATTCGCTTCGGAGTTATAGACATTTATATGAAAAAACACGGAAAAAATGACTGACACATGACTTTGATTGGAAATTAGTACCCCTAAACATCAATATTTTCGCATTTGGGCATTGGTGTATAGCTATCGACCTATGTTTCCAAACTTCTGACGGTGGTTTCGTCTCGATAGGACTAGTGGTTTCAAAGATATAGCCAAATGTTTTTTAAGCGCTAAATCACAACGCTACACAAACCGTAAGGCGAAACCTAGCATGTTTGGTATCGTAGGACTCGGCAACGATTCAGGAGTCTAAAAAGATGAGTTTCGTGAAAATAAGTCGACCACACCCAAAGTTATAAGCATTTGAAAAAAAAAATTCACCACTAGGTGGCGCTGTTTCGAAACTTCTCAGGCTCATTCAGGGCATTGCGCTGATGACCCATACCACGTTTCGTAACAATCCGTTCATGCGTTCATAAAATACAGCATTTTAGCACAAAATTCAAAATGGCCGACAGTCAAAATGGCCGATATGGTAAAATTGGATATCAGTCAACTCGGCATGTCGCCCTGAATCTAACGAGACCAATTTTATGATTTTTGGACAAACCATTCAGAAGTTATAAGCAAAAATAGCCATTTTTCATATCTCCGGACCAGTAGGTGGCGCTGCGCCGAAACGCAGCATGTTGCCTCAGGTCATGCTTGTGAGTACCTGTACCAAGTTTGGTCTGAATACGATAAACCGTTGCGGAGATACAGCCTTACAACTGTTTTTCCTAGCGCTACTTAAAATTTGTTTGTGCGTTTATTGAAAATGGTTAAGCGAATCAACTTGAATTCCATAACTTTTGGTCAGCACGGCCTGAAGATGATCTGGTTCAATTTTCATGCAAATCGGACAAACCGTCTAGGACGAGTTCGAAAAAGTAGGTTTTTCGAAAACTTCAAAATGGCAGCCATATTTTTATGACGGAAAATGACTTCATAGGGTGCAATCGAATCGTCATGAGCTCAGGAATAAGAGTAAAAAAGGATTTTACTGATTGGCCTTACGGTTCAAAAGTTATTAGCAAAATGAAAGTGAAATTTTGGACAGGTGGTGGCGCTAGAGGGAATGACTTAGAAACACCAAAATTGGTGTATTTAATGTTGGCACTGTCCTCTATCAGAATGTCAAATCAAAACAACTTTCCCGCAATCGGCTCTATGGGCTGCCATAGAAGCCAAGTCGGAAGAAAAAGAAGAATAATAATAAGAACGGGAACAGATACAATAGGTGCCTCCGCACCTTCGGTGCTTGGCCCCTAATAAATATAGCTGCAAGCAGCCATTACCGGGGCCAAGCAGAATAAGACGACAAGACATGCCAACATGTCTGAAAGTGTCAGACCAACTGCAACAATGAGCAATAAAGACATTTAAAGAGGATTTTAGGCAAAATGCCTGAAAAATCATAGAAACAATAATTAAAAATATGATTTGATGGATTATCACTTTCGACCAATAGGTGGCGCAGTTACAAAACTGATGTGATGTGGTCAGAATGAAGTTACAATGACACATACAAAGTTTGGTGTCAATATTTCAAGGCATTGCAGAGATAAAGCCTTAATTAGTGCTATTAGCATCATGTCTCAACTTTGCTGCTGCGCTATACGAAAACGGTTTCGTCTATCGACACGAAATCCATAACTTTTAGTCGGCACAGTCTGGAGATGATACGATTCGATTTTGGTGAAAATCGGACAAACGGTCTAGGAGGAGTTCGAAAAAGTAGGTTTTGAATGAAAATCAAGATGGCGGACAGGAAGTTTGGCCAAATAAGGAAAACTTGGTATCTATGTTCTCGGCTTGACCCAAGGAATCTATTAAGACCCGTGCCATTTCAATAGCCAGATTTATTCAAAAGTTATTAGCCTTTTTGGAAATGTTGTTATAACTTTTGACCACTAGGTGGCGCTGTCTTGAAATATTTTGGTTGCCTTCAGGGGATGGTGCTGATGACACAATCTGAGTTTCGTAATATTACACCAATGCATTTGTTTAGTATAGCATTTTATTTCACAAAACTGTATTGAAGTCAATGGGAATTTCATATTTTGTTCAATTATAGCGCCACCAAGAGGCTCAGTCACACCATTTTTTTTACGTGTCCTCAGAGTGAGCCCATACATATGTGTGTCAATTTTGGTGAAAATATCTCAATTCGCTTCGGAGTTATAGACATTTATATGAAAAAACATGAAAAAAATGACTGACACATGACTTTGATTGGAAATTAGTACCCCTAAACATCAATATTTTCGCATTTGGGCATTGGCATTTTAGCTATCGACCTATGTTTCCAAACTTCTGACGGTGGTTTCGTCTCGATCGGACTAGCGGTTTCAAAGATATAGCCAAATGTTTTTTAAGCGCTAAATCACAACGCTACACAAACCGTAAGGCAAAACCTAGCATGTTTGGTATCGTAGGACTCGGCAACGATTCAGGAGTCTAAAAAGATGAGTTTCGTGAAAATAAGTCGACCACACCCAAAGTTATAAGCATTTGAAAAAAAAAATTCACCACTAGGTGGCGCTGTTTCGAAACTTCTCAGGCTCATTCAGGGCATTGTGCTGATGACCCATACCACGTTTCGTAACAATCCGTTCATGCGTTCATAAAATACAGAATTTTAGCACAAAATTCAAAATGGCCGACAGCCAAAATGACCGATATGGTCAAATTGGATATCAGTCGACTCGGCATGTTGCCCTGAATCTAACGAGACCAATTGTATGATTTTTGGACAAACTGTTCAGAAGTTATAAGCAAAAATAGCCATTTTTCATATCTCCGGACCAGTAGGTGGCGCTGCGCCGAAACACAGCATGTAGCCTCAGGTCATGCTTGTGAGTACAAGTACCAAGTTTGGTCTGAATACGATAAACCGTTGCGGAGATACGGCCTTACGACTGTTTTTGCTAGCGCTACGTAAAATGTATTTGTGCGTTTATCGAAAATGGTTTGACGAATCCATTTGAATTCCATAACTTTTTGTCAGCACTACCTGAAGATGATCTGGTTCAATTTTCGTGCAAATCGGACAAACCGTCTAGGACGAGTTCGAAAAAGTAGCTTTTTTTGAAAATTCAAGATGGCGGCCATATTTTCATGACGGCAAATGACGTCATAGGGTGCAATCGAATCGCCATGAGCTCAGGAATCAGAGAAAAAAAGAATTTCGCTGATTGGCCTTACGGTTCAGAAGTTATTAGCAAAATAAAAGTGAAACTTTGGACAGGTGGTGGCGCTAGAGGGAATGACTTAGAAACACCAAAATTGGTGTATTTAATGTTGAGACGGTCCTCTATCAGAATGTCAAACCAAAACAACTTTCCCGCAATCGGTTCTATGGGCTGCCATAGACTCCCATGGCGGAAGAATAATAATAATAAATATAGCTGCAAGCAGCCATTACCGGGGCCAAGCAGAATAAGACGACAAGACATGCCAACATGTCTGAAAGTGTCAGACCAACTGCAACAATGAGCAATAAAGACATTTAAAGAGGATTTTAGGCAAAATGCCTGAAAAATCATAGAAACAATAATTAAAAATATGATTTGATGGATTATCACTTTCGACCAATAGGTGGCGCAGTTACAAAACTGATGTGATGTGGTCAGAATGAAGTTACAATGACACATACAAAGTTTGGTGTCAATATTTCAAGGCATTGCAGAGATAAAGCCTTAATTAGTGCTATTAGCATCATGTCTCAACTTTGCTGCTGCGCTATACGAAAACGGTTTCGTCTATCGACACGAAATCCATAACTTTTAGTCGGCACAGTCTGGAGATGATACGATTCGATTTTGGTGAAAATCGGACAAACGGTCTAGGAGGAGTTCGAAAAAGTAGGTTTTGAATGAAAATCAAGATGGCGGACAAGAAGTTTGACCAAATAAGGAAAATTTGGTATATATGTTCTCGGCTTGATCCAAGGAATCTATTAAGACCAGTGGTATTTACATAGGCCGATGTATTCAAAAGTTATTAGCAGTTTTGGAAATGCTATTATAACTTTTGACCACTAGGTGACGCTGTCTCTAAATATTTTGGGTACCTTCAGGGGATGGTGCTGATGGCACATTCTGAGTTTCGTAATATTACACCAATGCATTTGTTAAGTATAGCATTTTATTTCACAAAACTGCATTGAAGTCAATGGGAATTTCATGTTTTGTTCTATTATAGCGCCACCAAGAGGCTCAGTCCCACCATTTTTTTTATGTGTCCTCAGAGTGAGCCCATACATATATGTGTCGATTTTGGTGCAAAAATCTCAATTTGCTTCGGAGTTATAGACATTTATATGAAAAAACACGTAAAAAATGACTGACACATGACTTTGATTGAATATTACTACCCCTAAACATCAATATTTTCGCATTTGGGCATTGGCGTATAGCTATCGACCTATGTTTCCAAACTTCTGACGGTGGTTTCGTCTCGATCGGACAAACGGTTTCGAAGATATAGCCTAATGTTTTTTAAGCGCTAAATCACAACGCTACACAAACCGTAAGGCGAAACCTAGCATGTTTGGTATCGTTGGACTCGGCAACGATTCAGGAGTCTAAGGAGATGAGTTTCGTGAAAATACGTCGACCACACCCAAAGTTATAAGCATTTGAAAAAAAAAATTCACCACTAGGTGGCGCTGTTTCGAAACTTCTCACACTTCTTCAAGACATCGTGCTGATGACCCATACCAAGATTTGTAACAATCCGTTCATGCGTTGTTAAAATACAGCATTTTAGCACAAAATTCAAAATGGCCGACAGCCAAAATGACCGATATGGTCAAATTGGATATCAGTCGACTCGGCATGTTGCCCTGAATCTAACGAGACCAATTGTATGATTTTTGGACAAACTGTTCAGAAGTTATAAGCAAAAATAGCCATTTTTCATATCTCCGGACCAGTAGGTGGCGCTGCGCCGAAACACAGCATGTAGCCTGAGGTCATGCTTGTGAGTACAAGTACCAAGATTGGTCTGAATACGATAAACCGTTGCGGAGATACGGCCTTACGACTGTTTTTGCTAGCGCTACGTAAAATGTATTTGTGCGTTTATCGAAAACGGTTTGACGAATCCATTTGAATTCCATAACTTTTTGTCAGCACTACCTGAAGATGATCTGGTTCAATTTTCGTGCAAATCGGACAAACCGTCTAGGACGAGTTCGAAAAAGTAGCTTTTTTTGAAAATTCAAGATGGCGGCCATATTTTTATGACGGCAAATGACGTCATATGGTGCAATCGAATCGCCATGAGCTCAGGAATCAGAGGAAAAAAGAATTTCGCTGATTGGCCTTACGGTTCAAAAGTTATTAGCAAAATAAAAGTGAAACTTTGGACAGGTGGTGGCGCTAGAGGGAATGACTTAGAAACACCAAAATTGGTGTATTTAATGTTGAGACGGTCCTCTATCAGAATGTCAAACCAAAACAACTTTCCCGCAATCGGTTCTATGGGCTGCCATAGACTCCCATGGCGGAAGAATAATAATAATAATAATAATAATAATAATAATAAGAAACGGAACAGATACAATAGGTGCCTCCGCACCTTCGGTGCTTGGCCCCTAATAATAATAAATATAGCTGCAAGCAGCAATTACCGGGGCCAAGCACAATCAGACGACAAGACATGCCAACATTGCTTAAAGTGTCAGACCAACTGCGACAATGAGCAATTAAAGACATTAAAGAGGATTTTAGGCAAAATGCCTGAAAAATCATAGAAACAGTAAATAAAAATATGATTTAATGGATTATCACTTTTGACCAATAGGTGGCGCAGTTACAAAACTGATGTGATGTGGTCAGAGTGAAGTGACAATGACACATACAAAGTTTGGTGTCAATATGTCAAGGCATTGCAGAGATAAAGCCTGAATAATGCCTTTAGCATCATGCCTCAACTTTGCTGCTGCGCTATTCGAAAATGGTTTCGTCAATCGACACGAAATCCATAACTTTTAGTCGGCACAGTCTGGAGATGATATGATTCGATTTTGGTGAAAATCGGACAAACGGTGTGGGAGGAGTTCGAAAAAGTAGGTTGTGAATGAAAATAGCATTTTATTTCACAAAACTGTATTGAAGTCAATGGGAATTTCATGTTTTGTTCTGTTATAGCGCCACCAAGAGGCTCAGTCCCACAATTTTTTTTACGTGTCCTCAGAGTGAGCCCATACATATGTGTGTCAGTTTTGGTGAAAATATCTCAATTCGCTTTAGAGTTATAGACATTTATATAAAAAAACACGTAAAAAATGACTGACACATGACTTTGTTTGAATTTTACTACCCCTTACTATCAATATTTTCGCATTTGGGCATTGGCGTATAGCTATCGACCTATGTTTTCAAACTTCTGACGGAGGTTTCGTCTCGATCGGACAATCGGTTTCGAAGATATAGCCAAATGTTTTTTAAGCGCTAAATCACAACGCTACACAAACCGTAAGGCAAAACCGAGCATGTTTGGTATCGTAGGACTCGGCAAGGTTTCAGGAGACTAATTAGATGAGTCTCGTGAAAATAAGTCGACCACACCCAAAGTTATAAGCGTTTGAAAAAAAAAATTCACCACAAGGTGGCACTGTTTCGAAACTTCTCACGCTCCTTCAGGACATTGTGCTGATGACCCATACCGAGTTTCGTAACAATCCGTTCATGCGTTCTTAAAATACAGCATTTTAGCACAAAATTCAAAATGGCCGACAGTCAAAATGGCCGATATGGTAAAATTGGATATCAGTCGACTCGGCATGTTGCCCTGAATCTAACGAGACCAATTTTATGATTTTTGGACAAACTGTTCAGAAGTTATAAGCAAAAATAGCCATTTTTCATATCTCCGGACCAGTAGGTGGCGCTGAGCCGAAACGCAGCATGTAGCCTCAGGTCATGCTTGTGATGACATGTACCAAGTTTGGTCTGACTACGATAAACCGTTGTGGAGATACAGCCTTACGACTGTTTTTGCAGGCGCTACGTAAAATTTGTTCGAGCGTTTATTGAAAACGGTTTGACGAATCAATTTGAATTCCATAACTTTTGGTCAGCACTGCCTGAAGATGATCTGGTTCAATTTTCGTGCAAATCGGACAAACCGTCTAGGACGAGTTCGAAAAAGTAGATTTTTCAGAAAATAAAAAATGGCGGCCATATTTATATGACGGAAAATGACGTCATAGGGTGCAATCGAATCGGCATGAGCTCAGGAATCAGAGGAAAAAAGAATTTTGTTGATTGGCCTTACGGTTCAAAAGTTATTAGCAAAATAAAAGTGAAACTTTGGACAGGTGGTGGCGCTAGAGGGAATGACTTAGAAACACAAAAATTGGTGTATTTAATGTTGGGACTGTCCTCTATCAGAATGTCAAACCAAAACAACTTTCCCGCAATCGGTTCTATGGGCTGCCATAGACGCCAAGTCGGAAGAAAAAGAAGAATAATAATAAGAACGGGAACAGATACAATAGGTGCCTCCGCACCTTCGGTGCTTGGCCCCTAATAATAAGAACCGGAACAAACACAATAGGTGCCTCCGCACCTTCGGTGCTTGGCCCCTAAATATAGCTGCAAGCAGCAATTACCGGGGCCAAGCAGAATAAGACGACAAGACATGCCAACATGTCTGAAAGTGTCAGACCAACTGCAACAATGAGCAATTAAAGACATTTAAAGAGGATTTTAGGCGAAATGGCTGAAAAATCATGTAAAAAGTGATTCAAAATATGATTTAATGGATTGTCACTTTTGACCAAAAGGTGGCGCTGTTACGAAATTGATGTGGTGTGGTCAGAGTAAGGAGACAGTGACACATACAAAGTTTTGTGTCAATATGTCGAGGCATTGCAGATATAAAGCCTGAATAGTCATTTTGGCATCATGCCTCAACTTTGCTGCTGTGCTATACGAAAACGGTTTCATCAATCGACACGAAATCCATAACTTTTTGTCGGCACAGTCTGGAGATGATACGATTCGATTTTGGTGAAAATCGGACAAACGGTCTAGGAGGAGTTCGAAAAAGTAGGTTTTGAATGAAAATCAAGATGGCGGACAGGAAGTTTGGCCAAATAAGGAAAACTTGGTATCTATGTTCTCGGCTTGACCCAAGGAATCTATTAAGACCCGTGCCATTTCAATAGCCAGATTTATTCAAAAGTTATTAGCCTTTTTGGAAATTTTGTTATAACTTTTGACCACTAGGTGGCGCTGTCTTGAAATATTTTGGTTGCCTTCAGGGGATGGTGCTGATGACACAATCTGAGTTTCGTAATATTACACCAATGCATTTGTTTAGTATAGCATTTTATTTCACAAAACTGTATTGAAGTCAATGGGAATTTCATATTTTGTTCAATTATAGCGCCACCAAGAGGCTCAGTCCCACAATTTTTTTTACGTGTCCTCAGAGTGAGCCCATACATATGTGTGTCAATTTTGGTGAAAATATCTCAATTCGCTTCGGAGTTATAGACATTTATATGAAAAAACACGAAAAAAATGACTGACACATGACTTTGATTGGAAATTAGTACCCCTAAACATCAATATTTTCGCATTTGGGCATTGGCGTATAGCTATCGACCTATGTTTCCAAACTTCTGACGGTGGTTTCGTCTCGATCGGACTAGCGGTTTCAAAGATATAGCCAAATGTTTTTTAAGCGCTAAATCACAACGCTACACAAACCGTAAGGCGAAACCTAGCATGTTTGGTATCGTAGGACTCGGCAAAGATTCAGGAGTCTAAAAAGATGAGTTTCCTGAAAATAAGTTGACCACACCCAAAGTTATAAGCATTTGAAAAAAAAAATTCACCACTAGGTGGCGCTGTTTCGAAACTTCTCAGGCTCATTCAGGGCATTGTGCTGATGACCCATACCACGTTTCGTAACAATCCGTTCATGCATTCATAAAATACAGAATTTTAGCACAAAATTCAAAATGGCCGACAGCCAAAATGACCGATATGGTCAAATTGGATATCAGTCGACTCGGCATGTTGCCCTGAATCTAACGAGACCAATTTTATGATTTTTGGACAAACTGTTCAGAAGTTATAAGCAAAAATAGCCATTTTTCATATCTCCGGACCAGTAGGTGGCGCTGCGCTGAAACACAGCATGTTTCCTCAGGTCATGCTTGTGAGTACAAGTACCAAGTTTGGTCTGAATACGATAAACCGTTGCGGAGATACGGCCTTACGACTGTTTTTGCTAGCGCTACGTAAAATATATTTGTGCGTTTATCGAAAACGGTTTGACGAATCAATTTGAATTCCATAACTTTTTGTCAGCACTACCTGAAGATGATCTGGTTCAATTTTCGTGCAAATCGGACAAACCGTCTAGGACGAGTTCGAAAAAGTAGCTTTTTTTGAAAATTCAAGATGGCGGCCATATTTTTATGACGGAAAATGACGTCATAGGGTGCAATCGAATCGCCATGAGCTCAGGAATCAGAGGAAAAAATAATTTTGTTGATTGGCCTTACATTTCAAAAGTTATTAGCAAAATAAAAGTGAAATTTTAGACAGTTGGTGGCGCTAGAGGGAATGACTTAGAAACACCAAAATTGGTGTATTTAATGTTGGGACTGTCCTCTATCAGAATGTCAAACCAAAACAACTTTCCCGCAATCGGTACTATGGGCTGCCATAGACGCCAAGTCGGAAGAAAAAAAAGAAGAATAATAATAAATATAGCTGCAAGCAGCAATTACCGGGGCCAAGCAGAATAAGACGACAAGACATGCCGACATGTCTGAAAGTGTCAGACCAACTGCAACAATGAGCAATTAAAGACATTTAAAGAGGATTTTAGACGAAATGGCTGAAAAATCATAGAAACAGTAATTAAAAATATGATTTAATGGATTATCACTTTCGACAAATAGGTGGCGCAGTTACAAAACTGATGTGATGTGGTCAGAGTGAGGAGACAATGACACATACAAAGTTTGGTGTCAATATGTCAAGGCATTGCAGAGATAAAGCCTGAATAGTGCTATTAGCATCATGCCTCAAATTTGCTGCTGCGCTATACGAAAACGGTTTCGTCAATTGACACGAAATCCATAACTTTTAGTCGGCACAGTCTGGGGATGATACGATTCGATTTTGGTGAAAATCGGACAAACGGTGTGGGAGGAGTTCGAAAAAGTAGGTTTTGAATGAAAATAGCATTTTATATCACAAAACTGTATTGAAGTCAATGGGAATTTCATGTTTTGTTCTATTATAGCGCCACCGAGAGGCTCAGTCCCACAATTTTTTTTACGTGTCCTCAGAGTGAGCCCATACATATGTGTGTCAGTTTTGGTGAAAATATCTCAATTTGCTTTAGAGTTATAGACATTTATATGAAAAAACACGTAAAAAATGACTGACACAAGACTTTGTTTGAATTTTACTACCCCTAAACATCAATATTTTCGCATTTGGGCATTGGCATATAGCTATCGACCTATGTTTCCAAACTTCTGACGGAGGTTTCGTCTCGATCGGACAATCGGTTTCGAAGATATAGCCAAATGTTTTTTAAGCGCTAAATCACAACGCTACACAAACTGTAAGGCAAAACCTAGCATGTTTGGTATCGTAGGACTCGGCAAGGTTCCAGGATACTAATTAGATGAGTCTCGTGAAAATAAGTTGACCACACCCAAAGTTATAAGCGTTTGAAAAAAAAAATTCACCACAAGGTGGCGCTGTTTCGAAACTTCTCACGCTCCTTCAGGACATTGTGCTGATGACCCATACCAAGTTTCGTAACAATCCGTTCATGCGTTCTTAAAATACAGCATTTTAGCACAAAATTCAAAATGGCCGACAGTCAAAATGGCCGATATGGTAAAATTGGATATCAGTCGACTCGGCATGATGCTCTGAATCTAACAAGACCAATTTTATGATTTTTGGACAAATTGTTCAGAAGTTATAAGCAAAAATAGCCATTTTTCATATCTCCGGACCAGTAGGTGGCGCTGCGACGAAACGCAGCATGTTGCCTCAGGTCATGCTTGGGATTACATGTACCAAGTTTGGTCTGAATACGATAAACCGTTGCGGAGATACAGCCTTACGACTGTTTTTGCAAGCGCTACGTAAAATTTGTTTGTGCGTTTATCGAAAACGGTTTGACGAATCAATTTGAATTCCATAACTTTTTGTCAGCACTGCCTGAAGATGATCTGGTTCAATTTTCGTGCAAATCGGACAAACCGTCTAGGACGAGTTCGAAAAAGTAGGTTTCTCGAATGATTCAAAATGGCGGCCCTATTTTACTACGGAAAATGAAGTCATAGGATGCAATCGAATCGGCATGAGCTCAGGAATCAGAGGAAAAAATAATTTTGTTGATTGGCCTTACATTTCAAAAGTTATTAGCAAAATAAAAGTGAAACTTTGGACAGTTGGTGGAGCTAGAGGGAATGACTTAGAAACACAAAAATTGGTGTATTTAATGTTGGGACTGTCCTCTATCAGAATGTCAAACCAAAACAACTTTCCCGCAATCGGTACTATGGGCTGCCATAGACGCCAAGTCGGAAGAAAAAAAAGAAGAATAATAATAAATATAGCTGCAAGCAGCCATTACCGGGGCCAAGCAGAATAAGACGACAAGACATGCCAACATGTCTGAAAGTGTCAGACCAACTGCAACAATGAGCAATAAAGACATTTAAAGAGGATTTTAGGCAAAATGCCTGAAAAATCATAGAAACAATAATTAAAAATATGATTTGATGGATTATCACTTTCGACCAATAGGTGGCGCAGTTACAAAACTGATGTGATGTGGTCAGAGTGAAGTTACAATGACACATACAAAGTTTGGTGTCAATATTTCAAGGCATTGCAGAGATAAAGCCTTAATTAGTGCTATTAGCATCATGTCTCAACTTTGCTGCTGCGCTATACGAAAACGGTTTCGTCTATCGACACGAAATCCATAACTTTTAGTCGGCACGGTCTGGAGATGATACGATTCGATTTTGGTGAAAATCGGACAAACGGTCTAGGAGGAGTTCGAAAAAGTAGGTTTTGAATGAAAATCAAGATGGCGGACAAGAAGTTTGACCAAATAAGGAAAATTTGGTATATATGTTCTCGGCTTGATCCAAGGAATCTATTAAGACCAGTGGTATTTACATAGGCCGATGTATTCAAAAGTTATTAGCAGTTTTGGAAATGCTATTATAACTTTTGACCACTAGGTGACGCTGTCTCTAAATATTTTGGGTACCTTCAGGGGATGGTGCTGATGGCACATTCTGAGTTTCGTAATATTACACCAATGCATTTGTTAAGTATAGCATTTTATTTCACAAAACTGCATTGAAGTCAATGGGAATTTCATGTTTTGTTCTATTATAGCGCCACCAAGAGGCTCAGTCCCACCATTTTTTTTATGTGTCCTCAGAGTGAGCCCATACATGTGTCGATTTTGGTGCAAAAATCTCAATTTGCTTCGGAGTTATAGACATTTATATGAAAAAACACGTAAAAAATGACTGACACATGACTTTGATTGAATATTACTACCCCTAAACATCAATATTTTCGCATTTGGGCATTGGCGTATAGCTATCGACCTATGTTTCCAAACTTCTGACGGTGGTTTCGTCTCGATCGGACAAACGGTTTCGAAGATATAGCCTAATGTTTTTTAAGCGCTAAATCACAACGCTACACAAACCGTAAGGCGAAACCTAGCATGTTTGGTATCGTTGGACTCGGCAACGATTCAGGAGTCTAAGGAGATGAGTTTCGTGAAAATACGTCGACCACACCCAAAGTTATAAGCATTTGAAAAAAAAAATTCACCACTAGGTGGCGCTGTTTCGAAACTTCTCACACTTCTTCAAGACATCGTGCTGATGACCCATACCAAGATTTGTAACAATCCGTTCATGCGTTGTTAAAATACAGCATTTTAGCACAAAATTCAAAATGGCCGACAGCCAAAATGACCGATATGGTCAAATTGGATATCAGTCGACTCGGCATGTTGCCCTGAATCTAACGAGACCAATTGTATGATTTTTGGACAAACTGTTCAGAAGTTATAAGCAAAAATAGCCATTTTTCATATCTCCGGACCAGTAGGTGGCGCTGCGCCGAAACACAGCATGTAGCCTCAGGTCATGCTTGTGAGTACAAGTACCAAGTTTGGTCTGAATACGATAAACCGTTGCGGAGATACGGCCTTACGACTGTTTTTGCTAGCGCTACGTAAAATGTATTTGTGCGTTTATCGAAAACGGTTTGACGAATCCATTTGAATTCCATAACTTTTTGTCAGCACTACCTGAAGATGATCTGGTTCAATTTTCGTGCAAATCGGACAAACCGTCTAGGACGAGTTCGAAAAAGTAGCTTTTTTTGAAAATTCAAGATGGCGGCCATATTTTTATGACGGCAAATGACGTCATAGGGTGCAATCGAATCGCCATGAGCTCAGGAATCAGAGGAAAAAAGAATTTCGCTGATTGGCCTTACGGTTCAAAAGTTATTAGCAAAATAAAAGTGAAACTTTGGACAGGTGGTGGCGCTAGAGGGAATGACTTAGAAACACCAAAATTGGTGTATTTAATGTTGAGACGGTCCTCTATCAGAATGTCAAACCAAAACAACTTTCCCGCAATCGGTTCTATGGGCTGCCATAGACTCCCATGGCGGAAGAATAATAATAATAAATATAGCTGCAAGCAGCAATTATCGGGGCCAAGCGCAAGCAGATGACAGGATATGCCAACATGGCTGAAGGTGTCAGACCAACTGCAACAATGAGCAATTAAATACATTTAAAGAGGATTTTAGGTGAAATGGCTGAAAAATCACATAAATTGTCATTCAAAATATGATTTAATGGATTATCACTTTCGACCAATAGGTGGCGCAGTTACAAAACTGATGTAATGTGGTCAGAGTGAAGTGACAATGACACATACAAAGTTTGGTGTCAATATGTCAAGGCATTGCAGAGATAAAGCCTGAATAGTGCTTTTGGCATCATGCCTCAAATTTGCTGCTGCACTATACGAAAACGGTTTCGTCTATTGACACGAAATCCATAACTTTTAGTCAGCACAGTCTGGAGATGATACGATTCGATTTTGGTGAAAATCGGAGCAACGGTCTAGGAGGAGTTCGAAAAAGTAGGTTTTTCGGAAAATTCAAAATGGCGGAAAACTTTCCATGACGGAAAATGACGTCATAGGATGCAATCGAATCGTCTTGAGCTAAGGAATAAGAGGAAAAAAGAATTTTGTTTCTAACCCTTGTGGTTCAAAAGTTATTAGCATAAACATGAGTGCAACTTTGGACAGTTGGTGGCGCTAGAGGGAATGAGTTGGAGACTCCAAATTTGCTATGCTGATAGATCAGACTCTCCTCTGTCAGTGTGCCAAATTTCATAACATTCCCACAAGCGTAAGCGTACGTAGTAAACAGTTATTAGCATTTTTGGGAATTTAATTATAACTTTTGACCAAAAGGTGGCGCTGTCTCGTAATCTTTTGAGTACCTTCAGGGCCTTGTACTGATGACCCATACCGAGTTTTGTAACGATACGTTCATGCATTCCTAAAATACAGCATTTTAGCACATAATTCAAAATGGCCGACAGCCAAAATGGCTGATCGGGGAAAATTGGATATCAGTCGACTCAGCATGCTGCCCTGAATCTAACGAGACCACTTTTATGATTTTTGGACAAACCATTCAGAAGTTATAAGCAAAAACAGCCATTTTTCATATCTCCGGACCAGTAGGTGGCGCTGCGCCGAAACGCAGCATGTAGCCTCAGGTCATGCTTGTGATGACATGTACCAAGTTTGGTCTGAATATGATAAAGTGTTGAGGAGATACTGGCTTGTGTCTATTTTTGCAAGTGCTACATAAAATTTGTTTGCGCGGTATTCGAGAACGGTTTGACGAATCAACACGAATTCCATAACTTTTTGTCAGCATGGTCTGAAGATGATCTGATTCAATTTTCGTGGAAATTGGAGAAACGGCCTAGGAGGAGTTCGAAAAAGTAGCTTTTTCGGAAAATTCGAAATGGCGGAAAAATTATTATGACGGAAAATGACGTCATATGGTGCCCTCGAATCGCCATGAGCTCAGGAATCTGAGAAAAAAAGAATTTTGTTTCTAGCCCTTGTGGTTCAAAAATTATTAGCATAAACATGAGTGAAACTTTGGACAGTTGGTGGCGCTAGAGGGAATGACTTAGACACACCAAAATTGGTGTATTTAATGTTGGGACTGTCCTCTATTAGAATGTCAAACCATTACAACTTTCCCGCGATCGGTTCTATGGGCTGCCATAGACTCCCAGTCGGAAGAAGGAAGAATAATAATAATAATAATAAATATAGCTGCAAGCAGCAATTACCGGGGCCAAGCAGAATAAGACGACAAGACATGCCGACATGTCTGAAAGTGTCAGACCAACTGCAACAATGAGCAATTAAAGACATTTAAAGAGGATTTTAGACGAAATGGCTGAAAAATCATAGAAACAGTAATTAAAAATATGATTTAATGGATTATCACTTTCGACAAATAGGTGGCGCAGTTACAAAACTGATGTGATGTGGTCAGAGTGAGGAGACAATGACACATACAAAGTTTGGTGTCAATATGTCAAGGCATTGCAGAGATAAAGCCTGAATAGTGCTATTAGCATCATGCCTCAAATTTGCTGCTGCGCTATACGAAAACGGTTTCGTCAATTGACACGAAATCCATAACTTTCAGTCGGCACGGTCTGGAGATGATATGATTCGATTTTGGTGAAAATCGGACAAACGGTGTAGGAGGAGTTCGAAAAAGTAGATTTTGAATGAAAATAGCATTTTATATCACAAAACTGTATTGAAGTCAATGGGAATTTCATGTTTTGTTCTATTATAGCGCCACCAAGAGGCTCAGTCCCACAATTTTTTTTACGTGTCCTCAGAGTGAGCCCATACATATGTGTGTCAGTTTTGGTGAAAATATCTCAATTTGCTTTAGAGTTATAGACATTTATATGAAAAAACACGTAAAAAATGACTGACACAAGACTTTGTTTGAATTTTACTACCCCTAAACATCAATATTTTCGCATTTGGGCATTGGCGTTTAGCTATCGACCTATGTTTCCAAACTTCTGACGGAGGTTTCGTCTCGATCGGACAATCGGTTTCGAAGATATAGCCAAATGTTTTTTAAGCGCTAAATCACAACGCTACACAAACCGTAAGGCGAAACCTAGCATGTTTGGTATCGTAGGACTCGGCAAGGTTTCAGGATACTAATTAGATGAGTCTCGTGAAAATAAGTCGACCACACCCAAAGTTATAAGCGTTTGAAAAAAAAAATTCACCACAAGGTGGCGCTGTTTCGAAACTTCTCACGCTCCTTCAGGACATTGTGCTGATGACCCATACCAAGTTTCGTAACAATCCGTTCATGCGTTCTTAAAATACAGCATTTTAGCACAAAATTCAAAATGGCCGACAGTCAAAATGGCCGATATGGTAAAATTGGATATCAGTCGACTCGGCATGTTGCTCTGAATCTAACAAGACCAATTTTATGATTTTTGGACAAATTGTTCAGAAGTTATAAGCAAAAATAGCCATTTTTCATATCTCCGGACCAGTAGGTGGCGCTGCGACGAAACGCAGCATGTTGCCTCAGGTCATGCTTGGGATTACATGTACCAAGTTTGGTCTGAATACGATAAACCGTTGCGGAGATACAGCCTTACGACTGTTTTTGCAAGCACTACGTAAAATTTGTTTGTGCGTTTATCGAAAACGGTTTGACGAATCAATTTGAATTCCATAAATTTTTGTCAGCACTGCCTGAAGATGATCTGGTTCAATTTTCGTGCAAATCGGACAAACCGTCTAGGACGAGTTCGAAAAAGTAGGTTTCTCGAATGATTCAAAATGGCGGCCCTATTTTACTACGGAAAATGAAGTCATAGGATGCAATCGAATCGGCATGAGCTCAGGAATCAGAGGAAAAAATAATTTTGTTGATTGGCCTTACATTTCAAAAGTTATTAGCAAAATAAAAGTGAAACTTTGGACAGTTGGTGGCGCTAGAGGGAATGACTTAGAAACACCAAAATTGGTGTATTTAATGTTGGGACTGTCCTCTATCAGAATGTCAAACCAAAACAACTTTCCCGCAATCGGTACTATGGGCTGCCATAGACGCCAAGTCGGAAGAAAAAAAAGAAGAATAATAATAATAAGAACGGGAACAGATACAATAGGTGCCTCCGCACCTTCGGTGCTTGGCCCCTAAATATAGCTGCAAGCAGCAATTATCGGGGCCAAGCGCAAGCAGATGACAGGATATGCCAACATGGCTGAAGGTGTCAGACCAACTGCAACAATGAGCAATTAAAGACATTTAGAGAGGATTTTAGGCGAAATGGCTGAAAAATCATATAAAAAGTAATTCAGAATATGATTTAATGGATTATCACTTTCGACCAATAGGTGGCGCTGTTACGAAATTGATGTGGTGTGGTCAGAGTAAGGAGACAGTGACACATACAAAGTTTTGTGTCAATATGTCGAGGCATTGCAGATATAAAGCCTGAATAGTCATTTTGGCATCATGCCTCAAATTTTCTGCTGTGCTATACGAAAACGGTTTCATCAATCGACACGAAATCCAGAACTTTTTGTCGGCACAGTCTGGAGATGATACGATTCGATTTTGGTGAAAATCGGACAAACGGTCTAGGAGGAGTTTGAAAAAGTAGGTTTTGAATGAAAATCAAGATGGCGGACAGGAAGTTTGGCCAAATAAGGAAAACTTGGTATCTATGTTCTCGGCTTGACCCAAGGAATCTATTAAGACCCGTGGCATTTCAATAGCCAGATTTATTCAAAAGTTATTAGCCTTTTTGAAAATTTTGTTATAACTTTTGACCACTAGGTGGCGCTGTCTCGAAATATTTTGGGTACCTTCAGGGGATGGAGCTGATGGCACATTCTGAGTTTCGTAATATTACACCAATGCATTTGTTTAGTATAGCATTTTATTTCACAAAACTGTATTGAAGTCAATGGGAATTTCATGTTTTGTTCTGTTATAGCGCCACCAAGAGGCTCAGTCACACCATTTTTTTTATGTGTCCTCAGAGTGAGCCCATGCATATGTGTGTCAATTTTGGTGAAGATATCTCAATTCGCTTCGGAGTTATAGACATTTATATGAAAAAACACGTAAAAAATGACTGACACATGACTTTGATTGGATTTTACTACCCCTAAATATCAATATTTTCGCATTTGGGCATTGGCGTTTAGCTATCGACCTATGTTTCCAAACTTCTGAAGGTGGTTTCGTCTCGATCGGACAAGCGGTTTCAAAGATATAGCCAAATGTTTTTTAAGCGCTAAATCACAATGCTACACAAACCATAAGGCGAAACCTAACATGTTTGGTATCGTTGGACTCGGCAACGATTCAGGAGTCTAAAGAGATGAGTCCTGTGAAAATAAGTCGACCACACCCAAAGTTATAAGCATTTGGAAGCATTTGGGGAAAAAAATTCACCACTAGATGGCACTGTTTCGAAACTTCTCAGGCTCCTTCAGGACATCGTGCTGATGACCCATACCGAGTTTCGTAACGATAGGTTCATGCATTCCTAAAATACAGCATTTTAGCACATAATTCAAAATGGCCGACAGCCAAAATGGCTGATTGGGGAAAATTGGATATCAGTCGACTCAGCATGACGCCCTGAATCTAACGAGACCACTTTTATGATTTTTGGACAAACCATTCAGAAGTTATAAGCAAAAATAGCCATTTTTCATATCTCCGGACCAGTAGGTGGCACTGTGCCGAAACGCAGCATGTTGCCTCAGGTCATGCTTGTGATGAGATGTACCAAGTTTGGTCTGAATATGATAAAGTGTTGAGGAGATACTGGCTTGTGTCTGTTTTTGCAAGCGCTACGTAAAATTTGTTTGCGCGGTATTCGAGAACGGTTTGATGAATCAACACGAATTCCATAACTTTTTGTCGGCATGGTCTGAAGATGATCTGATTCAATTTTCGTGGAAATTGGAGCAACGGCCTAGGAGGAGTTTGAAAAAGTAGGTTTTTCGGAAAATTCAAAATGGCGGAAAAATTATTATGACGAAAAATGACGTCATAGGGTGCAATCGAATCGTCATGAGCTCAGGAATCAGAGGAAAAAAGAATTTTGTTTCTAGCCCTTGTGGTTCAAAAGTTATTAGCATAAACATGACTGCAACTTTGGACAGGTGGTGGCGCTAGAGGGAATGACTTAGACACACCAAAATTGGTGTATTTAATGTTGGGACTGTCCTCTATCAGAATGTCAAACCATTACAACTTTCCCGCGATCGGTTCTATGGGCTGCCATAGACTCCCAGTCGGAAGAAGGAAGAATAATAATAATAATAATAATAATAAGAACGGGAACGAAAACAATAGGTGCCTCCGCACCTTCGGTGCTTGGCCCCTAATAATAAGAACGCGAACGAAAACAATAGGTGCCTCCGCACCTTCGGTGCTTGGCCCCTAATAATAATAATAAGAAACGGAACAGATACAATAGGTGCCTCCGCACCTTCGGTGCTTGGCCCCTAATAAGAACGGGAACAGATACAATAGGTGCCTCCGCACCTTCGGTGCTTGGCCCCTAATAATAATAATAATAATAATAAGAAACGGAACAGATACAATAGGTGCCTCCGCACCTTCGGTGCTTGGCCCCTAATAATAAGAAACGGAACAGATACAATAGGTGCCTCCGCACCTTCGGTGCTTGGCCCCTAATAAATATAGCTGCAAGCAGCAATTACCGGGGCCAAGCAGAATAAGACGACAAGACATGCCAACATGTCTGAAAGTGTCAGACCAACTGCAACAATGAGCAATTAAAGACATTTAAAGAGGATTTTAGGCGAAATGGCTGAAAAATCATGTAAAAAGTGATTCAAAATATGATTTAATGGATTGTCACTTTTGACCAAAAGGTGGCGCTGTTACGAAATTGATGTGGTGTGGTCAGAGTAAGGAGACTGACACATACAAAGTTTTGTGTCAATATGTCGAGGCATTGCAGATATAAAGCCTGAATAGTCATTTTGGCATCATGCCTCAACTTTGCTGCTGTGCTATACGAAAACGGTTTCATCAATCGACACGAAATCCATAACTTTTTGTCGGCACAGTCTGGAGATGATACGATTCGATTTTGGTGAAAATCGGACAAACGGTCTAGGAGGAGTTCGAAAAAGTAGGTTTTGAATGAAAATCAAGATGGCGGACAGGAAGTTTGGCCAAATAAGGAAAACTTGGTATCTATGTTCTCGGCTTGACCCAAGAAATCTATTAAGACCCGTGGCATTTCAATAGCCAGATTTATTCAAAAGTTATTAGCCTTTTTGGAAATTTTGTTATAACTTTTGACCACTAGGTGGCGCTGTCTTGAAATATTTTGGTTGCCTTCAGGGGATGGTGCTGATGACACAATCTGAGTTTCGTAATATTACACCAATGCATTTGTTTAGTATAGCATTTTATTTCACAAAACTGTATTGAAGTCAATGGGAATTTCATATTTTGTTCAATTATAGCGCCACCAAGAGGCTCAGTCCCACAATTTTTTTTACGTGTCCTCAGAGTGAGCCCATACATATGTGTGTCAATTTTGGTGAAAATATCTCAATTCGCTTCGGAGTTATAGACATTTATATGAAAAAACACGAAAAAAATGACTGACACATGACTTTGATTGGAAATTAGTACCCCTAAACATCAATATTTTCGCATTTGGGCATTGGCGTATAGCTATCGACCTATGTTTCCAAACTTCTGACGGTGGTTTCGTCTCGATCGGACTAGCGGTTTCAAAGATATAGCCAAATGTTTTTTAAGCGCTAAATCACAACGCTACACAAACCGTAAGGCGAAACCTAGCATGTTTGGTATCGTAGGACTCGGCAAGGTTTCAGGAGACTAACTAGATGAGTCTCGTGAAAATAAGTCGACCACACCCAAAGTTATAAGCATTTGAAAAAAAAAATTCACCACTAGGTGGCGCTATTTCGAAACTTCTCACGCTCCTTCAGGACATTGTGCTGATGACCCATACCAAGTTTCATAACAATCCGTTCATGCGTTCTTAAAATACAGCATTTTAGCACAAAATTCAAAATGGCCGACAGTCAAAATGGCCGATATGGTAAAATTGGATATCAGTCAACTCGGCATGTCGCCCTGAATCTAACGTGACCAATTTTATGATTTTTGGACAAACCATTCAGAAGTTATAAGCAAAAATAGCCATTTTTCATATCTCCGGACCAGTAGGTGGCGCTGCGCCGAAACGCAGCATGTTGCCTCAGGTCATGCTTGTGAGTACATGTACCAAGTTTGGTCTGAATACGATAAACCGTTGCGGAGATACAGCCTTACAACTGTTTTTCCTAGCGCTACGTAAAATTTATTTGTGCGTTTATTGAAAATGGTTAAGCGAATCAACTTGAATTCCATATCTTTTGGTCAGCACGGCCTGAAGATGATCTGGTTCAATTTTCATGCAAATCGGACAAACCGTCTAGGACGAGTTCGAAAAAGTAGGTTTTTCGAAAACTTCAAAATGGCAGCCATATTTTTATGACGGAAAATGACTTCATAGGGTGCAATCGAATCGTCATGAGCTCAGGAATAAGAGTAAAAAAGGATTTTACTGATTGGCCTTACGGTTCAAAAGTTATTAGCAAAATGAAAGTGAAATTTTGGACAGGTGGTGGCGCTAGAGGGAATGACTTAGAAACACCAAAATTGGTGTATTTAATGTTGGCACTGTCCTCTATCAGAATGTCAAATCAAAACAACTTTCCCGCAATCGGCTCTATGGGCTGCCATAGACGCCAAGTCGGAAGAAAAAGAAGAATAAATATAGCTGCAAGCAGCCATTACCGGGGCCAAGCAGAATAAGACAAGACATGCCAACATGTCTGAAAGTGTCAGACCAACTGCAACAATGAGCAATAAAGACATTTAAAGAGGATTTTAGGCAAAATGCCTGAAAAATCATAGAAACAATAATTAAAAATATGATTTGATGGATTATCACTTTCGACCAATAGGTGGCGCAGTTACAAAACTGATGTGATGTGGTCAGAATGAAGTTACAATGACACATACAAAGTTTGGTGTCAATATTTCAAGGCATTGCAGAGATAAAGCCTTAATTAGTGCTATTAGCATCATGTCTCAACTTTGCTGCTGCGCTATACGAAAACGGTTTCGTCTATCGACACGAAATCCATAACTTTTAGTCGGCACAGTCTGGAGATGATACGATTCGATTTTGGTGAAAATCGGACAAACGGTCTAGGAGGAGTTCGAAAAAGTAGGTTTTGAATGAAAATCAAGATGGCGGACAAGAAGTTTGACCAAATAAGGAAAATTTGGTATATATGTTCTCGGCTTGATCCAAGGAATCTATTAAGACCAGTGGTATTTACATAGGCCGATGTATTCAAAAGTTATTAGCAGTTTTGGAAATGCTATTATAACTTTTGACCACTAGGTGACGCTGTCTCTAAATATTTTGGGTACCTTCAGGGGATGGTGCTGATGGCACATTCTGAGTTTCGTAATATTACACCAATGCATTTGTTAAGTATAGCATTTTATTTCACAAAACTGCATTGAAGTCAATGGGAATTTCATGTTTTGTTCTATTATAGCGCCACCAAGAGGCTCAGTCCCACCATTTTTTTTATGTGTCCTCAGAGTGAGCCCATACATATATGTGTCGATTTTGGTGCAAAAATCTCAATTTGCTTCGGAGTTATAGACATTTATATGAAAAAACACGTAAAAAATGACTGACACATGACTTTGATTGAATATTACTACCCCTAAACATCAATATTTTCGCATTTGGGCATTGGCGTATAGCTATCGACCTATGTTTCCAAACTTCTGACGGTGGTTTCGTCTCGATCGGACAAATGGTTTCGAAGATATAGCCTAATGTTTTTTAAGCGCTAAATCACAACGCTACACAAACCGTAAGGCGAAACCTAGGATGTTTGGTATCGTTGGACTCGGCAACGATTCAGGAGTCTAAGGAGATGAGTTTCGTGAAAATACGTCGACCACACCCAAAGTTATAAGCATTTGAAAAAAAAAATTCACCACTAGGTGGCGCTGTTTCGAAACTTCTCACACTTCTTCAAGACATCGTGCTGATGACCCATACCAAGATTTGTAACAATCCGTTCATGCGTTGTTAAAATACAGCATTTTAGCACAAAATTCAAAATGGCCGACAGCCAAAATGACCGATATGGTCAAATTGGATATCAGTCGACTCGGCATGTTGCCCTGAATCTAACGAGACCAATTGTATGATTTTTGGACAAACTGTTCAGAAGTTATAAGCAAAAATAGCCATTTTTCATATCTCCGGACCAGTAGGTGGCGCTGCGCCGAAACACAGCATGTAGCCTCAGGTCATGCTTGTGAGTACAAGTACCAAGTTTGGTCTGAATACGATAAACCGTTGCGGAGATACGGCCTTACGACTGTTTTTGCTAGCGCTACGTAAAATGTATTTGTGCGTTTATCGAAAACGGTTTGACGAATCCATTTGAATTCCATAACTTTTTGTCAGCACTACCTGAAGATGATCTGGTTCAATTTTCGTGCAAATCGGACAAACCGTCTAGGACGAGTTCGAAAAAGTAGCTTTTTTTGAAAATTCAAGATGGCGGCCATATTTTTATGACGGCAAATGACGTCATAGGGTGCAATCGAATCGCCATGAGCTCAGGAATCAGAGGAAAAAAGAATTTCGCTGATTGGCCTTACGGTTCAAAAGTTATTAGCAAAATAAAAGTGAAACTTTGGACAGGTGGTGGCGCTAGAGGGAATGACTTAGAAACACCAAAATTGGTGTATTTAATGTTGAGACGGTCCTCTATCAGAATGTCAAACCAAAACAACTTTCCCGCAATCGGTTCTATGGGCTGCCATAGACTCCCATGGCGGAAGAATAATAATAATAAATATAGCTGCAAGCAGCAATTACCGGGGCCAAGCAGAATAAGACGACAAGACATGCCGACATGTCTGAAAGTGTCAGACCAACTGCAACAATGAGCAATTAAAGACATTTAAAGAGGATTTTAGACGAAATGGCTGAAAAATCATAGAAACAGTAATTAAAAATATGATTTAATGGATTATCACTTTCGACAAATAGGTGGCGCAGTTACAAAACTGATGTGATGTGGTCAGAGTGAGGAGACAATGACACATACAAAGTTTGGTGTCAATATGTCAAGGCATTGCAGAGATAAAGCCTGAATAGTGCTATTAGCATCATGCCTCAAATTTGCTGCTGCGCTATACGAAAACGGTTTCGTCAATTGACACGAAATCCATAACTTTTAGTCGGCACAGTCTGGGGATGATACGATTCGATTTTGGTGAAAATCGGACAAACGGTGTGGGAGGAGTTCGAAAAAGTAGGTTTTGAATGAAAATAGCATTTTATCTCACAAAACTGTATTGAAGTCAATGGGAATTTCATGTTTTGTTCTATTATAGCGCCACCAAGAGGCTCAGTCCCACAATTTTTTTTACGTGTCCTCAGAGTGAGCCCATACATATGTGTGTCAGTTTTGGTGAAAATATCTCAATTTGCTTTAGAGTTATAAACATTTATATGAAAAAACACGTAAAAAATGACTGACACATGACTTTGTTTGAATTTTACTACCCCTAAACATCAATATTTTCGCATTTGGGCATTGGCGTATAGCTATCGACCTATGTTTCCAAACTTCTGACGGTGGTTTCGTCTCGATCGGACAAGCGGTTTCGAAGATATAGCCTAATGTTTTTTAAGCGCTAAATCACAACGCTACACAAACCGTAAGGCGAAACCTAGCATGTTTGGTATCGTAGGACTCGGCAAGGATTCAGGAGTCTAATTAGATGAGTCTCGTGAAAATAAGTCGACCGCACCCAAAGTTATAAGCATTTGAAAAAAAAAATTCCCCACTAGGTGGCGCTGTTTCGAAACTTCTCACACTCCTTCAGGACATCGTGCTGATGACCCATGCCAAGTTTCGTAACAATCCGTTCATGCGTTCATAAAATACAGCATTTTAGCACATAATTCAAAATGGCCGACAGTCAAAATGGCCGATATGGTAAAATTGGATATCAGTCGACTCGGCATGTCGCCCTGAATCTAACGAGACCAATTTTATGATTTTTGGACAAACTGTTCAGAAGTTATAAGCAAAAATAGCCATTTTTCATATCTCCGGACCAGTAGGTGGCGCTGCGCCGAAACGCAGCATGTAGCCTCAGGTCATGCTTGTGATGACATGTACCAAGTTTGGTCTGAATACGATAAACCGTTGCAGAGATACAGCCTTACGACTGTTTTTGCAGGCGCTACGTAAAATTTGTTCGTGCGTTTATTGAAAACGGTTTGACGAATCAATTTGAATTCCATAACTTTTGGTCAGCACTGCCTGAAGATGATCTGGTTCAATTTTCGTGCAAATCGGACAAACCGTCTAGGACGAGTTCGAAAAAGTAGCTTTTTCAGAAAATTAAAAATGGCGGCCATATTTATATGACGGAAAATGACGTCATAGGGTGCAATCGAATCGGCATGAGCTCAGAAATAAGAGGAAAAAAGAATTTTGTTGATTGGCCTTACGGTTCAAAAGTTATTAGCAAAATAAAAGTGAAACTTTGGACAGGTGGTGGCGCTAGAGGGAATGACTTAGAAACACAAAAATTGGTGTATTTAATGTTGGGACTGTCCTCTATCAGAATGTCAAACCAAAACAACTTTCCCGCAATCGGTTCTATGGGCTGCCATAGACTCCCATGGCGGAAGAAGAAGAAGAATAATAATAATAATAATAATAATAATAAGAACGCGAACAGAAACAATAGGTGCCTCCGCACCTTCGGTGCTTGGCCCCTAATAATAAATATAGCTGCAAGCAGCAATTATCGGGGCCAAGCGCAAGCAGATGACAGGATATGCCAACATGGCTGAAGGTGTCAGACCAACTGCAACAATGAGCAATTAAATACATTTAAAGAGGATTTTAGGCAAAATGGCTGAAAAATCATATAAAAAGTCATTCAAAATATGATTTAATGGATTATCAGTTTTGACCAATAGGTGGCGCAGTTACAAAACTGATGTGATGTGGTCAGAGTGAAGTGACAATGACACACTCAAAGTTTGGTGTCAATATGTCAAGGCATTGCAGAGATAAATTCTGAATAGTGCTATTAGCATCATGCCTCAACTTTGCTGCTGCGCTATACGAAAACGGTTTCGTCTATCGACACGAATTCCATAACTTTTAGTCAGCACAGTTTAGTATAGCATTTTATTTCACAAAACTGTATTGAAGTCAATGGGAATTTCATGTTTTGTTCTATTATAGCGCCACCAAGAGGCTCAGTCCCACAATTTTTTTTATGTGTCCTCAGAGTGAGCCCATACATATGTGTGTCAATTTTGGTGAAAATATCTCGATTCACTTCTCAATTCACGCGTTTACATGCAGGATCCATCTTGGAAATGTCACATGCCTGTCCTGTCTTGCACATGGGTGTTTTGTTATTTTGGGCCATGTGCTCGTGTCTATTGTCTAGCCCCTCCCATCTTGTTATCTGATTATTGGTTAATTTGTCCCATCTGTCTGTCTTGTTACCCTCCTTTGTTTGTTCCCCTATTTAGCCTCCTTGTGTTTGTAGTCTTGTGCTGGTTCGTTGTCCGAGTTTCCCCGTTCCTGGAGTCCTGAGTTTTTTGAGTTTTTGTACCTTGTCTGTATGTTACTAATAAATTTCCTCTGCACCTGTATCCTCGTCTCACGTTAACTGTTTCGTGACAGGAAAACAGTCGCGACTAATCGAGCCACGAACGCCGTGCTACGTTAGATTTCACAAACATAATTCCTATCGACCAGCTCACTTAGCACAGCGTTTGTGGCCCGATTAGTCGAGACTGTTTTCCAAAATGGATCCTGCATGTAAACGCGTAATGTACTGTCTTTATAAAGTATCTTCTTATTAAACTGTCTGTACACTTACAAAGTTCTCAATGCTTCGGTTTGCATGTATGGACCCTCATTATGCTACCGTGTTAGTGTGAGGCTATTTTGAGCCTTGTTAGTGGTATTAACTAGTGATTTACTTTGACTTATTCTGTGCCCCATATACTATTGTTATGAGCTAATCTGTTTTTAGAGATATAACACTTTATATTCGATTATCATGAAAACGCATCTCAGGGAACGATGGACTCGGTTACCATGTGTTAATTACCCCTAGGTTCATTTTTCACTGGATTTGTCCTTTAAGGCCTTTAAGGCCTTTAAGCACACAAGCATCAAAAGACATCAAGTTTTATTTAGCAAGCATTTAACAACTGCCATTATAGATGAAAAAGTCAATTTACAGCCAATACAGGCAGTTTACCATAGGAAATATGGTTTTAAAGCGTTTTTACAGTTATAGCACCTTTTGCCTAGTCCTCTTATAGTCTTGCCTGATCTCCACCACTTTTATTAGTAGTACTCGAAGTGTGCCCATATATATGTTTTAGATTTGTTGTAAATATTTAAATTTGATAAGGAGTTTAGACAATTATATTCAGTGGCGTAACGAGCCAACACCAGGCCCTTAAGTAGGATTATCAAGGCGGGCCCCTTGATGATGCAATTGATGACACTGATGACTCAATGTCCGCGAGTAGGCTACCATGAATAGGGCAGGATATGATCATACACAGCATATAAGAGATGAGATGACTAACAAAATCAGGAGTAGCCTACGCTCACCAAAAACAAAACAAAAAAAACAACAAAAAAACAATGGGGACAGCGCACTATAAAACATTGTTAGGCCTAGGTCCAAATACATGAAAAAGATGCTCTCTTACATTATAGCGGGATTTTCCGGGCTTTCCTATGTGCAACTGCAAAGTTGTCGATTAGATCAGGATTGTGCGCACAGGCATTCTCAATTGACCCTTCGCAGGGAGTTTTATTGACAGGCGATCTGACTAATCATAATCCGCCATTTTGTCCAACAAAGCAGTCAGGAGAGTTAGTAGATTAACATAGGAGGATTTAAATTTGAAAAACAAAGTGTACTGACGTCTTAGCACTTTAAAACAACATTCCTTTTATGTTCATTCATGTTTATTTTAATGCTATAAATTAACTAGAAGGAAGAGATGATCGGTTCACAAGCAGCTTTAACTGAGCCTCGAGTCTACAGCGATCTGTCAGACACATTAAAGAGTCACAAAACGGTATTTATTGTTTAAATGTCTCTAAAAAATGACTACATTTGAAAGGTGAGACTTTGTTTCATATCAAAAGTACTTGTCTGTCAGCGCGCAGTCTTTTTTCTGATCCGCAATGTATTTTTCACTGCGTGAGAACTTGGTGTGGTGTGAGAGTGGCGTTGCTTGTCAGACATAGCAACAGTAACTAAAGTGGGCGGGTCTTTGCGACCGGTCATTGACAGTATGGACGGGGATTCGCCAGTCCCAATTCAAAACAAATTTCATCACAATCCATCATTGTTCGTTTCAAACATGTGAGGGCATCAAAATGATCCATGGGTGAAACTGATTGGATTTAATTAATTTTTTTGTCAGTTCCTATCAGAATTTTAACATTTTGGCGTTATTGTTTAACTATTTACCTATGTTTTCAAATTTCCTTTGTTTTTTTGTTGTTGTCTAGATCAGAATAACGGCTTTAAGGATAACCACATTTTTTTAAAGCTCTAAATGACACTTACAAAAACCATAAGGCGAAACCTGGCATGTTTGGTATTGTTGGACTCGGCAAGGATTCTTAGGAGGTCACTCCTGTGAAAAAAACATGGGCTTCCTTGAAACTTCTGAGGCTCCTTCAAGGCTTTGTGCCAATGACGTATACTGAGTTTTTTGAGATACACCAATGTTCTCATAGACTATCATGGCACCCTGGACAAAGACACTGCATGCCAATTTTCAGTAGACTAACGGTTGTGTGCGCTTATAGCTATTTTAATGATTTTTTTCACTGTTATAGCGCCACCAAGTGGCCAATTGTCACGATTTTTTTTCATGTCAACTCAGATTGAGCTTATGAACATGTGTCTCAAGCTTAGTGAAAATATCTCATTCCGTTCACAAGTTATAACCATTTTATAGCGCCACCAAGTGGCCAATTGTCATGATTTTTTTTCACGTGACCTCAGAATGAGCTCATGAACATGTGTCCCAAGTTTTGCGAAAATATCTCTTTCCGTTCACAAGTTATAACCATTTTATAGTGCTACCTAGTGGTCAATTGTTGCGATTTTTTTCAAGTGATCTCAGATTGAACTCAGGAAGATGTGTCCCAAGTTTAGCAAAAAAATCTCTTTCCGTTCACAATTTATAACCGTTTTAGTAAAAGTGGCCCTGGTGCCATCAAAGATTTTGGTTCCCCTTATCGACCGTTAATTGAAATTTAGAATTTTTTGGATGATTATTGATTGTCAGACTCCAGAGAATATTCTTGCAGTGGTTTGGTTCCAATCGGGTGAAAAACCAAGGAGAAGCTCGCAAAAATAGTTTTTTCAAAAAAATGCAATTTACTTGAAATTGGCGCCTGAAGGGCGAGCAAATCGGAGATAGCCATTTTGTACGCCTTGAGCCAAGGATTCCAACGATATGGGGCACTTGATCCTGGGACAAACGGTCTAAGAGTTATGAGCAATTTTGAACTTTTGGTTGCTGTAGCGCCACCTATGGGCCTTTCGGGGTCATACTCTGATAGGTTGTCCCCAAATTGAGGCCTACCATCTGGCCAGGTTTCACGTCTCTAGGCCTTACGGTTTGGCCTGCACGATGCGTTTTACGAATCCTTACAATTACAATAGGGTTTCAGCATTTCATGCTTGAACCCCTAATAAGAATGAAGGCTTTTTGCCAGTTATAGCGCCACCTATGGTCCGATCTCCATGAAACTCTGCATGCTTCCTCACCATGTTCTGACACATATGCTCATCAATTTTGGTGAAGTTCTGAGTTTTCATTTGGGATTTATAGGCTTTTTAGTGTATTTTGCCACGCCCCTTTTCTAAATGACCCTGTTACAGCCACCCAAATGCAAAAGTTCAACTTTTTTTTCGATAATTATTGATCTAGAGAGTCCAGAGAAATGTCCTAGACTGGTTTGGTTCCGATCTGGCGAAAAACCTAGGACTAGTTGGCAAAAGTAGGTTTCGGACAAAATTCGACATAGCAGAACATTTTTCTGGCCTAAATTGAAATTGGAGATAGCCATGTTGTCCGCCTTGAGCCAGGGATCACAGTGTTGTAAGACACTCGAGTCTAGGACAAACGGTCTAGGAGTTATGGGCGATTTAGTACTTTTGCACTAAATCTGTAGCTGTAGCACAACGTAAAATTTGTTTGCGCGGTATTCGAGAACGGTTTGACGAATCAACACGAATTCCATAACTTTTTGTCGGTACAGTGTGGAGATGATACGATTCGATTTTGGTGAAATTCGGACAAACGGTCTAGGAGGAGTTCGAAAAAGTAGGTTTTGACTGAAAATCAAGATGGCGGACAGGAAGTTTGGCCAAATTTCTCAAACTTGGTATCTATGTTCTCAGCGTGACCCAGGGAATCTATTAAGACCAGTGGCATTTCAATAGGCAGATTTATTCAAAGGTTATTAGCCTTTTTGGAAATGTTGTTATAACTTTTGACCACAAGGTGGCGCTGTTTCGAAACTTCTCACGCTCCTTCAGGGCATCGTGCTGATGACCCATACCATGTTTCGTAACAATCCATTCATGTGTTCTTAAAATACAGCATTTTAGCACAAAATTCAAAATGGTCGACAGCCAAAATGGCCGATATGGTAAAATTGGATATCAGTCGACTCAGCATGTTGGCCTGAATCTAACGAGACCAATTTGATGATTTTTGGGCAAACTGTTCAGAAGTTATAAGCAAAAATAGCCATTTTTCATATCTCCGGACCAGTAGGTGGCGCTGCGCCGAAACGCAGCATGTAGCCTCAGGTCATGCTTGTGATGACATGTGCCAAGTTTGGTCTGAATCCAATAAAGCGTTGCGGAGATACAGCCTTACGTCTGTTTTCGCAAGCGCTACGTAAAATTTGTTTGTGGGTTTTATCGAAAATTGCTAAGCGAATCAACTTGAATTCCATAACTTTTTGTCGGCATGGTCTGTAGATGATCTGATTCAATTTTCATGGAAATTGGAGCAACGGCCTAGGAGGAGTTCGAAAAAGTAGCTTTTCCGGAAAATTCAAAATGGCGGAAAACTTTTCATGACGGAAAATGACGTCACAGGGTGCAATCGAATCGTCATGGGGTCAGGAATCAGAGGAAAAAAGAATTTTGTTTCTAGCCCTTGTGGTTCAAAAGTTATTAGAATAAACATGAGTGAAACTTTGGACAGTTGGTGGCGCTAGAGGGAATGACTTAGACACACCAAAATTGGTGTATTTAATGTTGGGACTGTCCTCTATCAGAATGTCAAACCATTACAACTTTCCCGCGATCGGTTCTATGGGCTGCCATAGACTCCCAGAGCGGAAGAAGAAGAAGAATTATTTTTGGTACGCCAACAGATACAATAGGTGCCTACGCACATTCTGTGCTTGGCCCCTAATAATAAGGGAACCTTTTTGCCATTTATAGCGCCACCTATGGTCCGATCTGCATGAAACTCGGCACGCTTGTTCACCATGTCATGACACATATGCTCAGTGATTTTCGTGATGTTCTGAGTTTTTGTTTAGGATTTATAGGCTTTCGACTGTATTTTGCCCCGCCCATTTTCCAAATGACCCTGTTATAGCCAACCAAATGCAAAAATTCTACTTTTTTTCGAAAACTATTGATCGAGAGAGTCCAGAGAAATGTCCTAGACTGGTTTGGTTCCGATCGGGCGAAAAACCAGGGACTAGTTCGCAAAAGTAGGTTTTGGACAAAATTCGACATAGCAGAAAATTGTCCCTGCCTAAATCAAAATCGGAGATAGCCATTTTGTACGCCTTGAGCCAAGGATTCCAACGATATGGGGCACTTGATCCTGGGACAAACGGTCTAAGAGTTATGAGCAATTTTGAACTTTTGGTTGCTGTAGCGCCACCTATGGGCCTTTCGGGGTCATACTCTGATAGGTTGTCCCCAAATTGAGGCCTACCATCTGGCCAGGTTTCACGTCTCTAGGCCTTACGGTTTGGCCTGCACGATGCGTTTTACGAATCCTTACAATTACAATAGGGTTTCAGCATTTCATGCTTGAACCCCTAATAAGAATGAAGGCTTTTTGCCAGTTATAGCGCCACCTATGGTCCGATCTCCATGAAACTCTGCATGCTTCCTCACCATGTTCTGACACATATGCTCATCAATTTTGGTGAAGTTCTGAGTTTTCATTTGGGATTTATAGGCTTTTTAGTGTATTTTGCCACGCCCCTTTTCTAAATGACCCTGTTACAGCCACCCAAATGCAAAAGTTCAACTTTTTTTTCGATAATTATTGATCTAGAGAGTCCAGAGAAATGTCCTAGACTGGTTTGGTTCCGATCTGGCGAAAAACCTAGGACTAGTTGGCAAAAGTAGGTTTCGGACAAAATTCGACATAGCAGAACATTTTTCTGGCCTAAATTGAAATTGGAGATAGCCATGTTGTCCGCCTTGAGCCAGGGATCACAGTGTTGTAAGACACTCGAGTCTAGGACAAACGGTCTAGGAGTTATGGGCGATTTAGTACTTTTGCACTAAATCTGTAGCTGTAGCACAACGTAAAATTTGTTTGCGCGGTATTCGAGAACGGTTTGACGAATCAACACGAATTCCATAACTTTTTGTCGGTACAGTGTGGAGATGATACGATTCGATTTTGGTGAAATTCGGACAAACGGTCTAGGAGGAGTTCGAAAAAGTAGGTTTTGACTGAAAATCAAGATGGCGGACAGGAAGTTTGGCCAAATTTCTCAAACTTGGTATCTATGTTCTCAGCGTGACCCAGGGAATCTATTAAGACCAGTGGCATTTCAATAGGCAGATTTATTCAAAGGTTATTAGCCTTTTTGGAAATGTTGTTATAACTTTTGACCACAAGGTGGCGCTGTTTCGAAACTTCTCACGCTCCTTCAGGGCATCGTGCTGATGACCCATACCATGTTTCGTAACAATCCATTCATGTGTTCTTAAAATACAGCATTTTAGCACAAAATTCAAAATGGTCGACAGCCAAAATGGCCGATATGGTAAAATTGGATATCAGTCGACTCAGCATGTTGGCCTGAATCTAACGAGACCAATTTGATGATTTTTGGGCAAACTGTTCAGAAGTTATAAGCAAAAATAGCCATTTTTCATATCTCCGGACCAGTAGGTGGCGCTGCGCCGAAACGCAGCATGTAGCCTCAGGTCATGCTTGTGATGACATGTGCCAAGTTTGGTCTGAATCCAATAAAGCGTTGCGGAGATACAGCCTTACGTCTGTTTTCGCAAGCGCTACGTAAAATTTGTTTGTGGGTTTTATCGAAAATTGCTAAGCGAATCAACTTGAATTCCATAACTTTTTGTCGGCATGGTCTGTAGATGATCTGATTCAATTTTCATGGAAATTGGAGCAACGGCCTAGGAGGAGTTCGAAAAAGTAGCTTTTCCGGAAAATTCAAAATGGCGGAAAACTTTTCATGACGGAAAATGACGTCACAGGGTGCAATCGAATCGTCATGGGGTCAGGAATCAGAGGAAAAAAGAATTTTGTTTCTAGCCCTTGTGGTTCAAAAGTTATTAGAATAAACATGAGTGAAACTTTGGACAGTTGGTGGCGCTAGAGGGAATGACTTAGACACACCAAAATTGGTGTATTTAATGTTGGGACTGTCCTCTATCAGAATGTCAAACCATTACAACTTTCCCGCGATCGGTTCTATGGGCTGCCATAGACTCCCAGAGCGGAAGAAGAAGAAGAATTATTTTTGGTACGCCAACAGATACAATAGGTGCCTACGCACATTCTGTGCTTGGCCCCTAATAATAAGGGAACCTTTTTGCCATTTATAGCGCCACCTATGGTCCGATCTGCATGAAACTCGGCACGCTTGTTCACCATGTCATGACACATATGCTCAGTGATTTTCGTGATGTTCTGAGTTTTTGTTTAGGATTTATAGGCTTTCGACTGTATTTTGCCCCGCCCATTTTCCAAATGACCCTGTTATAGCCAACCAAATGCAAAAATTCTACTTTTTTTCGAAAACTATTGATCGAGAGAGTCCAGAGAAATGTCCTAGACTGGTTTGGTTCCGATCGGGCGAAAAACCAGGGACTAGTTCGCAAAAGTAGGTTTTGGACAAAATTCGACATAGCAGAAAATTGTCCCTGCCTAAATCAAAATCGGAGATAGCCATTTTGTACGCCTTGAGCCAAGGATTCCAACGATATGGGGCACTTGATCCTGGGACAAACGGTCTAAGAGTTATGAGCAATTTTGAACTTTTGGTTGCTGTAGCGCCACCTATGGGCCTTTCGGGGTCATACTCTGATAGGTTGTCCCCAAATTGAGGCCTACCATCTGGCCAGGTTTCACGTCTCTAGGCCTTACGGTTTGGCCTGCACGATGCGTTTTACGAATCCTTACAATTACAATAGGGTTTCAGCATTTCATGCTTGAACCCCTAATAAGAATGAAGGCTTTTTGCCAGTTATAGCGCCACCTATGGTCCGATCTCCATGAAACTCTGCATGCTTCCTCACCATGTTCTGACACATATGCTCATCAATTTTGGTGAAGTTCTGAGTTTTCATTTGGGATTTATAGGCTTTTTAGTGTATTTTGCCACGCCCCTTTTCTAAATGACCCTGTTACAGCCACCCAAATGCAAAAGTTCAACTTTTTTTTCGATAATTATTGATCTAGAGAGTCCAGAGAAATGTCCTAGACTGGTTTGGTTCCGATCTGGCGAAAAACCTAGGACTAGTTGGCAAAAGTAGGTTTCGGACAAAATTCGACATAGCAGAACATTTTTCTGGCCTAAATTGAAATTGGAGATAGCCATGTTGTCCGCCTTGAGCCAGGGATCACAGTGTTGTAAGACACTCGAGTCTAGGACAAACGGTCTAGGAGTTATGGGCGATTTAGTACTTTTGCACTAAATCTGTAGCTGTAGCACAACGTAAAATTTGTTTGCGCGGTATTCGAGAACGGTTTGACGAATCAACACGAATTCCATAACTTTTTGTCGGTACAGTGTGGAGATGATACGATTCGATTTTGGTGAAATTCGGACAAACGGTCTAGGAGGAGTTCGAAAAAGTAGGTTTTGACTGAAAATCAAGATGGCGGACAGGAAGTTTGGCCAAATTTCTCAAACTTGGTATCTATGTTCTCAGCGTGACCCAGGGAATCTATTAAGACCAGTGGCATTTCAATAGGCAGATTTATTCAAAGGTTATTAGCCTTTTTGGAAATGTTGTTATAACTTTTGACCACAAGGTGGCGCTGTTTCGAAACTTCTCACGCTCCTTCAGGGCATCGTGCTGATGACCCATACCATGTTTCGTAACAATCCATTCATGTGTTCTTAAAATACAGCATTTTAGCACAAAATTCAAAATGGTCGACAGCCAAAATGGCCGATATGGTAAAATTGGATATCAGTCGACTCAGCATGTTGGCCTGAATCTAACGAGACCAATTTGATGATTTTTGGGCAAACTGTTCAGAAGTTATAAGCAAAAATAGCCATTTTTCATATCTCCGGACCAGTAGGTGGCGCTGCGCCGAAACGCAGCATGTAGCCTCAGGTCATGCTTGTGATGACATGTGCCAAGTTTGGTCTGAATCCAATAAAGCGTTGCGGAGATACAGCCTTACGTCTGTTTTCGCAAGCGCTACGTAAAATTTGTTTGTGGGTTTTATCGAAAATTGCTAAGCGAATCAACTTGAATTCCATAACTTTTTGTCGGCATGGTCTGTAGATGATCTGATTCAATTTTCATGGAAATTGGAGCAACGGCCTAGGAGGAGTTCGAAAAAGTAGCTTTTCCGGAAAATTCAAAATGGCGGAAAACTTTTCATGACGGAAAATGACGTCACAGGGTGCAATCGAATCGTCATGGGGTCAGGAATCAGAGGAAAAAAGAATTTTGTTTCTAGCCCTTGTGGTTCAAAAGTTATTAGAATAAACATGAGTGAAACTTTGGACAGTTGGTGGCGCTAGAGGGAATGACTTAGACACACCAAAATTGGTGTATTTAATGTTGGGACTGTCCTCTATCAGAATGTCAAACCATTACAACTTTCCCGCGATCGGTTCTATGGGCTGCCATAGACTCCCAGAGCGGAAGAAGAAGAAGAATTATTTTTGGTACGCCAACAGATACAATAGGTGCCTACGCACATTCTGTGCTTGGCCCCTAATAATAAGGGAACCTTTTTGCCATTTATAGCGCCACCTATGGTCCGATCTGCATGAAACTCGGCACGCTTGTTCACCATGTCATGACACATATGCTCAGTGATTTTCGTGATGTTCTGAGTTTTTGTTTAGGATTTATAGGCTTTCGACTGTATTTTGCCCCGCCCATTTTCCAAATGACCCTGTTATAGCCAACCAAATGCAAAAATTCTACTTTTTTTCGAAAACTATTGATCGAGAGAGTCCAGAGAAATGTCCTAGACTGGTTTGGTTCCGATCGGGCGAAAAACCAGGGACTAGTTCGCAAAAGTAGGTTTTGGACAAAATTCGACATAGCAGAAAATTGTCCCTGCCTAAATCAAAATCGGAGATAGCCATTTTGTACGCCTTGAGCCAAGGATTCCAACGATATGGGGCACTTGATCCTGGGACAAACGGTCTAAGAGTTATGAGCAATTTTGAACTTTTGGTTGCTGTAGCGCCACCTATGGGCCTTTCGGGGTCATACTCTGATAGGTTGTCCCCAAATTGAGGCCTACCATCTGGCCAGGTTTCACGTCTCTAGGCCTTACGGTTTGGCCTGCACGATGCGTTTTACGAATCCTTACAATTACAATAGGGTTTCAGCATTTCATGCTTGAACCCCTAATAAGAATGAAGGCTTTTTGCCAGTTATAGCGCCACCTATGGTCCGATCTCCATGAAACTCTGCATGCTTCCTCACCATGTTCTGACACATATGCTCATCAATTTTGGTGAAGTTCTGAGTTTTCATTTGGGATTTATAGGCTTTTTAGTGTATTTTGCCACGCCCCTTTTCTAAATGACCCTGTTACAGCCACCCAAATGCAAAAGTTCAACTTTTTTTTCGATAATTATTGATCTAGAGAGTCCAGAGAAATGTCCTAGACTGGTTTGGTTCCGATCTGGCGAAAAACCTAGGACTAGTTGGCAAAAGTAGGTTTCGGACAAAATTCGACATAGCAGAACATTTTTCTGGCCTAAATTGAAATTGGAGATAGCCATGTTGTCCGCCTTGAGCCAGGGATCACAGTGTTGTAAGACACTCGAGTCTAGGACAAACGGTCTAGGAGTTATGGGCGATTTAGTACTTTTGCACTAAATCTGTAGCTGTAGCACAACGTAAAATTTGTTTGCGCGGTATTCGAGAACGGTTTGACGAATCAACACGAATTCCATAACTTTTTGTCGGTACAGTGTGGAGATGATACGATTCGATTTTGGTGAAATTCGGACAAACGGTCTAGGAGGAGTTCGAAAAAGTAGGTTTTGACTGAAAATCAAGATGGCGGACAGGAAGTTTGGCCAAATTTCTCAAACTTGGTATCTATGTTCTCAGCGTGACCCAGGGAATCTATTAAGACCAGTGGCATTTCAATAGGCAGATTTATTCAAAGGTTATTAGCCTTTTTGGAAATGTTGTTATAACTTTTGACCACAAGGTGGCGCTGTTTCGAAACTTCTCACGCTCCTTCAGGGCATCGTGCTGATGACCCATACCATGTTTCGTAACAATCCATTCATGTGTTCTTAAAATACAGCATTTTAGCACAAAATTCAAAATGGTCGACAGCCAAAATGGCCGATATGGTAAAATTGGATATCAGTCGACTCAGCATGTTGGCCTGAATCTAACGAGACCAATTTGATGATTTTTGGGCAAACTGTTCAGAAGTTATAAGCAAAAATAGCCATTTTTCATATCTCCGGACCAGTAGGTGGCGCTGCGCCGAAACGCAGCATGTAGCCTCAGGTCATGCTTGTGATGACATGTGCCAAGTTTGGTCTGAATCCAATAAAGCGTTGCGGAGATACAGCCTTACGTCTGTTTTCGCAAGCGCTACGTAAAATTTGTTTGTGGGTTTTATCGAAAATTGCTAAGCGAATCAACTTGAATTCCATAACTTTTTGTCGGCATGGTCTGTAGATGATCTGATTCAATTTTCATGGAAATTGGAGCAACGGCCTAGGAGGAGTTCGAAAAAGTAGCTTTTCCGGAAAATTCAAAATGGCGGAAAACTTTTCATGACGGAAAATGACGTCACAGGGTGCAATCGAATCGTCATGGGGTCAGGAATCAGAGGAAAAAAGAATTTTGTTTCTAGCCCTTGTGGTTCAAAAGTTATTAGAATAAACATGAGTGAAACTTTGGACAGTTGGTGGCGCTAGAGGGAATGACTTAGACACACCAAAATTGGTGTATTTAATGTTGGGACTGTCCTCTATCAGAATGTCAAACCATTACAACTTTCCCGCGATCGGTTCTATGGGCTGCCATAGACTCCCAGAGCGGAAGAAGAAGAAGAATTATTTTTGGTACGCCAACAGATACAATAGGTGCCTACGCACATTCTGTGCTTGGCCCCTAATAATAAGGGAACCTTTTTGCCATTTATAGCGCCACCTATGGTCCGATCTGCATGAAACTCGGCACGCTTGTTCACCATGTCATGACACATATGCTCAGTGATTTTCGTGATGTTCTGAGTTTTTGTTTAGGATTTATAGGCTTTCGACTGTATTTTGCCCCGCCCATTTTCCAAATGACCCTGTTATAGCCAACCAAATGCAAAAATTCTACTTTTTTTCGAAAACTATTGATCGAGAGAGTCCAGAGAAATGTCCTAGACTGGTTTGGTTCCGATCGGGCGAAAAACCAGGGACTAGTTCGCAAAAGTAGGTTTTGGACAAAATTCGACATAGCAGAAAATTGTCCCTGCCTAAATCAAAATCGGAGATAGCCATTTTGTACGCCTTGAGCCAAGGATTCCAACGATATGGGGCACTTGATCCTGGGACAAACGGTCTAAGAGTTATGAGCAATTTTGAACTTTTGGTTGCTGTAGCGCCACCTATGGGCCTTTCGGGGTCATACTCTGATAGGTTGTCCCCAAATTGAGGCCTACCATCTGGCCAGGTTTCACGTCTCTAGGCCTTACGGTTTGGCCTGCACGATGCGTTTTACGAATCCTTACAATTACAATAGGGTTTCAGCATTTCATGCTTGAACCCCTAATAAGAATGAAGGCTTTTTGCCAGTTATAGCGCCACCTATGGTCCGATCTCCATGAAACTCTGCATGCTTCCTCACCATGTTCTGACACATATGCTCATCAATTTTGGTGAAGTTCTGAGTTTTCATTTGGGATTTATAGGCTTTTTAGTGTATTTTGCCACGCCCCTTTTCTAAATGACCCTGTTACAGCCACCCAAATGCAAAAGTTCAACTTTTTTTTCGATAATTATTGATCTAGAGAGTCCAGAGAAATGTCCTAGACTGGTTTGGTTCCGATCTGGCGAAAAACCTAGGACTAGTTGGCAAAAGTAGGTTTCGGACAAAATTCGACATAGCAGAACATTTTTCTGGCCTAAATTGAAATTGGAGATAGCCATGTTGTCCGCCTTGAGCCAGGGATCACAGTGTTGTAAGACACTCGAGTCTAGGACAAACGGTCTAGGAGTTATGGGCGATTTAGTACTTTTGCACTAAATCTGTAGCTGTAGCACAACGTAAAATTTGTTTGCGCGGTATTCGAGAACGGTTTGACGAATCAACACGAATTCCATAACTTTTTGTCGGTACAGTGTGGAGATGATACGATTCGATTTTGGTGAAATTCGGACAAACGGTCTAGGAGGAGTTCGAAAAAGTAGGTTTTGACTGAAAATCAAGATGGCGGACAGGAAGTTTGGCCAAATTTCTCAAACTTGGTATCTATGTTCTCAGCGTGACCCAGGGAATCTATTAAGACCAGTGGCATTTCAATAGGCAGATTTATTCAAAGGTTATTAGCCTTTTTGGAAATGTTGTTATAACTTTTGACCACAAGGTGGCGCTGTTTCGAAACTTCTCACGCTCCTTCAGGGCATCGTGCTGATGACCCATACCATGTTTCGTAACAATCCATTCATGTGTTCTTAAAATACAGCATTTTAGCACAAAATTCAAAATGGTCGACAGCCAAAATGGCCGATATGGTAAAATTGGATATCAGTCGACTCAGCATGTTGGCCTGAATCTAACGAGACCAATTTGATGATTTTTGGGCAAACTGTTCAGAAGTTATAAGCAAAAATAGCCATTTTTCATATCTCCGGACCAGTAGGTGGCGCTGCGCCGAAACGCAGCATGTAGCCTCAGGTCATGCTTGTGATGACATGTGCCAAGTTTGGTCTGAATCCAATAAAGCGTTGCGGAGATACAGCCTTACGTCTGTTTTCGCAAGCGCTACGTAAAATTTGTTTGTGGGTTTTATCGAAAATTGCTAAGCGAATCAACTTGAATTCCATAACTTTTTGTCGGCATGGTCTGTAGATGATCTGATTCAATTTTCATGGAAATTGGAGCAACGGCCTAGGAGGAGTTCGAAAAAGTAGCTTTTCCGGAAAATTCAAAATGGCGGAAAACTTTTCATGACGGAAAATGACGTCACAGGGTGCAATCGAATCGTCATGGGGTCAGGAATCAGAGGAAAAAAGAATTTTGTTTCTAGCCCTTGTGGTTCAAAAGTTATTAGAATAAACATGAGTGAAACTTTGGACAGTTGGTGGCGCTAGAGGGAATGACTTAGACACACCAAAATTGGTGTATTTAATGTTGGGACTGTCCTCTATCAGAATGTCAAACCATTACAACTTTCCCGCGATCGGTTCTATGGGCTGCCATAGACTCCCAGAGCGGAAGAAGAAGAAGAATTATTTTTGGTACGCCAACAGATACAATAGGTGCCTACGCACATTCTGTGCTTGGCCCCTAATAATAAGGGAACCTTTTTGCCATTTATAGCGCCACCTATGGTCCGATCTGCATGAAACTCGGCACGCTTGTTCACCATGTCATGACACATATGCTCAGTGATTTTCGTGATGTTCTGAGTTTTTGTTTAGGATTTATAGGCTTTCGACTGTATTTTGCCCCGCCCATTTTCCAAATGACCCTGTTATAGCCAACCAAATGCAAAAATTCTACTTTTTTTCGAAAACTATTGATCGAGAGAGTCCAGAGAAATGTCCTAGACTGGTTTGGTTCCGATCGGGCGAAAAACCAGGGACTAGTTCGCAAAAGTAGGTTTTGGACAAAATTCGACATAGCAGAAAATTGTCCCTGCCTAAATCAAAATCGGAGATAGCCATTTTGTACGCCTTGAGCCAAGGATTCCAACGATATGGGGCACTTGATCCTGGGACAAACGGTCTAAGAGTTATGAGCAATTTTGAACTTTTGGTTGCTGTAGCGCCACCTATGGGCCTTTCGGGGTCATACTCTGATAGGTTGTCCCCAAATTGAGGCCTACCATCTGGCCAGGTTTCACGTCTCTAGGCCTTACGGTTTGGCCTGCACGATGCGTTTTACGAATCCTTACAATTACAATAGGGTTTCAGCATTTCATGCTTGAACCCCTAATAAGAATGAAGGCTTTTTGCCAGTTATAGCGCCACCTATGGTCCGATCTCCATGAAACTCTGCATGCTTCCTCACCATGTTCTGACACATATGCTCATCAATTTTGGTGAAGTTCTGAGTTTTCATTTGGGATTTATAGGCTTTTTAGTGTATTTTGCCACGCCCCTTTTCTAAATGACCCTGTTACAGCCACCCAAATGCAAAAGTTCAACTTTTTTTTCGATAATTATTGATCTAGAGAGTCCAGAGAAATGTCCTAGACTGGTTTGGTTCCGATCTGGCGAAAAACCTAGGACTAGTTGGCAAAAGTAGGTTTCGGACAAAATTCGACATAGCAGAACATTTTTCTGGCCTAAATTGAAATTGGAGATAGCCATGTTGTCCGCCTTGAGCCAGGGATCACAGTGTTGTAAGACACTCGAGTCTAGGACAAACGGTCTAGGAGTTATGGGCGATTTAGTACTTTTGCACTAAATCTGTAGCTGTAGCACAACGTAAAATTTGTTTGCGCGGTATTCGAGAACGGTTTGACGAATCAACACGAATTCCATAACTTTTTGTCGGTACAGTGTGGAGATGATACGATTCGATTTTGGTGAAATTCGGACAAACGGTCTAGGAGGAGTTCGAAAAAGTAGGTTTTGACTGAAAATCAAGATGGCGGACAGGAAGTTTGGCCAAATTTCTCAAACTTGGTATCTATGTTCTCAGCGTGACCCAGGGAATCTATTAAGACCAGTGGCATTTCAATAGGCAGATTTATTCAAAGGTTATTAGCCTTTTTGGAAATGTTGTTATAACTTTTGACCACAAGGTGGCGCTGTTTCGAAACTTCTCACGCTCCTTCAGGGCATCGTGCTGATGACCCATACCATGTTTCGTAACAATCCATTCATGTGTTCTTAAAATACAGCATTTTAGCACAAAATTCAAAATGGTCGACAGCCAAAATGGCCGATATGGTAAAATTGGATATCAGTCGACTCAGCATGTTGGCCTGAATCTAACGAGACCAATTTGATGATTTTTGGGCAAACTGTTCAGAAGTTATAAGCAAAAATAGCCATTTTTCATATCTCCGGACCAGTAGGTGGCGCTGCGCCGAAACGCAGCATGTAGCCTCAGGTCATGCTTGTGATGACATGTGCCAAGTTTGGTCTGAATCCAATAAAGCGTTGCGGAGATACAGCCTTACGTCTGTTTTCGCAAGCGCTACGTAAAATTTGTTTGTGGGTTTTATCGAAAATTGCTAAGCGAATCAACTTGAATTCCATAACTTTTTGTCGGCATGGTCTGTAGATGATCTGATTCAATTTTCATGGAAATTGGAGCAACGGCCTAGGAGGAGTTCGAAAAAGTAGCTTTTCCGGAAAATTCAAAATGGCGGAAAACTTTTCATGACGGAAAATGACGTCACAGGGTGCAATCGAATCGTCATGGGGTCAGGAATCAGAGGAAAAAAGAATTTTGTTTCTAGCCCTTGTGGTTCAAAAGTTATTAGAATAAACATGAGTGAAACTTTGGACAGTTGGTGGCGCTAGAGGGAATGACTTAGACACACCAAAATTGGTGTATTTAATGTTGGGACTGTCCTCTATCAGAATGTCAAACCATTACAACTTTCCCGCGATCGGTTCTATGGGCTGCCATAGACTCCCAGAGCGGAAGAAGAAGAAGAATTATTTTTGGTACGCCAACAGATACAATAGGTGCCTACGCACATTCTGTGCTTGGCCCCTAATAATAAGGGAACCTTTTTGCCATTTATAGCGCCACCTATGGTCCGATCTGCATGAAACTCGGCACGCTTGTTCACCATGTCATGACACATATGCTCAGTGATTTTCGTGATGTTCTGAGTTTTTGTTTAGGATTTATAGGCTTTCGACTGTATTTTGCCCCGCCCATTTTCCAAATGACCCTGTTATAGCCAACCAAATGCAAAAATTCTACTTTTTTTCGAAAACTATTGATCGAGAGAGTCCAGAGAAATGTCCTAGACTGGTTTGGTTCCGATCGGGCGAAAAACCAGGGACTAGTTCGCAAAAGTAGGTTTTGGACAAAATTCGACATAGCAGAAAATTGTCCCTGCCTAAATCAAAATCGGAGATAGCCATTTTGTACGCCTTGAGCCAAGGATTCCAACGATATGGGGCACTTGATCCTGGGACAAACGGTCTAAGAGTTATGAGCAATTTTGAACTTTTGGTTGCTGTAGCGCCACCTATGGGCCTTTCGGGGTCATACTCTGATAGGTTGTCCCCAAATTGAGGCCTACCATCTGGCCAGGTTTCACGTCTCTAGGCCTTACGGTTTGGCCTGCACGATGCGTTTTACGAATCCTTACAATTACAATAGGGTTTCAGCATTTCATGCTTGAACCCCTAATAAGAATGAAGGCTTTTTGCCAGTTATAGCGCCACCTATGGTCCGATCTCCATGAAACTCTGCATGCTTCCTCACCATGTTCTGACACATATGCTCATCAATTTTGGTGAAGTTCTGAGTTTTCATTTGGGATTTATAGGCTTTTTAGTGTATTTTGCCACGCCCCTTTTCTAAATGACCCTGTTACAGCCACCCAAATGCAAAAGTTCAACTTTTTTTTCGATAATTATTGATCTAGAGAGTCCAGAGAAATGTCCTAGACTGGTTTGGTTCCGATCTGGCGAAAAACCTAGGACTAGTTGGCAAAAGTAGGTTTCGGACAAAATTCGACATAGCAGAACATTTTTCTGGCCTAAATTGAAATTGGAGATAGCCATGTTGTCCGCCTTGAGCCAGGGATCACAGTGTTGTAAGACACTCGAGTCTAGGACAAACGGTCTAGGAGTTATGGGCGATTTAGTACTTTTGCACTAAATCTGTAGCTGTAGCACAACGTAAAATTTGTTTGCGCGGTATTCGAGAACGGTTTGACGAATCAACACGAATTCCATAACTTTTTGTCGGTACAGTGTGGAGATGATACGATTCGATTTTGGTGAAATTCGGACAAACGGTCTAGGAGGAGTTCGAAAAAGTAGGTTTTGACTGAAAATCAAGATGGCGGACAGGAAGTTTGGCCAAATTTCTCAAACTTGGTATCTATGTTCTCAGCGTGACCCAGGGAATCTATTAAGACCAGTGGCATTTCAATAGGCAGATTTATTCAAAGGTTATTAGCCTTTTTGGAAATGTTGTTATAACTTTTGACCACAAGGTGGCGCTGTTTCGAAACTTCTCACGCTCCTTCAGGGCATCGTGCTGATGACCCATACCATGTTTCGTAACAATCCATTCATGTGTTCTTAAAATACAGCATTTTAGCACAAAATTCAAAATGGTCGACAGCCAAAATGGCCGATATGGTAAAATTGGATATCAGTCGACTCAGCATGTTGGCCTGAATCTAACGAGACCAATTTGATGATTTTTGGGCAAACTGTTCAGAAGTTATAAGCAAAAATAGCCATTTTTCATATCTCCGGACCAGTAGGTGGCGCTGCGCCGAAACGCAGCATGTAGCCTCAGGTCATGCTTGTGATGACATGTGCCAAGTTTGGTCTGAATCCAATAAAGCGTTGCGGAGATACAGCCTTACGTCTGTTTTCGCAAGCGCTACGTAAAATTTGTTTGTGGGTTTTATCGAAAATTGCTAAGCGAATCAACTTGAATTCCATAACTTTTTGTCGGCATGGTCTGTAGATGATCTGATTCAATTTTCATGGAAATTGGAGCAACGGCCTAGGAGGAGTTCGAAAAAGTAGCTTTTCCGGAAAATTCAAAATGGCGGAAAACTTTTCATGACGGAAAATGACGTCACAGGGTGCAATCGAATCGTCATGGGGTCAGGAATCAGAGGAAAAAAGAATTTTGTTTCTAGCCCTTGTGGTTCAAAAGTTATTAGAATAAACATGAGTGAAACTTTGGACAGTTGGTGGCGCTAGAGGGAATGACTTAGACACACCAAAATTGGTGTATTTAATGTTGGGACTGTCCTCTATCAGAATGTCAAACCATTACAACTTTCCCGCGATCGGTTCTATGGGCTGCCATAGACTCCCAGAGCGGAAGAAGAAGAAGAATTATTTTTGGTACGCCAACAGATACAATAGGTGCCTACGCACATTCTGTGCTTGGCCCCTAATAATAAGGGAACCTTTTTGCCATTTATAGCGCCACCTATGGTCCGATCTGCATGAAACTCGGCACGCTTGTTCACCATGTCATGACACATATGCTCAGTGATTTTCGTGATGTTCTGAGTTTTTGTTTAGGATTTATAGGCTTTCGACTGTATTTTGCCCCGCCCATTTTCCAAATGACCCTGTTATAGCCAACCAAATGCAAAAATTCTACTTTTTTTCGAAAACTATTGATCGAGAGAGTCCAGAGAAATGTCCTAGACTGGTTTGGTTCCGATCGGGCGAAAAACCAGGGACTAGTTCGCAAAAGTAGGTTTTGGACAAAATTCGACATAGCAGAAAATTGTCCCTGCCTAAATCAAAATCGGAGATAGCCATTTTGTACGCCTTGAGCCAAGGATTCCAACGATATGGGGCACTTGATCCTGGGACAAACGGTCTAAGAGTTATGAGCAATTTTGAACTTTTGGTTGCTGTAGCGCCACCTATGGGCCTTTCGGGGTCATACTCTGATAGGTTGTCCCCAAATTGAGGCCTACCATCTGGCCAGGTTTCACGTCTCTAGGCCTTACGGTTTGGCCTGCACGATGCGTTTTACGAATCCTTACAATTACAATAGGGTTTCAGCATTTCATGCTTGAACCCCTAATAAGAATGAAGGCTTTTTGCCAGTTATAGCGCCACCTATGGTCCGATCTCCATGAAACTCTGCATGCTTCCTCACCATGTTCTGACACATATGCTCATCAATTTTGGTGAAGTTCTGAGTTTTCATTTGGGATTTATAGGCTTTTTAGTGTATTTTGCCACGCCCCTTTTCTAAATGACCCTGTTACAGCCACCCAAATGCAAAAGTTCAACTTTTTTTTCGATAATTATTGATCTAGAGAGTCCAGAGAAATGTCCTAGACTGGTTTGGTTCCGATCTGGCGAAAAACCTAGGACTAGTTGGCAAAAGTAGGTTTCGGACAAAATTCGACATAGCAGAACATTTTTCTGGCCTAAATTGAAATTGGAGATAGCCATGTTGTCCGCCTTGAGCCAGGGATCACAGTGTTGTAAGACACTCGAGTCTAGGACAAACGGTCTAGGAGTTATGGGCGATTTAGTACTTTTGCACTAAATCTGTAGCTGTAGCACAACGTAAAATTTGTTTGCGCGGTATTCGAGAACGGTTTGACGAATCAACACGAATTCCATAACTTTTTGTCGGTACAGTGTGGAGATGATACGATTCGATTTTGGTGAAATTCGGACAAACGGTCTAGGAGGAGTTCGAAAAAGTAGGTTTTGACTGAAAATCAAGATGGCGGACAGGAAGTTTGGCCAAATTTCTCAAACTTGGTATCTATGTTCTCAGCGTGACCCAGGGAATCTATTAAGACCAGTGGCATTTCAATAGGCAGATTTATTCAAAGGTTATTAGCCTTTTTGGAAATGTTGTTATAACTTTTGACCACAAGGTGGCGCTGTTTCGAAACTTCTCACGCTCCTTCAGGGCATCGTGCTGATGACCCATACCATGTTTCGTAACAATCCATTCATGTGTTCTTAAAATACAGCATTTTAGCACAAAATTCAAAATGGTCGACAGCCAAAATGGCCGATATGGTAAAATTGGATATCAGTCGACTCAGCATGTTGGCCTGAATCTAACGAGACCAATTTGATGATTTTTGGGCAAACTGTTCAGAAGTTATAAGCAAAAATAGCCATTTTTCATATCTCCGGACCAGTAGGTGGCGCTGCGCCGAAACGCAGCATGTAGCCTCAGGTCATGCTTGTGATGACATGTGCCAAGTTTGGTCTGAATCCAATAAAGCGTTGCGGAGATACAGCCTTACGTCTGTTTTCGCAAGCGCTACGTAAAATTTGTTTGTGGGTTTTATCGAAAATTGCTAAGCGAATCAACTTGAATTCCATAACTTTTTGTCGGCATGGTCTGTAGATGATCTGATTCAATTTTCATGGAAATTGGAGCAACGGCCTAGGAGGAGTTCGAAAAAGTAGCTTTTCCGGAAAATTCAAAATGGCGGAAAACTTTTCATGACGGAAAATGACGTCACAGGGTGCAATCGAATCGTCATGGGGTCAGGAATCAGAGGAAAAAAGAATTTTGTTTCTAGCCCTTGTGGTTCAAAAGTTATTAGAATAAACATGAGTGAAACTTTGGACAGTTGGTGGCGCTAGAGGGAATGACTTAGACACACCAAAATTGGTGTATTTAATGTTGGGACTGTCCTCTATCAGAATGTCAAACCATTACAACTTTCCCGCGATCGGTTCTATGGGCTGCCATAGACTCCCAGAGCGGAAGAAGAAGAAGAATTATTTTTGGTACGCCAACAGATACAATAGGTGCCTACGCACATTCTGTGCTTGGCCCCTAATAATAAGGGAACCTTTTTGCCATTTATAGCGCCACCTATGGTCCGATCTGCATGAAACTCGGCACGCTTGTTCACCATGTCATGACACATATGCTCAGTGATTTTCGTGATGTTCTGAGTTTTTGTTTAGGATTTATAGGCTTTCGACTGTATTTTGCCCCGCCCATTTTCCAAATGACCCTGTTATAGCCAACCAAATGCAAAAATTCTACTTTTTTTCGAAAACTATTGATCGAGAGAGTCCAGAGAAATGTCCTAGACTGGTTTGGTTCCGATCGGGCGAAAAACCAGGGACTAGTTCGCAAAAGTAGGTTTTGGACAAAATTCGACATAGCAGAAAATTGTCCCTGCCTAAATCAAAATCGGAGATAGCCATTTTGTACGCCTTGAGCCAAGGATTCCAACGATATGGGGCACTTGATCCTGGGACAAACGGTCTAAGAGTTATGAGCAATTTTGAACTTTTGGTTGCTGTAGCGCCACCTATGGGCCTTTCGGGGTCATACTCTGATAGGTTGTCCCCAAATTGAGGCCTACCATCTGGCCAGGTTTCACGTCTCTAGGCCTTACGGTTTGGCCTGCACGATGCGTTTTACGAATCCTTACAATTACAATAGGGTTTCAGCATTTCATGCTTGAACCCCTAATAAGAATGAAGGCTTTTTGCCAGTTATAGCGCCACCTATGGTCCGATCTCCATGAAACTCTGCATGCTTCCTCACCATGTTCTGACACATATGCTCATCAATTTTGGTGAAGTTCTGAGTTTTCATTTGGGATTTATAGGCTTTTTAGTGTATTTTGCCACGCCCCTTTTCTAAATGACCCTGTTACAGCCACCCAAATGCAAAAGTTCAACTTTTTTTTCGATAATTATTGATCTAGAGAGTCCAGAGAAATGTCCTAGACTGGTTTGGTTCCGATCTGGCGAAAAACCTAGGACTAGTTGGCAAAAGTAGGTTTCGGACAAAATTCGACATAGCAGAACATTTTTCTGGCCTAAATTGAAATTGGAGATAGCCATGTTGTCCGCCTTGAGCCAGGGATCACAGTGTTGTAAGACACTCGAGTCTAGGACAAACGGTCTAGGAGTTATGGGCGATTTAGTACTTTTGCACTAAATCTGTAGCTGTAGCACAACGTAAAATTTGTTTGCGCGGTATTCGAGAACGGTTTGACGAATCAACACGAATTCCATAACTTTTTGTCGGTACAGTGTGGAGATGATACGATTCGATTTTGGTGAAATTCGGACAAACGGTCTAGGAGGAGTTCGAAAAAGTAGGTTTTGACTGAAAATCAAGATGGCGGACAGGAAGTTTGGCCAAATTTCTCAAACTTGGTATCTATGTTCTCAGCGTGACCCAGGGAATCTATTAAGACCAGTGGCATTTCAATAGGCAGATTTATTCAAAGGTTATTAGCCTTTTTGGAAATGTTGTTATAACTTTTGACCACAAGGTGGCGCTGTTTCGAAACTTCTCACGCTCCTTCAGGGCATCGTGCTGATGACCCATACCATGTTTCGTAACAATCCATTCATGTGTTCTTAAAATACAGCATTTTAGCACAAAATTCAAAATGGTCGACAGCCAAAATGGCCGATATGGTAAAATTGGATATCAGTCGACTCAGCATGTTGGCCTGAATCTAACGAGACCAATTTGATGATTTTTGGGCAAACTGTTCAGAAGTTATAAGCAAAAATAGCCATTTTTCATATCTCCGGACCAGTAGGTGGCGCTGCGCCGAAACGCAGCATGTAGCCTCAGGTCATGCTTGTGATGACATGTGCCAAGTTTGGTCTGAATCCAATAAAGCGTTGCGGAGATACAGCCTTACGTCTGTTTTCGCAAGCGCTACGTAAAATTTGTTTGTGGGTTTTATCGAAAATTGCTAAGCGAATCAACTTGAATTCCATAACTTTTTGTCGGCATGGTCTGTAGATGATCTGATTCAATTTTCATGGAAATTGGAGCAACGGCCTAGGAGGAGTTCGAAAAAGTAGCTTTTCCGGAAAATTCAAAATGGCGGAAAACTTTTCATGACGGAAAATGACGTCACAGGGTGCAATCGAATCGTCATGGGGTCAGGAATCAGAGGAAAAAAGAATTTTGTTTCTAGCCCTTGTGGTTCAAAAGTTATTAGAATAAACATGAGTGAAACTTTGGACAGTTGGTGGCGCTAGAGGGAATGACTTAGACACACCAAAATTGGTGTATTTAATGTTGGGACTGTCCTCTATCAGAATGTCAAACCATTACAACTTTCCCGCGATCGGTTCTATGGGCTGCCATAGACTCCCAGAGCGGAAGAAGAAGAAGAATTATTTTTGGTACGCCAACAGATACAATAGGTGCCTACGCACATTCTGTGCTTGGCCCCTAATAATAAGGGAACCTTTTTGCCATTTATAGCGCCACCTATGGTCCGATCTGCATGAAACTCGGCACGCTTGTTCACCATGTCATGACACATATGCTCAGTGATTTTCGTGATGTTCTGAGTTTTTGTTTAGGATTTATAGGCTTTCGACTGTATTTTGCCCCGCCCATTTTCCAAATGACCCTGTTATAGCCAACCAAATGCAAAAATTCTACTTTTTTTCGAAAACTATTGATCGAGAGAGTCCAGAGAAATGTCCTAGACTGGTTTGGTTCCGATCGGGCGAAAAACCAGGGACTAGTTCGCAAAAGTAGGTTTTGGACAAAATTCGACATAGCAGAAAATTGTCCCTGCCTAAATCAAAATCGGAGATAGCCATTTTGTACGCCTTGAGCCAAGGATTCCAACGATATGGGGCACTTGATCCTGGGACAAACGGTCTAAGAGTTATGAGCAATTTTGAACTTTTGGTTGCTGTAGCGCCACCTATGGGCCTTTCGGGGTCATACTCTGATAGGTTGTCCCCAAATTGAGGCCTACCATCTGGCCAGGTTTCACGTCTCTAGGCCTTACGGTTTGGCCTGCACGATGCGTTTTACGAATCCTTACAATTACAATAGGGTTTCAGCATTTCATGCTTGAACCCCTAATAAGAATGAAGGCTTTTTGCCAGTTATAGCGCCACCTATGGTCCGATCTCCATGAAACTCTGCATGCTTCCTCACCATGTTCTGACACATATGCTCATCAATTTTGGTGAAGTTCTGAGTTTTCATTTGGGATTTATAGGCTTTTTAGTGTATTTTGCCACGCCCCTTTTCTAAATGACCCTGTTACAGCCACCCAAATGCAAAAGTTCAACTTTTTTTTCGATAATTATTGATCTAGAGAGTCCAGAGAAATGTCCTAGACTGGTTTGGTTCCGATCTGGCGAAAAACCTAGGACTAGTTGGCAAAAGTAGGTTTCGGACAAAATTCGACATAGCAGAACATTTTTCTGGCCTAAATTGAAATTGGAGATAGCCATGTTGTCCGCCTTGAGCCAGGGATCACAGTGTTGTAAGACACTCGAGTCTAGGACAAACGGTCTAGGAGTTATGGGCGATTTAGTACTTTTGCACTAAATCTGTAGCTGTAGCACAACGTAAAATTTGTTTGCGCGGTATTCGAGAACGGTTTGACGAATCAACACGAATTCCATAACTTTTTGTCGGTACAGTGTGGAGATGATACGATTCGATTTTGGTGAAATTCGGACAAACGGTCTAGGAGGAGTTCGAAAAAGTAGGTTTTGACTGAAAATCAAGATGGCGGACAGGAAGTTTGGCCAAATTTCTCAAACTTGGTATCTATGTTCTCAGCGTGACCCAGGGAATCTATTAAGACCAGTGGCATTTCAATAGGCAGATTTATTCAAAGGTTATTAGCCTTTTTGGAAATGTTGTTATAACTTTTGACCACAAGGTGGCGCTGTTTCGAAACTTCTCACGCTCCTTCAGGGCATCGTGCTGATGACCCATACCATGTTTCGTAACAATCCATTCATGTGTTCTTAAAATACAGCATTTTAGCACAAAATTCAAAATGGTCGACAGCCAAAATGGCCGATATGGTAAAATTGGATATCAGTCGACTCAGCATGTTGGCCTGAATCTAACGAGACCAATTTGATGATTTTTGGGCAAACTGTTCAGAAGTTATAAGCAAAAATAGCCATTTTTCATATCTCCGGACCAGTAGGTGGCGCTGCGCCGAAACGCAGCATGTAGCCTCAGGTCATGCTTGTGATGACATGTGCCAAGTTTGGTCTGAATCCAATAAAGCGTTGCGGAGATACAGCCTTACGTCTGTTTTCGCAAGCGCTACGTAAAATTTGTTTGTGGGTTTTATCGAAAATTGCTAAGCGAATCAACTTGAATTCCATAACTTTTTGTCGGCATGGTCTGTAGATGATCTGATTCAATTTTCATGGAAATTGGAGCAACGGCCTAGGAGGAGTTCGAAAAAGTAGCTTTTCCGGAAAATTCAAAATGGCGGAAAACTTTTCATGACGGAAAATGACGTCACAGGGTGCAATCGAATCGTCATGGGGTCAGGAATCAGAGGAAAAAAGAATTTTGTTTCTAGCCCTTGTGGTTCAAAAGTTATTAGAATAAACATGAGTGAAACTTTGGACAGTTGGTGGCGCTAGAGGGAATGACTTAGACACACCAAAATTGGTGTATTTAATGTTGGGACTGTCCTCTATCAGAATGTCAAACCATTACAACTTTCCCGCGATCGGTTCTATGGGCTGCCATAGACTCCCAGAGCGGAAGAAGAAGAAGAATTATTTTTGGTACGCCAACAGATACAATAGGTGCCTACGCACATTCTGTGCTTGGCCCCTAATAATAAGGGAACCTTTTTGCCATTTATAGCGCCACCTATGGTCCGATCTGCATGAAACTCGGCACGCTTGTTCACCATGTCATGACACATATGCTCAGTGATTTTCGTGATGTTCTGAGTTTTTGTTTAGGATTTATAGGCTTTCGACTGTATTTTGCCCCGCCCATTTTCCAAATGACCCTGTTATAGCCAACCAAATGCAAAAATTCTACTTTTTTTCGAAAACTATTGATCGAGAGAGTCCAGAGAAATGTCCTAGACTGGTTTGGTTCCGATCGGGCGAAAAACCAGGGACTAGTTCGCAAAAGTAGGTTTTGGACAAAATTCGACATAGCAGAAAATTGTCCCTGCCTAAATCAAAATCGGAGATAGCCATTTTGTACGCCTTGAGCCAAGGATTCCAACGATATGGGGCACTTGATCCTGGGACAAACGGTCTAAGAGTTATGAGCAATTTTGAACTTTTGGTTGCTGTAGCGCCACCTATGGGCCTTTCGGGGTCATACTCTGATAGGTTGTCCCCAAATTGAGGCCTACCATCTGGCCAGGTTTCACGTCTCTAGGCCTTACGGTTTGGCCTGCACGATGCGTTTTACGAATCCTTACAATTACAATAGGGTTTCAGCATTTCATGCTTGAACCCCTAATAAGAATGAAGGCTTTTTGCCAGTTATAGCGCCACCTATGGTCCGATCTCCATGAAACTCTGCATGCTTCCTCACCATGTTCTGACACATATGCTCATCAATTTTGGTGAAGTTCTGAGTTTTCATTTGGGATTTATAGGCTTTTTAGTGTATTTTGCCACGCCCCTTTTCTAAATGACCCTGTTACAGCCACCCAAATGCAAAAGTTCAACTTTTTTTTCGATAATTATTGATCTAGAGAGTCCAGAGAAATGTCCTAGACTGGTTTGGTTCCGATCTGGCGAAAAACCTAGGACTAGTTGGCAAAAGTAGGTTTCGGACAAAATTCGACATAGCAGAACATTTTTCTGGCCTAAATTGAAATTGGAGATAGCCATGTTGTCCGCCTTGAGCCAGGGATCACAGTGTTGTAAGACACTCGAGTCTAGGACAAACGGTCTAGGAGTTATGGGCGATTTAGTACTTTTGCACTAAATCTGTAGCTGTAGCACAACGTAAAATTTGTTTGCGCGGTATTCGAGAACGGTTTGACGAATCAACACGAATTCCATAACTTTTTGTCGGTACAGTGTGGAGATGATACGATTCGATTTTGGTGAAATTCGGACAAACGGTCTAGGAGGAGTTCGAAAAAGTAGGTTTTGACTGAAAATCAAGATGGCGGACAGGAAGTTTGGCCAAATTTCTCAAACTTGGTATCTATGTTCTCAGCGTGACCCAGGGAATCTATTAAGACCAGTGGCATTTCAATAGGCAGATTTATTCAAAGGTTATTAGCCTTTTTGGAAATGTTGTTATAACTTTTGACCACAAGGTGGCGCTGTTTCGAAACTTCTCACGCTCCTTCAGGGCATCGTGCTGATGACCCATACCATGTTTCGTAACAATCCATTCATGTGTTCTTAAAATACAGCATTTTAGCACAAAATTCAAAATGGTCGACAGCCAAAATGGCCGATATGGTAAAATTGGATATCAGTCGACTCAGCATGTTGGCCTGAATCTAACGAGACCAATTTGATGATTTTTGGGCAAACTGTTCAGAAGTTATAAGCAAAAATAGCCATTTTTCATATCTCCGGACCAGTAGGTGGCGCTGCGCCGAAACGCAGCATGTAGCCTCAGGTCATGCTTGTGATGACATGTGCCAAGTTTGGTCTGAATCCAATAAAGCGTTGCGGAGATACAGCCTTACGTCTGTTTTCGCAAGCGCTACGTAAAATTTGTTTGTGGGTTTTATCGAAAATTGCTAAGCGAATCAACTTGAATTCCATAACTTTTTGTCGGCATGGTCTGTAGATGATCTGATTCAATTTTCATGGAAATTGGAGCAACGGCCTAGGAGGAGTTCGAAAAAGTAGCTTTTCCGGAAAATTCAAAATGGCGGAAAACTTTTCATGACGGAAAATGACGTCACAGGGTGCAATCGAATCGTCATGGGGTCAGGAATCAGAGGAAAAAAGAATTTTGTTTCTAGCCCTTGTGGTTCAAAAGTTATTAGAATAAACATGAGTGAAACTTTGGACAGTTGGTGGCGCTAGAGGGAATGACTTAGACACACCAAAATTGGTGTATTTAATGTTGGGACTGTCCTCTATCAGAATGTCAAACCATTACAACTTTCCCGCGATCGGTTCTATGGGCTGCCATAGACTCCCAGAGCGGAAGAAGAAGAAGAATTATTTTTGGTACGCCAACAGATACAATAGGTGCCTACGCACATTCTGTGCTTGGCCCCTAATAATAAGGGAACCTTTTTGCCATTTATAGCGCCACCTATGGTCCGATCTGCATGAAACTCGGCACGCTTGTTCACCATGTCATGACACATATGCTCAGTGATTTTCGTGATGTTCTGAGTTTTTGTTTAGGATTTATAGGCTTTCGACTGTATTTTGCCCCGCCCATTTTCCAAATGACCCTGTTATAGCCAACCAAATGCAAAAATTCTACTTTTTTTCGAAAACTATTGATCGAGAGAGTCCAGAGAAATGTCCTAGACTGGTTTGGTTCCGATCGGGCGAAAAACCAGGGACTAGTTCGCAAAAGTAGGTTTTGGACAAAATTCGACATAGCAGAAAATTGTCCCTGCCTAAATCAAAATCGGAGATAGCCATTTTGTACGCCTTGAGCCAAGGATTCCAACGATATGGGGCACTTGATCCTGGGACAAACGGTCTAAGAGTTATGAGCAATTTTGAACTTTTGGTTGCTGTAGCGCCACCTATGGGCCTTTCGGGGTCATACTCTGATAGGTTGTCCCCAAATTGAGGCCTACCATCTGGCCAGGTTTCACGTCTCTAGGCCTTACGGTTTGGCCTGCACGATGCGTTTTACGAATCCTTACAATTACAATAGGGTTTCAGCATTTCATGCTTGAACCCCTAATAAGAATGAAGGCTTTTTGCCAGTTATAGCGCCACCTATGGTCCGATCTCCATGAAACTCTGCATGCTTCCTCACCATGTTCTGACACATATGCTCATCAATTTTGGTGAAGTTCTGAGTTTTCATTTGGGATTTATAGGCTTTTTAGTGTATTTTGCCACGCCCCTTTTCTAAATGACCCTGTTACAGCCACCCAAATGCAAAAGTTCAACTTTTTTTTCGATAATTATTGATCTAGAGAGTCCAGAGAAATGTCCTAGACTGGTTTGGTTCCGATCTGGCGAAAAACCTAGGACTAGTTGGCAAAAGTAGGTTTCGGACAAAATTCGACATAGCAGAACATTTTTCTGGCCTAAATTGAAATTGGAGATAGCCATGTTGTCCGCCTTGAGCCAGGGATCACAGTGTTGTAAGACACTCGAGTCTAGGACAAACGGTCTAGGAGTTATGGGCGATTTAGTACTTTTGCACTAAATCTGTAGCTGTAGCACAACGTAAAATTTGTTTGCGCGGTATTCGAGAACGGTTTGACGAATCAACACGAATTCCATAACTTTTTGTCGGTACAGTGTGGAGATGATACGATTCGATTTTGGTGAAATTCGGACAAACGGTCTAGGAGGAGTTCGAAAAAGTAGGTTTTGACTGAAAATCAAGATGGCGGACAGGAAGTTTGGCCAAATTTCTCAAACTTGGTATCTATGTTCTCAGCGTGACCCAGGGAATCTATTAAGACCAGTGGCATTTCAATAGGCAGATTTATTCAAAGGTTATTAGCCTTTTTGGAAATGTTGTTATAACTTTTGACCACAAGGTGGCGCTGTTTCGAAACTTCTCACGCTCCTTCAGGGCATCGTGCTGATGACCCATACCATGTTTCGTAACAATCCATTCATGTGTTCTTAAAATACAGCATTTTAGCACAAAATTCAAAATGGTCGACAGCCAAAATGGCCGATATGGTAAAATTGGATATCAGTCGACTCAGCATGTTGGCCTGAATCTAACGAGACCAATTTGATGATTTTTGGGCAAACTGTTCAGAAGTTATAAGCAAAAATAGCCATTTTTCATATCTCCGGACCAGTAGGTGGCGCTGCGCCGAAACGCAGCATGTAGCCTCAGGTCATGCTTGTGATGACATGTGCCAAGTTTGGTCTGAATCCAATAAAGCGTTGCGGAGATACAGCCTTACGTCTGTTTTCGCAAGCGCTACGTAAAATTTGTTTGTGGGTTTTATCGAAAATTGCTAAGCGAATCAACTTGAATTCCATAACTTTTTGTCGGCATGGTCTGTAGATGATCTGATTCAATTTTCATGGAAATTGGAGCAACGGCCTAGGAGGAGTTCGAAAAAGTAGCTTTTCCGGAAAATTCAAAATGGCGGAAAACTTTTCATGACGGAAAATGACGTCACAGGGTGCAATCGAATCGTCATGGGGTCAGGAATCAGAGGAAAAAAGAATTTTGTTTCTAGCCCTTGTGGTTCAAAAGTTATTAGAATAAACATGAGTGAAACTTTGGACAGTTGGTGGCGCTAGAGGGAATGACTTAGACACACCAAAATTGGTGTATTTAATGTTGGGACTGTCCTCTATCAGAATGTCAAACCATTACAACTTTCCCGCGATCGGTTCTATGGGCTGCCATAGACTCCCAGAGCGGAAGAAGAAGAAGAATTATTTTTGGTACGCCAACAGATACAATAGGTGCCTACGCACATTCTGTGCTTGGCCCCTAATAATAAGGGAACCTTTTTGCCATTTATAGCGCCACCTATGGTCCGATCTGCATGAAACTCGGCACGCTTGTTCACCATGTCATGACACATATGCTCAGTGATTTTCGTGATGTTCTGAGTTTTTGTTTAGGATTTATAGGCTTTCGACTGTATTTTGCCCCGCCCATTTTCCAAATGACCCTGTTATAGCCAACCAAATGCAAAAATTCTACTTTTTTTCGAAAACTATTGATCGAGAGAGTCCAGAGAAATGTCCTAGACTGGTTTGGTTCCGATCGGGCGAAAAACCAGGGACTAGTTCGCAAAAGTAGGTTTTGGACAAAATTCGACATAGCAGAAAATTGTCCCTGCCTAAATCAAAATCGGAGATAGCCATTTTGTACGCCTTGAGCCAAGGATTCCAACGATATGGGGCACTTGATCCTGGGACAAACGGTCTAAGAGTTATGAGCAATTTTGAACTTTTGGTTGCTGTAGCGCCACCTATGGGCCTTTCGGGGTCATACTCTGATAGGTTGTCCCCAAATTGAGGCCTACCATCTGGCCAGGTTTCACGTCTCTAGGCCTTACGGTTTGGCCTGCACGATGCGTTTTACGAATCCTTACAATTACAATAGGGTTTCAGCATTTCATGCTTGAACCCCTAATAAGAATGAAGGCTTTTTGCCAGTTATAGCGCCACCTATGGTCCGATCTCCATGAAACTCTGCATGCTTCCTCACCATGTTCTGACACATATGCTCATCAATTTTGGTGAAGTTCTGAGTTTTCATTTGGGATTTATAGGCTTTTTAGTGTATTTTGCCACGCCCCTTTTCTAAATGACCCTGTTACAGCCACCCAAATGCAAAAGTTCAACTTTTTTTTCGATAATTATTGATCTAGAGAGTCCAGAGAAATGTCCTAGACTGGTTTGGTTCCGATCTGGCGAAAAACCTAGGACTAGTTGGCAAAAGTAGGTTTCGGACAAAATTCGACATAGCAGAACATTTTTCTGGCCTAAATTGAAATTGGAGATAGCCATGTTGTCCGCCTTGAGCCAGGGATCACAGTGTTGTAAGACACTCGAGTCTAGGACAAACGGTCTAGGAGTTATGGGCGATTTAGTACTTTTGCACTAAATCTGTAGCTGTAGCACAACGTAAAATTTGTTTGCGCGGTATTCGAGAACGGTTTGACGAATCAACACGAATTCCATAACTTTTTGTCGGTACAGTGTGGAGATGATACGATTCGATTTTGGTGAAATTCGGACAAACGGTCTAGGAGGAGTTCGAAAAAGTAGGTTTTGACTGAAAATCAAGATGGCGGACAGGAAGTTTGGCCAAATTTCTCAAACTTGGTATCTATGTTCTCAGCGTGACCCAGGGAATCTATTAAGACCAGTGGCATTTCAATAGGCAGATTTATTCAAAGGTTATTAGCCTTTTTGGAAATGTTGTTATAACTTTTGACCACAAGGTGGCGCTGTTTCGAAACTTCTCACGCTCCTTCAGGGCATCGTGCTGATGACCCATACCATGTTTCGTAACAATCCATTCATGTGTTCTTAAAATACAGCATTTTAGCACAAAATTCAAAATGGTCGACAGCCAAAATGGCCGATATGGTAAAATTGGATATCAGTCGACTCAGCATGTTGGCCTGAATCTAACGAGACCAATTTGATGATTTTTGGGCAAACTGTTCAGAAGTTATAAGCAAAAATAGCCATTTTTCATATCTCCGGACCAGTAGGTGGCGCTGCGCCGAAACGCAGCATGTAGCCTCAGGTCATGCTTGTGATGACATGTGCCAAGTTTGGTCTGAATCCAATAAAGCGTTGCGGAGATACAGCCTTACGTCTGTTTTCGCAAGCGCTACGTAAAATTTGTTTGTGGGTTTTATCGAAAATTGCTAAGCGAATCAACTTGAATTCCATAACTTTTTGTCGGCATGGTCTGTAGATGATCTGATTCAATTTTCATGGAAATTGGAGCAACGGCCTAGGAGGAGTTCGAAAAAGTAGCTTTTCCGGAAAATTCAAAATGGCGGAAAACTTTTCATGACGGAAAATGACGTCACAGGGTGCAATCGAATCGTCATGGGGTCAGGAATCAGAGGAAAAAAGAATTTTGTTTCTAGCCCTTGTGGTTCAAAAGTTATTAGAATAAACATGAGTGAAACTTTGGACAGTTGGTGGCGCTAGAGGGAATGACTTAGACACACCAAAATTGGTGTATTTAATGTTGGGACTGTCCTCTATCAGAATGTCAAACCATTACAACTTTCCCGCGATCGGTTCTATGGGCTGCCATAGACTCCCAGAGCGGAAGAAGAAGAAGAATTATTTTTGGTACGCCAACAGATACAATAGGTGCCTACGCACATTCTGTGCTTGGCCCCTAATAATAAGGGAACCTTTTTGCCATTTATAGCGCCACCTATGGTCCGATCTGCATGAAACTCGGCACGCTTGTTCACCATGTCATGACACATATGCTCAGTGATTTTCGTGATGTTCTGAGTTTTTGTTTAGGATTTATAGGCTTTCGACTGTATTTTGCCCCGCCCATTTTCCAAATGACCCTGTTATAGCCAACCAAATGCAAAAATTCTACTTTTTTTCGAAAACTATTGATCGAGAGAGTCCAGAGAAATGTCCTAGACTGGTTTGGTTCCGATCGGGCGAAAAACCAGGGACTAGTTCGCAAAAGTAGGTTTTGGACAAAATTCGACATAGCAGAAAATTGTCCCTGCCTAAATCAAAATCGGAGATAGCCATTTTGTACGCCTTGAGCCAAGGATTCCAACGATATGGGGCACTTGATCCTGGGACAAACGGTCTAAGAGTTATGAGCAATTTTGAACTTTTGGTTGCTGTAGCGCCACCTATGGGCCTTTCGGGGTCATACTCTGATAGGTTGTCCCCAAATTGAGGCCTACCATCTGGCCAGGTTTCACGTCTCTAGGCCTTACGGTTTGGCCTGCACGATGCGTTTTACGAATCCTTACAATTACAATAGGGTTTCAGCATTTCATGCTTGAACCCCTAATAAGAATGAAGGCTTTTTGCCAGTTATAGCGCCACCTATGGTCCGATCTCCATGAAACTCTGCATGCTTCCTCACCATGTTCTGACACATATGCTCATCAATTTTGGTGAAGTTCTGAGTTTTCATTTGGGATTTATAGGCTTTTTAGTGTATTTTGCCACGCCCCTTTTCTAAATGACCCTGTTACAGCCACCCAAATGCAAAAGTTCAACTTTTTTTTCGATAATTATTGATCTAGAGAGTCCAGAGAAATGTCCTAGACTGGTTTGGTTCCGATCTGGCGAAAAACCTAGGACTAGTTGGCAAAAGTAGGTTTCGGACAAAATTCGACATAGCAGAACATTTTTCTGGCCTAAATTGAAATTGGAGATAGCCATGTTGTCCGCCTTGAGCCAGGGATCACAGTGTTGTAAGACACTCGAGTCTAGGACAAACGGTCTAGGAGTTATGGGCGATTTAGTACTTTTGCACTAAATCTGTAGCTGTAGCACAACGTAAAATTTGTTTGCGCGGTATTCGAGAACGGTTTGACGAATCAACACGAATTCCATAACTTTTTGTCGGTACAGTGTGGAGATGATACGATTCGATTTTGGTGAAATTCGGACAAACGGTCTAGGAGGAGTTCGAAAAAGTAGGTTTTGACTGAAAATCAAGATGGCGGACAGGAAGTTTGGCCAAATTTCTCAAACTTGGTATCTATGTTCTCAGCGTGACCCAGGGAATCTATTAAGACCAGTGGCATTTCAATAGGCAGATTTATTCAAAGGTTATTAGCCTTTTTGGAAATGTTGTTATAACTTTTGACCACAAGGTGGCGCTGTTTCGAAACTTCTCACGCTCCTTCAGGGCATCGTGCTGATGACCCATACCATGTTTCGTAACAATCCATTCATGTGTTCTTAAAATACAGCATTTTAGCACAAAATTCAAAATGGTCGACAGCCAAAATGGCCGATATGGTAAAATTGGATATCAGTCGACTCAGCATGTTGGCCTGAATCTAACGAGACCAATTTGATGATTTTTGGGCAAACTGTTCAGAAGTTATAAGCAAAAATAGCCATTTTTCATATCTCCGGACCAGTAGGTGGCGCTGCGCCGAAACGCAGCATGTAGCCTCAGGTCATGCTTGTGATGACATGTGCCAAGTTTGGTCTGAATCCAATAAAGCGTTGCGGAGATACAGCCTTACGTCTGTTTTCGCAAGCGCTACGTAAAATTTGTTTGTGGGTTTTATCGAAAATTGCTAAGCGAATCAACTTGAATTCCATAACTTTTTGTCGGCATGGTCTGTAGATGATCTGATTCAATTTTCATGGAAATTGGAGCAACGGCCTAGGAGGAGTTCGAAAAAGTAGCTTTTCCGGAAAATTCAAAATGGCGGAAAACTTTTCATGACGGAAAATGACGTCACAGGGTGCAATCGAATCGTCATGGGGTCAGGAATCAGAGGAAAAAAGAATTTTGTTTCTAGCCCTTGTGGTTCAAAAGTTATTAGAATAAACATGAGTGAAACTTTGGACAGTTGGTGGCGCTAGAGGGAATGACTTAGACACACCAAAATTGGTGTATTTAATGTTGGGACTGTCCTCTATCAGAATGTCAAACCATTACAACTTTCCCGCGATCGGTTCTATGGGCTGCCATAGACTCCCAGAGCGGAAGAAGAAGAAGAATTATTTTTGGTACGCCAACAGATACAATAGGTGCCTACGCACATTCTGTGCTTGGCCCCTAATAATAAGGGAACCTTTTTGCCATTTATAGCGCCACCTATGGTCCGATCTGCATGAAACTCGGCACGCTTGTTCACCATGTCATGACACATATGCTCAGTGATTTTCGTGATGTTCTGAGTTTTTGTTTAGGATTTATAGGCTTTCGACTGTATTTTGCCCCGCCCATTTTCCAAATGACCCTGTTATAGCCAACCAAATGCAAAAATTCTACTTTTTTTCGAAAACTATTGATCGAGAGAGTCCAGAGAAATGTCCTAGACTGGTTTGGTTCCGATCGGGCGAAAAACCAGGGACTAGTTCGCAAAAGTAGGTTTTGGACAAAATTCGACATAGCAGAAAATTGTCCCTGCCTAAATCAAAATCGGAGATAGCCATTTTGTACGCCTTGAGCCAAGGATTCCAACGATATGGGGCACTTGATCCTGGGACAAACGGTCTAAGAGTTATGAGCAATTTTGAACTTTTGGTTGCTGTAGCGCCACCTATGGGCCTTTCGGGGTCATACTCTGATAGGTTGTCCCCAAATTGAGGCCTACCATCTGGCCAGGTTTCACGTCTCTAGGCCTTACGGTTTGGCCTGCACGATGCGTTTTACGAATCCTTACAATTACAATAGGGTTTCAGCATTTCATGCTTGAACCCCTAATAAGAATGAAGGCTTTTTGCCAGTTATAGCGCCACCTATGGTCCGATCTCCATGAAACTCTGCATGCTTCCTCACCATGTTCTGACACATATGCTCATCAATTTTGGTGAAGTTCTGAGTTTTCATTTGGGATTTATAGGCTTTTTAGTGTATTTTGCCACGCCCCTTTTCTAAATGACCCTGTTACAGCCACCCAAATGCAAAAGTTCAACTTTTTTTTCGATAATTATTGATCTAGAGAGTCCAGAGAAATGTCCTAGACTGGTTTGGTTCCGATCTGGCGAAAAACCTAGGACTAGTTGGCAAAAGTAGGTTTCGGACAAAATTCGACATAGCAGAACATTTTTCTGGCCTAAATTGAAATTGGAGATAGCCATGTTGTCCGCCTTGAGCCAGGGATCACAGTGTTGTAAGACACTCGAGTCTAGGACAAACGGTCTAGGAGTTATGGGCGATTTAGTACTTTTGCACTAAATCTGTAGCTGTAGCACAACGTAAAATTTGTTTGCGCGGTATTCGAGAACGGTTTGACGAATCAACACGAATTCCATAACTTTTTGTCGGTACAGTGTGGAGATGATACGATTCGATTTTGGTGAAATTCGGACAAACGGTCTAGGAGGAGTTCGAAAAAGTAGGTTTTGACTGAAAATCAAGATGGCGGACAGGAAGTTTGGCCAAATTTCTCAAACTTGGTATCTATGTTCTCAGCGTGACCCAGGGAATCTATTAAGACCAGTGGCATTTCAATAGGCAGATTTATTCAAAGGTTATTAGCCTTTTTGGAAATGTTGTTATAACTTTTGACCACAAGGTGGCGCTGTTTCGAAACTTCTCACGCTCCTTCAGGGCATCGTGCTGATGACCCATACCATGTTTCGTAACAATCCATTCATGTGTTCTTAAAATACAGCATTTTAGCACAAAATTCAAAATGGTCGACAGCCAAAATGGCCGATATGGTAAAATTGGATATCAGTCGACTCAGCATGTTGGCCTGAATCTAACGAGACCAATTTGATGATTTTTGGGCAAACTGTTCAGAAGTTATAAGCAAAAATAGCCATTTTTCATATCTCCGGACCAGTAGGTGGCGCTGCGCCGAAACGCAGCATGTAGCCTCAGGTCATGCTTGTGATGACATGTGCCAAGTTTGGTCTGAATCCAATAAAGCGTTGCGGAGATACAGCCTTACGTCTGTTTTCGCAAGCGCTACGTAAAATTTGTTTGTGGGTTTTATCGAAAATTGCTAAGCGAATCAACTTGAATTCCATAACTTTTTGTCGGCATGGTCTGTAGATGATCTGATTCAATTTTCATGGAAATTGGAGCAACGGCCTAGGAGGAGTTCGAAAAAGTAGCTTTTCCGGAAAATTCAAAATGGCGGAAAACTTTTCATGACGGAAAATGACGTCACAGGGTGCAATCGAATCGTCATGGGGTCAGGAATCAGAGGAAAAAAGAATTTTGTTTCTAGCCCTTGTGGTTCAAAAGTTATTAGAATAAACATGAGTGAAACTTTGGACAGTTGGTGGCGCTAGAGGGAATGACTTAGACACACCAAAATTGGTGTATTTAATGTTGGGACTGTCCTCTATCAGAATGTCAAACCATTACAACTTTCCCGCGATCGGTTCTATGGGCTGCCATAGACTCCCAGAGCGGAAGAAGAAGAAGAATTATTTTTGGTACGCCAACAGATACAATAGGTGCCTACGCACATTCTGTGCTTGGCCCCTAATAATAAGGGAACCTTTTTGCCATTTATAGCGCCACCTATGGTCCGATCTGCATGAAACTCGGCACGCTTGTTCACCATGTCATGACACATATGCTCAGTGATTTTCGTGATGTTCTGAGTTTTTGTTTAGGATTTATAGGCTTTCGACTGTATTTTGCCCCGCCCATTTTCCAAATGACCCTGTTATAGCCAACCAAATGCAAAAATTCTACTTTTTTTCGAAAACTATTGATCGAGAGAGTCCAGAGAAATGTCCTAGACTGGTTTGGTTCCGATCGGGCGAAAAACCAGGGACTAGTTCGCAAAAGTAGGTTTTGGACAAAATTCGACATAGCAGAAAATTGTCCCTGCCTAAATCAAAATCGGAGATAGCCATTTTGTACGCCTTGAGCCAAGGATTCCAACGATATGGGGCACTTGATCCTGGGACAAACGGTCTAAGAGTTATGAGCAATTTTGAACTTTTGGTTGCTGTAGCGCCACCTATGGGCCTTTCGGGGTCATACTCTGATAGGTTGTCCCCAAATTGAGGCCTACCATCTGGCCAGGTTTCACGTCTCTAGGCCTTACGGTTTGGCCTGCACGATGCGTTTTACGAATCCTTACAATTACAATAGGGTTTCAGCATTTCATGCTTGAACCCCTAATAAGAATGAAGGCTTTTTGCCAGTTATAGCGCCACCTATGGTCCGATCTCCATGAAACTCTGCATGCTTCCTCACCATGTTCTGACACATATGCTCATCAATTTTGGTGAAGTTCTGAGTTTTCATTTGGGATTTATAGGCTTTTTAGTGTATTTTGCCACGCCCCTTTTCTAAATGACCCTGTTACAGCCACCCAAATGCAAAAGTTCAACTTTTTTTTCGATAATTATTGATCTAGAGAGTCCAGAGAAATGTCCTAGACTGGTTTGGTTCCGATCTGGCGAAAAACCTAGGACTAGTTGGCAAAAGTAGGTTTCGGACAAAATTCGACATAGCAGAACATTTTTCTGGCCTAAATTGAAATTGGAGATAGCCATGTTGTCCGCCTTGAGCCAGGGATCACAGTGTTGTAAGACACTCGAGTCTAGGACAAACGGTCTAGGAGTTATGGGCGATTTAGTACTTTTGCACTAAATCTGTAGCTGTAGCACAACGTAAAATTTGTTTGCGCGGTATTCGAGAACGGTTTGACGAATCAACACGAATTCCATAACTTTTTGTCGGTACAGTGTGGAGATGATACGATTCGATTTTGGTGAAATTCGGACAAACGGTCTAGGAGGAGTTCGAAAAAGTAGGTTTTGACTGAAAATCAAGATGGCGGACAGGAAGTTTGGCCAAATTTCTCAAACTTGGTATCTATGTTCTCAGCGTGACCCAGGGAATCTATTAAGACCAGTGGCATTTCAATAGGCAGATTTATTCAAAGGTTATTAGCCTTTTTGGAAATGTTGTTATAACTTTTGACCACAAGGTGGCGCTGTTTCGAAACTTCTCACGCTCCTTCAGGGCATCGTGCTGATGACCCATACCATGTTTCGTAACAATCCATTCATGTGTTCTTAAAATACAGCATTTTAGCACAAAATTCAAAATGGTCGACAGCCAAAATGGCCGATATGGTAAAATTGGATATCAGTCGACTCAGCATGTTGGCCTGAATCTAACGAGACCAATTTGATGATTTTTGGGCAAACTGTTCAGAAGTTATAAGCAAAAATAGCCATTTTTCATATCTCCGGACCAGTAGGTGGCGCTGCGCCGAAACGCAGCATGTAGCCTCAGGTCATGCTTGTGATGACATGTGCCAAGTTTGGTCTGAATCCAATAAAGCGTTGCGGAGATACAGCCTTACGTCTGTTTTCGCAAGCGCTACGTAAAATTTGTTTGTGGGTTTTATCGAAAATTGCTAAGCGAATCAACTTGAATTCCATAACTTTTTGTCGGCATGGTCTGTAGATGATCTGATTCAATTTTCATGGAAATTGGAGCAACGGCCTAGGAGGAGTTCGAAAAAGTAGCTTTTCCGGAAAATTCAAAATGGCGGAAAACTTTTCATGACGGAAAATGACGTCACAGGGTGCAATCGAATCGTCATGGGGTCAGGAATCAGAGGAAAAAAGAATTTTGTTTCTAGCCCTTGTGGTTCAAAAGTTATTAGAATAAACATGAGTGAAACTTTGGACAGTTGGTGGCGCTAGAGGGAATGACTTAGACACACCAAAATTGGTGTATTTAATGTTGGGACTGTCCTCTATCAGAATGTCAAACCATTACAACTTTCCCGCGATCGGTTCTATGGGCTGCCATAGACTCCCAGAGCGGAAGAAGAAGAAGAATTATTTTTGGTACGCCAACAGATACAATAGGTGCCTACGCACATTCTGTGCTTGGCCCCTAATAATAAGGGAACCTTTTTGCCATTTATAGCGCCACCTATGGTCCGATCTGCATGAAACTCGGCACGCTTGTTCACCATGTCATGACACATATGCTCAGTGATTTTCGTGATGTTCTGAGTTTTTGTTTAGGATTTATAGGCTTTCGACTGTATTTTGCCCCGCCCATTTTCCAAATGACCCTGTTATAGCCAACCAAATGCAAAAATTCTACTTTTTTTCGAAAACTATTGATCGAGAGAGTCCAGAGAAATGTCCTAGACTGGTTTGGTTCCGATCGGGCGAAAAACCAGGGACTAGTTCGCAAAAGTAGGTTTTGGACAAAATTCGACATAGCAGAAAATTGTCCCTGCCTAAATCAAAATCGGAGATAGCCATTTTGTACGCCTTGAGCCAAGGATTCCAACGATATGGGGCACTTGATCCTGGGACAAACGGTCTAAGAGTTATGAGCAATTTTGAACTTTTGGTTGCTGTAGCGCCACCTATGGGCCTTTCGGGGTCATACTCTGATAGGTTGTCCCCAAATTGAGGCCTACCATCTGGCCAGGTTTCACGTCTCTAGGCCTTACGGTTTGGCCTGCACGATGCGTTTTACGAATCCTTACAATTACAATAGGGTTTCAGCATTTCATGCTTGAACCCCTAATAAGAATGAAGGCTTTTTGCCAGTTATAGCGCCACCTATGGTCCGATCTCCATGAAACTCTGCATGCTTCCTCACCATGTTCTGACACATATGCTCATCAATTTTGGTGAAGTTCTGAGTTTTCATTTGGGATTTATAGGCTTTTTAGTGTATTTTGCCACGCCCCTTTTCTAAATGACCCTGTTACAGCCACCCAAATGCAAAAGTTCAACTTTTTTTTCGATAATTATTGATCTAGAGAGTCCAGAGAAATGTCCTAGACTGGTTTGGTTCCGATCTGGCGAAAAACCTAGGACTAGTTGGCAAAAGTAGGTTTCGGACAAAATTCGACATAGCAGAACATTTTTCTGGCCTAAATTGAAATTGGAGATAGCCATGTTGTCCGCCTTGAGCCAGGGATCACAGTGTTGTAAGACACTCGAGTCTAGGACAAACGGTCTAGGAGTTATGGGCGATTTAGTACTTTTGCACTAAATCTGTAGCTGTAGCACAACGTAAAATTTGTTTGCGCGGTATTCGAGAACGGTTTGACGAATCAACACGAATTCCATAACTTTTTGTCGGTACAGTGTGGAGATGATACGATTCGATTTTGGTGAAATTCGGACAAACGGTCTAGGAGGAGTTCGAAAAAGTAGGTTTTGACTGAAAATCAAGATGGCGGACAGGAAGTTTGGCCAAATTTCTCAAACTTGGTATCTATGTTCTCAGCGTGACCCAGGGAATCTATTAAGACCAGTGGCATTTCAATAGGCAGATTTATTCAAAGGTTATTAGCCTTTTTGGAAATGTTGTTATAACTTTTGACCACAAGGTGGCGCTGTTTCGAAACTTCTCACGCTCCTTCAGGGCATCGTGCTGATGACCCATACCATGTTTCGTAACAATCCATTCATGTGTTCTTAAAATACAGCATTTTAGCACAAAATTCAAAATGGTCGACAGCCAAAATGGCCGATATGGTAAAATTGGATATCAGTCGACTCAGCATGTTGGCCTGAATCTAACGAGACCAATTTGATGATTTTTGGGCAAACTGTTCAGAAGTTATAAGCAAAAATAGCCATTTTTCATATCTCCGGACCAGTAGGTGGCGCTGCGCCGAAACGCAGCATGTAGCCTCAGGTCATGCTTGTGATGACATGTGCCAAGTTTGGTCTGAATCCAATAAAGCGTTGCGGAGATACAGCCTTACGTCTGTTTTCGCAAGCGCTACGTAAAATTTGTTTGTGGGTTTTATCGAAAATTGCTAAGCGAATCAACTTGAATTCCATAACTTTTTGTCGGCATGGTCTGTAGATGATCTGATTCAATTTTCATGGAAATTGGAGCAACGGCCTAGGAGGAGTTCGAAAAAGTAGCTTTTCCGGAAAATTCAAAATGGCGGAAAACTTTTCATGACGGAAAATGACGTCACAGGGTGCAATCGAATCGTCATGGGGTCAGGAATCAGAGGAAAAAAGAATTTTGTTTCTAGCCCTTGTGGTTCAAAAGTTATTAGAATAAACATGAGTGAAACTTTGGACAGTTGGTGGCGCTAGAGGGAATGACTTAGACACACCAAAATTGGTGTATTTAATGTTGGGACTGTCCTCTATCAGAATGTCAAACCATTACAACTTTCCCGCGATCGGTTCTATGGGCTGCCATAGACTCCCAGAGCGGAAGAAGAAGAAGAATTATTTTTGGTACGCCAACAGATACAATAGGTGCCTACGCACATTCTGTGCTTGGCCCCTAATAATAAGGGAACCTTTTTGCCATTTATAGCGCCACCTATGGTCCGATCTGCATGAAACTCGGCACGCTTGTTCACCATGTCATGACACATATGCTCAGTGATTTTCGTGATGTTCTGAGTTTTTGTTTAGGATTTATAGGCTTTCGACTGTATTTTGCCCCGCCCATTTTCCAAATGACCCTGTTATAGCCAACCAAATGCAAAAATTCTACTTTTTTTCGAAAACTATTGATCGAGAGAGTCCAGAGAAATGTCCTAGACTGGTTTGGTTCCGATCGGGCGAAAAACCAGGGACTAGTTCGCAAAAGTAGGTTTTGGACAAAATTCGACATAGCAGAAAATTGTCCCTGCCTAAATCAAAATCGGAGATAGCCATTTTGTACGCCTTGAGCCAAGGATTCCAACGATATGGGGCACTTGATCCTGGGACAAACGGTCTAAGAGTTATGAGCAATTTTGAACTTTTGGTTGCTGTAGCGCCACCTATGGGCCTTTCGGGGTCATACTCTGATAGGTTGTCCCCAAATTGAGGCCTACCATCTGGCCAGGTTTCACGTCTCTAGGCCTTACGGTTTGGCCTGCACGATGCGTTTTACGAATCCTTACAATTACAATAGGGTTTCAGCATTTCATGCTTGAACCCCTAATAAGAATGAAGGCTTTTTGCCAGTTATAGCGCCACCTATGGTCCGATCTCCATGAAACTCTGCATGCTTCCTCACCATGTTCTGACACATATGCTCATCAATTTTGGTGAAGTTCTGAGTTTTCATTTGGGATTTATAGGCTTTTTAGTGTATTTTGCCACGCCCCTTTTCTAAATGACCCTGTTACAGCCACCCAAATGCAAAAGTTCAACTTTTTTTTCGATAATTATTGATCTAGAGAGTCCAGAGAAATGTCCTAGACTGGTTTGGTTCCGATCTGGCGAAAAACCTAGGACTAGTTGGCAAAAGTAGGTTTCGGACAAAATTCGACATAGCAGAACATTTTTCTGGCCTAAATTGAAATTGGAGATAGCCATGTTGTCCGCCTTGAGCCAGGGATCACAGTGTTGTAAGACACTCGAGTCTAGGACAAACGGTCTAGGAGTTATGGGCGATTTAGTACTTTTGCACTAAATCTGTAGCTGTAGCACAACGTAAAATTTGTTTGCGCGGTATTCGAGAACGGTTTGACGAATCAACACGAATTCCATAACTTTTTGTCGGTACAGTGTGGAGATGATACGATTCGATTTTGGTGAAATTCGGACAAACGGTCTAGGAGGAGTTCGAAAAAGTAGGTTTTGACTGAAAATCAAGATGGCGGACAGGAAGTTTGGCCAAATTTCTCAAACTTGGTATCTATGTTCTCAGCGTGACCCAGGGAATCTATTAAGACCAGTGGCATTTCAATAGGCAGATTTATTCAAAGGTTATTAGCCTTTTTGGAAATGTTGTTATAACTTTTGACCACAAGGTGGCGCTGTTTCGAAACTTCTCACGCTCCTTCAGGGCATCGTGCTGATGACCCATACCATGTTTCGTAACAATCCATTCATGTGTTCTTAAAATACAGCATTTTAGCACAAAATTCAAAATGGTCGACAGCCAAAATGGCCGATATGGTAAAATTGGATATCAGTCGACTCAGCATGTTGGCCTGAATCTAACGAGACCAATTTGATGATTTTTGGGCAAACTGTTCAGAAGTTATAAGCAAAAATAGCCATTTTTCATATCTCCGGACCAGTAGGTGGCGCTGCGCCGAAACGCAGCATGTAGCCTCAGGTCATGCTTGTGATGACATGTGCCAAGTTTGGTCTGAATCCAATAAAGCGTTGCGGAGATACAGCCTTACGTCTGTTTTCGCAAGCGCTACGTAAAATTTGTTTGTGGGTTTTATCGAAAATTGCTAAGCGAATCAACTTGAATTCCATAACTTTTTGTCGGCATGGTCTGTAGATGATCTGATTCAATTTTCATGGAAATTGGAGCAACGGCCTAGGAGGAGTTCGAAAAAGTAGCTTTTCCGGAAAATTCAAAATGGCGGAAAACTTTTCATGACGGAAAATGACGTCACAGGGTGCAATCGAATCGTCATGGGGTCAGGAATCAGAGGAAAAAAGAATTTTGTTTCTAGCCCTTGTGGTTCAAAAGTTATTAGAATAAACATGAGTGAAACTTTGGACAGTTGGTGGCGCTAGAGGGAATGACTTAGACACACCAAAATTGGTGTATTTAATGTTGGGACTGTCCTCTATCAGAATGTCAAACCATTACAACTTTCCCGCGATCGGTTCTATGGGCTGCCATAGACTCCCAGAGCGGAAGAAGAAGAAGAATTATTTTTGGTACGCCAACAGATACAATAGGTGCCTACGCACATTCTGTGCTTGGCCCCTAATAATAAGGGAACCTTTTTGCCATTTATAGCGCCACCTATGGTCCGATCTGCATGAAACTCGGCACGCTTGTTCACCATGTCATGACACATATGCTCAGTGATTTTCGTGATGTTCTGAGTTTTTGTTTAGGATTTATAGGCTTTCGACTGTATTTTGCCCCGCCCATTTTCCAAATGACCCTGTTATAGCCAACCAAATGCAAAAATTCTACTTTTTTTCGAAAACTATTGATCGAGAGAGTCCAGAGAAATGTCCTAGACTGGTTTGGTTCCGATCGGGCGAAAAACCAGGGACTAGTTCGCAAAAGTAGGTTTTGGACAAAATTCGACATAGCAGAAAATTGTCCCTGCCTAAATCAAAATCGGAGATAGCCATTTTGTACGCCTTGAGCCAAGGATTCCAACGATATGGGGCACTTGATCCTGGGACAAACGGTCTAAGAGTTATGAGCAATTTTGAACTTTTGGTTGCTGTAGCGCCACCTATGGGCCTTTCGGGGTCATACTCTGATAGGTTGTCCCCAAATTGAGGCCTACCATCTGGCCAGGTTTCACGTCTCTAGGCCTTACGGTTTGGCCTGCACGATGCGTTTTACGAATCCTTACAATTACAATAGGGTTTCAGCATTTCATGCTTGAACCCCTAATAAGAATGAAGGCTTTTTGCCAGTTATAGCGCCACCTATGGTCCGATCTCCATGAAACTCTGCATGCTTCCTCACCATGTTCTGACACATATGCTCATCAATTTTGGTGAAGTTCTGAGTTTTCATTTGGGATTTATAGGCTTTTTAGTGTATTTTGCCACGCCCCTTTTCTAAATGACCCTGTTACAGCCACCCAAATGCAAAAGTTCAACTTTTTTTTCGATAATTATTGATCTAGAGAGTCCAGAGAAATGTCCTAGACTGGTTTGGTTCCGATCTGGCGAAAAACCTAGGACTAGTTGGCAAAAGTAGGTTTCGGACAAAATTCGACATAGCAGAACATTTTTCTGGCCTAAATTGAAATTGGAGATAGCCATGTTGTCCGCCTTGAGCCAGGGATCACAGTGTTGTAAGACACTCGAGTCTAGGACAAACGGTCTAGGAGTTATGGGCGATTTAGTACTTTTGCACTAAATCTGTAGCTGTAGCACAACGTAAAATTTGTTTGCGCGGTATTCGAGAACGGTTTGACGAATCAACACGAATTCCATAACTTTTTGTCGGTACAGTGTGGAGATGATACGATTCGATTTTGGTGAAATTCGGACAAACGGTCTAGGAGGAGTTCGAAAAAGTAGGTTTTGACTGAAAATCAAGATGGCGGACAGGAAGTTTGGCCAAATTTCTCAAACTTGGTATCTATGTTCTCAGCGTGACCCAGGGAATCTATTAAGACCAGTGGCATTTCAATAGGCAGATTTATTCAAAGGTTATTAGCCTTTTTGGAAATGTTGTTATAACTTTTGACCACAAGGTGGCGCTGTTTCGAAACTTCTCACGCTCCTTCAGGGCATCGTGCTGATGACCCATACCATGTTTCGTAACAATCCATTCATGTGTTCTTAAAATACAGCATTTTAGCACAAAATTCAAAATGGTCGACAGCCAAAATGGCCGATATGGTAAAATTGGATATCAGTCGACTCAGCATGTTGGCCTGAATCTAACGAGACCAATTTGATGATTTTTGGGCAAACTGTTCAGAAGTTATAAGCAAAAATAGCCATTTTTCATATCTCCGGACCAGTAGGTGGCGCTGCGCCGAAACGCAGCATGTAGCCTCAGGTCATGCTTGTGATGACATGTGCCAAGTTTGGTCTGAATCCAATAAAGCGTTGCGGAGATACAGCCTTACGTCTGTTTTCGCAAGCGCTACGTAAAATTTGTTTGTGGGTTTTATCGAAAATTGCTAAGCGAATCAACTTGAATTCCATAACTTTTTGTCGGCATGGTCTGTAGATGATCTGATTCAATTTTCATGGAAATTGGAGCAACGGCCTAGGAGGAGTTCGAAAAAGTAGCTTTTCCGGAAAATTCAAAATGGCGGAAAACTTTTCATGACGGAAAATGACGTCACAGGGTGCAATCGAATCGTCATGGGGTCAGGAATCAGAGGAAAAAAGAATTTTGTTTCTAGCCCTTGTGGTTCAAAAGTTATTAGAATAAACATGAGTGAAACTTTGGACAGTTGGTGGCGCTAGAGGGAATGACTTAGACACACCAAAATTGGTGTATTTAATGTTGGGACTGTCCTCTATCAGAATGTCAAACCATTACAACTTTCCCGCGATCGGTTCTATGGGCTGCCATAGACTCCCAGAGCGGAAGAAGAAGAAGAATTATTTTTGGTACGCCAACAGATACAATAGGTGCCTACGCACATTCTGTGCTTGGCCCCTAATAATAAGGGAACCTTTTTGCCATTTATAGCGCCACCTATGGTCCGATCTGCATGAAACTCGGCACGCTTGTTCACCATGTCATGACACATATGCTCAGTGATTTTCGTGATGTTCTGAGTTTTTGTTTAGGATTTATAGGCTTTCGACTGTATTTTGCCCCGCCCATTTTCCAAATGACCCTGTTATAGCCAACCAAATGCAAAAATTCTACTTTTTTTCGAAAACTATTGATCGAGAGAGTCCAGAGAAATGTCCTAGACTGGTTTGGTTCCGATCGGGCGAAAAACCAGGGACTAGTTCGCAAAAGTAGGTTTTGGACAAAATTCGACATAGCAGAAAATTGTCCCTGCCTAAATCAAAATCGGAGATAGCCATTTTGTACGCCTTGAGCCAAGGATTCCAACGATATGGGGCACTTGATCCTGGGACAAACGGTCTAAGAGTTATGAGCAATTTTGAACTTTTGGTTGCTGTAGCGCCACCTATGGGCCTTTCGGGGTCATACTCTGATAGGTTGTCCCCAAATTGAGGCCTACCATCTGGCCAGGTTTCACGTCTCTAGGCCTTACGGTTTGGCCTGCACGATGCGTTTTACGAATCCTTACAATTACAATAGGGTTTCAGCATTTCATGCTTGAACCCCTAATAAGAATGAAGGCTTTTTGCCAGTTATAGCGCCACCTATGGTCCGATCTCCATGAAACTCTGCATGCTTCCTCACCATGTTCTGACACATATGCTCATCAATTTTGGTGAAGTTCTGAGTTTTCATTTGGGATTTATAGGCTTTTTAGTGTATTTTGCCACGCCCCTTTTCTAAATGACCCTGTTACAGCCACCCAAATGCAAAAGTTCAACTTTTTTTTCGATAATTATTGATCTAGAGAGTCCAGAGAAATGTCCTAGACTGGTTTGGTTCCGATCTGGCGAAAAACCTAGGACTAGTTGGCAAAAGTAGGTTTCGGACAAAATTCGACATAGCAGAACATTTTTCTGGCCTAAATTGAAATTGGAGATAGCCATGTTGTCCGCCTTGAGCCAGGGATCACAGTGTTGTAAGACACTCGAGTCTAGGACAAACGGTCTAGGAGTTATGGGCGATTTAGTACTTTTGCACTAAATCTGTAGCTGTAGCACAACGTAAAATTTGTTTGCGCGGTATTCGAGAACGGTTTGACGAATCAACACGAATTCCATAACTTTTTGTCGGTACAGTGTGGAGATGATACGATTCGATTTTGGTGAAATTCGGACAAACGGTCTAGGAGGAGTTCGAAAAAGTAGGTTTTGACTGAAAATCAAGATGGCGGACAGGAAGTTTGGCCAAATTTCTCAAACTTGGTATCTATGTTCTCAGCGTGACCCAGGGAATCTATTAAGACCAGTGGCATTTCAATAGGCAGATTTATTCAAAGGTTATTAGCCTTTTTGGAAATGTTGTTATAACTTTTGACCACAAGGTGGCGCTGTTTCGAAACTTCTCACGCTCCTTCAGGGCATCGTGCTGATGACCCATACCATGTTTCGTAACAATCCATTCATGTGTTCTTAAAATACAGCATTTTAGCACAAAATTCAAAATGGTCGACAGCCAAAATGGCCGATATGGTAAAATTGGATATCAGTCGACTCAGCATGTTGGCCTGAATCTAACGAGACCAATTTGATGATTTTTGGGCAAACTGTTCAGAAGTTATAAGCAAAAATAGCCATTTTTCATATCTCCGGACCAGTAGGTGGCGCTGCGCCGAAACGCAGCATGTAGCCTCAGGTCATGCTTGTGATGACATGTGCCAAGTTTGGTCTGAATCCAATAAAGCGTTGCGGAGATACAGCCTTACGTCTGTTTTCGCAAGCGCTACGTAAAATTTGTTTGTGGGTTTTATCGAAAATTGCTAAGCGAATCAACTTGAATTCCATAACTTTTTGTCGGCATGGTCTGTAGATGATCTGATTCAATTTTCATGGAAATTGGAGCAACGGCCTAGGAGGAGTTCGAAAAAGTAGCTTTTCCGGAAAATTCAAAATGGCGGAAAACTTTTCATGACGGAAAATGACGTCACAGGGTGCAATCGAATCGTCATGGGGTCAGGAATCAGAGGAAAAAAGAATTTTGTTTCTAGCCCTTGTGGTTCAAAAGTTATTAGAATAAACATGAGTGAAACTTTGGACAGTTGGTGGCGCTAGAGGGAATGACTTAGACACACCAAAATTGGTGTATTTAATGTTGGGACTGTCCTCTATCAGAATGTCAAACCATTACAACTTTCCCGCGATCGGTTCTATGGGCTGCCATAGACTCCCAGAGCGGAAGAAGAAGAAGAATTATTTTTGGTACGCCAACAGATACAATAGGTGCCTACGCACATTCTGTGCTTGGCCCCTAATAAATATAGCTGCAAGCAGCAATTATCGGGGCCAAGCGCAAGCAGACGACAGGATATGCCAACATGGCTGAAGGTGTCAGACCAACTGCAACAATGAGCAATTAAATACATTTAAAGAGGATTTTAGGCGAAATGGCTGAAAAATCATATAAAAAGTCATTCGAAATATGATTTAATGGATTATCACTTTCGACCAATCTGTGGCGCAGTTACAAAACTGATGTGATGTGGTCAGAGTGAAGTGACAATGACACATACAAAGTTTGGTGTCAATATGTCAAGGCATTGCAGAGATAAAGCCTGAATAGTGCTTTTAGCATCATGCCTCAACTTTGCTGCTACGCTATACAAAAACGGTTTCGTCTATAGACACGAAATCCATAACTTTTAGTCAGCACAGTCTGGAGATGATACGATTCGATTTTGGTGAAAATCGGACAAACGGTCTAGGAGGAGTTCGAAAAAGTAGGTTTTGACTGAAAATCAAGATGGCGGACAGGAAGCTAGGCCAAATAAGGAAACCTTGGTATCTATGTTCTCGTCTTGACCCAAGGAATCTATTAAGACCAGTTGCATTACAATAGGCCAACTTATTCAAAAGTTATTAGCAGTTTTGTAAATTTTGTTATAACTTTTGACCACTAGGTGGCACTGTCTCGAAATATTTTGGGTACCTTCAGGGGATGGTGCTGATGGCACATTTTGAGTTTCGTAATATTACACCAATGCATTTGTTTAGTATAGCATTTTATTTCACAAAACTGCATTGAAGTCAATGGGAATTTCATGTTTTGTTCTATTATAGCGCCACCAAGAGGCTGAGTCCCACCATCTTTTTTACATGTCCTCAGAGTGAGCTCATACATATGTGTGTCGATTTTGGTGAAAATATCTCAATTCGCTTCGGAGTTATAGACATTTATATGAAAAAACATGTAAAAAATGACTGACACATGACTTTGTTTGGAATTTACTACCCCTAAACATCAATATTTTCGCATTTGGGCATTGGTGTTTAGCTATCGACCTATGTTTCCAAACTTCTGACGGTGGTTTCATCTCGATCGGACTAGCGGTTTCAAAGATATAGCCAAATGTTTTTTAAGCGCTAAATCACAACGCTACACAAACCGTAAGGCGAAACCTAGCATGTTTGGTATCATAGGACTCGGCAACGATTCAGGAGTCTAAAAAGATGAGTTTCGTGAAAATAAGTCGACCACACCCAAAGTTATAAGCATTTGAAAAAAAAAATTCACCACTAGGTGGCGCTGTTTCGAAACTTCTCAGGCTCATTCAGGGCATTGTGCTGATGACCCATACCACGTTTCGTAACAATCTGTTCATGCGTTCTTAAAATACAGCATTTTAGCACAAAATTCAAAATGGCCGACAGTCAAAATGGCCGATATGGTAATATTGGATATCAGTCGACTCGGCATGTTGCCCTGAATCTAACGAGACCAATTTTATGATTTTTGGACAAACTGTTCAGAAGTTATAAGCAAAAATAGCCATTTTTCATATCTCCGGACCAGTAGGTGGCGCTGCGCCGAAACACAGCATGTAGCCTCAGGTCATGCTTGTGATGACATGTACCAAGTTTGGTCTGAATCCGATAAAGCGTTGCGGAGATACGGCCTTACATCTGTTTTCGCAAGCGCTACGTAAAATGTATTCGTGGGTTTATCGAAAACTGTTAAGCGAATCAACTTGAATTCCATAACTTTTTGTCAGCATGGTCTGTAGATGATCTGGTTCAATTTTCGTGCAAATCGGACAAACCGTCTAGGACGAGTTCGAAAAAGTAGCTTTTTAGATAAATTCAAAATGGCGGCCATATTGTTATGACAGAAATGATGTCATAGGGTGCAATCGAATTGGCATGAGCTCAGGAATCAGAGAGAAAAAGAATTTTGTTGATTGGCCTTACGGTTCAAAAGTTATTAGCAAAATAAAAGTGAAACTTTGGACAGGTGGTGGCGCTAGAGGGAATGACTTAGACACACCAAAATTGGTGTATTTAATGTTGGGACTGTCCTCTATCAGAATGTCAAACCAAAACAACTTTCCCGCATTCGGTTCTATGGGCTGCCATAGACTCCCAGTTGGAAGAAGGAAGAATAATAATAATAAGAACGGGAACAGATACAATAGGTGCCTACGCACCTTCGGTGCTTGGCCCCTAATAATAAGAACGGGAACAGATACAATAGGTGCCTCCGCACCTTCGGTGCTTGGCCCCTAATAAATATAGCTGCAAGCAGCCATTACCGGGGCCAAGCAGAATAAGACGACAAGACATGCCAACATGTCTGAAAGTGTCAGACCAACTGCAACAATGAGCAATAAAGACATTTAAAGAGGATTTTAGGCAAAATGCCTGAAAAATCATAGAAACAATAATTAAAAATATGATTTGATGGATTATCACTTTCGACCAATAGGTGGCGCAGTTAAAAAACTGATGTGATGTGGTCAGAATGAAGTTACAATGACACATACAAAGTTTGGTGTCAATATTTCAAGGCATTGCAGAGATAAAGCCTTAATTAGTGCTATTAGCATCATGTCTCAACTTTGCTGCTGCGCTATACGAAAACGGTTTCGTCTATCGACACGAAATCCATAACTTTTAGTCGGCACAGTCTGGAGATGATACGATTCGATTTTGGTGAAAATCGGACAAACGGTCTAGGAGGAGTTCGAAAAAGTAGGTTTTGAATGAAAATCAAGATGGCGGACAAGAAGTTTGACCAAATAAGGAAAATTTGGTATATATGTTCTCGGCTTGATCCAAGGAATCTATTAAGACCAGTGGTATTTACATAGGCCGATGTATTCAAAAGTTATTAGCAGTTTTGGAAATGCTATTATAACTTTTGACCACTAGGTGACGCTGTCTCTAAATATTTTGGGTACCTTCAGGGGATGGTGCTGATGGCACATTCTGAGTTTCGTAATATTACACCAATGCATTTGTTAAGTATAGCATTTTATTTCACAAAACTGCATTGAAGTCAATGGGAATTTCATGTTTTGTTCTATTATAGCACCACCAAGAGGCTCAGTCCCACCATTTTTTTTATGTGTCCTCAGAGTGAGCCCATACATATATGTGTCGATTTTGGTGCAAAAATCTCAATTTGCTTCGGAGTTATAGACATTTATATGAAAAAACACGTAAAAAATGACTGACACATGACTTTGATTGAATATTACTACCCCTAAACATCAATATTTTCGCATTTGGGCATTGGCATATAGCTATCGACCTATGTTTCCAAACTTCTGACGGTGGTTTCGTCTCGATCGGACAAACGGTTTCGAAGATATAGCCTAATGTTTTTTAAACGCTAAATCACAACGCTACACAAACCGTAAGGCGAAACCTAGCATGTTTGGTATCGTAAGACTCGGCAACGATTCAGGAGTCTAAGGAGATGAGTTTCGTGAAAATACGTCGACCACACCCAAAGTTATAAGCATTTGAAAAAAAAAATTCACCACTAGGTGGCGCTGTTTCGAAACTTCTCAAACTTCTTCAAGACATCGTGCTGATGACCCATACCAAGATTTGTAACAATCCGTTCATGCGTTGTTAAAATACAGCATTTTAGCACAAAATTCAAAATGGCCGACAGCCAAAATGACCGATATGGTCAAATTGGATATCAGTCGACTCGGCATGTTGCCCTGAATCTAACGAGACCAATTGTATGATTTTTGGACAAACTGTTCAGAAGTTATAAGCAAAAATAGCCATTTTTCATATCTCCGGACCAGTAGGTGTCGCTGCGCCGAAACACAGCATGTAGCCTCAGGTCATGCTTGTGAGTACAAGTACCAAGTTTGGTCTGAATACGATAAACCGTTGCGGAGATACGGCCTTACGACTGTTTTTGCTAGCGCTACGTAAAATGTATTTGTGCGTTTATCGAAAACGGTTTGACGAATCCATTTGAATTCCATAACTTTTTGTCAGCACTACCTGAAGATGATCTGGTTCAATTTTCGTGCAAATCGGACAAACCGTCTAGGACGAGTTCGAAAAAGTAGCTTTTTTTGAAAATTCAAGATGGCGGCCATATTTTTATGACGGCAAATGACGTCATAGGGTGCAATCGAATCGCCATGAGCTCAGGAATCAGAGGAAAAAAGAATTTCGCTTATTGGCCTTACGGTTCAAAAGTTATTAGCAAAATAAAAGTGAAACTTTGGACAGGTGGTGGCGCTAGAGGGAATGACTTAGAAACACCAAAATTGGTGTATTTAATGTTGAGACGGTCCTCTATCAGAATGTCAAACCAAAACAACTTTCCCGCAATCGGTTCTATGGGCTGCCATAGACTCCCATGGCGGAAGAATAATAATAATAAATATAGCTGCAAGCAGCAATTACCGGGGCCAAGCAGAATAAGACGACAAGACATGCCGACATGTCTGAAAGTGTCAGACCAACTGCAACAATGAGCAATTAAAGACATTTAAAGAGGATTTTAGACGAAATGGCTGAAAAATCATAGAAACAGTAATTAAAAATATGATTTAATGGATTATCACTTTCGACAAATAGGTGGCGCAGTTACAAAACTGATGTGATGTGGTCAGAGTGAGGAGACAATGACACATACAAAGTTTGGTGTCAATATGTCAAGGCATTGCAGAGATAAAGCCTGAATAGTGCTATTAGCATCATGCCTCAAATTTGCTGCTGCGCTATACGAAAACGGTTTCGTCAATTGACACGAAATCCATAACTTTTAGTCGGCACAGTCTGGGGATGATACGATTCGATTTTGGTGAAAATCGGACAAACGGTGTGGGAGGAGTTCGAAAAAGTAGGTTTTGAATGAAAATAGCATTTTATCTCACAAAACTGTATTGAAGTCAATGGGAATTTCATGTTTTGTTCTATTATAGCGCCACCAAGAGGCTCAGTCCCACAATTTTTTTTACGTGTCCTCAGAGTGAGCCCATACATATGTGTGTCAGTTTTGGTGAAAATATCTCAATTTGCTTTAGAGTTATAAACATTTATATGAAAAAACACGTAAAAAATGACTGACACATGACTTTGTTTGAATTTTACTACCCCTAAACATCAATATTTTCGCATTTGGGCATTGGCGTATAACTATCGACCTATGTTTCCAAACTTCTGACGGTGGTTTCGTCTCGATCGGACAAGCGGTTTCGAAGATATAGCCTAATGTTTTTTAAGCGCTAAATCACAACGCTACACAAACCGTAAGGCGAAACCTAGCATGTTTGGTATCGTAGGACTCGGCAAGGTTTCAGGAGTCTAATTAGATGAGTCTCGTGAAAATAAGTCGACCGCACCCAAAGTTATAAGCATTTGAAAAAAAAAATTCCCCACTAGGTGGCGCTGTTTCGAAACTTCTCACACTCCTTCAGGACATCGTGCTGATGACCCATGCCAAGTTTCGTAACAATCCGTTCATGCGTTCATAAAATACAGCATTTTAGCACATAATTCAAAATGGCCGACAGTCAAAATGGCCGATATGGTAAAATTGGATATCAGTCGACTCGGCATGTCGCCCTGAATCTAACGAGACCAATTTTATGATTTTTGGACAAACTGTTCAGAAGTTATAAGCAAAAATAGCCATTTTTCATATCTCCGGACCAGTAGGTGGCGCTGCGCCGAAACGCAGCATGTAGCCTCAGGTCATGCTTGTGATGACATGTACCAAGTTTGGTCTGAATACGATAAACCGTTGCAGAGATACAGCCTTACGACTGTTTTTGCAGGCGCTACGTAAAATTTGTTCGTGCGTTTATTGAAAACGGTTTGACGAATCAATTTGAATTCCATAACTTTTGGTCAGCACTGCCTGAAGATGATCTGGTTCAATTTTCGTGCAAATCGGACAAACCGTCTAGGACGAGTTCGAAAAAGTAGGTTTTTCGAATGAATCAAAATGGCGGCCATATTTTTATTACAGAAAATGAAGTCATAGGATGCAATCGAATCGGCATGAGCTCAGGAATCAGAGGAAAAAATAATTTTGTTGATTGGCCTTACAGTTCAAAAGTTATTAGCAAAATAAAAGTGAAACTTTGGACAGGTGGTGGCGCTAGAGGGAATGACTTAGAAACACCAAAATTGGTGTATTTAATGGTGGGACTGTGCTCTATCAGAATGTCAAACCAAAACAACTTTCCCGCAATCGGTTCTATGGGCTGCCATAGACTCCAAGAGCGGAAGAAGAAGAAGAAGAAGAAGAAGAAGAATAATAATAATAAGAACGCGAACGGATACAATAGGTGCCTCCGCACCTTCGGTGCTTGGCCCCTAATAATAATAAGAACGCGAACAGAAACAATAGGTGCCTCCGCACCTTCGGTGCTTGGCCCCTAATAATAAGAAACGGAACAGATACAATAGGTGCCTCCGCACCTTCGGTGCTTGGCCCCTAATAATAATAATAATAAGAACGCGAACAGAAACAATAGGTGCCTCCGCACCTTCGGTGCTTGGCCCCTAATAATAATAAGAACGCGAACAGAAACAATAGGTGCCTCCGCACCTTCGGTGCTTGGCCCCTAATAAGAAACGGAACAGATACAATAGGTGCCTCCGCACCTTCGGTGCTTGGCCCCTAAATATAGCTGCAAGCAGCCATTACCGGGGCCAAGCAGAATAAGACGACAAGACATGCCAACATGTCTGAAAGTGTCAGACCAACTGCAACAATGAGCAATAAAGACATTTAAAGAGGATTTTAGGCAAAATGCCTGAAAAATCATAGAAACAATAATTAAAAATATGATTTGATGGATTATCACTTTCGACCAATAGGTGGCGCAGTTACAAAACTGATGTGATGTGGTCAGAATGAAGTTACAATGACACATACAAAGTTTGGTGTCAATATTTCAAGGCATTGCAGAGATAAAGCCTTAATTAGTGCTATTAGCATCATGTCTCAACTTTGCTGCTGCGCTATACGAAAACGGTTTCGTCTATCGACACAAAATCCATAACTTTTAGTCGGCACAGTCTGGAGATGATACGATTCGATTTTGGTGAAAATCGGACAAACGGTCTAGGAGGAGTTCGAAAAAGTAGGTTTTGAATGAAAATCAAGATGGCGGACAAGAAGTTTGACCAAATAAGGAAAATTTGGTATATATGTTCTCGGCTTGATCCAAGGAATCTATTAAGACCAGTGGTATTTACATAGGCCGATGTATTCAAAAGTTATTAGCAGTTTTGGAAATGCTATTATAACTTTTGACCACTAGGTGACGCTGTCTCTAAATATTTTGGGTACCTTCAGGGGATGGTGCTGATGGCACATTCTGAGTTTCGTAATATTACACCAATGCATTTGTTAAGTATAGCATTTTATTTCACAAAACTGCATTGAAGTCAATGGGAATTTCATGTTTTGTTCTATTATAGCGCCACCAAGAGGCTCAGTCCCACCTTTTTTTTTATGTGTCCTCAGAGTGAGCCCATACATATATGTGTCGATTTTGGTGCAAAAATCTCAATTTGCTTCGGAGTTATAGACATTTATATGAAAAAACACGTAAAAAATGACTGACACATGACTTTGATTGAATATTACTACCCCTAAACATCAATATTTTCGCATTTGGGCATTGGCGTATAGCTATCGACCTATGTTTCCAAACTTCTGACGGTGGTTTCGTCTCGATCGAACAAACGGTTTCGAAGATATAGCCTAATGTTTTTGAAGCGCTAAATCACAACGCTACACAAACCGTAAGGCGAAACCTAGCATGTTTGGTATCGTTGGACTCGGCAACGATTCAGGAGTCTAAGGAGATGAGTTTCGTGAAAATACGTCGACCACACCCAAAGTTATAAGCATTTGAAAAAAAAAATTCACCACTAGGTGGCGCTGTTTCGAAACTTCTCACACTTCTTCAAGACATCGTGCTGATGACCCATACCAAGATTTGTAACAATCCGTTCATGCGTTGTTAAAATACAGCATTTTAGCACAAAATTCAAAATGGCCGACAGCCAAAATGACCGATATGGTCAAATTGGATATCAGTCGACTCGGCATGTTGCCCTGAATCTAACGAGACCAATTGTATGATTTTTGGACAAACTGTTCAGAAGTTATAAGCAAAAATAGCCATTTTTCATATCTCCGGACCAGTAGGTGGCGCTGCGCCGAAACACAGCATGTAGCCTCAGGTCATGCTTGTGAGTACAAGTACCAAGTTTGGTCTGAATACGATAAACCGTTGCGGAGATACGGCCTTACGACTGTTTTTGCTAGCGCTACGTAAAATGTATTTGTGCGTTTATCGAAAACGGTTTGACGAATCCATTTGAATTCCATAACTTTTTGTCAGCACTACCTGAAGATGATCTGGTTCAATTTTCGTGCAAATCGGACAAACCGTCTAGGACGAGTTCGAAAAAGTAGCTTTTTTTGAAAATTCAAGATGGCGGCCATATTTTTATGACGGCAAATGACGTCATAGGGTGCAATCGAATCGCCATGAGCTCAGGAATCAGAGGAAAAAAGAATTTCGCTGATTGGCCTTACGGTTCAAAAGTTATTAGCAAAATAAAAGTGAAACTTTGGACAGGTGGTGGCGCTAGAGGGAATGACTTAGAAACACCAAAATTGGTGTATTTAATGTTGAGACGGTCCTCTATCAGAATGTCAAACCAAAACAACTTTCCCGCAATCGGTTCTATGGGCTGCCATAGACTCCCATGGCGGAAGAAGAAGAAGAATAATAATAATAAATATAGCTGCAAGCAGCAATTATCGGGGCCAAGCGCAAGCAGATGACAGGATATGCCAACATGGCTGAAGGTGTCAGACCAACTGCAACAATGAGCAATTAAATACATTTAAAGAGGATTTTAGGTGAAATGGCTGAAAAATCACATAAATTGTCATTCAAAATATGATTTAATGGATTATCACTTTCGACCAATAGGTGGCGCAGTTACAAAACTGATGTAATGTGGTCAGAGTGAAGTGACAATGACACATACAAAGTTTGGTGTCAATATGTCAAGGCATTGCAGAGATAAAGCCTGAATAGTGCTTTTGGCATCATGCCTCAAATTTGCTGCTGCACTATACGAAAACGGTTTCGTCTATTGACACGAAATCCATAACTTTTAGTCAGCACAGTCTGGAGATGATACGATTCGATTTTGGTGAAAATCGGAGCAACGGTCTAGGAGGAGTTCGAAAAAGTAGGTTTTTCGGAAAATTCAAAATGGCGGAAAACTTTCCATGACGGAAAATGACGTCATAGGATGCAATCGAATCGTCTTGAGCTAAGGAATAAGAGGAAAAAAGAATTTTGTTTCTAACCCTTGTGGTTCAAAAGTTATTAGCATAAACATGAGTGCAACTTTGGACAGTTGGTGGCGCTAGAGGGAATGAGTTGGAGACTCCAAATTTGCTATGCTGATAGATCAGACTCTCCTCTGTCAGTGTGCCAAATTTCATAACATTCCCACAAGCGTAAGCGTACGTAGTAAACAGTTATTAGCATTTTTGGGAATTTAATTATAACTTTTGACCAAAAGGTGGCGCTGTCTCGTAATCTTTTGAGTACCTTCAGGGCCTTGTACTGATGACCCATACCGAGTTTTGTAACGATACGTTCATGCATTCCTAAAATACAGCATTTTAGCACATAATTCAAAATGGCCGACAGCCAAAATGGCTGATCGGGGAAAATTGGATATCAGTCGACTCAGCATGATGCCCTGAATCTAACGAGACCACTTTTATGATTTTTGGACAAACCATTCAGAAGTTATAAGCAAAAACAGCCATTTTTCATATCTCCGGACCAGTAGGTGGCGCTGCGCCGAAACGCAGCATGTAGCCTCAGGTCATGCTTGTGATGACATGTACCAAGTTTGGTCTGAATATGATAAAGTGTTGAGGAGATACTGGCTTGTGTCTATTTTTGCAAGTGCTACATAAAATTTGTTTGCGCGGTATTCGAGAACGGTTTGACGAATCAACACGAATTCCATAACTTTTTGTCAGCATGGTCTGAAGATGATCTGATTCAATTTTCGTGGAAATTGGAGAAACGGCCTAGGAGGAGTTCGAAAAAGTAGCTTTTTCGGAAAATTCGAAATGGCGGAAAAATTATTATGACGGAAAATGACGTCATATGGTGCCCTCGAATCGCCATGAGCTCAGGAATCTGAGAAAAAAAGAATTTTGTTTCTAGCCCTTGTGGTTCAAAAATTATTAGCATAAACATGAGTGAAACTTTGGACAGTTGGTGGCGCTAGAGGGAATGACTTAGACACACCAAAATTGGTGTATTTAATGTTGGGACTGTCCTCTATTAGAATGTCAAACCATTACAACTTTCCCGCGATCGGTTCTATGGGCTGCCATAGACTCCCAGTCGGAAGAAGGAAGAATAATAATAATAATAATAATAATAAGAACGCGAACGAAAACAATAGGTGCCTCCGCACCTTCGGTGCTTGGCCCCTAATAATAATAATAAGAACGCGAACAGAAACAATAGGTGCCTCCGCACCTTCGGTGCTTGGCCCCTAATAATAATAATAATAATAAATATAGCTGCAAGCAGCAATTACCGGGGCCAAGCAGAATAAGACGACAAGACATGCCAAAATGTCTGAAAGTGTCAGACCAACTGCAACAATGAGCAATTAAAGACATTTAAAGAGGATTTTAGGCGAAATGGCTGAAAAATCATGTAAAAAGTGATTCAAAATATGATTTAATGGATTGTCACTTTTGACCAAAAGGTGGCGCTGTTACGAAATTGATGTGGTGTGGTCAGAGTAAGTAGACAGTGACACATACAAAGTTTTGTGTCAATATGTCGAGGCATTGCAGATATAAAGCCTGAATAGTCATTTTGGCATCATGCCTCAACTTTGCTGCTGTGCTATACGAAAACGGTTTCATCAATCGACACGAAATCCATAACTTTTTGTCGGCACAGTCTGGAGATGATGCGATTCGATTTTGGTGAAAATCGGACAAACGGTCTAGGAGGAGTTCGAAAAAGTAGGTTTTGAATGAAAATCAAGATGGCGGACAGGAAGTTTGGCCAAATAAGGAAAACTTGGTATCTATGTTCTCGGCTTGACCCAAGGAATCTATTAAGAACCGTGGAATTTCAATAGCCAGATTTATTCAAAAGTTATTAGCCTTTTTGGAAATTTTGTTATAACTTTTGACCACTAGGTGGCGCTGTCTTGAAATATTTTGGTTGCCTTCAGGGGATGGTGCTGATGACACAATCTGAGTTTCGTAATATTACACCAATGCATTTGTTTAGTATAGCATTGTATTTCACAAAACTGTATTGAAGTCAATGGGAATTTCATATTTTGTTCAATTATAGCGCCACCAAGAGGCTCAGTCCCACAATTTTTTTTACGTGTCCTCAGAGTGAGCCCATACATATGTGTGTCAATTTTGGTGAAAATATCTCAATTCGCTTCGGAGTTATAGACATTTATATGAAAAAACACGAAAAAAATGACTGACACATGACTTTGATTGGAAATTAGTACCCCTAAACATCAATATTTTCGCATTTGGGCATTGGCGTTTAGCTATCGACCTATGTTTTCAAACTTCTGACGGTGGTTTCGTCTCGATCGGACTAGCGGTTTCAAAGATATAGCCAAATGTTTTTTAAGCGCTAAATCACAACGCTACACAAACCGTAAGGCGAAACCTAGCATGTTTGGTATCGTAGGACTCGGCAACGATTCAGGAGTCTAAAAAGATGAGTTTCGTGAAAATACGTCGACCACACCCAAAGTTATAAGCATTTGAAAAAAAAAAATCACCACTAGGTGGCGCTGTTTCGAAACTTCTCAGGCTCATTCAGGGCATTGTGCTGATGACCCATACCACGTTTCGTAACAATCCGTTCATGCGTTCATAAAATACAGAATTTTAGCACAAAATTCAAAATGGCCGACAGCCAAAATGACCGATATAGTCAAATTGGATATCAGTCGACTCGGCATGTTGCCCTGAATCTAACGAGACCAATTGTATGATTTTTGGACAAACTGTTCAGAAGTTATAAGCAAAAATAGCCATTTTTCATATCTCCGGACCAGTAGGTGGCGCTGCGCCGAAACGCAGCATGTAGCCTCAGGTCATGCTTGTGAGTACATGTACCAAGTTTGGTCTGAATACGATAAACCTTTGCGGAGATACAGCCTTACGACTGTTTTTGCTAGCGCTACGTAAAATGTATTCGTGCGTTTATCGAAAACGGTTTGACGAATCAATTTGAATTCCATAACTTTTGGTCAACACTGCCTGAAGATGATCTGGTTCAATTTTCGTGCAAATCGGACAAACCGTCTAGGACGAGTTCGAAAAAGTAGCTTTTTCAGAAAATTAAAAATGGCGGCCATATTTATATGACGGAAAATGACGTCATAGGGTGCAATCGAATCGGCATGAGCTCAGAAATAAGAGGAAAAAAGAATTTTGTTGATTGGCCTTACGGTTCAAAAGTTATTAGCAAAATAAAAGTGAAACTTTGGACAGGTGGTGGCGCTAGAGGGAATGACTTAGAAACACAAAAATTGGTGTATTTAATGTTGGGACTGTCCTCTATCAGAATGTCAAACCAAAACAACTTTCCCGCAATCGGTTCTATGGGCTGCCATAGACTCCCATGGCGGAAGAAGAAGAAGAAGAAGAAGAATAATAAGAACGGGAACAGATACAATAGGTGCCTCCGCACCTTCGGTGCTTGGCCCCTAATAAGAACGGGAACAGATACAATAGGTGCCTCCGCACCTTCGGTGCTTGGCCCCTAATAATAATAAATATAGCTGCGAGCAGCGATAACGGGCCCAAGCCGGTGGCACCGCAACCCCGGTGCCCTTACCTAAAGGCACCGGGGTGGCGGTACCGCCGGCTTTGGCCCTTCATCGCTGCTCGCAGCTATATATATATATATATATATATATATATATATATATATATATATATATATGGCTATAATGAACAGGCTGCGATGTCAAGATTGCAATGCTGGAATGTGTGTGTGTGTGTGTGTGTTTGTGTGTGTGTGTGTTCATGTTTTTCTATCCCGGTGGGGACTTCAACCTGAATGCACACAGACTCATGGGGACTCGTGTCACAGTGAGGACCTAAATAGAGGTCCCCATGGGTAAACAAGCTTAGAAATCATACAGAATTAGTCTTTTTGGAAATGTAAAAATGCAGAAAGTTTTCTGTAATGGGTAGGTTTAGGGGTAGGGTTAGTGTGAGGAGATAGAATATACAGTTTGTAAAGTATTAAAACCATTAAGTCTATGGAGAGTCCCCACAAAGATAGTAAACCGTGTGTGTGTGTGTGTGTGTGTGTGTGTGTGTGTGTGTGTGTGTGTGTGTGTGTGTGTGTGTGTGTGTGGCGTGGGCGCGATGGAACAGTGGACACATAAAAACATACGTCATTATACAGGACCACATTCAAACTGCAAAGTGTTAACTTATATTTGTGTACTGTCGCAATAAGACACAACATTGTGCTTTTGTAAAATAATTTCAAGCAATCCACCCCCCGAAAGGCGCTAATTTTAAAATTAAACTAAAATGCTCATGGCTGCACGGGCATTCATGGTGCGCATCCACGACAAGGAACGAGCAGAACAGAGTGAACGTTTTTCAGTTTATTCCTACTTCCATAGGAATTCATTTGAAACGCCCGCTCAACCGCTCACCCTGTGGTCTGTGTGAGTTCTAATGCCCCAGTGTAGTGACGGGGACACTATACTGCCAAAAGAGCACCGTCCTTCGGATGAGACGTTAAACCGAGGTCCTGACTCTCTGTGGTCATTAAAAATCCCAGGATGTCCTTCGAAAAAGAGTAGGGGTGTAACCCCGGCATCCTGGCCAAATTTGCCCCTTGGCCTCTATCCATCATGGCCTCCTAATCATCCCCATGTACTGATATACTGATTGGCTTCATCACTGTCTCCTCTCCACCAGTAAGCTGGTGTGTGGTGGGCGTTCTGGCGCAATATGGCTGCCGTCGCATCATCCAAGTGGATGCTGCACATTGGTGGTGGTTGAGGAGATTCCCCCCATCTATGTAAAGCGCTTTGAGGTCTCAGAAAAAGCGCTATATAAATGTAACAAATTATTATTATTATTATCAACCACTATCAATGTCAGTGCGGACGAAAATATTTTACTTTCGTTTTTAAGTTTGCGATTCAAAAGCCCCCAGCGGTGTCACACGTCGATTAACCGGTGGTAAAATATTCTCACCGTCACATACCTAGTATATTTTTATGTAAATACAATAGGCCTACCTGATTTTGAACACAAGAGGGCAGTATAGCCCTATGTATGACTTGACTTTTATGAGACTAAATAGTACAATTACTATTTTTAAACTTATAAATAATTATTAAATTAAAAAAAAAAAAAAAAGAATAAAATGAGTTTGGTTGTGATATTTGTATACTTTTATAGAAATAAATGGTGTATAATTACATTTTTAGAAGATGAGGCTTTTAGTGTTTAATTTTTGTACATTACTTCAGTCCCTCACTATAGCAAAAACATTTGAGATGTTTAATATCCGTTCACAATTTAGCATCTTTAATGTATTTTCATCATTTTGAAAAAGTTTGGTGTGAATAAAATAACCCAGTTTGGAAGAGTAGCTAAAAACTCAGAGTCTGAAATATCCAAAAAATCCACATTCAAACCAAAATATCTGACTTTCTTTTGCTCTGAGCTAATGACTGTTAATTAGAAAGTTGTCCGGCTCAGTGAGACCAATATATATACTCATGTTTGTAACTGTTGGTAAAACTAACCCCCCCACTTTTGTCAAAAGCATGTTGAAAGTGACACACTTCCTGCAGCCAGTTGGTGGCGCTATAACTTTGACTCACAATAGTTACATCCATCTGATCGGCCTCTTACCACAAACACACTGCTGAAGTTTCATCAAGATCAGTTAATGTATGCAGAAGTTATAACACTTCGTGTCTCTCTCTTCTCGCCATAAATTCATTTCCTCGCCACGGCCAAACCGTTCAAGATATCAAAAATCCGTCCGCAATTTAGCATCCTCAATGCCTTGACTTCACGCTGACCGAGTTTGGAGGCGAATCGATGTATTTCCTAGGAGGAGTACATTAAATTCCACAGCAAGCGTTTCCAAACAACCCTAAATAGCCGACTTCCTGTTGGGCTGGCGTAAAACTTAGAGCACGAAAGTTGTTCGGCCCGATGAGATCTATATGTGTACCGAGTTTCAAATTAATTCATGCAAGCGTGTTTGATATATGGACCAAGTTTTAGAACCCCGTTCAAGGGGGCGCTGTTGAGCCCCCCTGCCACGCCCGGCTACCAGATTCAGCCCCGCCCTGATGGCCGCTGGTTCTGACCTGTGTGCAAAGTTTCAAGAGTTTTCGAGCACGTTTAGGGACCCAAAAGCCCCAGAAACCTTGAAAAACAAATGAAAAAGTAAAATCTCACTCAACTGACAAATCACCCCCACCCCTCACACACTCCGAGACAGAGAGAGAGAGAAAATTCTCCAAAAAAATCACATTCAAACCAAAATATCTGACTTTCTGTTGCTTTGAGCTATTAAGTGTAAATTAGAAAGTTGTCCGGCTCGATGAGAACAATATACATACCGATTTTTGTGATTCTAGGAAAAACTAAGCCCCCATTTTTGACTAAAGGTGGCGCTACTGAGCCATTCCACCACGCCCGTTTTTGAAACTTTGCACATGTCTACTGGCTAATAAGTGTGATGTGTCTGTCGAGTTTCATGCAATTTCAAGTATGTTAAGAGTCTCAAAAGCATCAAAAAAGAATAATAAAGTTTGATGTGTTGCCACGGCAACAGTATCTAAGATATCAATAATCCTTTCACAGGTCTACATCTGCCGTGTGTCTACATTATACACATAAAGTTTGAAGCAAATCGGATAAAAATAAGAGGGTGATTTCAAAGCATTTTGAAAGTGACACACTTCCTGCTGCCAGTTGGTGGCGCTATAACTTTGACTCACAATAGTCACATCCATGTGATCGGCCTCTTACAACGAACACACTGCTGAAGTTTCATCAAGATCAGTTAATGTATGCAGAAGTTATAACACACTTCCTGTTTCCATTATTCGCCATAAATTCGTTTCCTCGCCACGGCCAAACCGTTCGAGATATCAAAAATCCCCTGGCAATTTTTCATCCTCAATGCCTTGACTTCATGCACACCGAGTTTGGTGGCGATCGGGTGAATTCCCTAGGAGAAGTGTTTCAAATACCAGACCATGCGTTTCCAAACAACCTTTAATAGCTGACTTCCTGTTGGGCTGGCGTAAAAAGTAAAAGTACGAAAGTTGTTCGGCCCGATGAGATCTATATATGTACCGAGTTTCATATTATTACATGCAAGCGTGTCTGATTTATGGACCAAGTTTTCGGACCCCGTTCAAGGGGGCGCTGTTGAGCCCCCCTGCCACGCCCGGGTACCAGCTTCAGCCCGGCCCTGATGGCCGCGGGTTCTGACCTGTGTGCAAAGTTTCAAGAGTTTTCGAGCACGTTAAGGGTCTCAAAAGTGCCCGAAAGGTTGACAGAAAAATAAGAATAATAATAATAATTAAAGCTGCAAGCAGCGATGAAAGGGCCCTCGCACCCGTGCCATCAACACTCGGTGGCTTTAGGAAGACAGAGCATGGTTGGGAAATGTACATTTAAGGAGGTATATATAGTAAGAGTATGTCAAAGTCAGTTACAAAATGTTTTGTATAATGGTGATAATAGCATGCTTCATGACTCAGCTAAGTGTTGCTAGCATGTTTAGTCTGTTTCTAGCATGCTTAGTACACAATAATTATGTGGTTAGTACTGCATTACTGTGTTAACCATGTCAGTTTCTGTTGCCAGTAGGTGGCGTTATGACTATAGCTGAATATGAGCATGGATATGTGTTCAGGACAGAACTCTTATCAAACGTGTGAAGTTTGGTGCAAATTGGAAATTGCCTTCTTGAGTAACAAAAAAGTCATGTTTCATTGAATTAGCATTCTTTAGCACTTAGCTAAGCATTGTTAGCATGTTTTAACATGTTTCTAGCATGTTTAGAACTCAATGGCATTTTTAACATGTTGCTAGAACGGCATCAACGTGTTAAACATGTCACTTCCTGTTGCCAGTAGGTGGCGCTATTACTATAAATGAACATTCTCATGTAGATGTATTCAGGCCATAACTCTTATCAAAAGTGTGAAGTTTGGGGCAGATTGGACATTCCATGCCTGAGTTACAGAAAATTCCTATTTAATTGCAATAATAGCATGCTTTAGCACTTAGCTAAGAGTTTGCTAGCATGTTTTAGCATTTTTCTAGTATGTTGTTAGCATGTTTAACACTTGCTGGCATCTTTTTTATATGTTATTAGGAGTCCATAACAGTGTTAAACATGTCACTTCCTGTTGCCAGCAGGTGGCGCTATGACTGTAACTGAATATAAGCATGGTCATGTGTTCAGGACAGAACGCTTATCAAAAGTGTGAAGTTTGGGGCAGATTGGACATTCCATGCCTGAGTTACAGCAAATTCATATTTAATTGCAGTAATATCATTCTTTAGCACTTAGCTAAGTGTTTGCTAGTATGTTTTAGCATGTCTCTAGTATGTTGGTAGGATGTTTAGCACCTACTGGCATTTTTTTATATGTTATTAGGAGTCAAGAACAGTGTTAAACGTCACTTCCTGTTGCTAGCAGGTGGCGCTATGACTATAACTAAATATGAGCATGGTCATGTGTTCAAGAGATAACTCTTATCAAACGTGTGAAGTTTGGGGTAGATTGTACATTGCCTTCTTGAGTAACAACAAAGTCCTGTTTCATTGAATTAGCATGCTTTAGCACTTAGCTAAGTATTGCTAGCATGTTTTAACATGTTTCTAGCATGTTTAGAACTCAATGGCATTTTTAACATGTTGCTAGAACGGCATCAACGTGTTAAACATGTCACTTCCTGTTGCCAGTAGGTGGCGCTATTACTATAACTGAATTTGAGCATAGACATGTGTTCAGGCCATGATTCTTATCAAACGTGTGAAGTTTGGGGCAGATTGGACATTCCATGCCTGGGTTACAGCAAATTCCTATTTAATTGCAGTGATAGCATGCTTTAGCACTTAGCTAAGTGTTTGCTAGTATGTTTCTAGTATGTTGCTAACCTGTTTAGCACTTGCTGGCTCTTTTTTATATGTTATTAGGAGACCACAACAGTGTTAAACATGTCACTTCCTGTTGACAGCAGGTGGCGCTATTACTATAACTGAATATTCTCATGTAGATGTGTTCAGGCCATGACTCTTATCAAACGTGTGAAGTTTGGGGCAGATTGGACATTCCATGCCTGTGTTACAGCAAATTCCTATTTAATTGCAGCAATAGCATGCTTTAGCACTTAGCTAAGTGTTTGCTAGCATGTTTTAGCATGTTTCTAGTATGTTGTTAGCATATTTAGCACTTGCTGGCACTTTTTTTATATGTTTTTATATGTCCACAACAGTGTTTAACATGTCACTTCCTGTTGCCAGCAGGTGGCACTATGACTGTAACTGAATATGAGCATGGTCATGTGTTCAGGACAGAACGTTTATTAAAAGTGTGAAGTTTGGCGCAGATTGGACATTGCCTTCTTGAGTAACAACAACATCCTGTTTCATTGAATTAGCATGCTTTAGCACTTAGCTAAGTATTGCTAGCATGTTTTAACATGTTTCTAGCATGTTTAGAAGTAAATGGCATTTTTAACATGTTGCTAGAATGGCATCAACGTGTTAAACATGACACTTCCTGTTACCAGTAGGTGGCGCTATTACTATAACTGAATGTTCTCATGTAGATGTGTTCAGGACAGAACGCTTATCAAAAGTGTGAAGTTTGGGGCAGATTGGACATTCCATGCCTGAGTTACAGCAAATTCCTATTTAATTGCAATAATAGCATGCTTTAGCACTTAGCTAAGTGTTTGCTAGCATGTTTTAGCATGCTTCTAGTATGTTGTTAGCATGTTTAGCACTTGCTGGCACTTTTTTATATGTTATTAGGAGTCCATAACAGTGTTAAACATGTCACTTCCTGTTGCCAGCAGGTGGCGCTATGACTGTAACTGAATATGAGCATGGTCATGTGTTCAGGACAGAACGCTTATCAAAAGTGTGAAGTTTGGGGCAGATTGGACATTCCATGCCTGAGTTACAGCAACTTCCTGTTTCATGGCGAAACATCGAAATTTGTCAGGCCGCCGAGGACCCGCCCTTTGACGAAAACTCAAGATCTTCGCAATTTAACGTCGCAAAGGCCTTAAGATTACACTCACCAAATTTGAAGATGATCAGATTAAAACTGTAGGAGGAGTTCGTTAAAGTACGAGGCCTGAAAATGGCAAAAACTGCACAAAAATCTGAGAGGAAGTTCAAAATGGCTGACTTCCTGTTGTGTTTAGGGCTATGCTCCAAGAGACTTTTTTGTAGGTATTAGGTCATTACATGTATGTACCGAATTTTGTGCACGTACGTGGAACGTTGCGGGAGGCGCACTCCGTTGAACTTTTATAGGTGGCGCTATCGAGCCATTTTGCCCCGTCCAATTCTGAAACCTATATCAGATGTAAATTTTCGCCAGTTCTGACGCGTGTGCAAAGTTTCGTGAGTTTTCGAGCATGTTTAGGCCCTCAAAAATGCAATTCAATGCGGAGAAGAATAATAATAAATATATATAAATATAGCTGCGAGCAGCGATTACGGGCCCAAGCCGGTGGCACCGCAACCCCGGTGCCTTTAGTTACCTAAAGGCACCGGGGTGGTGGTGCCTCCGGCTTTGGCCCTTCATCGCTGCTCGCAGCTATTTATATATATATATATATATATATCTTTAATGTATTTTTATCATGTTGAAAAAGTTTGGTGTGAATAAAATAAACCACTTAGGAGGAGTAGCTAAAAACTCAAGGGTCTGACATATCCAAAAAATCCACATTCAAGCCAAAATATCTGACTTCCTGTTGCTCGGAGCTAACGACTGTAAATTAGAAAGTTGTCCGGCTCGATGAGACCGATATGCGTACTGATTTTTGTAACTGTGTATATATTTTTTGTAACCGGGCTATATATATATATATATAAAAGACAGAAACCTTATTACCTTATTCTGATTTTATGATACACTCAAAATATTCCACAACTAATCTTTTAAATTTAATGTAAAAATAAAAACGAAAGTAAGCACTGTTGGGCTCACGTAACCCTCTCATTAGAATCAAAATGTTTCAGCATTTGCGATGTATTTGGATGCTAAACTATTCTTTATTATAGGCTTTGTTCTTCACTCGTGTTCCAATATCGACGAAAAAAAATCATCCTCTTCACACGCGCAAAAATGTGCTTGAAACATCACAGTGGAGCGGTGCTTACTGTGAATGTACGAATTGTACTACTGACTATTTAGAGCAGTGTAATTTTTATATGTTAGGTTAACTATTTTATTATTATATTTTATTAAGGCTATAATGAACAGGCTGCGATGTCAAGATTGCAATGCTGGAATGTGTGTGTGTGTGTGTGTGTGTGTGTGTGTGTGTGTGTGTGTGTGTGTGTGTGTGTGTGTGTGTGTGTGTGTGTTTGTGTGTGTATGTGTTCATGTTTTCCTATCCCGGTGGGGACTTCAACCTGAATGCGCACAGACTCATGGGGACTCATGTCACAGTGGGGACCTAAATAGATGTCCCCATGGGTAAACAAGTTTATAAATCATACAGAATGAGTTTTTTTGGAAATGTAAAAATGCAGAAAGTTTTCTGGGATAGGTAGGTTTAGGGGTAGGGTTAGTGTGAGGAGATAGAATATACAGTTTGTACAGTATAAAAACCATTAAGTCTATGGAGAGTCCCCACAAAGATAGTAAACTGTGTGTGTGTGTGTGGCGTGGGCGCGATTGAACAGTGGACACATAAAAACATACTCCGTCATTATACAGGACGACATTCAAACTGCAAAGTGTTAACTTATATTTGTGTACAGTCACAATAAAACACAACATTGTGCTTTTGTAAAATAATTCCAAGCAATCCACCCCCCGAAAGGTGCTAATTTTAAAATGAAACTAAAATGCTCATGGCTTCCATAGGAATTCATTTGAAACGCTCGCTCAACCACTATCAATGTCAGTGCGGACGAGAATATTTTACCACTGGTTAATCTATGTGTGACACCGCTGGGGGCTTTTGAATCGCCAACTTAAAAACGAAAGTAAAATATGCTCGTCCGCACTGTCAGAACCCCCTGCCATCAGAACCCCCTGGTGAAGTTTTATGGGACTAAATAGTACAATTACTATTTTTAAACTTATAAATAATTATTAAATTGAAAAAAAGAATAAAATGGGTTTAGTTGTGATATTTGTATACTTTTATATAGAAATAAATGTTTTTTAATTACATTTTTAGAAGATGAGGCTTTTAGTTTCCTTTTTGTACATTACTTTAGTCCCTCACTATAGCAAAACCGTTTGAGATGTTTAATATCCGTTCACAATTTAGCATCTTTAATGTATTTTCATCATTTTGAAAAAGTTTGGTGTGAATAAAATAAACCAGTTAGGAAGAGTAGCTAAAAAGTCTGAAATATCCAAAAAATCCACATTCAAACCAAAATATCTGACTTCCTTTTGCTCTGAGCTAATAACTGTAAATTAGAAAGTTGTCTGACTCGATGAGACCAATATATATACTGATTTTTGGAACTGTTGGTAAAACTAACCCCCCCACTTTTGTCAAAAGCATGTTGAAAGTGACACACTTCCTGCTGCCAGTTGGTGGCGCTATAACTTTGGCTCACAATAGTTACATCCATCTGATCAGCCTCTTACCACGAACACACTGGTGAAGTTTCATGAAGATCAGTTAATGTATGCAGAAGTTATACCACTTCGTGTTTCTCTTTTCTCGCCATAATTTCGTTTCCTCGCCACGGCCAAACCGTTCGAGATATCAAAAATCCGTCCGCAATTTAGAATCCTCAATGTCTTGACTTCATGCACACCGAGTTTGATGGGGATTGGATGAATTCTCTAGGAGGAGTACTCCGCATTCCACAGCAAGCGTTTTCCAAACAACCCATAATAGCCGACTTCCTGTTGGGCTGGCGTAAAACTTGACCGGGTGAAAGTTTTTCGGCCCGATGAGATCTATATGTGTACCGAGTTTCATATTAATTCATGCAAGCGTGTTTGATCTATGGACCAAGTTTTGGGACCCATTTCAAGGGGGCGCTGTTGAGCCCCCCTGCCACGCCCGGGTACCAGCTTCAGCCCGTCCCTGATGGCAGGGGGTTCTGACTTGTGTGCAAAGTTTCAAGAGTTTTTGAGCATGTTAAGGACCCCAAAAGCCCCTGAAACCTTGATTAACAATACAAAAGCAATAGTCAAATCCCCCCTCCCCTCACACACACAGAGACACAGAGAGAGGGAGAGAAAATTCTTCAGAAAATCCACATTCAAACCAAAATATCTCTCTTCCTGTTGGTCGGAGATATATCATGTAAATTAGAAAGTTGTCCGTCTTGATGAGAACAATACACATACCAAGTTTTGTTGCTGTTGATAAAACTAACCCCCCCACTTATGACTAAAGGTGGCGCTACTGAGCCCCTCACCACGCCCGTTTCTGAAACTTTGCACATGTCTACGGGCTAATAAATGTGATGTGTCTGTCGAGTTTCATGCAATTTCAAGTTTGTTAAGAGTCTCAAAGCATAAAAAAAAAATATTAAAGTTTGATGCGTTGCCACGGCAACAGTATCTAAGATATCAATAATCCTTTCACAGGTTTACATCTGCCGTGTGTCTACATTGTGCACATAAAGTTTGAAGCAAATCTGGTAAAAATAAGAAAGTGATTTCAAAGCATTTTAATAGTGATGTACTTCCTGCTGCCTGTTGGTGGCGCTATAACTTTGACTCACAATAGTCACATCTGTGCGATCGGCCTCTTACAACGAACACACTGCTGAAGTTTCATCAAGATCAGTTAATGTATGCAGAAGTTATAACACACTTCCTGTTTCATTTTTTCGCCATAAATTCGTTTCCTCGCCACGGCCAAACCGTTCGAGATATCAAAAATCCGTCCGCAATTTAGCATCCTCAATGTCTTGACTTCATGCTGACCGAGTTTGGAGGAGATTGGATGAATTCTCTAGGAGGAGTACATTAAATTCCACAGCATGCGTTTCCAAACAACCCTAAATAGCCGACTTCCTGTTGGGCTGGCGTAAAACTTAGAGCACGAAAGTTGTTCGGCCCGATGAGATCTATATGTGTACTGAGTTTCATATTATTACATGCAAGCGTGTTTGATTTATGGACACGTGTTCGGATCCCGTTCCAGGGGGCGCTGTCGAGCCCCCCTGCCACGCCCGAGTACCAGCCTCAGCCCGGCCCTGATGGCCGCGGGTTCTGACCTGTGTGCAAAGTTTCAAGAGTTTTCGAGCATGTTAAGGGCCCCAAAAGTGCCCGAAAGGTTGACAAAATAATAATAATAATAATAATAATAATAATAATAATAATAATCCTACCGAAAACAATAGGGCCTTCGCCCTTTCAGGGCTTGGGCCCTAATAATAATAATAATAAACAGAGCAATTCCAAGAGGGTCCTCACACCATCGGTGCTCGGGCCCTAATAATAATAATAATAATAATAATAAATAATCCTAACGAAAACAATAGGGCCTTCGCCCTTTCAGGGCTTGGGCCCTAATAATAATCCTAACGAAAACAATAGGGCCTTCGCCCTTTCAGGGCTTGGGCCCTAATAATAATAATAAATAATCCTACCGGAAACAATAGGGCCTTCGCCCTTTCAGGGCTTGGGCCCTAATAATAATAATCCTACCGAAAACAATAGGGCCTTCGCCCTTTCAGGGCTTGGGCCCTATTAATGATAATAATCCTAACGAAAACAATAGCGCCTTCGCCCTTTCAGGGCTTGGGCCCTAATAATTCTACCGGAAACAATAGGGCCTTCGCCCTTTCAGGGCTTGGGCCCTAATAATAATCCTACCGAAAACAATAGGGCCTTCGCCCTTTCAGGGCTTGGGCCCTAATAATAAAAATAATCCTAACGAAAACAATAGGGCCTTCGCCCTTTCAGGGCTTGGGCCCTAATAATCCTACCGAAAACAATAGGGCCTTCGCCCTTTCAGGGCTTGGGCCCTAATAATAATAAACAATAACCCTACCGAAAACAATAGGGCCTTCGCCCTTTCAGGGCTTGGGCCCTAATAAAATAAAAAATAAAATTCCAGGAAAACAGATCAAAACAGGGCAATAATTAAGGAGAATTAGCCAATATGACTAAAATGTCCAGATGGACACTGTCAAAACGGCAATCAATAAATGAACCGATTACTTTAACCCTCGGAAGTACACATTGCAGAACATAACGCAGAATTTAGCAATCAAACTCATTCATCGTTGATTCAAACCTTTTTCAGCTCTGTCAGGGTCGAGTATAGTGCAGTCTGGACGGTGTAAAAGTTGCCGATGTCTGGTAAGGTTAGGCTAGTGTGCACATGACCATGGACATATTTCAAGTCCTATATTTCATTTCAAGTCATTCAACTGTGCTCTCCTCAGAGTTATATTCACCATCTATCTCCCACCAGGTGTACGTTTTTAGAGTTGCTCACTATCTTACTCTTTACTGTGTAGATAAATCTTGTTTAGTAGGCTATAGCCTATCACTTTGGCATTAGCGATCACTTGAATATACAGCTACAACTTATCGCGCTCAATCGCATCTGCCTGCTGATCACTGATTGGCTAAAAGTGCGTGCTCGTCGATGACGTCAACACCTAAGCCAGCTGACTCTGCATGGACGTGTGTGTGTACAGTAATGTCATGATGAATGATTTTATGGACTACATGCACACTTTAGTTTAGTTTTTTAATCAATTAGACTTTAAAATGTAGATGTTTGAAAACCGCCGAACTGACCCCAAACCAGCCCAAATTTTGTCCACCCGCCCAAACCCTTTTTTACCCGCACAATCAAATTCAAAACCGCCCAATTGGGCGGGAACCCGCCCAATCTGGCAACACTGCCCACTGTTGGTATTAACGCGCCACCCGAGTGACGAACCTTCTTTTTTTGTTGTGTTTTGTGATTTTCTTTGTCCAGTCGGCGTTTTCTACCCCCAGGTGTAGGTCTCACTGGCTCATCAAGGCCATCAAAAGTGTTACTACAGTTTAAAGCACTCATTTTGAGGAATGAATGAACATAAAGTAACAAACCTCTGTTCAGATCGCCGCCTATTTGAATTGCGTAGAACGCTCACCGAATTCTGATTGGTTGAGAGGATATATCCCGTTTAGGCTAAAAATAGGTTTGGCGCTTATCTTGTTTTGGAAAGAAACTGCATCTTGCAGTAAATTTTAAATAAGTAAATATAGCGATTTGTCATGAATCGTTGATGGAGCAGTAAATAGGTTCAGTACACAGCAAAATGACATGACAAACTCATTTTTTTTTTAAAATGGCGTTTATCCCGTTTTGGAAAAGAGCTCTTCAAATATTATTAACTTTAATTGAAGTTTTACAGTATATAGAACCGACACTGAACGCTCCGAGCGAGCTGTGCTGTGGTAAACGGAACTTTTCCTTGTCATGAAACGGTAAATAATCAACCGTGGAAGCCTGCAGTGCATGAAAATGCTGTATCTAACCTACTTTATTCATGCAATATCTATTCAGTCAGTACAGTAGCCTACACTTTAGTAATGTTTCTGTTTAACGTTAACGTCCTTCTTCCTATTACCTGTCCCTGACCCCTCACGCAGCGCGCGCACTCGCAAAGCAGACAGCCGCGCCTCTGCTACCGCGGGCGTTTTCCACATTCGAATATTAATTTTCACCTTCGAAATTCTGTTTTTTAAAACTATTCCAATATATATTGGAGTTTAGAATATTCATTGACAGCCCTAATACTCATTGGAGTTGTAGTGTCGTAGTGTCACACTTATTTCAGATGCCTTTTGAAAAGACTACAATTATTCAACCCGCCAAAGTGGCTAGTTGGAGTGACTATGTTACCCGCCACGAGCAAAATCCACCCGCATTTGGTGGGTTGGCGGGTGTTAATGTCAAGCCCTGTATATATATATATATATATATATATATATATATACACAAACTTTATAATCACAGAGAGGATAACGCCAAATCCACCCAGCTCTAAACATGCCTTGGAAACGGATCCAATTCAAAAGATCGATAGTGTTCTTTGTACATAAAACTTAACTTTCTTGCTATAAAAGCGTGCAATGTACAGTGTTATTTCTTTCTATATACAGTCCTTGCACTGCCACATGCTTTCCTTATGTTTAACACGTGTTAGCATAACTGCCAAAAAAAAAAAAAAAAAAACTCAGACTTTTCCTGGCAATATTTAACAGGATGGTAAAGAATTATTAAACATTCATACCTGACAAAGTCACCATCTTCTCCTCAATATAGTTCGTGCTTGGTGCTTTCGTCTGTCTTCCGTTCTGTTCCGTTGCTCCGCCTCCAAGTGAACAGCTACGGTCTCCGCAAAGATCAAATTTTATGGGATTTTGCGTTTCATTCAACAATGTTAAGTTGGCCAATCAAACCCTTATTAAGTAAAGTCTACAGTACTCATTTTTTGTAGAAATAACATATTTAACTTGTGTTAATTTAGTTACTTTTATGTTTTATGTACTGTGAACAAGGGTGGTTGTAGTAAAACTAACAATAGTTAAAGTTCATTTTTTTGAGTGTAGAGACTCTTTCACCTAGATATCATCATATAGAGACTGTGTCTGTTCCCCGAATTAGGAAATACAAAAAACTCCCAAACCCATTTAAAGGTAAAAATTGAATCGATGTTCAGCAAAAAAAAAAAAGAAAAAAAAGATATAATACAGATGAACAAATGATAAAGCTCGGGTTGCTGAATATTCGATCCCTTACTTCAAAAGCACTTATTGTTAATTAATATGATTACAGATTATAACCTAGACGTGTTGTGTTTGACAGAAACCTGGCTAAAACCAGTTTTTTAAAAAAGTGTTATAAAAACGAGTAACGTCTGAAAGGAAGAGGGGGTGGTGTTGCTCTAATCTATAGTAATATCTTCAGAATTACTGAGAAGTCTAGTTTCAAATATAATTATTTTGAAGTGTTGGTGTTTAATGTAACACTATAGTGTAAATGATAAATCGTGCTTGACACTTGTGCTAGCTACTGTATACAGGCCACCAGGGGACCATACAGACTTTATCAAATAATTTGCTGATTTTTTATCAGAGTTAGTACTGGTTGCAGATAAAGTCCTAATTGTTGGTAATTTTAATATACATGTAGATAACGAAAAAGATGCATTGGGATTGGCATTTAGAGACATTATGAACTCTATTGGAGTAAGCCAACACGTGTCAGGACCCACTCATTGTCATAATCATACTTTAGATCTAATATTGTCACATGGAATCAATGTTAATGCCGTTGAAATTCTGCATCAGAGCGATGACATCTCAGATCATTATCTATTCTCATGTATACTCCATCTAGACAAGGTTGCAAAGCCGACTCTGTGTTACAAATATGTCTATCTATCACTTCTGCCACTAAAGATTGCTTTATTAATAATATTCGTGATCAGTTTCATCTCCTCAGCATCCCAGATAGCTTAGAAGAACTCAATATTGCAACAGAAATTTTTGACTCTCTCTTTTCCACCACTTTAGACACAGTTGCTCCTTTACGCTTAAAGGGGACATATCATGCTAAATCCACTTTTTTAGCCCTTAAATGCATTTTGTTGTATAATTGGAGTGTTTAGAAGTACAGAAAATTTGAAATTATTCTCTTCAGGTGCTTCGTTGATATCTTTATATTCTGTTTTGGTCATATTTTTCAACCTGTTCTGATTTTTCTGTTATCTATGACGTTTTTTGAACTATTACGTCACAGTATTTGCAGCGGAACTGCCAAATAAGGACATTGACTTCCGGCCCAACACTTCGAGCAATCCGCCATTTTTATTTCTTGCAGCAGTTTTGTAGTCCAAGCTAAAGGATGCAGAAGTTACGAGAGGGTAAGTTAAAATGTTCGGTTGTTGGATGTAGTAACCCACACGCTTCATTACACCATCTAATGTAGATGAACTGCCGCGCTTGTGACAGGGCCATAGACTGTAAAAAATAGAACAGGGCGCATGTTTAACTGAAAGAACGAGCAGAGAGAGAGAGTCTCCAAACTAGACGCTCTCTTGCTCTCTCTCCCTCGCACATATTAATCAAAATAAATCGACACGGTGGTAAAAGGTCGGAAGACCAAAGTTTCATGTGTAAATACAGTAACACACCATTGTGATACATCCATATGAAGACGTTGTTCTGCAGGTTCGTCGTCTTCATTTTCATCTCGCTCCGGCTCCGACTCTGGCTCGAACATGCAAGGCTGGCTGGACAAGTCTTCCGTTGTTGACATTTTGTTAATAAAGTGTGAATACAACGTTTCTGTGCCGCTAGATAATCTTATCTCTGCTATCAAACTACAAAAATGTCCGAACGGGGTGGAGTTGAACCGAGTGTCACCGCTACAACCTGGAGAGGGGGCGGGGTATGAAATGTCTCAATTGTATTTAAAGAGACCGCACCAAAACGAGTTGCTCTCAGACGCACATCAGAAAAGGGGTAGAAAAGGGGCCTGTGGAGCTATAATAATGAGGAATTCAGACCCAAGCATTGCAGTTCCGCTTTATATAGACTACAAATGTATGATAAAAAGGAACGATTTAAAAGCATGATATGTCTCCTTTAAAGAAGATTAAAGAAAATAGTCCAATGCCGTGGTACAACGAACACACTCTGGCCCTTAAGAGAGCAGCCAGAAAAATGGAGTGCAACTGGAAGAAAACAAAACTAGACGTTTTTCGAATTTCGTGGAGAGAGAGCACGATTGCGTACAGAAAAGCCTTAAAAACTGCTAGATCTGCTTATTTTTCGACTCTCTTAGAAGAAAACAAACACAACCCTAGGTATTTATTTGACACAGTGGCTAAATTAACAAGAAATAAAGCTTCTACTTCTGAAGTTTCCAAAGAGCATAGCAGTAATGACTTAATGAATGTCTTTACTTACAAGATTGATAATATTAGAGAGAAAATTATAACTATACAATATCTAATACAGTATCGCATCAGGCAGTGCATTGTAGTGTCCCTGAGGAAAAAATCCATTCATTCATTGCAATAGGATAGGAAGAATTGTCTAAACTCGTTAAATCATCTAAATCAACAACATGTATGTTAGAACCTATACCGACTAAGCTACTGAAATAAATGCTTCCAGAGGTCATAGATCCTCTTCTTATTATCATTAATTCATTTTTGTCACTAGGATATGTACTGAAAACTTTAAGCTGGCTATTATTAAACCTCTTATTAAAAAAACGCAACTTGATCCTAGAGAATTAGTCAATTACAGGCCAATCTCAAATCTACCCTTTTTGTCAAAGATACTGGAAAAAGCAGTATCCTCAAAACTATGTTCCTTTTTAGAAAGAAATGGTATCTGCAAGGATTTCCAATCAGGATTTAGACCGTACCATAGTACTGAGACTGCTCTCATTAGAGTTACAAATGATTTGATTTTAGTATTACTTGATCTTAGTGCTGCATTTGATACCATTGACCTAAACATTCTTTTAAATAGACTAGAAAATTATGTTGGCATTAGTTGAATTGCATTACCATGGTTTAAATCATAAATCATACATCTGACCATTATCAGTTTGTAGCAGTAAATGAATAAATGTCTTATCAATCACAAGTTCAGTATTGTGTATCACAAGGCTCAGTACCTAGGACTGTTTCTGTTCACTCTGTACATGCTACCCTTGGGAGATATCATTAGGAAGCATGGGATTAGTTTTTACTGTTATGCCGATGATACTTAGCTCTATATCTCTTCACACCCTGACGAAACTTGCCGATTCAAGAAATTAACGGAATGCATAGCTGATATAAAAATGTCCTATTACTTAATTCTGAAAATTAATTCTGTTTCTAATGATTGGACCAAAAACCTCTGCACGTACTAATCTAGAATACTGTCTAACAATTGATGGCTGCTCTGTCAAGTCTTCGTCATCGGTTAGGAACCTGGGTGTGCTCTTCGATACCAATCTTTCATTTGAAAGCCACGTTTCTAGCATCTGTAAAACCGCCTTCTTCAATCTTAAAAATATATCTAAATTACGACATATGCTTTTAATGAAAAATGCAGAACAGTTAGTTAATGCGTTCATGACATCAAAGCCAGATTATTGTAATGCTCTTATGGGAGGTTGACCTGCACACATAATAAACAAACTACAGCTGGTCCAAAACGCAGCAGCTAGAGTTCTTACTAGAACCAGGAAGTATGACCATATTAGCCGGTTCTGTCAACACTGCATTGGCTCCCTATTAAACATCATATAAATTTTAAAATATTGCTGATTACTTACAAGGTACTAAATGGTTTAGCTCCCCAGTACTTGAGTGAGCTCTTAACGCATTATAGTCCTTCACGTGTATTGCGATCTTAAAACTGGCCAGTTGATAATACCTTGAATATCAAAATCGACTGCTGGCGGTAGATCCTTTTCCTATTTAGCACCTAAACTATGAAACAGTCTTCCTAACATTGTCCGGGAAGCAGACACACATCTCTTTAACCTGGCATACACATAGAAAATTATACATTCCCATTATTCAAATCAGTTAAATGATTATTAGGCTGCATAAATTAGGTCAGCTGGAACCGGGAACACTTCCTGTAACACCAATGTACTTGTTACATTTTCTTTCTGCTTATTCCGAGGTTTAGTGTAATCAGCTGGATCCAGGCTGTATCCAGATCAGATGGTGGACCTGTGCCTAGACACGACCACAACGCATCCCTGAAGTGTCAGCAGAGATTGTGTCAACTACACTCTCCCCTGTGAAGGCCTCATCGACACGACAGCCATACCGGCATGACTCCGATCTTCAACCAGATGGAACTGGGTAATATTCTGATTGTTCCAAACCAATCTGACTTTTGACCTATAATGCTGCCTATATCATAATCTTACACTGTTCATTAATTGGTCATAGGAGAACTGGCCCCTGACTGAGCCTGGGTTCTCCCAAGGTTTTTTTCTCCATTCTGCCACCTGATGGCCCTGATGCCATTGGCTTGGCTTGCTTAGTTGGGGACATTAAATTTAACATTTAATTTAATATTCAACAATAATATTGATTTGCCTACATTGACACTATTATACAAGAACTAAACTGAGCTGTACGATGACATCACGGTTTACTCCAGAGCGGCTATATATATATATATAAAATAAATAAAATACACTGCTCAAAAAAATAAAGGGAACACTTTTTAATCAGAGAATAGCATCAAGTCAGTTAAACTCCAGGGCCCGTATTCATAAAGAATCTTAATGCAAAGAGTAGCTCCTAGTGACAAAATTCTAAGAAAATTCTTAGAAATGTGGGCGTTTACTCTAAAAATTAAAGAAAAACTCCTAGTAAAGAAAAAAGTAATTCAGAAAGCATCTTAACCCTTAAAAGAGGTCTGGGGCCGTATTCACAAAGCATTTTATCTTACCACTAGGAGTACTCCTAAATCGCACTAAAAGATTTTAGCTAGGAGTTTTCTCTTAAAAGTTATTCACAACGCCTTTCAGACCTACTCTTAGTAAAGAAAAATGACAACTCCTAAACTAAGAGTGAGTCTTCGTTGCTATGGATGACGTCATTACTCATGCATGAGCTTGACTGAAGTGACCACCTTGATTGGCTGATGATTGTAACGCGGGAATGATTCCAAACACCTACGATTGATGAGTGACAGGTCTGAGAATGCGTGCGCTACACAAGTAGTGCGAAGGACGGAAGATGATGAGTAACTGAATAAATAGCCTAAATGAATAAAGAGTAAGGCAAAACAAATAGCCTTGTAGCCTAATGAAACATATGGATTGATGCAATATCTTTGCAACATTATTGAATTAATCTGTCACTATATGCCTCTGCCTACGTTTGCAAAGAGAAGAACATTTTAATTTGATTCACAATGAAACGTTACAAATAGTTTACATGCAATGAGTAGCCTAGTTTTGGTTGTTGTTGGTGGCGTTATTGCATCCCTAGTTATGCCTACAATGCAAAATTGTTCCCTCGCGATTGGAAGCTCCTGTAGCCGTCGCATACGCATTTCAAAACATCGCAACGTGAAATGCCACAAAAAGCGGTTTGTGAATAGGTCTTAGTGAGTTAGGAGTCCTCTCGACTTCTTTTAAGCTGTCCCAGGCTTAGGTGCTACTTTTAGGGCTAAAATGCTTCGTGAATTACTCTTAGTGAAAAAAATGAGGAGTCCTAAAGTTACGAGTGACACGCCCATTATTTTTAGGAGTTGCTCCTAAATTCGACAGTTAGGAGCTACTTTTAGCCTTAAAATTCTTTGTGAATACGGCCCCAGAAGGTCAAAATTGTTAGGAGCACGGACGAGGACTTTTAAGAGGCTTAAGAGTTTCTTTAGCAGAGGAGAAAATGGCAGAAAGACGAAGAGGGAGAAGAAATGTGTTGCAGACAATGGATGACAGTGAGTTAATAAGACGCTATAGATTAGATCGTGCAGGGATCATGTTTGTGACTGATCTTTTTAGAGACACGCTAATATCTCCGACACAGCACAGAAATGCCATAGCACCTGAAATGAAAGTAATCACTAAATTATGATATTTGGCAACTGGGAAAACTTTGGCAACTTTGGCAACGATCAGATAGGAAAAATTACGCATGTAAGTTCAAAGTGAAGGCTTAGAATAGACCCTATACTTAAAATCACTTTTTTTTTTTTTTCTTCTTGGACAACCAACCAATCACAGTCTTCAAAAGATTGTGTCATACATAGCAACGGGGTCAACCCCGCCTCCTCACTAAGATAAAAGTTTTTGTATTTTCCTTACTCAGAGTTGCTCTCAGATCGGTCCCGAATCGCTCTTAAGCTAAGACTCCTACATAAAAGTTTTTAAGCTAAATTAAGAGTTTTCTGAGAGGATTCTTAGAATCTTTATGAATACGGGCCCTGGGATATTGATCTGGGGCCGTATTAACAAAGCATTTTATCTTACCACTAGGAGTACTCCTAAATCGCACTAAAAGATTTTAGCTAGGAGTTTTCTCTTAAAAGTTATTCACAACGCCTTTCAGACCTACTCTTAGTAAAGAAAAATGACAACTCCTAAACTAAGAGTGAGTCTTCGTTGCTATGGATGACGTCATTACTCATGCACGAGCTTGACTGAAGTGACCACCTTGATTGGCTGATGATTGTAACGCGGGAATGATTCCAAACACCTCCCCTACGATGATGAGTGACAGGTGACAGGTCTGAGAATGCGTGCGCTACACAAGTAGTGCGAAGGACGGAAGATGATGAATAACTGAATAAATAGCCTAAATGAATAAAGAGTAAGGCAAAACAAATAGCCTAGTAGCCTAATGAAACATATGGATTGATGCAATATCTTTGCAACATTATTGAATTAATCTGTCACTATATGCCTCTGCCTACGTTTGCAAAGAGAAGAACATTTTAATTTGATTCACAATGAAACGTTACAATTAGTTTACATGCAATGAGTAGCCTAGTTTTGGTTGTTGTTGGTGGCGTTATTGCATCCCTAGTTATGCCTACAATGCAAAATTGTTCCCTCGCGATTGGAAGCTCCTGTAGCCGCCGCATACGCATTTCAAAACATCGCAACGTGAAATGCCACAAAAAACGGTTTGTGAATAGGTCTTAGTGAGTTAGGAGTAGGGTTGGGTATCGTTTGAATTTGAACGATTCCGATTCCGATTCCAATTCCTTGTTTCGATTCCGGTTCCTAACGATTCTCGATTCCGATTCTTTTAAGAGGCAGGGTCAAAAAAGTTTAAATCAATTTTAATTCTATGAACTTTTTACTTTTTATGAACTTTACTATGAATTTCTCACAGGGCTGTTTTCAACTAATATAAATATCAAATCTATTTTAAACAAATTTTTTTAGGACATTTTAAATGAGCTAGCTAACCAACGGTCTTTCTGAAGGAAATAGTCTGACCTTCTCCATCAACTGAAATATAAAAAAATTTGCATCACAATAAGTGTATTGTGATTGTCACTAACATTTTAGTAACTAAACTGAATGTTATTAGGTTTAGTGACAACATGTTACAATGATTACATGGTACAATTTCTGGTAAGCTATGCTTTTTTATTATTTCAATTCAATTCAATTTTTGTGATTTGATTTAATATTGACTAATTTGAATAAATATTAGGTAGGCTACTCAAGATGGGCTTTCATTTTTCTCAAGAAAAAAACAACTCACCTAATGCTGTAAACATACAGAGAGCCCTATCAGCTGGCAGTATTATTTAAGGTTAAAAATAACTCATATTAAATGTAATGCGTTTTTTATTATAATAACAACTTTATTTAATGATACAAGTAAAAATATAATAAATATGTAATACAGTACAGGTTTAGCAAAATACTCTCTATAGCTCTTTTTTTCTTGCCAACTACATGCTGTAGCCTATATGTTCATTAAATGACTTTCCTGAGGTAAATATGACATAATTGTTCTCCAGCTATGTTATTGACCTCTTCACGCTGATAAAAAACACTGATTGATCGATATTATGTATGAGGAATATACATTTCGGTAAGTTGTACTGTATCTTTCAACAGTGTTCGTGTTTTTTTACTATTAGCTAGTAGAGATGATCGGTTCACGTGCGCTAGGGATCTGTCACGTCACATTTACAAGTGCCAAAACGGCATTTATTGTTTTAATCTCATAATAAAATTGACAGAATCTGAGAGCTGAGATTTTTTTGTATATCATAAAGTAACTGCTCTGTCTAGTCTGTCGGTCTCCGTGTCCTCTTTGCTTCGCGATTTTATTGTGCGTGAGAAAATGGATGTGTGGCGTGAGAGCGTGTGAAAAGTGTAAATTGCGTGTGTCCCACAGTGAATGCGTGAGAGTTGGCAGCTCTGCATGTGTAAATGTGTTTTCATGTTTTTTTTTTTTTTTTTTAACGTTCGCCGGCATCGCGCGCAGTTTTCAAATGGACGAGCAGAGGACGATAGAATATGGTTGCAACTTGCAAGATACCGAAGAAAAAGAAAACATCATATAAGTACGTTTTTAAGGTTTAACGTCAGGGTTGTTTGCTCTGAATAAATTTTATGAGACGCTGTGTGAGGTAAAGGCAACTCAAACAGTGTCTCATAAAATGTATCGGTTCGCAGTTTAGCATAACAATCCACGCTTACACCTGTGCTAGTAATACACGCATTTACCCTGCCGTGTACGTTACAGTTTACAAATGTTTAACTAATGTGGGGAAGGCTATAGCAGCCTGTCAGTGTTCAGCGAGTTAACTTGGCAGTTTGAAATCGATTAGGTAGTTACTTCAGTTCAGAATAGGGCTAGAAATGATCAAATTGGTAACTTAGACAGCGGTTTCTTCTTCCGGTCGGCGGACTGTGAATCGAAACTAGGAATCGAAATTTAAACTTTTGAACGATTCCGGGAAAATCGAAAAGCTAGTCCCGGTTCCAATCGATACTCGATACTCGATACCCAAGCCTAGTTAGGAGTCCTCTTGACTTCTTTTAAGCTGTCCCAGTCTTAGGTGCTACTTTTAGGGCTAAAATGCTTCGTGAATTACTCTTAGTCAAAAAAATTAGGAGTCCTAAAGTTACGAGTGACACGCCCATTATTTTTAGGAGTTGCTCCTAAATTCGCCAGTTAGGAGCTACTTTTAGCCTTAAAATTCTTTGTGAATATGGCCCCTGGTCAGTTAAGTAACAGAGGGGGTTGGTAATCAGTTTCAGCTGCTTTAGTGTTAATGAAATTAACAGCAGGTGCACTAGATGGGCAAACAGTGAGACAACCCCCAAAACAGGAATGGTTTTACAGGTGGAGGCCACTGACATTTTTTCCCTACTCATCTTTTCAGACTGTTTTTCACCAGTTTTGCATTTGGCTAGGGTCAGTGTCACTACTGGTAGCATGAGGTGATACCTGGACCCTACAGAGGTTGCGCAGGCAGTCCAGCTCCTTCAGGATGGCTCATCAATACGTGCCATTGCCAGAAGGTTTGCTGTGTCTCCCAGCACAGTCTCAAGAGCATGGAGGAGATTCCAGGAAGACAGACAGCTACTCTAGGAGAGCTGGACAGGGCCGTAGAAGGTCCTTAACCCATCAGCAGGACCGGTATCTGCTCCTTTGTGCGAGGAGGAACATGATGAGCACTGCCAGAACCCTACAAAATGACCTCCAGCAGGCCACTGGTGTGAATGTCTCTGACCAAACAATCAGAAACAGACTTCATGAGGGTGGCCTGAGGGCCCGACATCTTCTAGTGGGCCCTGTGCTCACTGCCCAGCACCAGGGAGCTCGATTGGCATTTCCCATTGAACACCAGAATTGGCAGGTCCGCCACTGGTGCCCTGTGGTTTTCACAAATGAGAGCAGGTTCACCCTGAGCACGTGACAGACAGGAAAGGGTCTGGAGAAGCCGTGGAGAATGTTATGCTGCCTGTAACATCGTTCAGCATGACCGGTTTGGTGGTGGGTCAGTGAGGGTCTGGGGAGGCATATCCATGGAGGGACGCACAGACCTCTGCAGGCTAGACAATGGCACCCTGACTGCCATTAGGTATCGGGATGAAATCCTTGGATCCATTGTCAGACCCTATGCTGGTGCAGTGGGTCCTGGGTTCCTCCTGGTGCACAACAATGCCTGGCCTCATGTGGCGAGAGCATGCAGGCAGTTCCTCGAGGATGAAGGAATGATACCATTGAAGGGCCACCACGCTCACCTGACCTACATCCAATAGAACACCTCTGGGACATTGTGTTTCGGTCCATCTGACATCACCTGGTTGCACCTCAGACTGTCCAGGAGCTCAGTGATGCGCTGGTCCAGATCTGGGAGGAAATATCCGAGGACACCATCCGTCGTCTCAGTTGGAGCATGTCCCGACGTTGTCAGGCATGCATACAAGCACGTGGGGGCCATACAAACTACTGAGAACCATTTTGAGTTGCTGCAATGAAATTTCAGCAAAATTGACAAGCCTGCTGCAGCATTTTTTCACTTAGATTTCCGGGGTGTCTTTGAATTCAATCCTCTGTAGGTTGATTATTTTCATTTCCATCAAACGATGTGGCATCCTTTCGTTCATAACACATTACCCAGTCCATATTAGTATAGATATCCAGCATGATATTTTTCCCCATTGAGATCTGATGTGTTTTCAAAGTGTTCCTTTAATTTTTTTGAGCAGTGTATTTATATACACTACCGGTCAAAAGTTTTAGATCGGTAAGATTTTTTATGTTTTTAAAAGAAGTCTCTTCTGCTCACCAAGGCTGCATTTATTTGATAATTTTTTTTTTTTTTTAAGTATTATTGTGAAATATTATGACAATTTAAAATTACTGTTTTCTATTTTAATATATTTTAAACTGTAATTTATTCCTGTGATCAAAGCTGAGTTTTCAGCATCATTACTCCGGTGTTTTTTACATTGATAATGATCAGAAAAGTTGATTGAGCAGTAAATCAGCATAGAATGAAGACTGGAGCAATGATGCTGAAGATTCAGCTTTGCATGATGAAATAAATAAATAAATTGGGGGAGGGTGAATTTCAGAGCGCGCTGAATTTCTCAGTTAGAGAGAAATCACTGCATGTAGTCTCTTTTAAACGTCAAGTCAAGTCAGCTTTATTCATATAGCACTTTATGTAATTCAGATTGTTTCAAAGCAGCTTTACAGCAATAACCGGGAAAGTAATGATCAATGATGCAATAAAATTCAATTCAGCTGTAAAGCAGTTCTAAAAATAAGACAATAGTGTCATGGTTCAGCTGAAGTTAGTTCAGTGTTGATTCAGTTCTGTTCAATAACTGTGTCAAGTTCATCAATTATGAAATGAGTTAAATTTATCTTTAAAAACAGCTCTAGTGAAAACAGTGATGTCATCATCCAGCTCAGTTCAGTTATCATCCAACAATGTCAGTCCATTCAAGTCAATAATATAGCAGAATATTAAGTGTCCCCAACTAAACATGCCAAAAAGCAACAGAAATGTAGAAGAAAAGAAAAAAATACTTGGGAGAAACCAGGCTCAGTCAGGGGGCCAATTCTCCTCTGTGGTTAAATGATAGAGAATGTATGTATAATGTTAAATGACAGAGAATGTATGGATAATTAATCATATTCTAATAATAATATCTACTGACATACAACATCATTGTTCTTCTGTGCTTTAAAGTTCTTCACACGCTTAACGCAGATGTATTATCCACTAAAACAAAAGCACAGTTCAACCTGAACATCTCCTCTGCTTTCCTTCTCGATAAATGGCTGACCTAAATACTTTTTATTGGATCTCTCTCTCTCTCTCTCTCTCTCTCTCTCTCTCTCTCTCTCTCTCTCTCTCTCTCTCTCTCTCTCTCTCTCTCTCTCTCTCTCTCTCTCTCTCTCTCTCTCTCTCTCTCTCTCTCTCTGTTGGGATTGTAAGGGACTGGATGACAAAGCTGGTTGCTGTGGTAGAATGTGCAGGTTGCCGTGGTGAGAGTGGGCGTGTCTGTCCGTCTGGAATGTGTGAAAAGCTGAGACACGGAGTCTGTTACCCTCCTGGCATCTGTGATCAGATCTGAAAAAAAAATAAAAAAATAAAAATAAATACATAAATCAATGAATCAATTACATAAGATGCCAATTTATTAAGCACTGCACATCTATGATTATTTCCAGAGAAAAGCCCTTGATTGAGGACAATTCAGGAGATAATATTTTGTCAGACAATTAAATAACTGAACAGACAAAAGTGTGTAGAAGTCAGAATGTAGTGAGTTTTACAATCTTACTTTACAATCTGACTAAGACAAACGGGTTGTCTACTCAAAACACATTCTTGCATTCTACCTGTGGTGTTTTTAATTACTCTAAATTAACCAATTAGAAAAATACTGTTTGGGATTTTATTCAGCATTTACTCGAAAAGTCTAAATCAAAAGAGCATTGGAGGAGTTACCACTCATGGACCTGGATGATTGCATTTAACAGAATTCAATGTCTCTCAGCAGCTCCCTCTAGTGAGATACTGAAACAATGAGAGAAACAGCTCAGAAGTTCATTTAAAAGCCCAAGAGAGGAAGAAATACTGCCTGAGGCTGGGCATTAGAGTGAAATACTCACACATATGGACGTGTGAGTGGTTTACTTTGATTCTGCCCAATGGAACCTTTGTCATGTGCAAGAAAAGATGCACACACATTTTGATTCGATATAGAATTTGGTGCAAATTATAGATGCTTGTTTCCGACATGGAATTCTTTTAAAGGGATAGTTCACCCAAAAATGAAAATTCTGTCAGTAATCACTCACCCTCATCTTGTTCCAACCCCGTAAGGCTTTCGTTCATCTTCGGAACACAAATTAAGATATTTTTGATGAAATCTGAGAGCTGGCTCACTCCTCCATAGGCTTCTATGGGATCTAAACTTGCCGGCCCAGAAAAGTTAGTAAAGACATCGTTAAAATAGTCCAAGTGACTACAAGTTTATCAATCGACGTGAATACTTTTTGTGTGCAAAAAACAACAAAAATAACGACTTTATTCAACTATTCATTTTCGTCTGTGTGGGCCTGTTTGCACAAAAAGTATTCTCGTCGCTTGATAAACTTATGGTTGAGCCACTGTAGTCACTTGGATTACTTTAACAATGTCTTTACTAACTTTTGTGGACCGGCAAGTTTCGATCCCTTTGGAGCCTATGGAGGAGTGATACGAGAGATTTCATCAAAAATATCTTAATTTGTGTTCCAAAGATGAACGAAAGGCTTACGGGGTTGGAACAACATGAGGGTGAGTATTTACTGGCAGATTTTTAATTTTTTGGTAAACTAACCCTTTAATTGTGACTTTTAATCTCAGAATTCTGACTCTTTTTCTGACAAATGCAAGTTTATACCTTGCAATTCTGACTTTATTTCTATCAATTGTGACTTTATATCACGCAATTGAGAGAAAAAATCTGAATTGCGAGATGTAAACTTGCAATTGTGAGGAAAAAAGTCGCAATTATCTTTTCTTTTCTTTTTCTTTTTTTCATGGCGGAAACAAGCTTGGTTGATATGTCACTGTACAAAAAGGAAATTTTGATAATTTCCTTTCTTCAGAGAAACAAAAGAAGTTCAGCAGAATGTTCACATTGCTGTTTTACAATTAAAGTGGATGGTGATCAAGGTCTGTCCATCTGCAAAAAAAGAGAGAAACACCCTATGAAAGTCTGTTTCCACCACATAAGAACAAAGATCACATTAAGTCGTAACTGAGATAAAGTCAAAATTATAAAACAAAAAGTAAAAAAGTCACAATTATGAAATAAATCTAAATTATGATAAAACATTTTTTTTATAAATTATGAGATAAAGTCAAAATTGGTTGACCATGTCAAAATTATGTGACAAAGGCCTGTTTTCACAGAGCTTAGATTAAGCTTTTAGGCCTTAGTTCAATTAGAACATTTAAGTAGTTTTTATAAATGTGCCTTAGGGGGGAAAAACACTACTGGTGTGCAAGCTTGAGACAAAACAATGGCAATTACATATTTTAAGATTTGTCAGTGCAAGCTGGTTTCAGTTAAGACAGCTCAAACATGCATTTTAGTCTGGGACTAGGTTCAAGCCTCGTCTGTGAAACTGGCCAACAGAGTTTTTTTTTTAGTTTTTTTTATTATTATGTCGAAATTATGACATTATAATTTGTCAATTTCGACTTCATAATTACAACTTATTAAGTTACAGTTTTTTTTCAATTGCTTACACACTAAAATTAAAACTTTCCCACAATTAGCAAAACCTTACACTCACGGAGCAAAACATTGGCCTAGATTTGCACGATTGTAAGCACATGGTCAGCTTCACACTTTTTGCAAAACATTACACACAGTGATTTGCAAAACAAAAAACACATTTGACACAGAAATTTATCATGATGTAATTTTCTTGCAATTTCAAAGCAAAGGCTTTCAAATGAACACACCCATGAACCAATTGGTTAAGCACAGCCACCAGGAGTGCACACACACTGGTGCTTAATTGTAGACACACCAATCAGGTTTATGCACTATAAAAAGGCAACAGGTAAGTTTACCTGTCTTCAACAAAAATGGATGGTGTCAGAGGAAGAGGGAGAGTGCGGATGAGAGGGGGAATCCGGAGAGAACAAGGTGGAGGAAGAGGAAGAGGAAGAGGAAGAGGAAGAGGAAGAGGAAGAGGGAAGACAACCAAATCCGTGTAAAAAAAATTGTTTTAGTTTTTGGAAACAATTGTGGACCATGTAATAAACCACGGACTAATACTGAGGGAGGTGAATTCATCACTCCAAAAGATTCTTCCCACGTTGCCTTGTAAATGAAAATATAGCCTATGATGTTGACAAGGCCCTGTGGCCAGATCCAGCTAGGCGGAGAGATGTTTAGGTTTTTTTATTTTTTTTATTCGGTACTGAACTGGATTTGTATTTTTATGTAACAGTATTACTGTAAGCTTACAGTACAAGGGTATGTTCGATAATACTGCATGAAAACTGGAAATTGTTTTGTTATGAATGTTTTGTTGAAATGTTCAGTATTGGCTGACTTGAGTACATGAAAATAAATAAATATTTTCATTAGTCTGCACAATTGGTGTCATGTGGTGTTGGTGAATATATTTTTACACTCTTTCTGTGTAAATGCTAAAAGTGTTTTAGGTTGAGCACAGGAGAGTTTAACTGATTCAAACAGAATTGTATAGTTTCGACGAAAGTGTTCCATTTTGCAAATGATCTGAGGTGTTGTGCTACTTTGGTGTAGTGTTGTGCTAATTGTGTGAAGGGGTTTGAAAAACCGGGCCCTGTTTTCAAAATTGTGCTTAAGCAATTGGAAAAAAAACTGTAATTATGAATAAATTAATTTTTCATCTCATAATTTCAAATTTCTTCTCATAATTATGACTAAGTAGGCCTATATCATATTTTTTATTTGAATGTCAATGTTTAATTTACCCATGCATTTTTTTTTTCTTATGTGGTGGAAATGGGCTTCCAAACATGATGACAGTAGTCCATATGACTCTATATTTAAGTCATACAACAGCTTTGTGTAAAAAAAAAAAAAAAAAAAAAAAAAAAACATTCAATGGCGGGTTTTTAGCAATTACAGTTTTTCTGAATTGCTAAAACACATTTCTTGAAACCATCACTCACTTTCTCAAAACCTTAAACACAAAATAAAAATTTCAAACTACATTCAGAGAACCTCTGACTCTTCTGGCAAAATCAAACAATTGCCTCAAAACCATTTTATCTGAGCTCAAAATCAAACAATGCTTTCAGATCATTCACACACAGCGAGTCAATATTATAAACACTACAGATCATTTGTTAGACACTATATCAAAAAAATGGAGAACACAGAATCCAAAGCATGACGTAGAAATTACGTAAAAAAGTATAGTAATGACAACTTTACAGTAGTAAGGTGAATAAATTGTATACTGTATGCACTGCAAGAATAGTATTGTACTGAATATTGTACAGTGGGCCTATCGAATGTCTGTATACAGCACTTGCATACTGTGCAAATACAGTGACCCAACTGCAAAATCCAAAAAGATTACAGTAAAAAACTCTGAAATGAAAAGTATGTTACAGTACACTCAGAAGAGTTGTGCAACTGCAAAATCAAGGTCAGTGAAAGAGATTGAGTAAGAGACTCCCCTTACTCATACTCTTCCTTCTCTCCCTCTTATATTGTTTCCATCCATTATTGGTATCAACATTCAGTGCAACATTTTGAGTCAATTTTGCGAACTGAACTCTGAACTGACTTGTATTATGTACAGTTAGTTTGGTCATATTAGAAATAAGTGTGAACAATTTTGAGTCATTGTGTGTAAACGATGACAACTGTGTTGAAGTTGTGTTTAACTTTTGCCTGCCTGTGTTTAGCATTTTGAAAAATAAGTGCATCACAGTGTGAAATATGTTTTAGTGAGTGAGAATGTGTTTAGAGTTTTGAAAAAGAGTGCATGAGATTTGCAAACAGTGTTTTAACTACCTGAACTTGTTTAATGTTTTACAGAAAGAGTGATTTATTCGACAAATTGGTTTAGGATATTGAGAATTTGGTTGGAATGGGTTTTAGTGTTTTAGCAATTCAGAAAAACTGTAATGGTATAAGCAGTGCAAAACGTCATGACCACCTGATAGCAACAACGATTCAGCTAATGAAGTGAGTTTAGGGTGGGACTATCGGTTTGTCTGTGTGATAGATGTGACCAGTAAAGGAAAAAAAGAACACGGCAGCAGGCTACTGCAAACGTTTATGGGTTTATTTCCACAGAATGGAGTTACAAAAGTAAAGCAAATGTTAACCCAACTGAGGTAAACCAAACATACCAAAAAATAAAATAAAAAAACAAACAAAATACATACAATAAAGTCACTGCATTTGCCTCTCAAACAATTACAGAGGTCTAGGGACTACAGTCTAGGCCGCACAGAAAGAATAAATAGCCTAACTTACTGTATTTTCCGGACTATAAGTCGCATCAGTCAAAAAATGCGCCATGAAGAAGAAAAAACATATATAGCCTAAGTCGCACTGGACTATAAGTCGCATTTATTTAGAAATTTATTTCAGAAAAAAAAAAGAATGTTACGGACGGGATAGTTTTCCGTTACGGACATGAGCGCTCTGAAAGCGGCACTAAAAGACTGCTTTAAACTTTCACAGAGACTTCAAACAGAAAGCACAAAGCCTGTCTTTAAATTTAATTTCATTTTGTATTAATTGTATCTTAATTTTAATCAATGTTTCATCAACCAATTGCCTGGATTTAATAAATAAGTAATATTAAAAAGTAAATATTAGAAAATAGATAATCACGACATGGAGTTGGAGCTCGTCTCATTAATGAACCGAAACTCAGCATATAAGGTAGCCTACTTGCCTCATAGACCTGAGACATATATAAAGCTTGAAATGTGTACTTTTAAACAGAACAATTCAAAACGAAAGAAAACTGACTGTTCTATGCTTATGTAATCCGTATGGAATGTGCATTTCTTTCATAGTGCGTTCACTACTGCGAAGATCGCGAGTCAGCATCGCCAACTTCATCTTTCCAGCCGACACTGACATAAAAATACTGGTTTATTAGTAAACAATTAAAATGTCTCCTGCTATATTTAACATATTCATAATCATTAATTTTGCCGGTTCGTTGTAACAGCTTTTAGGTACTTTATTGGCAGCGCCAGCCTTACATGTTACATGAATGCGTCACCAGATTTTTTCTTTTGGGGGGCCTTTTTGTTTGTGTTCAGGCTTTCTCAGTTGTCTTTAGGCGCGATGTTACGAGGACCCTGCTGATAAAGTTGCGAGTAGGCCTACACATTGGATTCACGTTTATTATTATATTTAAAAAATACCCCAGTTTTTATCCCGGTCGTATCATTTTATTTTGTTGTATTTATCCGCCACACCTTAAAGGCCGGTCCGTGAAAATATTGTCTGATATTAAACCGGTCCGTGGCACAAAAAAGGTTGGGGACCGCTGGACTACAGGACCTGTTCTCTCACAGAACACCCTCACCCATACAGAAACTATTAACAAATTTATACATTGGTGACCAGCACCAATCAACATAAAAAGGGGGATACGCAGACACATAATGGCCATTACACACAATAAACAAATATGAAAACATCAAATATACATAAACAAACACTTCAAATAATACTATCAAATGACTTCACTTAAATGTACTTCTTATACATAAACAAAAGAAAAGAAAGCAAAATAGTCCTTGGAGTTCCCCCGGAGCAGAAACCGGAATGGTTGCAGCCCGATCATTGGCCGGAAACCATATATACGTCCGATGTTTCCACCCGAACCCCTTTTGACGGTGCACCAGCTCACGGGACTCAGACGTAACAAGCAAGCAAAAAAAACAAACAAAAAAAAACGGTAAGAATAAACTCGGCAAACTAAACGTTAAAGAGTGTGCACACTTAACTCCAAACGAAAGTTTAAATAAAGTTTATTAAATCAAAATAATGTGGTTGTGTATTCTTTACTGAAGACACAAACTAACCTGACCCAGGCTCACCAACATCCGCCACAGTCTGACCAAAGGCAGACAAACTCAGAAAAATGGCCGAACCACCTTTCTCAGTACGACCACTTAAGAGAAAAGTGTTCAGCTAAAAATAATATTGTACCATTTATGGATGGCTAAAATACTTTCCCAGATTCAGGTTTAATTTGCCAAGAGAATGCTGCGTAAATCATTGGTTGTTAGGCTTTGGCAAAACACTGTGTAATTAGTGTCCCAGACCTGCAAACAATGAGACAATTAATTTGATTGTAAAGGCCAAAAATGTAACCTTGTTAAACAGAAGGGAAACTGCCTGGACATTTCACATGTGGTTTCTGCTGTAAGAATATATGGGTCCAATTCTCAAAATAATATGTAGCACAATTTTCTTTACAGTCCTTTGACGCTAAAAGACATTGTAAAATAAATCCATATGAATTGAGCGGTTTAATCAGAGTCTTTTAAAGAGACATGATTGCTTTATATGACAAACAGATTTAATTTAGGCTTTAATTCACATATAAACAGTGATCAAAAATCTTATCAAATATGGTATGGACCAAATGTGCTTGTTGGATAAGAACAAACCTCATTCCTCTTTTACCATATTTGATGTGCTTGAATTTCAATGGCAGTAGGAAATTATTTACAGATTTTACATACTGTTCAGGACACATGATTATTTTTGTAAATACACTAAAAATAATATATTTAGTATGTATGAAAATGTACAGAAGTCACACTGAATGTTCATAATATAGTTTCTATCTCAGTAGAATAACATTACCATTAACATTAACACTCAGATATTGTCTCTTCACTGTGTTCTGATAATTCAGCACATTTCCTGAGATTCAAGATCAATCTAGTAATGCTGGGTACACACCAAAAGATAATCGGGCTGATTTTGGGCCGATTTCCCCCCTTCCGACAATCCTAGCTATGTCCCGATTATCTTGATGGTTCAACAGATTATCTTATCAGATTTTCCCTTGGTGTGAGGTGTGTTAAGAGTGTCCGAACCTGCTCGGAAGAACGTCGGAGCCGCCCCGATCGCGAATCATAAATATTAAACATGTGGGGGGAACCCCGAGGACAAACGCGTGAACGTTCTGGAGATTATCACGTGAAACGAAACAATATCCAATCAGAAAGTGAGATGATGGAAGACGGTCATTCTCACACACACACACACACACACACACACACGCACACAGGAAGCTGAGTGTTATAAGGGTTAATTGAGGGATTAAATAGGCTAACTTTTTCTAAAGAGAAAATAAATACAATAAAGAATAAATTAAGACAATAAAGAATGAATATATTTCTGTATAAAAGGTTATATATAATGATGGGTAGCCTACAATGTTTTTTTTTTTGTTTTTTTTTTTTTTTTTTTATGTGAATTTTCTGTGAAAATCATTCATCAAACACTATCATCATAATTTCTTCCTGCATATCATCCGACATGCTTATTCTGAAGTCTCGCGAGCTTTTGTGAGATTTCCTGTGTTCACAGTTGAGAATCTGGTTGAAAATCTGTTTGTGTGTGGTGTGCTGTCTTTGTCACATCATGGCACACCACACACTATAGGAGCAAAATGCTTAAATCTAGGATTTTTTGTCCTCATGTTTGTGGTCTATCACATTTTGAAAATCTTATAAGATGTAAAAAATCTTTTGGTGTGTACCCAGCATAAGGAAACGTCGAGTTGTAGCAATGAGGATGTTGTAGCATAGCAAAGTAACCCCCGTTAACCCTCTGGGGTCTAAGGGGTTTTTGGGCTCCTTGAGATGTTTTGACATGCCCTGACATTTGTGCTTTTTTCAGTTGCTTATAAACATATTAATGGCAAAGGTGTAATTACACTATTTAGCACAAACAGGGCTACCATAATATGTGTATTTTTGAGAGAATAATGTTTATGTAAGGTTATTGAAAAAAAATTAAAAAATTAAAGTTTCTGAAATAAGGCCACAAAGCACATACTAAATATGTGTCCACAAGACTTTTGACTAATGGATGTTGTCGCCTAGAGTTTTTGCTTCAAAATGATCTGAAAATTCACATAAAACAATACATTGATTTAAATTTTGTAAGACACGTTTTGTTTGGAAAGGCAATATGCGTGGGGGCATGAATGATCATAAATAATAATGCTCTGATTAACACCTGAGAAGACAATGACCCGCATAATGAGCTGCATAATGAGCCTTTCATTCAGGTGTGTCACTGGGTACCACAAGAAAGAATGTGAGGACTTATTTTTTATGCATGCAAATTGTATAATATCCAAGGTAAACATTTCTAGTAACTATGCAGTTAATTATCATACCAAAGTTTTGGAATATATCCTCTCCCCAAATGTGTCACTAATAAAAAAACAATAATAAATAATTTAATGAGAAGGCTTATATTGACCCATTAAGATGTTGCTTACATCTACCTTGTAAATATATTTTTTGCTATTTTATTAAAAAGTTTTCACATGTAAATCAACAACAATTACAATTTTAACAATATTTCAAGTGTAATCTTTCTTTTTAAAAATTATACATTTTATCATACGCATTTCAAAGTTAAGGATTCATTAGTTTGAATATTGGAACAAACACTATAATAATATCTTAGTTGATAATTCAATATACCTACTTTATTTTTGACAAAACATCACATACTATATATTTAACATATGAACAGAAATTGCCGAACAAAAGCTTATTTGATGTGACAGTAGTCTTTTACAGTAAAAACTTTATAATCTATCCAAAACTAATCAATGAAGTCTTGTCTCAACATTCATATTTCGTCTGTAACATCGTTTTTATGATATATTAGCATATAAATGTTAATTTGCAGTTTAATACGTTGCTTATACAAAAACATTTTATTTCAACATATTTCAGTCGATTTTTACTCATCTCAGTATAGCAATATAGTTTGATAAAAGCTGAACAAGTAGATGTGTTCATGTAAAAATAACATTTACTAATCTAAGTGCAAGTGTGAATGAACGGCACAGATGCGCGCTGTTGTTTACTACAGCTGTGCCGTTCATTCATTCACACAAAGACACGTGATTCATATTTAAACAGTCTTTTTGCGATTTACAGACACTGTAATATCGCGTATCGCGATAAGAACAAGGCCCTTAAGAATAAAGAACTTACTATTCACAATCCTCAGCTGGATCAGTTGCTCCTCGAAATAAAACTAAACCAGCACTTCTGAGGTAAATTTCCCAGGATTATTCCTCACAGCAAAGCAAGACAACGTAAAGTGTACGAGTTTGATTAAACTTGATGTGTTTTATCGAGTTAATGTGGGCGTTCACAGGTTTGCATGGATTGCCTCAGATCATTTGCGTTTGAATAGCGCGTGCTCTCCGTGGGCGTGATCACATCAGTACTTATTGAGCTATAATGAGCTGAACTGAGAACGACTGACATCTCTCTCTTTTCATACAGATTAAATAAACAGAGAATATTTGTTTTTTATATAAATTACTTCATTTAAAAGAAGAGAATTCAAGCTTTATAAAGACATATCACTCATTCCTGTGTGACAAGCATTCCCTAAGTTACGGTTCAATTTCGGACGCGTTTCAGAATGGACTTCACTGACAGAGAGAAGGCAGAACTCGCATCATATTTATTTTTCTTTATTTGGCAAAAAGCACAACAATTTGTTTTTATTGTGAGTATACACACAAAAATAGACACTTAACAGGATCACCTGAGAGTGTAAACAAAACAAGTCAATAGACATTAGTGAGTGAGATTTGCATCCCCAAGAAATGGGTATGAATGGAAGCCTGCTGAACTGCATGAGGTTTGTTCCATCCCTGAGGAGGGAACGGAGACGTTACGTCAGTGAATGATGAAATAGGGATTTCACTTAGAAGAATACCAAGGTACACTGGGTAACATATCCCGGGAGAAACATGTAACACAATGCCTACCCGAAGTGAGGACTTAGTATACACATATGACCCGCATAAGGATGCATATGGAAGACTCAGAGGTATCCAGCCTGCAGGGTGGAATGTTTCAACCACGAGAGAGAGGGAAAACACAAGCTCGAAGGAGACCTACTGTGGAAATACACATGTGGGGGTCACCCAATGGGGGAACCATGCACATGGAACACCTAGCCAATCACAAAGGCTGAGCAACCGGGCAGCACTCTGGTGACAGCATCATAAGTGTAGGAGGAACTCAGAGTCTTGGAGGAAGAACTCATCAGAGAGAAATTGCGCACACATCCAGTCTGTGGAGTGGAATGGCGCAGCAAACGATGACACCGAGCGGGTCCTATTACTGGCCACTAGTGGCGAGTACATGAGAGGACACTGGCTGGAGAGATTATAGAATCTCACAAATGTGTTGGGTGTCGCCCAGCCTGCAGCTCTGCAGATGTCTGTCAGCGAGGCGCCATGCGCTAGAGCCCAAGAGGAAGCCACACTCCTAGTGGAGTGAGCTTTCACACCAAGGGGGCATAGTCGACCCTGCGTCTGGTAAGCCAAGACAATGGCGTCCATTATCCAGTGAGACAACCTTTGCTTGGAGAGAGCCTTTCCCTTCAGCTTCCCACCATAACAGACAAAGAGCTAGTCTGAGGTCCTGAAACACTGCGTTCTGTCTACATAAGCACGGAGGGCACGTACTGGACAGAGCAGTGCCAAGGCTGGGTCTGCCTCATGCACTGACCGCAATAGCTCAAAGGGAGCTTTCTGCAGGGCAGATAGCACCACTGCGAGGTCCCAAGAGGGTAGAAGAGGAGAGCGAGGAGGATTTAGTCTCCTTGCTCCTCTAAGGAACCTGATGACCAGGTCATGCTTCCCCACAGACTTATCAACTGCATCGTGATGTGCAGTGATAGTAGCAACATACACTTTGAGGGTGGAGAGAGACAGCCTTCGCTCTAACCCATCTTGCAGGAAGGAAAGCACGGCTCTGATCGGGCATTTTCTGGGGTCTTCTCGGCGAGAAGAGCACCGGGTGACGAAGAGGTTCCACTTCAACGCATAGGCATTTCTCGTGGACCAGGCTCTGGCAGAAGTGATGGTAGCCACCACCGGAGGTGATAGGGTACTCAAACCTGCCTCATCCCGTCCAGAAGCCACACATGTAGGTTCCACAGATCAGGACGAGGGTGCCATAGGGTGCCCCATTTCTGGGAAAGGAGGTCCTTCCTTAGAGGAATTGGCCAGGGAGGTGCTGTCGCGAGGAGTTCTAGTTCAGAGAACTCCAGAATGGAGTCTCCATTCCCCAGGAAGTGGCTGAAACCGTGAGAGCTCGTTGGCTGCACAGTTCAACTTTCCCAGGATGTGAATGGCTCAAAGCGAACTCAGATGACTCCATAGGAGGAGGTGGCGGGTGAGTTGCGACATACGGCGAGAGCGTAGACCACCTTGTCGGTACATGTAGGCTACTGTCGTGGTATTGTCTGAGTGGACTAGTACGTGTTGGTCCTTGAGCAATGCACGGAAGCGGTGCACAGCCAAACGTACTGATCTAAGAACCCTGGGTCAGTTCTACCCTCGTGCATGTTCCTGAGCATCCGTGCCTGATAAACCTGCCAGATGGCCATGGCATGCAAAGAGGCGGCAGCCTGCCCCACAGTTCTATAAGATTTCGCGACGAGAGTCGACGAAAACCTACAGGCTTTGGAGCGGTGCTTGGACCGGAGTCAGCACTCGCGGCACCCAAAAAACAATCTTCCAGCCACGAGCGCTCAGGACAGGCTGGAGGGTTCCCGATGCTCGCGGCTGCCTGGGAAAGCATGGCTGTCAACTCTGGATCATACTCGGACAATGCTGGCACGCCCGAAGGTGGCAGCACAGCCGAATCCTCATCTCCAGAGGAGTGTGGGCCGAGGAAGCATTTAGTGAGGTCAAGTCAATTTTATTTATATAGCGCTTTTTACAATACAGATTGTATCAAAGCAACTTCACAGTGATAAAATGAAAATAATACAACAAAGTTTGTTTCTAGAAGAAAATTGCGTCATCGTCCACCTTAAGTAAGGCAGATCATTAATAATGTTGAATATTAAATGTCCCCAACTAAGCAAGCCAAAAGCCAAGGCAACAGTGGCAAGGAACTGTAGAATTGAAAATAATCTTGACTGTTTTTCTATCCCCTCTTCCTACCACAATGACCATTTGGAGTTCCTAAATGCACAGAGGTTTCTGATAGTGATCTAGGCCTGTAGGCCAGCATGTTTGTACTTTGGGGGTCGATGAATTGTCACACCTTTAGTACGGTGGGGGAAGTGTAATTATCTGATTGGTCAGTTTGAATGTCTCACATTTGGGTTTTAGTCACATGGTCAAGGAAAGGATAAAAGAAGATTGAAACTGTTGCTCTGTCTCTTTGATGCTCTGGCTCTCTTCTTCTCTGGGTCCCTTTCTTGGGGCTCTTTTCTTATTCTTGGGGCTCTCTCCTTTTGCCTCCTCTTTTCTTTCTCTCTCTCTCTATCTCTCTCTCTCTCTCTCTCTCTCTTTTACATGCTGAGTAAGATTAATGGTATAAGTTATCATCATCTCATACATCTATTTTGTAACTATTTTGTAACCATAACCATACTTTGTCATTAAACCTTTTCAATTACAACTAATGTGCTTACTAGTTTTGATTTGGTATTGACTTTGAAGTGCTACATATTGCAATACAATGTCGTTACTCTCTATAGCAACGCTCTCCCACAAATAATAATTGTAACTGCGCTTATTTCCATCATTGGTATAAGTGGCAGTGGGTGGAATAGACAAGAAATGTGCAGTTTTCTACCATCTTGCTAATAACGTTTCTTTAGTCATTCTTACAGACTGAACCACTGCAGGAATCCACCCTTACAGATGGTGCCGAAACCCGGGATCCCTTGCAGTGAGTTTTCTGAAATTTACTTTGATCGGTTGATTTTGTGAATGGATTAAAGCTGACCTTCTGACCATGGAATGGATAAGTCTGTTTTCATTGTTTAATGGTATGATAGGAAAAGTCTCCATTTGCATGAATTGAATGAAACAGAATTTAGAAGGTTTTGAATAGCTTTAATAGTCCCATTACTGTATAATTTGTGAAATTTGTGAATATTCAGATCTCCTCGGGGATGGAAGGGAAAAATTCTGATTACAGTGACGTATTGTTTGCTTTATGGAGCAAAAAAGTTGAGCCTACCTTGTGCAAACTCAAGAAAGAGTACATTGGAATTAAATGTCCAGATAAGGAAATGATCCAATGGTGGGACACAATTGGCAAACATCAAAAGAAATCAAAACATGGTGAAATAATTGAAGCTTTAAACTTCATAAGTTTTACACGGCTACGTGAGTTAACAACGGGTCTATCTTCAAGTATAGATGCTAAATGTAAAGAAGTGCAATCTAAAAATGCAGAGGCACAAAAGTCTGAGGCAAAGATTCAAGATCTTCAAACAAAGTTAGATAAATTACTAGCTGAGCAGCTAGCCCTGACTGAAAAGTGTAAAATTCACAAAGAGACCATTGCAGATCTCAAGGCTAAGCTAAATGCTAAATTGTCTCCCAAAATGCTTAACAGCGATAGGACTAAAAAGCATGTTCACTTCTTAGAGGAGGTGACTTGCTCTAATGAATCTGAAACATTTAGTTCAGAAAATGCATGTGCAACTGACCAAGAAAGTGTGCCTATTTCAGTTCTTAAGGTGATGCAACACCGTAATAGCGCAGAGTCATGTACCAGAACGCATGGTGTACAAGCATTAGAGAGTTGTGAAAATCCTCAAACTCCAGGAGAACATAGAAAACATCCCTATGGTAAAGAAAGCAGGTTTTGCTGTTCCTGTCAGAAAATAGGCCATATAGAGGAAAAATGCTGGTCACTGGGAAGGGGCAGACCTCCACCTTATATTCAGAAAAATAGTAAACCACTTTCTAAGGGCAAAAATCAGCGATCTGCATGTACAGGTAAAACGTCTCGGTTACGGATGTAACCCTCGTTCCCTGAGTGGGAACGGAGACGTTACGTCGGATGACGACGATTGGGGTTTCGCTTAGAAGCCTATCACCTTCGAGTATATAAAACGAGCCAATGGCAATGAAATGCCATGGGTCTGCGGAATTTGCATAGCGTAACTCCGCCCGCCGCAGGGGGTATATAAGGAAGTACGCTGGCATAATGCAGATATGTCTTCGCTGAGGAGTCGAGACTGGCCCCAGGCGTTTTTCAGCGGTACAGCGGAAGTGGCAGGAAGACGTAACGTCTCCGTTCCCACTCAGGGAACGAGGGTTACATCCGTAACCGAGACGTTCCCTTTCGTGGTCACTCCGAGTTACGTCGGATGACGACGATTGGGGTTCCAGTCTAATCACGCCACCTCGGCTGTCTTCCAGTGCCCTGCGTAAGTCTGAGCTCCCTGTTGTGAGACTAGCACGAACGAAGGAGTCCTACTTAACACAGGGATACCAAGGTACACTGGGAAGCATATCTCCAGAGAGAAATATGCAATTATGCCCAGCCATTGATGGGGGGGACTTAGAATACACATATGACCCAGAGGGCTGCATATGGAGAATCACTGGGGTGTCCAGCCGCAGGTGGAATTTTAAACCCCAGGGGTGGCAAGGTGGCTTGCCAAGGGAAAGACACACGCTCACAAGGAGACTTACAGCGGAATACACATGTGGGGGTCGCCCAGAGGGGGAACCATGCACATGGAGGCACCTAGTCAAGCGCAAAAGCTGTGTTATGGAATTTGGCATAACTCAGGCGAAGACGTAACCAGTGCTGGAGGAACTCAGAGCTTATCAGACTCACCTGAGAGAAATATCGCACGTATCCCGTCCGTGGAGAGGAATGGCGAGCAAGCGAAGACACCTGAGCAGAATCTAGCACCGGCTGGTTGAAGCGAGTACATGAGAAGAAACTGGCTCTACTCGGAGATTATAGAATCTCGCGAATGTGTTGGGTGTCGCCCAGCCTGCAGCTCTACAAATGTCTGTTAGCGAGGCGCCATGCGCTAGAGCCCAAGAGGAAGCCACACTACGTGTGGAGTGGGCTTTCACACCAAGGGGGCACGGACGACCTTGCTGCTGGTATGCCAAAGCAATGGTATCCACAATCCAGTGAGATAACCTTTGCTTTGAGAGAGCCTTTCCCTTCAGCTTCCCACCATGACAGACAAAGAGCTGGTCTGAGGTCCTGAAACACCGCGTTCTGTCTACGTAAGCACGGAGGGCGCGTACTGGACAGAGCAGTGCCAAGGCTGGGTCTGCCTCCTCCAAGGGCAGCGCTTGCAGGTTCACTACCTGGTCTCGAAAGGGTGTGGTAGGAACCTTGGGCACATATCCAAGCCGGGGTCTCAGGATCACGTGAGAGTCAGCCGGCCCGAATTCCAGGCACGCTTCGTCAACCGAAAATGCCTGCAGGTCCCCTACCCTCTTGATGGAGGCCAGTGCAACCAGGAGCGCTGTCTTCATTGACAGGAACTTAAGCTCCACTGATTGCAAAGGCTCAAACGGAGCACTCTGCAGGGCAGTTAGAACCACTGAGAGGTCCCAAGAGGGAACGAGGGGAGGACGAGGAGGATATAGTCTCCTCGCTCCCCTCAGGAACCTGACGATCAGGTCGTGCTTCCCCAAAGACTTACCATCGACTGCTTCGTGATGTGCGGCAATGGCGGCAACATACACTTTCAGGGTGGAGGGAGACAGCCTTCGCTCCAACCCTTCTTGCAGGAAGGAAAGCACGACACTGATCGGGCATTTCGTGGGTTCTTGATGTTTAGAAGAACACCAGTTGACGAAGAGGTTCCACTTCAACGCATAGGCATGTCTCGTGGACGATGCTCTAGCGGAAGTGATGGTAGCCACCACCGCAGGTGGTAGGGTACTCAAACCTGCCTCGTCCCGTCCAGGAGCCACACGTGGAGGTTCCAAAGATCGGGACGAGGGTGCCATAAGGTGCCCCGTCCCTGAGAAAGGAGGTCCTTCCTCAGAGGAATTGGCCAGGGAGGTGCTGTCGCGAGGAGTACTAGTTCGGAGAACCAGGTCCGGTTGGGCCAATACGGGGCAACCAAAATGACCTGCTCCTCGTCCTCCCTGATCTTGCGCAAGGTCTGCGCAAGGAGGCTCACTGGGGGAAACGCATACTTGCGTAGGCCCCGCGGCCAGCTGTGCGCCAGTGCATCCGTGCCGAGCGTGCCCTCGGTCAGGGAATAAAACAGGTCGCAATGGGACGAGTCGTGGGAGGCAAACAGGTCTACCTGTGCGTCGCCGAACTGATCCCAAATCAGCTGGACCGTCTGGGGATGGAGTCGCCATTCTCCAGCGAGAGGCCGAACTCGAGACAGCTCGTCGGCCGCCTGGTTCAGGCGTCCCGGGATATAAATGGCTCGAAGCGACCTCAGATGCTTCTGACTCCATATGAGGAGGTGGCGAGCGAGTTGCGACATACGGCGGGAGCGTAGACCACCTTGATGGTTGATGTACGCTACTGTTGCGGTATTGTCTGATCGGACTAGTACGTGCTGACCCCTGAGCAACGCCCGGAAGCGGTGCAGGGCGAGACGTACAGCCAGCAACTCGAGGCAATTGACATGCCAAAGGCGCTGGGGTCCTGTCCAGGAGCCCGCGGCAGCATGACCATTGCACATGGCGCCCCAGCCCGTGTTGGAGGCATCTGTTGATACAACAACATGCCGGGAAACTCGTTCTAAGGGCACTCCGGCCCGTAGAAAATTGAGGTTCGCCCACGGGGTGAAGGTCTGACGGCAGGCTGGAGTCACTGGGACTTGGAGCGTGCCGTGTTGCCATGCCCACCTCGGGACTCGATCGCGAAGCCAAAGCTGAAGCGGTCTCATATGAAGCAATCCCAGCGGCGTTACTGCGGCTGCGGATGCCATATGCCCCAGGAGCCTCTGAAAAAGTTTCAGTGGAACCGCACTCTTGCCCTCGAACTGACGAAGACAAGTCAGCAGTGACTGCGCGCGCTCGCTCGTAAGCTGCGCGCACATGGCGACCGAGTCGATCTCCATACCGAGAAAAGAGATCCTCTGCATGGGGCAGAGTTTGCTCTTCTCCCAGTTGACCCGAAGGCCCAGACGAACTAGGTGCCGGAGCACTAGGTCCCTGTGTTCGCAAACCTGGTCTCGAGAGTGAGCTAGGATCAGCCAGTCGTCGAGATAGTTCAGGATGCGAACCCCGTGTTCCCGGAGGGGAACAAGGGCTGCCTCGACGACCTTCGTAAAGACGCGAGGAGACAGGGCTAGCCCGAAAGGGAGAACCGCGTACTGGTATGCCTGCCCCTCGAAAGCAAACCGTAGAAACGGTCTGTGTCGAGGTAAAATGGAGACATGGAAGTAGGCGTCCTTCAGGTCGATCGCTGCAAACCAATCCTGCGGCCGCACACACTGGAGGATGTGTTTGGCCGTTAGCATCTTGAACGGCAGCCTGTGAAGGGAGCGGTTCAAGACGCGCAGGTCGAGGATTGGCCGTAACCCACCGGACTTCTTGGGTACAATGAAGTAAGGGCTGTAGAAGCCGGACTTCATCTCGGCTGGAGGGACAATCTCGATCGCACCCTTCGCCAGTAGGGTGGCGACCTCCGCTCTCATGACAGGGGCATTGCCACCGACCATAGTGAAGCGGACTCCCCTGAAGCGGGGAGGAGATCTCGCGAACTGAATCGCGTAGCCGAGCCTGATGGTTCTCGCGACCCAGCGGGACAGTCTGGGAAGCTCTAGCCAGGCCTCCAGAAAGTGCACCAGCGGGGTCATACGAACCACAGACGTACCGTCGGTGGGGCAGCGAGGCGGAATGACCGGCACCGGCGAGGGTGGCATAGCGGCCCTGTGCGGGGGCACAGTCATTAACCGCGTCCTGCCAGAGGAGGCCAGGGGAGGGCGCGCGTCCCACGGGGGCGTGCTCTGGCAGGGGTCTGGCGACAGAGGGGGATGAGAGGAGCGTGGCCCGTGGGCGGCGCGTGCTGTCATCCCGCACCTCTGGGACAGAGGAGGGCGGCAGTGGCGGGACCCGAGGGTGGCGCGCACTGCGGCCCTCGGACTCTGTTGGCTCAGGATTGGGGAATTCAATTCTGTCTTCAACCACATCAGAGTACTGCTCGTCGTTGGACGAGCAGCGGGGAGTGGAGAACAAAAGATTCTCCGCCGGCCCTCCACCGGGGGAAGGAGTGGCCCTGCTACCAGCTCCTGGGACAGAATTGAAGCCAACCCTGAGCAGCCCGTCTCAGGAGCGCCGCTTGGCCTGGCGTTTAGCGGGCGGCGGGGCTGGAGAGGGCTGTGGCGCCTGCCTGCGGCTCCCTCCACAACGCGGCCCGGGTGAAGGTTGCTGCTGGGACCGTGCGGGAGGGGCGGCCACGGGAGGGCGCCCTCGGCGGCGAGCAGGCTGAGGATTCTGTGCCGACGGCTGAGCAGCGGAGCGTCGGGGCAGAATGTGCTTGATAGCCTCAGTCTGCTTCTGGGCGGTCGAGAACTGTTGGGCAAAATCCTCGACCGCACCGCCGAAAAGGCCGGCCTGGGATATGGGAGCATCAAGCAGACGAGTCCGCTCGGGCTCACACATATCAGCCAGGTTCAGCCAGAGATGTCTCTCCTGGACCACAGCTGTGGACATCACCAAACCCAGGGAGCGCGCGGTCACCTTCGTCGCTCGGAGAGCGAGGTCGGTGGCGGCGCGCAGCTCATCAACGAGCCCTGGGTCTGTCCTGCCCTCGTGCATGTCACGAAGCATCTGGGCCTGGTAGACCTGCAGGATGGCCATGGCATGCAAAGAGGCAGCTGCCTGTCCCGCCGCACTGTAAGACTTCGCCACGAGAGTGGACGAGAATCCACAGGCTTTGGACGGGTGCTTAGGATCACCACGTGATGAAGCGCCTGCCGGACACAGCTGCATCGCGACAGAACGTTCAACCGTGGGAATCCCAGTGTACCCACAAGCATCAGCTCTATCGAGGGGAGGAAAGGCGGAGAAAGCCGACGAACGATCGCGGGAAGACATGGGAGCCTTCCAGGACCGCGTGACTTCCTCATGCACTTCCGGGAAGAATGGTATTGGGGTTGGGCGGCGACGAATGTCAGCGGCCGCTCCCAAAAACCAATCATCCAGCCGCGAGCGCACTGGATCGGGCGGCGGGGACCACTCGAGCCCAATGGCCGCGGCTGCCCGGGAAAGCATGGCAGTCAGCTCGGGATCAGACTCGGGCAATGCTGGCACGCCCGAGGGCGGCAACACAGCCGAATCCTCACTTCCCGAGGACTCATGCCCACCTTGTGATGCAGTGATCGACATTGCATCCTCCTGTGGAACGCCAAACGAAACGCGCGGGGCCTCCGTAGAGGGACCAGCGGTTTCGGTTTGCACGCTCGCGGGTACCAATGCTGAAGAGGGGTGTGTGGACCGTGGACGTGTCGGCGGTTTGTCCCACACAGATACCCTCAGGTCACCCTGGCCACCAGCCAAAGTACAGCCTCTCGGGGAGACCGTAGATCGGGGTGTGGATGAGGGGACTCTCGCTCTGATGAGCTCATTGAGTCTCGACCGCAGCATGGAGATGGTCATGTTCCCGCAATGAGAACATGAATCATCCACAAACGCTGCTTCAGCGTGATCAACGCCCAAACACGCTAAGCAGAGATTGTGCCCATCAGGAGAAAATACATCGCGACCACAACCAGAAGTGCACGGGCGAGACATCTTTAAAAAGACGTGCCACATGCAATGCTCTTTTTGTGAGAGGAAAACTCCGCGGATGTTGAAGCGAACAGGGAGAAATCACACTAACTGTCAGATCACTGACCAGATCAGCAGGGAAGTGTGCACTCGCTGAAATCGCCGTCACACCAACACCGGAGAGCTCGCTCGTCTCGAAGGAATGAGAAGAAATAACTCAGAATTTTGGCTTACAAGGAGTGGAGAAGTTCTCGGCTCCGAAGCGAAAACATATCTGCATTATGCCAGCGTACTTCCTTATATACCCCCTGCGGCGGGCGGAGTTACGCTATGCAAATTCCGCAGACCCATGGCATTTCATTGCCATTGGCTCGTTTTATATACTCGAAGGTGATAGGCTTCTAAGCGAAACCCCAATCGTCGTCATCCGACGTAACTCGGAGTGACCACGAAAGGGAACTCTTGTTAACTGCTTTGTTCATGCAAGGCCTTCAGCTATTAACTTCACTTGTTAGTGGGTTAGCAGCCCAATAGCAACAAGTTTAATAGTTAAACATCCAAATTGCAATGATCCTGTTTGTATTTTCAAATTTGTAATTGTGCAAAACACATTGTGCTCATAGAACCACGTTATAGTTGTTTGTGCTACTACAATGTGCACATAGGCTAATTAAGTTATTTCTTTAAAACACATGATTGCTTTACTGTAAGTGTTGTCTGAAACACTTAGGTTAAAAGGTTGTAGATGATATGAATCCTATGCCATGTATCTTTTGGAAACTGAATAATTGTTGCACTGGCATAGCAATTTCAAGTTGCACGTGTGACTATGTTGAATTTGTTTGTCTCCTTATTGGAAAACTCTGCTATTTTTCCATATAGCTGCAGTAAAACCACGTAAAGGAGCATAGAATTGCCATGTGGCTACAATGTTAATCACAATTTGCATTAACCATGAAAATGCTTTCCTTACAACAGGATTCAGTAAGTCTGTACTTTGCACTTTTATCATGCTCCTTAACTGGAACATTGGTGTTTAAAGATTTTGAGCCAGATCACACCTGGTACTCACATTCTCATGCTGGCTCCCTGTTACAACAACAGGACCAAATTTGCATCACAATTGTAAAACCTCCTCACCTTTGTTTTGGGGCATGATGAATTTACACATAGCCACAGCTAAATGCAGCCACATAATTTGATCTCCACACAAAGTCAAATCTGCATCTATCTGATTCTGCCTCACAAAATGAATGCATACAATGTTATTCAAGTATTTACATCTAGACTGAATTATAGCTGTGAATTGTTTTGTTTTTCTTTGGATTTACTTTATCAGTTATGTAATCATTTGTCTCACCATGTTAAATGTTAAATTTTAAATTGTATGTCAGTATTTCTCATTTTTACCCAAGTACAAATATTTGTATTCTCATTAATACTTTTGAAACGATTTCTGCTTATTTGTATTTTGTCCATTTTACTTGCAACAATGTTTTTGGACAGTAATTCAATTGAATCTCTGTGTTTGGTTACACTGAATATTTTGCTGATATTCTTCATGAAATGGGGTTTTAAACCAGCATTTGTTGTTTTGTTATAATGCAATTTATTTAAATGTTTCCAGAAACAGTGTAAGAGCTTGTAAGATCTTCTTTTATTCTCCCTTGACCATATTTTTTAAGTACATCAGTTTAAGGGCTTTTTGCCAGAGACAAATTTGAATCTGACCATAACAATCCTCTGACCAATGACAAATACCATGTGTCTGCTTTTGCTGTTTGTTGTGCTATATGCTCTTTTAAGATCACAGGATCCCTGCAACCAAAGTTCACATCCTGTGTCCCGTCTCTGAAAGAGGAACCAGCGTTTGTTCACAGATTCAGTGCCTGTTCTTGTGGAGGTGTGAAGTATTCGATGGATGATTTGCATATCTATGAACGGTGCAACACATTTGATGGAGCCTCCTCATGCAGGGCTGAAAGGAGAACAAAGACTGAACACTGACCAACTGCTATTGCAACAAGCCTGGACGAAAAGTCTGAAGATGCAACTACACACAACAGAAAGCATGTCTTTATGGATTGTGTCACCTTTGACACATGCCATGTGTGTGGCCAACGGTGCCAAGGGGGGAACTGTAGAATTGAAAATAATCTTGACTGTTTTTCTACCCCCTCTTCCTACCACAATGACCATTTGGAGTTCCTAAAGGCACAGAGGTTTCTGATAGTGATCTAGGCTTGTAGGCCAGCATGTTTGTACTTTGGGGGTCGATGAATTATCACACCTTTAGTACGGTGGGGGAAGTGTAATTATCTGATTGGTCAGTTTGGTCTCACATTTGGGTTTTAGTCACATTGTCAAGGAAAGGATAAAAGAAGATTGAAACTGTTGCTCTGTCTCTTTGATGCTCTGGCTGTCTTCTTCTCTGGGTCCCTTTCTTGGGGCTCTCTTCTTATTCTTGGGGCTCTCTCCTTTTGCCTTTGCCTTTTTGGCCATACTTCCTGGTAGCTGCTGCATTTTGGACCAGCTGTAGTTTGTTTATTAAGCGGCAAGGGCAACCACCCATAATAGCATTACAATAATATAGCCTTGATGTCATGAACGCATGAACTAATTGTTCTGCATTTTTCATTGAGAGCATATGACGTAATTTAGATATATTTTTAAGATGAAAAAAAAAATGCGGTTTTACAGATACTAGACACGTGACTTTCAAATGAAAGATTGGTATCAAAGAGCACACCCAGGTTCCTAACCGACGATGAGGATTTGACAGAGCAGCCATCAAGTGTTAGACAGTATTCTAGGTTATTACGTGAGGACGTTTTTTTGTCCAATAATTAGAATCTCTGTTTTTTTTTCAGAATTAAGTAGTAGGTAATTGCTAGTCATCCAATTTTTTATATCAGCTATGCATTCCATTAATTTTGTAAATTGGTCAGTTTCGTCAGGGTGTGAAGAAATATAGAGATGTGTATCATCAGCATAACAGTAAAAACTAATGCCATGCTTCCTAATGATATCTCCTAAGGGTAGCATGTACAGCAACGGTCCTAGTACTGAGCCTTGTGGTACACCATACTGAACTTTTGATCGATAAGACATCTCTTCATTTACAGCTACAAACTGATAACGGTCAGATAAGTATGATTTAAACCATGCTAATGCAATTCCACTAATGCCAACATAATTTTCGAGTCTATTTAAAAGAATGTTGTGGTCGATAGTGTCAAATGCAGCACTAAGATCGAGTAACACTAATAGAGAGATACAACCACGATCGGATGATAGGAGCAAATCATTTGTGACTCTAATGAGAGCTGTCTCAGTACAATGTTACGGTCTAGATCCTTATTGAAAATCGTCGCAGATATAATTTCTTTCTAAAAAGGAACATAGTTGTGAGGATACTTCCTTTTCTAGTATCTTTGACAGAAAAGGTAGATTCGAGATAGGCCTGTAATTGACTAATTCTACATACAAACGATACATACATATAGACTATTATTTGAATGAACAGTGAACTTTTATATATCTGTTTGTAGGCTATCTATTAAAAAAAAAAAAAAAAACAGCACAACGTATTGTAAAAAAAAAACAACTTTTTTAATTATTTCAACAAGAATGAGACTGATTAAATATAAAAATAAACAAACACAACAGAATAGAACAAACTTTTAGAACAAAATTAAATAGCCTATGCCTATTAGGCTACAACAGAATTGGTTAAATTTAACGAAAGCAAAAATTAAATATGTTATAATTGCTTCCTTAACCTCACCAAAGAATTAGTTACAAATCTGATTTTTTTATAGGGTGGGATTCACTAACTATATGTTGTTTAAGGTACATTGGAAGTGTTTATTACCAATCTTAACAAATCTGTGACATGCAGAAAACAATAAATAAATACTTCTCATTCCTTGCATCTTTTTATCTTTCAAAACCCTTTCATAGGCACACAAAAGATCTTACATGTTTTTCCACTCAAGAACCAGCAACATATAAATGAAAGTCTTATCTGTTTTTGATTGATGATAACGATGAAGATGACGATGACAAGGATAATGACATTGAAAGTTCATTGACCACACTATAGAAATCAATGTCCATGAAAGCTCAGGTCCAAGAATGCAAATCCCAAATCTTCCCAATGCCAACCTTAGTGTTGATACCAAATCACATATGTGGTATAATCCCTTCGATCCGCAGCAATAAGCCACATGGCCTCTAAACTCACTTCATAGAGTTTCAGACAAGGGTCCAGACAGGCATGTGCAACAGAAAGACAAATCCCACAGAATGTGAAGTCCTTCTACAAAAAATAATCACAAGAGTGAAACTCTTGCTCTAATTAAACATTAATCGCCCTCAATTAAAATGTAAAAACAGATCAAATAATTCTTTGTTGAAATGTTGCGATATTGTTTCGTTTAAGTTCATAATTATTCTATAAATGTTATTTAGTTTAACAGCAGCACGAAATACCTACTGTGGTACGAGATTTATTTGAATAAGTAAAAATAACTGCCTTCTGCTTAATTCACAAATCGCACCCTGGTTTTAAGATCCCTGTGAAATTTAATATTCAGTTGAAAATTATTTTCATGATAACAAATGAACATGAGTTTAAAGTTTGTATTTTGTTTTGCTTGGAAAAAGCTGGCCTAAACCGAAGTAGCATTTTAATTCTTCAATTAGCCTATTGAAATAATTAAATATTTAGTTAATAAACTTTTTATGACAGAAATATTACGTAGCCTGAATGATTTAATTCCTTCATTATCAACACTTTAATAATGCTAATGTCTAAGTCTGAATTGCAACTTCTCTTTGTCTCAGACGCTCCTCTCCTCTCAGAGCCTGTGGGGGGTTTGGAGGGGCAGTTCAGTGGCTTTATCGTGGGGGTACAGGACAATAGCCTATAAGTGTTAATGTCACGTCTTTCATATGGAGAGTGTCGGATAGCCAGCCTAATGATACTGAACAGGCAAAAGCAAAATTCCTTTCAGAATAAATCTCTCGATGTGTCCAAATAGGTCCTATCTTAATTACATTATAAATATTGTAGCTAATTTAGCTACTTCTGCAACTTCTCTTTGTCTCAGACGCTCCTCTCAGAGCCTGTGGGGGGTTTGGAGGGGCAGTTCAGTGGCTTTATCGTGGGGGTGCAGGACAATAGCCTATAAGTGTTAATGTCACGTCTTCCATATGGAGAGTGTTGGATAGCCAGCCTAATGATACTGAATAGGCAAAAGCAAAATTCCTTTCAGAATAAATCTCTCGATGTGTCCAAATAGGCCCTATCTTAATTAAATTATAAATATTGTAGCTAATGTAGCTATTTAAAGGGTTTTCCTTTAAAAAATCAATTGAAGTATTCAATCCAGTTGTTTCAACTGGTTTTGTAGAGTTTTAGAATGTTTGAGCAGTGTGAATGATTGTCAACAATCTGGCCTTATTTAAACATTAACTGTTGACGAAATGCATTCATGCCAACTAAACGATACAGATCGCTTTAATTGGCTATCAACCTCGTTTTATTGTAGCCTAAGGTGAATTCAACAAGGCATTATTTTTCTTTGAAGCAACAAAGTCTAAATAATATGTTACAGTTGTTTTTTTGTAATTGGTGTGGATGACACGCAGTGACATATACAGTATTATTAGCTATATGATGTGTTTCTACCCTGAAACATTTCATTTCAATAGAGACCCGGCGCACGCAGTGAGGGAGACAAAAGAAACTTGCTAAGAAGAGATCCAGTGCATCTGTAGAGAGAGGCAAAGTACTATTTTCAATTTGTAGTCGGCAATTTTTTTGGCAATATTAAAAATGTTGCAAGAATAAGGTTCTGTATTTCTCATTTTGCTTCGCATATGGAAACGCTAAACTCGACTTGTTTTAAATAAATAAACTGTCCCGACTCTTTATTTAAACCTTGAAATGTGCAATGGGGTTTTAAACTGAATTAATTATAGTGTTCTTTTACATTTTCATTGGTTTTTATATTGAAAGCAATACTATTTAGTTAGTCTGTTATTTTTTGTATAACTAAACAAAATCAGTATTTTTTTTTCCTGATTTGTTCAATGCATGGATCTGTTTTTTTTTTTTTTTTCTTATTTATATAGCGCTTTTAACAATGTAGATTGGCGTTCACATGCACATTTAGAATTGGTTCTATAGTTATGTGCGTTTGAATATATGTTTTGAGATCGCAATAGACTTGAAGGACTATAATGCGTTAAGAGCTCGCTCAAGTACTGCGGAGCTAAACCATTTAGTGCTTTGTAAGTAATCAGCAATATTTTAAAATTTATGCGATGTTTAATAAGGAGCCAATGCAGTGTTGACAGAACCAGGCTAATATGGTCATACTTCCTGGTTCTGGTAAGAACTCGAGCTGCTGCGTTTTGAACTAGCTGTAGTTTGTTTATTAAGCGTGCAGGGCAACCACCCAGTAGAGCATTACAATAATCTAGCCTTGAGGTCATGAACACATGAACTAATTGTTCCGCATTTGTCAATGAGAGCATATGGCGTAATTTAGATATATTTTTAAGATGGAAAAATGCAGTTTTACAGATACTAGACACATGACTTTCAAATGAAAGATTGGTATCAAAGAGCAAACCCAGGTTCCTAACCGACGACGAAGACTTAACATAGCAGCCATCAAGTGTTAGACAGTATTCTAGGTTATTACGTGAGGAAGTTTTTTGTCCAATAATTAGAAACTCTGTTTTTTCAGAATTTAGAAGTAGGAAATTACGAGTCATCCAATTTTTTATATCAGCTATGCATTTCGTTAATTTTGTGAATTGATAAGTTTCGTTAGGTTTTGAAGAAATATACAGCTGAGTATCGTCAGCATAACAGTGGAAGCTAATTCCATGTTTTCCTAATGATATCTCCTAATGGTAGCATGTACAGCCGCGGTCCTAGTACTGAGCCTTGAGGTACGCCATACTGAACTTGTGATCGATGAGACATCTCTTCATTTACTGCTACAAACTGATAACGGTCAGATAAGTACACTGTTAAAAAAATCTGTAGAAATTACAGTATTATTGGCAGCTACTTGCCAGTAACTTACTGTAGATTTAAATTGATGTTATTTACTGGCAACAGTTTGTTCAAAGTTAAATGAACATTAAACATTAACAAGTCTTTATCTTTACAGAATAAAACTAAAATAACAGCCTCATGCAAAGCATTCTGTGAACCAAAATCTGAAGGAAAAAAACAGAAAAAGGTTGATGAAGATTTCTGGTTCCCAGAATGCTTTGCATTAGGTTGTTATTTTATAGTTTTATTCTGTAAAGACAAAGACTTGTTAATGTTTAATGTTCATTTAACTTTGAGCAAACTGTTGCCAGTAAATAACATCGATTTAAATCTACAGTAAGTTACTGGCACACAGCTGCAAAACTACAGCAAATTTTTTACAGTGTATGATTTAAACCATGCTAGTGCAATTCCACTAATGCCAACATAATGTTCGAGTCTATTTAAAAGAACGTTGTGGTCAATGGTGTCAAATGCAGCACTAAGATCGAGTAACACTAATAGAGAGATACAACCACGATCGGATGATAAGAGCAAATCATTTGTGACTCTAACGAGAGCCGTCTCAGTACTATGGTATGGTCTAAATCCGGACTGGAAATCCTCGCAGATGTCATTTCTTTCAAGAAAGGAACACAGTTGTGAGGATACTGCCTTTTCTAATATCTTTGACAGAAAAGGTAGATTCGAGATCGGCCTGTAATTGACTAATTCTGTAGGATCAAGTTGCGTTTTTTTAACAAGCGGTTTAATCATAGCCAGCTTAAAGTTTTTTGGTACGTATTCTAGAGACAAAGACGAATTAATGATATTAAGAAGAGGATCTATGACCTCTGGAAGCATCTCTTTCAGTAGCTTAGTCGGTATAGGGTCTAACATACATGTTGTAGATTTAGATGATTTTATGAGTTTAGTAAATTCTTCCTCTCCTATAGCAACGAATGAATCAAATTTTTCCTCAGGGAGACTACAATGCACTGCCTGATGCGATACTGTAGTAGACGGTTGCATAGTTATAATTTTGTCCCTGATATTATCAATCTTATAAGTGAAGAAGTTCATAAAATCATTACTGCTGTGTTGCTTGGAAACTTCGGTGCTTGAAGCTTTATTTTTCGTTAGTTTAGCCACCGTTTCAAATAAATACCTAGGATTATGTTTATTTTCTTCTAATAGGGTTGAAAAATAAGCAAATCTAGCAGCTTTTAAAGCCTCTCTGTACGTAATCGAGCTCTCCTTCCATGAAATGCGAAATACCTTTAGTTTTGTTTTCTTCCCGTTGCGTTCCATTTTTCTGGCTGCTCTCTTAAGGGCCCGAGTGTGCTCGTTGTACCACGGCGTTGGACTATTTTCTTTAATCTTCTTTAAGCGCAACGGAGCAACTGTGTCTAAAGTGCTGGAAAAGAGAGAGTTAAAAGTTTCTGTTGCAATATCAAGTTCTTCTAAGCTATCTGGGATGGTGAGATGATGAAACTGATCAGGAAGATTATTACTAAAGCAATCTTTAGTGGCAGAAGTGATAGTTCTAACATATTTGTAACACGGAGTCGGCTTTGCAGCCTTGGCTAAAAGTAATTTACACGAGACTAGGTAATGATCTGAGATGTCATCGCTCTGCTGCAGAATTTCAACGGCATCAACATCTATTCCGTGTGATAATATTAGATCTAGAGTATGATTACGACGATGAGTAGGTCCTGACACGTGTTGTCTAACCCCAATTGAGTTTACAATGTCTTTAAATGCCAATCCCAATGCATCTTTTTCATTATCGATGTGTATATTAAAATCACCAACAATTAGTAGTTTATCTGCAGTCAATATTAATTCTGATAGAAAGTCCGCAAATTCTTTGATAAAGTCTGTATGGTGCCCTGGTGGCCTGTATACAGTAGCCAGCATAAATCTCAAACGTGATTTATCGTTTACACTATATATTAGTTTTGATAATGTTATTTCGTTACTATGGGCAGGTATCACTGTCAGTCATCTCAATTTCGTGAATTCAATTTCATGCTCAATTTCGAGCAGATTAAAGACGAGCTACCTCATCTTCATTTTCTGGTGCGATCGGCTGATAATCGAGAATCTGCCTTCAGCAGCACCTTCGGGTTTTGTCGTCTGTACAGCGCAACAGAGGCTCAACTGGAATGTAGCAAATTTATGTTGTAATGTGCCATTATTAATTAAACAAAACACTTGACTTTAATAATCTGTTACCCATTTAAGCATCAAGAACGGTAAAACAATCGCTGTCAGCCAACATCGGTTAACAGCATGTATAGGTTGTTATCAATGTTTCAATGTTATCGTCTAAACGCCTATTAAAAAATGAATAACATGAATAACAAAGCTCCGAAAAGTGTTTCGAATCAATAAATGATCAAAACTTTTACAAGTTTTTATTTTTGACAAATAGCCTATTAAACTACAAACAAAATTATGAGGATAGTGTCACGGTACGATGGTAGGAGCGAGGACTCAAATGCAGGTCAGTGTTTAATTTCTTTATTAAATAATAAAATAAAACAAACACAACAAAAACTACCCGAGGGGGAAAAACAGAACCGAACAGACTTGATTTGACTGGAAGCAGGGAAAACATGAAGGGACGCACAAGTCAACGATTTGACAACATACAAAGACATACCATGGCCAACAATGACGATCCAGCCCAGGACAGCAAAAACAAGGAGAAGAAATAGGGAAGCAGCAAGGCAGGTGACAAAGGAGAGCAGGTGGGAAAAACTAACCAATAACTAGATAACAAGATGGGTTTGGCTACACAATAAACAGCCGAGCACATGGGACAGGGAAACATGCAGGAAGCCATGTGCTTGCACCAAACAGACAAAACACACCTAAACAGAAGGGCACATGTTCACACTCACAACAAGACAAGACACAAGCAGTGTCAGAGCTTTGTCACCAAACCAAGAATAAACAGACCGAAGTGACAGAACTCTGACAGATAGTAGAGCCGAGATTCAAACTCAGACCATTTGAAGCACCGCAAGGCACATGTTGTAGCGTAGACCACACAGCTATCACCTGAACTCTGATTTATGAGTTCAGGTGATTTACTTCTTATGCTTACGCAAAGCCTCATTTTTCTATTGCAATGTTTTATGTTGAAATGTTTTCATTATTTATTAAAGAAAATTATGCTAATCATAACAACCTACTGCTCGCCTATTTAAATATTAATTAATGCTAAAACACAAATGCTGCAGACTCACATTGGTTAGCAAGTCCTGACAATGTTTTAATTTTACGATCATTTAGTTTAATTTATTTCACTGTTATGTTTCAGTTCATAAATCTAGGCCTACAAACAAATTAAAATAACAAGTATAATATGCCTTGATATGCATAGCCTTTCTATATTAGCCTATAGAAAAACTGGGCACACAATGTTAACATTAGGCCTACTTTGCTTAAATTTGCTGCAATAATAGAACCCTACATTTGCTCAGTTCTAAATGTGTACTGTAATTTCAGAATTGGGGATTATGAATTTGTTTAACTATGTTTCACTTGAATTTATTTGCTACCAGTTCTCAACGAGCCGCGGCAGCAATAGAGAGAATAAACTGACACTTCTGTCTGTGATTGTAGTGCCACTTAGCGGTAAAAGGCAGTAACTACACATCCCAATTTTACCGCCGCCCGCGTATATTGTTCCTGTGTAAAAGTATTATTCTGGTTGAGTACCAACTGTAGTTATAATTTTCTCCCTGATATTATCAATCTTGTAAGTAAAGAAGTTCAGTTATTACTGCTGTGCTGCTTGGAAACGTCTGGGGTTGAAGCTTTATTTTTCGTTAATAAACAGTAAATAGTAAACAGGAACAGCTGGACAAAGATGAACTAATCAGGGGGGTATTCCAGAAAGCTTGGTTAACTTACCATTTGGTAAATCATAACCTCTGGGTTGATTTACCCCAAACTCGCATACCATGAGTATGTCGGTTCCAAAACACCTGAGAAGAGTTAGTTTAATCAACCTCCTACTGGTTACCCAGAGTTAATGCGCGCGCACGGTGAGTACATAAAGACATTTTCAATGGATCGCCGATTTCAGGAGTCACCATGGAAACCCAGGGAGAAAAAAATCGAGCTACATACTTAGGTGAAACTGAGTTGGAGGTTTTAATGCTTGCTTATGAAGACTATAAGCCCATTATAAAAAAAAAATAAAATAAAAAAAAAACAATACTGCTGCATCAGCAAAAGAAAGAGAGTTGGCTTGGCAAAAAATAACGGACAGAGTAAATGCACGAGTTTATAAAATTATAAATGGGCAATTTCCCCTTTCATTGTGACGCAAAAATTATTTGGGGCATGTAGTAAAAATAGACAAGTATTTACTTGTTGGCCTCCATACATTTCTTAATATTACAGTAGTAATGCACATAATTGGCTATAATATGTTGGCTTCTTGTTTTATCAGGTGTAGCTAATCCTTCTGGAGCCAGAAGAAGTGTGAGCCAAGTCAAAATGAAACACAAAAACATTCTCCAGCAAGGTAATATTTTCTAAACTTGTTACTGATGCCATGTAATTTAGTTTTCTATGTAGCCAATAGAAAGAAGGCTGAGGCCCGTAAAACAGGTGGGGGTCCACCTCCACCTTCCCTCACCCCAGCTGAGGAGCTGGCACTGTCCCTTAATAAAGGGCGACCTGTGGTAGATGGGATTCCAGGGGCAGTTCGTCAGACTCAGCTACCAAGACAAGTGGGTTAGTAAAATGTAGGTGTACCATATTAATACTTATGATTTATTGATGTTTTCACTGTTTTTGTCAGTGTTTTAATAAAGAAAATCATCAACATTGTCACCATTTTAAATAGGCATTTTGAATGCATTTTACAGTCATTGATTCACTTGTGCAGTATGCATGCTGCTTTAAATGCATATACTACTGTAATCTTATTACTAGTACTCTTAGATGTTCCTAATGTCCTTCTTTATTAGTTGTATTTCTTTAAGAATATACATTGAGTATTGAATATGCATGATTATCTTATTGGTTTAATTATCTTGCAGTTGCTGATGGCCACATTGCATTATTGGATCCTCCTGCAACACCACACTCTGTCACAGTTGTAAGTGATTATTGTCTTTAGGTTTCTGTTTGCTAGACCAAGCATCCTTCCTTATTTTCACTGTAGGCTGAAGATGAAGAGACCACTTTTGCTGTGACAGAAACAGAAAATGTGGGGAGGCCCATAGAGGTATGATGCATAGAATGAATTCCCCCTTTTTTTCATAAGAGAATAAATAAATTGTCATTGTCATTTTACAGAATATGGCAGGAGATTTGAATACAGATGAGGGTCCATCTACCTCCACACAGAATCTTAGCAGTGTAAGAAATGTTCTGCAGTTCTCCTTCCTCATTTAAATATTTGGTCTGTGTTTGTATTACAGACTTTATCAGTCATGTTTAATTATTCTGTCTTTCTAGTTGCCTGCCAAAGAGCTGTATAAGGTCCACCTTCAAAAGCAAATCAGAAAAAGTGACATGGAGATGGATCTTATACAGCTTCAAATGGAGGAGAAAAGGCTTAACCTAAAAAAGGCCAGACTTGAATTGCTGGAGCACCAGCTTAAGGTGGGAAACAGTATGTGAACAGTAATCTGTCATTGGTTGATGAATGAAATCTAAAGCAATAAATACAAATGTCTTTTGTTACAGGAAATAAAGAAACAATGAACAAAACTTGACTGTTAACTGGTTTTAATTAAAGTGATTTTGGCAAATCATGTCTCGTACCACCCTGCCATCTCTTTGGTCTACTGGGTTCACTGGGGGTTCTTCTTGGCCATCTTCATCAAGAGAAGGGGGGGGTCCTCTCACCTCTCAGTGTGGCAATGTTGTGAAGAACAACACAAGCAGCTGTGATGTCACATGACCTTTCTGGGTTGACCCTGAGCCCACGCAGGCACTGAAACCTTGCCTTCAGGATGCCTATGGTCCATGTTCTGCCGTGGGCCAGGTTGAATTGTGCCTGTGGTCCAGGCTCAGGTTCAGGGTAGGGTGTCATCATATAGGGCAGACAAGGGTACCCTCTGTCCCCCAGCAAGTAACCATTGAAGTGTCATATAAAGGTAGTTAAAGTGTATAATTGCATAAAAAAAACATAAAAAACAAACAAACAAAAAAAAAAAACATTGTGTAAGGCAAAACATACCCTGTTGAAATTTGTGGCACAATGATGACTCCCTAAACATTCTGGCATCATGTACAGACCCTGGCCATTTGGCTTCAACATTAGTGATGAGGTGGGTTGCATCACATATTACCTAGTTAGTGGGGACCAGTAATGAGGGTGATTTAATGGTTTAAACACCCAAACATTTAGCACCCAAAAAATCTATTGTCACCTGCACATTGATGCTATGGATTGACTTCCTATTAACATAGTCTCCTTCGTTGACTGAAGGAGATTTAATGGGAATGTGGGTTCCATCAATGCACCCAATTACATTTGGGAACCCTGAAATTGAAAGTTATATAATTAGAAACTTTTAACATTATTGTGACTGTCACTGTATACAGCATGAATAGATTAAGTATAGTGCTATGTAACTAAAATGGTCTTTCATAGAATATCATAGAATGGACAAACCCGCCACTCTGTGGAATTCCTCTTTAATGACCCTCAGTGGTTTATGGCTAGGGAACTGCACGAAAGTGTGTAGGAACCGTTTGAGTGCAATGCATACTGTACGAACAGCCCTACACACAGTTGCCTTTCCCACATGCTCTGCATCGCCTATTGTATACAAAAAACTCCCCGTCGCAAGAAAGTTAAATAAATGGAGTTAAATATTTAACTCCATTATCTTCGTTTAATAAATTAACGATTCTTTTGAAAAACGGCAACGCTCCCGCAAATATTCATTTGGATACGAAAACACATTGATACGTGGTCGTATCACCCTCTCACGGCGGAAAAGAATTCGTATTATCTGTGCTTCCACATCCACTGGATCGTCTTTAAAACGGCACGCCATGCTCAGTAACCTTCTGAAACAAACTAACCCTGGAACATAACCTGCTACCGAGCAGGTTATCTTCAGAGAGTAAGTTCCTATGGTTACATACATACCCAGAAAGTTACCTCCGTTTTTGGAACCGAAAGTTGAGGTTATCCACTAACTTACCCTTAAACTTACCCGGGTATGTCACATAACCTGCTTTCTGGAATACCCCCCAGGGGTGCGTTTCCCAAAAGCATCATTGGTCAACTATGTTCGCAAGTTCCGTCATTATCAGCATAGTTCAACAAATCCGTGTTTCCCGAAACCATCGTTCCAACAAACATTCGCAAACCGCATCGCAAAATTGTGTAGATGGAACAACAGCTCTCCACCTGTGGTTAGAAGCATAGTTTCTAGTTTGCATGACATGTGGACTTAATAAATCCTTATCTTGAGCCAAATAAGCAAGCTGTTATTCAGTACAACCTGTCTTTAATTTAGAATACATAAAAATGTAATTTACGTCTTTTAGTTTGTCAAGAGATTTAAAGCACCGTTTTTGAAGAGTGCGCATGTGTGAACGTGCTCTACTACGTAAGAATGAGACTATGATTGAATCTGGAAATAAAGCAAAATAACTGAGAAATAGTCCTCAGATGCCATGTTTGTAATTTATTGCAAAACATCTAGCATTAATTCGATCTCAAACAGATTCATTAAAGAAAGTTATTACTCCACCACCTGTGTGACATTGTTATGTGGGAGTGTTTTAATCTGTGTTTCATTGCAGTTTCCCTGGTAGCTCACCTGCAATCAACGGGTTAATTGGTGTCACCTGAAGGGAGCCATTTTAAATCTTGGACACATGCTCTCACTCTTTCTCTCTCATCTTGCAGCCAGCACTGCAGCAGTAGTGTTTCTGCTTCTACAGTCCCCTTTTTCTTTAATACTAAATAAACCTTATTTTGATTGGCAGATTTCTGTTTTGTGTCCTTTATGTTGCATCCCTAGAGCCAGGGTTGTAACATAATGGGGGCTCGTCCAATTTGGTTGGTAAAAAGCATTTGTTTGTTTTTTGATATTTTGGGGACTGTATTTGTTTATTCCCTTTGATTGACATCATTTGGTGAGTATGGTTGTTTGAGTATTTTTTAATATATGCATGAGTTTTCCCAGTTAGGAAGGGTGAGCGTTCCTTTAGTGTGTTAGCAGTGTTTGTGTGAAGTTCCTTTGTGGACTTTTGTGTAGACTAATGCCCAGTATTGCCTTTAGATATTCGTGATTGCTTGGGGCGAGTAATCTTCTGTGGTTGGGTTAATTCTACTTCTGTTTAAGGCTTTAAAAGCTTTGTTTGAGAGCATTTTTACTGCTATTGTCATTTTTGTAGCTGTGTGCTATTGGACCTGTTGTGTTGGCTGAACTTCTGTGTAGGAAGTAGTGTTACTACATAAGTGTAGTTAGTGTTGAGTTTAGTAATGGCTTCTTTAGAAGATTTCCTAAAGGAACCTTCAGAAGAATTACTTGAGTTTTTCACAAAGGATCAACTTTTGCAGTTGTCCTCTCATTATGATATTCCCATCACAAGTAGTGAGAAGCGACTGAAGGATAGTGTGAAGGAAATCATTAGAAGTGTTTTGATTGACAATGGTATTTTGAAAGTTAAGCAGGTTTCCCCACAATCCATGATGGCTCCTTTGTCTGAAGCTGCAATTGATTTTAGGCTCAGAGAGCTAGCTTTCCAGGAGAAACAGCTAGAGGTTAATACAAAATTAAGAGAGAAAGAAATGCTTCTTGCACATGAACGGTCTCTTAAAGAGTTGGAATTAAAAGCTGCTGCTTTAACTCCAAGAGGTGATGTTTCTCCATTTGATGTTGGTAGATATATTAAGTTAGTACCTCCTTTTTCTGAGAAAGATGTTGAGAGATATTTTTCTCATTTTGAACGGGTGGCAACCATGTCAAAGTGGCCTAGAACTATGTGGACTTTGCTTTTACAAAGTATCTTGGTAGGTAAATCTCAGGAAGCTTATTCCGCTCTAAGCCTTGAGAAGAGTGCTAATTATGATGAGGTTAAAACCGCTATATTGAAGGCATATGAGCTGGTTCCTGAAGCTTACCACCAGCGCTTTCGAGGTTGTACAAAACTTGCTCACGACACTTATGTTGAGTTTGCAAAACAGAAGGAGAATCTGTTTGATCGGTGGTGTATATCTCAGAGGGTGGAAAGTAAGGAACATCTTAGACAACTCATTTTGCTTGAGGAATTTAAAAACTGTCTGCCTGAGGTTGTTTCTGTTTATTTGAATGAGCAGAAGGCAGTGACTTTAGAACAAGCTGCAATCTTGGCAGATGAGTTTGTCTTAACCCATAAGGTAAAGTTTGGTGACAAACAAGCTGAGTTTCAGGTCCAGATTAAGCACAATAGGTCTCAGTTTGTAGAGTCTGTGCCCTTTGCCTCATCACCTGCCAATAAAATGACTAATGATGGTTTGATTTCAGAAAGGGCTTGTTTTTATTGTAAGAGACCAGGCCATCTTATCGCAGATTGTCCTGTTTTAAGTAAGAAACAGAAGTCCACAAAGACTGTAGCCTTTGTAAGCCCTGTGCCAAGCCTTCCTTTGACATCTTCAGTTGCTAATGTTTCATGCAAGAAAGGTGAGTTAGCTGGCTCATCATCATTTCTGATGGATGGTTTTGTGTATCTGTCTTCTGACCCAGAACACAGGCAAGCGATCAAGATCTGGAGAGATACAGGAGCTTTTCAATCTGTGATTTTACGTGATGTCTTGTCCTTCAATGAAAAGTCAGCTCAAGGTTCAGAGGTAATTGTTAAAGGCTTTGGTGGAGGATTTTTGTCTATGCCTTTACATAGCATTAATCTCCAATCAGATTTAATCTCTGGCAATGTTGTTATGGCACTTTGTTCCCAGATTCCCATAGATGGTGTGTCCTTTATTCTAGGGAATGATTTAGCTGGTGGTAAAGTGCTAGCTGTCCCTGAAGTAACTTCTACTGTCCTTAAGTCAGATGGTCCAGACGAACTTGAATTGGCATTTCCAGAAACTTTTCCTGTTTGTGCAACTACTCGTGCTATGTCTGCTAAGAGGCAAGTTGAAGACAAATCTTCCAACAGTCAATCAGTGATACCACTTTATGATACTTTCATGGCCCAAGGTGACATGAACTTGGCACGGAGTGGAAAGATGTTTCCATCTCAGCATTTTTTCTGGCCTGGGATGAGGTCCGATGTGGCTCAGTATTGTAGATCTCATGCTTGTCAGGTTGTAGGCAAACCCAACCAGTCTATTCCTGCAGCTCCATTACATCCCATTCCTGCCATTGGAGAGCCATTTGAACATGTTTTGGTTGATTGTGTTGGACCTCTTCCTCGTACCAAGTCAGGTAATCAGTATCTTCACAATTATGTGTGCTGCCACAAGATTTCCGGAAGCTGTTCCTTTGCGCAAGGTCACAGCCCCTGCCATTTCCAAAGCCCTTAAGTTTTTCACAGTGTTTGGACTACCAAGAGTTGTTCAGTCTGATCAAGGGTCTAATTTTATGTCTTGCCTTTTCTCCCAGGTGTTAAAGCAGATGTCTATTCAGCATAACATTTCATCTGCGTATCGTCCAGAGTCTCAAGGTGCACTTGAGAGATTCCATCAAACTCTCAAGACTATGCTGAAGACCTACTGCAAAGAGTTTGAGAGAAACTGGGATGATGGCATTCCACTACTCTTCGCAGTTAGAGAGGTGGTTCAGGAGTCCCTTGGTTTCAGTCCAGCTGAACTTGTTTGGCTCACACTGTGAGGGGGCCCCTGAAATTGGTAAAGGAGAAATGGTTAGATGTTGAGCATTCTACTCCTACTAACCTCTTGGACTATGTGTCTAACTTTCGTCTTAGGCTTAGTAGAGCTTGTGAACTGGCCAAAGAGAATTTGAAAGCAGCCCAGGATAAGATGAAGACTTGGTATGATCGAAAGGCTAAACATCGTGTGTTTTGTTCAGGAGACCAAGTGCTGGTGCTCTTACCAATACTGGGTTCTGCATTGCAGGCTTGATATAGCGGTCTGTATACCATTGATCGGAAAGTTGGTGAGTGTAACTACTTGGTTAGGACTCCAGATCGTAAAAGGAAAACCCACATATGCCATGTGAATTTACTCAAACCTTACTTTGACCGTAATCAAACAGGCTCTACAGAGGTCAAGGCCTTGGCTGCACTGAATGCTCCATCTACTCAGACCATAGAAGGTGTTGCTGTCTCTAAAATTGCTCAGAGTAGATTGCCAAATTTTAAAATCTTGAAAATCTCTGTTATTCAGTTAATTGGTCAATATTTGGCCTTGTTTTCTGATGTTTCATCTTGTACCAATGTGCTAGAGCATGACATTGATGTAGGTCAAGCTAACCCTATTAAGCAACACCCATATAGATGGTTAGTGGTTAGTGGCATAGGTTAATGTGATGGAGCCTATTGTTGCAGGGATATGACCTTTCAGTCCGCCACATTCGTGGAAAGGACAATGTTTTGGCGGATGCTTTGTCAAGGTCGTAAGTGCTTGTTTATATTTCATGTACTTGTTGACTTTGCCATAGGTTATTCTATAGCAATGTTTTAAGGGTGGGAGTGTTATGTGGGAGTGTTTTAATCTGTGTTTCGTTGCAGTTTCCCTGGTAGCTCACCTGCAATCAACGGGTTAATTGGTGTCATCTGAAGGGAGCCATTTTAAATCTTGGACACATTCTCTCTCTCTCTCTCTCTCTCTCTCTCTCTTTCTTTCTTTCTCTCTCTCTCTCTCTCTCTCTCTCTCTCTCTCTCTCTCTCTCTCTCTCTCTCTCTCTCTCTCTCTCTTTCTCTCTTTGCAGCCAGCACTGCAGCAGTAGTGTTTCTGCTTCTACAGTCCCCTTTTTCTTTAATACTAAATAAACCTTATTTTGATTGGCAGATTTCTGTTTTGTGTCCTTTATGTTGCATCCCTAGAGCCAGGGTTGTAACAGACATCATTACCAACGTGGTTGAACGACCAATTTGAGACAATACGGTTTCGTGAAACAGTCGTGACTGGCTAGTTGATTTCTTCAACGATGCATCGTACTATGGTAGTGAATCTACGGGAAACGCACCCCAGAAACCATAGCAACTAATGAGAACTCATACATACAGAAACAATTACAGAACATAATTGAGACAATTATATAATATTATTAAGCAAAAATATTTTATATTAATTATACTGAAAATAAAATTAAGCACCAGAGGGTTGAGGGAATCTTGACTGTAATTAAACTACTTCAAATTAAACGAAACTTCACAGAACTTCAAATCTCCACCAACATGGATCATTTCTGAGGTTCAGTTCAGTAGACGGTAAATGGTTCAGAGTCTGTGTGTGTTTGTGTTTGGAGTATTAAAAGACCAGCGGATGGTTTTCTCACCATGCACACACACTGAGTGAGACCTAGTTGTGCAGATAGTGCAAGATCAGGAATCTTTTCTCTCTCTATCGGGGTTGTTCTATAAAAAGAAATGCAACGTTTCACTCCCTCTGGTGCCCATTACTGACGCAATATGCCATTAATCACACACTAAAGGATTTCACACACACGCACACACACTACATACACTAGATCTGACATGTCATTTATACTGGACTGTGTATACTGGACTGTATACTGAAATGAGAGATACAAAGCAGTGAGAAAATCATTCAACTTCAGTTAATTCCATGCTATCGTTGTTGGCGCTCACACATCTAAATGCCTCACAATAGTAAGGCCCAAAATATCATCATTAGTAAGAACAGTACTCACAGAAATAAGGAAACTTGGCTATCAGCCCTCTTATTAAAAAAACGCAAGCAGCGAGAATCAGCGTTTTAACACGGCATTTTAAAATGAAAACAATCCTTGTCCATACTGCTCACTGCATTTCAGAAAAAGATCTCCGTCCACACTACACAACCGAAAACGCATGTCACATGACCATTCATGCACACTGGGCATGCGGGTAGTGTGAACAGTTGCCTATGTAAGGATGATAAAAATGATGTAATACTGATACATTGAATGGGTTGATATAAGTTAAGATACTTAAAATGGTCCATAAAAAGGAGAAAGTTAAAATACACTTATGGTCTGTAGATCAATCCATTGCTTTTTGGGTAAAAGAGGCTAAAGAGATTAATAGGATAAAAAGACGACCTGTGTTTAAAGTGCTGTTTTATTTAACTTCTATAGCATTTTGGGGAAATGCACCTTAAATTACAATATGCAGTGTTTGCTTGTTTACATAAGTTTCTCAGTTTGTGATTGGAGGATCTGTTAACGATTGCTAATGCCTCGTTCAGCCTGTGTATGGAACGTGTGGCTTACGTTTGTCCATTACAACATTGGACTTGACTGAAGCTACATCGTGTCCATGTCGTACTTTCTATTTCCCCTTTTACAAGTAAGAACGAGGGCTGTATTATGTTTAAACGATTTATGTGTTTAAAGGTCCCATGACATGCTACTTTTTGTAGGCTTTAATATAGGCCTAAGTGGACCCTAGTGCTGTATCTGAAATCTATTTCCAAAAATTCAGCCTTGGTGCAGAATTATAGTCACTACAAGCCAGTCCCAGAATGAGCTTCCTTCAGATGGGCAGTTTTGGTGTCTGTAGCTTTAAATGCTAATGAGGAGGAGAAAGGTGGTGCAAGGTGGAGGGTGGGTGTGGCCTTGACCATCTTGCAGCAACGGTACCATGCATGTTTACGTTGGATATATTGCAATGGCACAAAGACACGCAGTCGTTCAAGCATTTCAGTTTGACCCAGAATCTGATCCAGATGGAGAAGCAATGGATGAAGAAGTTGCAACTCGCATGATCACGATGGGCTCGCGCTGCACTGGTCCAAACTGATAAACGGTCCTTCAACCACACAATAACGAGCAGTTTCGTTCCGCTTGCATTATGTTTGCCATTTGATGTTGGGCAATGTTGTGGTCGCGCCGGCGTCTCTTACATTATGAGCGCGCTTGCATTATTATGCTTCGCTCGCTCAAAAGCCATGATATCTCTCGTGGACAAACTAAAATCGCACGCACGCGTTCCTACTTCCTAGCTCATTTTCTCATGAGCGGGAAATATTCTCTGGGCGGGCAAAGCAGAGAAAGGGGAGGTAACATTTCTCCTTATAACGTCATGAGGAGATTCAAGATCAGTCCGTTTGAGCTTCCATTTTCTCAAAGACAGAGAAAGATAGCAAAAGCTCGATTTACACCGATTAAAATTTCTAGAAACTTAGGGACCATATACAGGCTAGGGGAACTCATATTAATGTTAAAAAACCTCAGAAAGTGAATATTTCATGTCATGGGACCTTTAATACTGTAAGGAACATGCGGGGAGTAAATGTTAATGATTGTAGTAATTTATGTATGCGCATTTAGCAGGCTAAACATGAAGTGTTGCTCCAGTGTAGCCTGTGTGCTAGCTGTGTCGTGGATCGAGGTTAAAGCGTGGCGGTAATGTAACACCGCCACCGCCGTTTTCTCTGTGTATTCGTTTTATATCATAGGGATAAGGTAAAAGTGCTATTGTTAAAGTCTAAAAAAAAATGAGGGTTTAATGTGAAGAGGCAAGATAGTTTATATGTTTAAGTGCAACGCTACTACTGAAGGTAAAATGTTAAGTGTATTCTGAATTAATAATAACTATAAAACAGCAGTATTTAGCATTATAGAATATTTTCTATTGTGCCGTTTATTTTTCTAAACACTTTAAAGGGTTAAGTTAAATCTATTTTTGTTTAAATAATCTGTTTTATTAAATGTACTGTTTCAAGGTTATTTGCCAATACTGTTTTAAGATGCTGTAAATATATTTTGATATATTTCTGGTAACTCACTTTAAAGGTTAACTCAGGTATTTTAGTAATATGGAGTTATAACTGACCAGCTGATATTTTTCCTAATTGTGTAGTTTTTTAGAGGGACATTATTATGTTGTGCAAAGGGAAAATGTTTAAGTGTGATACTGTGTTAACATGTTATTATGCTGTTCATGGTAAATGCATTACAACATTGGACTTGACTGAAGCTACATCGTGTCCGTGTCGTACTTTCTATTTCCCCTTTTACAGAGGTGTAACATTTGGAGGCACCGCTGGGATAGTGTTCAGCGTGGTTCAGCGTCTACAACAGATGTCCTCAGCCGTCACACATCCCTTTTAAACAGCCCAGAACATCAGAAGTAGGTGGCGAATCAGCGACAGTGGGATTCCGATTGTCTTGGGCAGCTTGCATGTGATCTGAGGTATTTCTGCATACCAGGAGAGCTGCTACTACTACCCAAAGATTGAAAGGTGCCACTTCACTGCTAGCACACACACTCAGCTGGAAAGATGGAGTCGACAGGTTTAGAGGAGTTACAGCTTTAAGTAATAAGGGCGTTGTGTCTGTTGCCTCGAGAAAGTTTGGTGGAGCTGAGTGACTATCTAATCATTGCCGGAGCAGAGTTTGAGCATGTTACCAACAAGGGCCGAACTGCTCTCATCACACTAATTTCAAACCACATACAGAGAGGAGAGCTAGAAAAGCTTGAGGATAAAGGTATTGCTGACTTACTCAAGACAAAATTTCGGAGCTCCAGATAGCTGGTAAAGCTGGCACATCAAAAAAAGTAGGCGAGCAACAGGACGGGGAGGAGGAAAGAATATTGGAGGGAATTGAGGCCTTGCAGCTTCAGTTAGCAAGCACACAGAAACAGAATGAGGACAATAAGCCAGAGACGAAAGGAATTAAAAGCATCACCCCCACCAGGCAGTCACCACAGAGTGTAGTCCACAGTCCTGCACCTCACCCATGATACAAGTACTTTAAGATAGCTGGCCAAATCGGTGAGCCCAGTCAGAAAGACAAGCTGACTTTTTCATGCTTAGCACGTCAAATTGAACATGGCTTAAGCAAGGTGTTTCCCGAACTTGAGATAGTAGATGCAGTGATAAGAGCGATATCCCCAGGCATGCAACTCCGCAGCTATTTAGAGGGCATTACCCACACTGACCTTAACCACACTGAGGCGAATACTTCGATGTCATTATCAAGAGAAAAGTGCAATCGAACTTTATAAGCAGTTGACCTCAGAGGTGCAGGGCATCAAAGAAACCCCACAGAACTTCCTTATTCGCACTTTCGACCTGAGACAAAAGATTTTGTTCACTTTCCAGGAATCTGAGTTAGGTCTCCAATATGACCCTGGGTTAGTGCAGAAGATGTTTCTTCACACTGTGTTAACTGGCCTGCAGAATGACAACATCAGGCGGGATCTTCAGCCTTATTTGGAGCAAGCTAACCCTAACCAGGACAACAAATATCAATATAATATATTTTCGCAATATAAAAAATATCAACCCTGCCATCTTGTACTCTGATCTCCAATTGATGGCCTCATTCACCCATTCATCTGTCAACAAATCAGTTGAACACTACAATGATTCTCTTCACTGCCTTCTGGATACACATGCCCCCCTCAAAACAAGAACTGTGTCTTTCTCCCGTTCGGCCCCCTGGTTCACGGATGAACTGCGCAAGATGAAGGCTGGTGGCCGTGCCATTGAGAGGCGTGTCAAATCATCTGGCCTGGTGGTACACAAGCTGGCCTACAAACAGCATCAGAAGGCCTACGCAGCAGCCCTTAAACAAGCCCGGTCCATCTACTACTCTGACATTATCAATAACAATCCAGGAAATTCCAAACAGCTTTTTTCAACAATAAATCATCTACTAAATCCCAAAAACCAAATTCATACCAAACCCACAGTAGAACTCTGCAATAGGTTTCTTGAATTTTTCAAAGACAAGATCAACTCCATTCGGTCTCAGCTTTCTGGCTCCCCAGCTCCATCAGTGCCATCTGCCGGCCCTCAACCCTCTCTTTTCAGTATTTTCACTAAAGTCACACAAACCGAAGTTGAGGGTCTCATCAAAAAGATGAAGCCTTCCACCTCTCCCCTGGACCCCTTCCCTACTGCGCTCATCAAATCAAACATGACGGCCATTAGTCCTCTCATCACACAAATAATAAACCATTCATTAAACACTGGTTATGTCCCACCCCCACTTAAAACTGCCGTAATCAAACCTCTTCTGAAGAAACCCAACCTCAACCCAGAATGCCTCTCTAACTATCGACCCATTTCACATCTTCTGTTTCTGTCCAAGGTGCTTGAAAAAGCTGTTGCTGCACAGTTACAAGAACATCTACAACGTCATTCACTGTTTGAAACATTCCAATCTGGTTTTCGTACCGCCCATAGTTCAGAGACAGCGCTGTTGAGGGTAACTAACGACCTTCTAATTTCTGCAGATTCTGGATCACCCTCTCTGCTTATTCTCCTTGACCTTTCAGCGGCCTTTGATACCATCGACCACCATATCCTCCTAAGCCGTCTTCATACCGACATTGGACTCTGTCACTCCACACTGGACTGGTTCACCTCATATCTCGCTGACAGGACAGAGTACGTCAACCTGGGATCTGCTTGGTCCCGTAAAGCTCCTGTCACTTGTGGTGTCCCCCAAGGATCTATCCTAGGGCCTCTGCTCTTCATTTTATATATGTTGCCACTGGGTCGTGTCATCAGCCGTCATGGCATCTCCTTTCACTGCTATGCTGATGACACTCAGTTATACCTGCGAACCGACACAAACCTATGCTCCACCACGGTCCTTCCAGCATTATCTGCTCCCTCAACAGTTTCTGCTTCCTCTTCACCATCATCTCTAGCCCTCTCTAACTGCCTGGAGGAGGTTAGGGCATGGATGAGTCATAATTTTCTCCAGTTGAACAGCTCAAAAACTGAAGCCATCCAAATCGGCACCCCTCATCAGGTCCAGTCATCACCCATAACCACTATCTCTTTCTCTGGCCAAGACATCCTTCTGTCAACTACTGTTACCAACCTTGGTGTTAAGCTGGACCCACAACTGACCTTTGCAAATCATATCAAACATCTTTACAAAACCTGCTTTTTTCATATCAAAAACATTTCTAAACTCCGCCCCTTCCTCACTTTTTCTGACGCAGAAAAAGTGGTCCACGCCTTAATTTCATCCAGGCTGGATTACTGTAACAGCCTGCTTATCGGTATACCAAATAAACATCTTCAGAAACTTCAATTCATTCAGAACTGTGCTGCCCGAACTCTTATGAAAACCCGCAAATATGAACACATCACCCCCATTCTTCAGAATCTTCACTGGCTCCCCATAACCTCAAGAATTCAATACAAGATTGCCCTCATCACCCACCTCTGCATCTATAACAACGCCCCACAATACCTCAAAGATCTCCTTACCCCTCACTCTTCCACCCGTAACCTCCGGTCTCAAAGCACAAACCGCCTCCATCAGCCACGCTCAAAACTTCGCACCATGGGAGACCGAGCCTTTTGCACTGCTGCCCCTCGCATCTGGAACTCCCTCCCTGAACATCTGCGAGAACCCCAGTCTGTGGACTCTTTTAAAAAAGAGCTTAAAACTTTCTTGTTCAGGCAGGCGTTTTTTTAAGCTGTCCTTAGGCTTTACTAATTTTGCCCTGCTATATTTTAGTAGTTTTCTGCCTATATATTTTAGCACTAGTTATTTTATCTTGTTTTTGATTTTAATTAGTTTAATACGGTCTTTGTAGCACTTTGAGATTCTTTTATGAAAAGTGCTTTATAAATAAAATTTATTATTATTATTATTATTATTATTACAAAGACCTGTTACCATCCACTCAGCCCAGTCCAGCGATGCTCCTGCTTAAAAGAATGAACAAACTCAACAAAAGTCTAAAGTTTCCCCAGCTGTTCTTTCCCATATTGAGGAAATTAAATCTGAGATGACTCTGTTGAAAGATCTTAAAGCTGAAGTGTCTCACATTAGGGAGTCCATGCAACAGCCCCAGCACATGCCTAGACAGCCACCGCCAGCAGGGGGGGCCGATGGCGCATCAGGACTGCAATTCTGAGGTCAGCAGGTGCAGGATCCGGCACAGGGATACCGGTTTACTGCGGGCCCCAGACACAGAGGAGGAACTGCTCAGTATCAGCAAAGGTTTGCCCCACAGACCAGCTTCCTCCCATCAAATCGTGGCCAAAGGAGAAAATGTTTTGGTTGTCAACAGAGTGTAGCTGAAGATTATTGCACGCACTGTTATAGGTGTGGCAGTAGCGAGCACTTTCTGTCTGGTTGTCGAGCAAGGGGACAGAGACAGTTTGGAGGTGAGTCTTTAAACGGGGGAAGGTCACTCGCACGGGACAGGGAGTGACCAGTAACGCAGCAATGTCCCAGCAATGTGCGCATTCGGGACAGAGGGGTAAAGGACTAATCCTGAAGCAATGTGCATCCTGTAAGAAAGTACTTTACTGTTCTATGCCATGTCAAGTTGATAATTGGGCAGCACACAAAAGAGAATGTCAAGCACTCTCGTGTATGACTACAAACACCACTCCAAAGAGGGACAAAAGGGTGCCATTGGTAGGGGGAAAGCACATGGTTTATTGCTTCATCAAAGGCCAAAGTGTTCGGGCTTTGTGGGACTCAGGCTCCCAAGTGACCATAATTGATGAGCGATGGAAAGAAACACACCTGCCAGACGCAAGACTAAGAGACATAACAGAAATTCTGGATATAACACAGACTTTTGACATACAGGCAGCAAATGGGGAGAGCATGCCATACACAGGTTGGGTCGAGGTAACTTTTAGATTAGCTTCAGGGGCTGCATCCAACACAGAAGTTATTGTCCCCACACTTGTAATGAAGGGTGGTAAGCTTGTTCAACCTATCATTGGGTCTAATGTGATTAGGATTATTATAGACAATGAACTGAAACAGTCAAACACTACTGACAGGGAAGGGTTAAGTAGAACAGTAAGGGCAGCCTTTCCAGGCCAAGCAGCGGCTTTTGTAGAGCAGGTAACTGCTGTTGTAGAGCAAGTTAGCACCACACCAGTGGATGAGTATATAGTCAAGACAAAAAGGGAGAGGATTAACATACCAAAACGCACATCAGTCAGAGTGGAGTGTCATGTAAATATGGATTCCCCACATGAAGACAACATACTTCTCTTCAAGCTGGATGTGAACCCCCACTGGACAGATGGACTCGAACTATGTGACATGCTCGTAAAAGTGAATAAGGGCAGCAAAAAACCCTCTATTACTGTAAGTGTGCAGAATATTACAGATCGTGACATGATGTTAGCAGGGAAAACTGTAATGGGGACTGTCCAGGAGGTCCAAGCAGTCTACCCCGCCTCCATACTAGAGGGGTCCCGTCCTCCACCTTCAGCTACAACAAATCACATCAGAGCTGAAAAGGATCAGACTACAGGCAATGTTTGGGATCCACCTGTGGATCTGGGCCACCTCAGTGAGCCAGAACGTGAGGTAGTTAATAAGATGTTACGAGAGGAGTGTGCCTCCTTTTCAAGAACAGAGGATGATATCGGTTGTATAGAAAAACTTCAACTCAGCATCTCCCTGATAGACACCGAGCCTGTCGCAAAAGCATACCTCTCTGTGCCTAAACCACTTTACCGGGAAATGAAGGACTACTTGAATGACCTCATCGCTCAGGGTTGGGTGGAGAAGTCTAACTCACCATATGCATCACCAGTCGTGTGCGTTCTAAAAAAGGATGGGAGTCTCCGACTGTGTATAGACTTTCGTGAAGTGAACAGAAAGACCTTCCCTGACCGCCAGCCTATCCCCAGAGTGCAAGATATAATGGATGGCCTAGGAAGAAACTTGTGGTTCTCTCTTTTGGATCAAGGGAAAGCGTACCATCAGGGCTTTATGGCAAAGGAGAGCAGACCCATAACCGCTTTCGTCACACCATGGGGTCTCTATGAGTGGATCAGAATCCCCTTTGGCCTGATGAATGCTCCAGCCGCCTTTCAGCGCTGTATGGAAGAATGCTTGGAGGGACTGAGGGATGAGATCTGTATCCCATATTTAGACGACACCCTGGTCTTCAGTAGAACCTTCAAGGATCACGTTGAGAATGTGAGGACAGTGCTACAGTGGCTATGGCAGCACGGGATAAAGTTGAAACCAAGTAAGTGTGAAGTGTTCAAGTGTGAGGTCCGCTACTTGGGGCGCATCGTGTCTGCTGAGGGCAGTAAGATGGATTCAGCTGATACTGCGGCTGTTAGGGCTTTAAAGGAGAAGAGGCCACGGACTGTGGGAGAATTGAGAGCAGTCAAGGGGCTACTGAGCTATTATAGACAGTATATTAGGGACTTCTCCCGCATGGCCAACCCTCTTTATGCCCAAATGGAATTAGACCCTGGCCCAGATAAGCAGAAGGACCGGAACGCCAGGACAAAAAGAGTGAAAGGAAAGTATAAAGGGACACCATCACACAAGCCAATCACATGGACTGAAAAACATCAACACATATTGGAGGGATTGATTGACTTTCTGGTTGAGCCGCCAATACTTGGATTTCCAGACTTCAACAAATCGTTCATCCTAGACACAGACGCTTCACAGCTGGGTGCAGTGCTATATCAAGAGCAGGAGGGGAAGCTTTGTGTAATAGCCTATGCATCTCGCACACTGACCAAAGCGGAAAAAAATTACCATTTGCATTCAGGGAAACTTGAATTTCTGGCTTTGAAGTGGTCCGTTACAGAGCGCTTTCGAGACTACCTAATCAGCTCATTTTGCACTGTATATACGGACAACAGCCCACTAACCTGCGTGTTATCGATGGCCAAGCTGAACGCAAAAGGACAGAGGTGGGTTGTTGAATTAGCAGACTTCGACCTAACAATAAAATATCGCCCGGGCAGAGAGAACTGTGATGCTGATGGCCTTTCAAGAATGCCCTGCGACATAGAGACAATGATTGAAGAATGTTCAGAGGAAATGTCCTCCCCTTCTGTGCAAACTACAGTACAAGCTGTGGAAATGAATGTTTCACACACTGTGAGGTCCATTATGGCTACTGGGTGTGCGGAAACGGATGAGGACATGCCTACGCCCCTTTCAAGAGCAGCTTTCTGTCAAGCTCAAAAAGATGATAAAGATATTGGCCCCATCATCGCCTGTAAACAGTCAAATGAAAGACCTGTAGGACAGCAGTTAAAATCATTCGGTGCACAGAGCAGGTGTCTCCTCCGTGACTGGGAGAAACTCAGCTTTGATGGAGATGGGATACTTCATAGAAAGACTGCAACCAGGACACAACTTGTTCTCCCTGAAATATACAAGTCAACAGTTATGAGACAGCTCCACAATGACATGGGACACCAAGGTGTGGAACGCACAACATCAATTGTTCGGGATCGCTTCTTCTGGCCACACATGCAGCAGGCATGTGATTGGCTAAGGACAAAAAAGCAGGAGAATATACTGAGACCCCGAACGTACATTTAAATGTATTGTGCAGGCTAGGTATACACAAATATAGGCTTTTAATAATCTTTCAGTGCGCAAAACCATGATAATATGAAACGCTTCAAAACAGAGCGCACAAAGCGCGTATGCGCATCGCGGGCGCAGAATGATGTGCTCAAAGCAACATGGAGTCACAGTGTTCAGCGCTGCACAAGTGCGCATTTAAAAGTTCACGGCACAAAGCGAAGAAATGTAGATCGCACAAATCCTAGTGTATATCTTTCCAACAGTTTATTGATCATTTGTTTCTTCACAGTTTTAAATTCCAGTTATTGTGTGTTTGATGCCGATTCATAGTCCTTGTGATGTGTGTGATCTAACAGGCACACGGTAGCGAGTCGTTTAAAAACAGCAACAAACTCCAACAAAATAAAGTCATTATATGCAAATCCACAGCCTTTTCTCTACAGATCAAGCATTATAATGTGGCTATCATATTGGAGAGTTTTACCGTGCATCTTGCTGTAACCGGAAGAGGCGCGAGCGCTGTTTGAATACTGAATGGAGAATGACAGCCGCAGAAGAGGGAAACGAGTTTCCGTATACTTTATTGATGTAAATAGACTTCTGTCCCTCACATTAAGCTATGAAATAGGCTTCAGATGAATTTGTCACCCAAACTGACGTGAAAAAAGCGCCCGGTGTGGCCCTGTTGCGCGGAGACGGCGATTGTGGTTCCGTCCCGGGTTACCATGGTGACGGCTGTGAGATTTTTTATTTTTTTTTACAGATCAGCACGATTCACGTAGGTCACATTTTCAGGTTGGAAAATCCGGAATTCCGGATTAATCCGGAAAAATCACATCCCTGATGCAGAGAGAGATTGAACACTATGTCATTCAAAACTGTACCTGCCTTAAACAGAAAAAACCCTGTCGAGAAACAAAAGCTCCACTCGCACCGATTGTCACCACTCAGCCATTTGAGCTTGTATCCATTGACTTTCTGCATCTAGACAAGTGCAAAGGTGGATATGAATACATATTGGTAATCGTAGATCATTACACACGCTTTGCACAAGCCTACCCCACCACATCGAAATCTGCCAAAACTGTAGCTGATAAGATATTTAATGATTATGCGCTGAAGTTTGGGTTCCCCCTGAAGATTCATCATGATCAGGGAGGGGAATTCGAAAACCAGTTGTTTGCACAGCTTAAGAAGAACTGTGGAGTGATGGGCTCAAGAACAACACCATACCACCCACAAGGTAACGGGCAGGTGTAGCGCCTGAACAGAACACTACTGCAAATGCTGAGAACGCTCACAGAGAGGCAGAAGTCAGATTGGAGAGAGTCGTTGCCCAAGCTTATCTATGCGTACAACAGCACTCGATGTGAAGTCATGGGTTTCTCCCCCTTCTACCTCCTGTTTGGAAGATCACCGAGATTACCTGTAGACCTATTATTTGGCTTGACACTAGAGGCTGGGACTGCTGAGCATCAGGAGTATATGAGAAGGTGGAAAGAACAGAAGCAAGAGGCATATGAGATCACAACGGCAAGCACAAAAAAAAAATGTGCTGAAAAGAGTAAGAGAAATCATGACAGCAAAGTGAGGAGTTCTGTATTGCACGAGGGTGACCGGGTTCTCATCAGGAATTTGACACCCAGGGGCGGAACAGGGAAGCTCCGAAATCACTTGGAAGACTGCATTCACAAAGTTATCTGTCAGGTGGGAAAAGACATGCCCATATATGAAGTAATATCAGAACAAGGCAAAGCGAGAGGACGCAGGATACTGCATCGTAACCTGCTTTTGCCGTGTGACCATTTGCCACTGGAAATATAGTCAGCTGCAAATATGGCTTGACCCCAAAAAAATTCTAACAAAAGGTTTCTCAGTGATTTACAGTAGTATCAGATGTACTTAAAAACATACTAAAAGTTTACCAAAGTTTGACTCCAAGAAAGGCCCCATTTTCAAAATGGCGACCGTCAGGACCCTTAAAATGACCATTACTCCTTTGTATTCCTCCTAGACCAGAAATACTGGTGCCAGATACATGTTTGGGCCATGTAATTTTCTAATTAACATATTTGCATGATAGATAAGTGATTACAGTACAATTATATATTAAAGAAATTGATTACAAACATATTTATGCAAAAAATAAGTAAATATAATTTCCCTTAAGGCGAGACACTACAGGTGAATAGGGTAAAAATTTTAACTAGCAGATATCACCATGAAACTTTCCCAGTTGATTGTCTACATTAAGATGAGAAAAAAATGTATTACAAGTTTTCTGTAATTTAATGTTTAAATATGCAAATTAGGCATTATCTAATTAAATATGTGCTTATTTGCATATATATATATATATATATATATATATATATATATATATATATATATATATATATATAAAAAAAAATCTGAGTATTGGATAAAGCCAGGTTCAAAATAATTTGTTCATTGTGTTCACATATTAGATGGGAAAAAAATTACGGTGTATGTGATGACAGGGTGCAGGGTGCTCCAGCAATCGCGGAGCAGCGGGATGATTTAGAACGCCAACTTTTGTTGAATTTATGAGAAATCTACAGACGCAAACAGACAAAGTGTTGTAAAATAAAGACCTAAATGTGTATTGAAGACAAATATCCCAAAATCTCAAAATTGACCAGTGAAAAAAAAAAACTATGCTTTTGTCTGCCTGGTTCATAACCATTCTTTTGATTCCAATAAAGAATAAATTCATTAGAACTGTGTGGTACTGTCAAATTAGTCAAAACAGGGCTGCCACGTGAAGGCATGTGCTGATTGTCTGAACCCGTATAGAATCACACCAATTCATTGGCTGATGGCGCGGGTGCCTCCTCAGTGGCGCAACTTGAGAGCGGAATGACGTGGACAAAACTTTGGTGACATAACCAGGTCTAGGCCACAGAAACACCTTCACAAGACCTGGGGCAAACTCCATACAAGGCTCACTCATAGAAAGAGCCTGCAGATCCCCCACGCGTTTGAGAGAGGCCAACGCTAACAAAAGTGCCACCTTGAGAGTAAGAATCTGGTCCGGAGCTGACTCCAAGGGTTCAAAGGAAGGCTGTAATAGCCCCTCTAATAGCGATAGCTGACAAACTCTCAAGGTAGTTGCAGCCACTCCAGCCACAAATTTATCCTGCAGGAATTCCAGCACTGAACCGACCGGTCAGCTGACAGGGTCCACTGCATGAGCCGAACACCAAGACTCAAAAACCTTGCACTTAGAGAAATACAGCAGTCTAGTAGAAGGCGTATGAGCGTTATCAATGGTCTCCCAAACATCAGCGGGAAGACCAGACGCCACTGTCTTATCGCCACCTCTCCACCTCTTATCGCCCACAGCCTCCATATCTCAGGTCAAGGATGCCAATTCCTGCCCTGGAGCTGAGACAGCAGATCTCTCCTGATAGGAATCTGCCAATCCTCCACCAGGGAGCTCAGTTCCGAGAACCACGTCTGAGATGGCCAGAATAGGGCTACCAGAAGAAGGCGGATCCCACACTCCCTCACTCTGCAAAGGACTGCAGGGATTCACTTGACCGGAGGGAATACATACAGTCTCAACTCCAGCCACGGATGAGCGAGGGCATCTATCCACAGAGGTGTCGGATGAGCTGAGACAGGGAAAACCATAGGGGCCACTGTGTCGAGCTCTGCGACGCAAAGAGGTCCGCCTCGCCAAACATGCTCCAAATTAGAGCCACTGTTTAGCAGTGCAACATCCATTCCCCCGACTTGAGCTTCTGTCTCGACAGAAAGTCCGCTGCGATGTTCAGGTCCCCTGGAACGTGAACTGCTCTCAGCGAAAGAAACCTGTCTTGAGCCCAAAGGAGGATGCGGTGCGCATGCCTGTCGAGGGTGCGCAACCACGAGCCCCCCTGGCGATTTACATGGGACACCACTGCCATGTAGTCCGTCCTGACAATGACATGAGTCCATCAGTGCCGGGAGAAATTGATCCAGGGCCAGAGAGACAGCTTACAACTTGAGGCAATTTATGTGCCACAAGAGAAGCTCGCCCGTCTAAATATCTTACGCCGGTCTGCCCTCGAAGACCGCACCCCAACAAGTCAAAGAGGCGTCTGTCGTGACAACCTGCCAACAGCAAACTACACCCATCTTGACCCCCTGAAGTAAAAAGGGGGAGTCTTTCCACCTCCAAAGAGCGTGAAGGCAACTGCGCGACACTCTCAGCAGGTGGAAGGCAGACCAAGAAGGGCGGATGCCCCTGAGTTTCATCCAGCACAGGCATGGTCTCATATGAGGGAGACCCAAGGGCAGCACAGGAGAGGCTGCTGCCATGAGCCCCAGAAGCCTGCGACATATGCCCACCGCTACATGATGGCCGAGCCTGAAACGGGCCAAGCACGCACGGAGACTGGAAGCTTGAGCAGGGGCCAGACGGGGCTGCATCGAGAGAGAATCGAGTTGGGCACCCAGGAAAGTGGTCTGCTGAGAAGGAGTTAAGACATTCTTCTGAGCATTCAACCTGAGACCAAGTGTTGAGACCAAGGTGGTGGAGAATGACGTCCCTGTGACGAAACACCAACTCTCTGGAATGAGCCAGAATGAGCTAGTCGTCTAGATAATTTAGTACACAGATGCCCTGGAGCCTCAAGGGGGCCAGAGCTGCATCCATGCACTTGGAGAATGTCCGCGGAGCCAAAGCTGGACCAAATGGAAGGACCCGATACTGATACGCCTTTCCCCCAAAGGCGTATCTAACCTGAGGTTTAGTATAATGCCACCTTTATACTCAAAAACATCTATATAGTCCAGTCATTTTAAGCCAAAATGGGGGTCAGCCTGGAACAAATTGCAACAGAAGCAAACTCAACTGATTTTGTATCCTCAATATGTCCTGAGTAGGTAAAAAAAAAGTCCCGAAGAATCCCATTAGGGGAAAGTTTCGAAAAAGACCCAAATATAGCCTATTCATACGCCTATTCATTCTTTTTCTTACGTGAATAGGGTAAAAATTTTAACCTATAGATATCACCATGAAAATTACTGAGTTGATTACTTGCATCAAGACAAACAAAAAATGTATAACAAGTTTTTAAAAAATTGTTTGTTAACATGGACAAACGGTGCATAATCTAATTAAACCAGCCTTTATTATTTTTTAAGAGATTGGGTTTGGGGCTGGGTCCGTGGGACTGTTTCTGGGGGACGAGTCTGAGGGAAGAACAGGAGACAATGGTAAGGAGAATGCAGAAGACAAAAGGTAAGTAAAATAAAAAGTGAATCCCCAGAAACAGTCCCACAGACCCAGCCCCAAACCCCATCTCTGCAATAAAAATTAATAAAGGCTGGTTTCTAAAGTACTTCTTCTTGACTCTATGTATTAATGCTCATGGGTAGCCTAAATAGGTTCCATTCAGACCTTAACATTAAGTATTTTACTGTTATGTGTCAACAAGATTCAACAAGACATTTTCAACTGGCTCGACCCAATGTTTAGGTTAGGGCTGTCAAAAGATTAATCGCGATTAATCGCATCCAAAATAAAAGTTTGTGTTTACATAATATATGTGTGTGTACTGTGTATAATTAAATTTGTATATATAAATACACACACATGCATGTATATATTTAAGAAATATTTGCATACATATACTGTATATATTTATATATAATTGATATTATATATAAATATAATTTTTTTATATATAAATTACACATTTTTCTTAAATATATACAAGCGTGTGTGTATTTATATATACAAATTTAATTATACACAGTACACACACATATATTATTTAAACACAAACTTTTATTTTGGATGCGATTAATCTTTTGACAGCCCTAGTTTAGATCTGTTGTGGTATTTATGCAAATTAGCACATACGAAATTAGATTATGCACCGTTTGTCCATGTTAACAAACAATTTCAAAAAACTTGTAATACAATTTTTGTTTATCTTGATGTAAGTAATCAACTCAGTAATTATCATGGTGAAAATACATGGACTAAAGGTTAAAATTTTTACCCTATTCACGTAAGAAAAAGAATGAATAGGCTTATGAATAGGCTATATTTGGGTCTTTTTCGAAACTTTCCCCTAATGGGATTCTTTGGGACTTTTTTTCCTTACTCAGGACATATTGAGGATACAAAATCAGTTGAGTTTTCTTCTGTTGCAATTTGTTCAACCTTTTTTCATAAAATGACTGGACTAATAGAGGATGTATTACATATGTATTACCTTATTCAAATTGAAATGAGTGACCATTTTAGAGGGTTCACACACAGGCCTCTGTTCGGGCTAATTCAGAGTTGTTTATGATCAAAGTTATACAACTCCTATTTAAGTTACTTTTGGGTGCAATAACTTTTACATTGAATGTCAAGTCTGTGTTTTAGCAAAAAAAGGGTATGTGTCCAAAAACACGTATTGAGTAGGGGTTACATGACATAGGCTAAATCGTTTACATCTCTTGTTCACCCCAAACAAAGATAAAACCTTACAGTTATCTCACAAAATCATGTATTCCATAAGTATGCAATCATGTCAGTGCAATTTAGACAAGTCCAATGGATTCATAGACCCAGAAAACATGGGGTTAGACACCAAGATTACTTGGCTAGGTCAAATAATGAGGGAGTTAGGATATTTTAAAGGCTTCCTGCCCATCTTGGACGCCATCTTGAAAATTACACCTTTTTAGTGGTCAAACTTTGGTAAACTTTTAGTATGTTATTAAGGACACCTAATACTACAAAAAACAGCTGCGAAACCTTTTGTTAGAATTTTTTTAGGGTTAGGTGGGTTTTTTTCCATATATGCAGCCGGCTAATACAATTGAAACCAGCTAAAGCAAAAAGACAAATCACAGCATGGACCCGCAAAGGAAGGGAGCAACAACACCAAGAAGCAGACATTGAGGATAGTGATGAAGATGACTATGGATACTATAGTCCAGGGATCAGCCTCTCCCTGTGATACAGCCCGAAGTATACACAGCCAGTCAGGATGCTGACAAGGAAGTTGAGCAACTTTACAGGATGCTGAGCCTCAGCAACAGGACATTTGCCAGCTGGAGCAGGATAGTGGAGATACACTGACAGAGAAGGACACATCAGGACAACAGGAGATTATTGCTCAAGAGGACACTGCTCTGGAGGAGAGAACGTCCGTAGTGCAGTCACCTGTTCAGAGTGGAACCCACTGTGGACATGAACAGCGATACGTTGCACGAGTGCCCACTACTGGCGGAAACTGCGGCGGGCTGAATTGGAATGTCCTAAGCCCTTGATCACTTGGAATCAGCTATGGAGTTTATTTATTATTTAAAATGTTTCCCTTTAAAAATTTGTTTAATGCAGCATCCTAATGTATATAGTCGTTTTAAATGTAAAAATATATAATTAATATATCATAGAGTTGTTTGTTGTGGTGATTAGATGAGATATGTGGTGACGTCACAATCGTACTGCATTGTGGGACATATAGGTACCTGAAGTTTACATATGAAGTAGACTCGCTCCCTCGGACAAAATTGAGGGAACGAGGGTCTGTCCATATAAACTTCCCTCGTCCACTTCATGAAGTGGAACGCACTTCAAAATGGCGGCAGGGATTCCCCCAAGGGGAAGTGCTTAGGGAAGTTCGCAAGTGCGTGTCTAAAAGTGGACTGGAATGCAGCCCAAGTCATATAATTTGGGCTTGATGAACCAGGGGAGGATAACAACAACAACAACAACAATTTTGTATAGCACATTTAAAAACAACTGCTGTTGACCAAAGTGCTTAACAAGGCCAATAAGGGTAGACAATACAAGCACAAAACCAGCAAAGATACACATCAAAGAGTAAAAGTCGGACACATCAGGGTATATTAAAAGCCCTGAAAAGAGATGCGTTTTCAGAGAAGTTTTAAAAAGTGTCAGAGTTTGGGCAGATATTGTGGGGTAGGCTATTCCATAGCTTGGGTCCATAAGCTGCGAAAGCATGGTCACCCCTATTTTTTAATCTGGTCCTGGGGACAGAAAGTAAGTTCGAGTCCCCCGATCTTAGTGATCTTGACTTAATTTCTGGATGAAGCAATTCAGATAGGTACTGGGGAGCTAAGTTCTGTATAGATTTAAAAACAAAGAGCAAAACTTTAAAATCTATTCGAAATTGAATCGGTAGCCAATGAAGCGAAATCAGAACCGGTGTAATATGTTCAAATTTACGTTATCCTTTGAGAAGGCGTGCAGCTGCATTTTGGACTATTTGTAGACGGGTGATGTGTTTCTGAGGAATCCCAATATATAAAGAATTAAAATAGTCCAATCTGGATGTTACGAAAGCATGCATAGCTATCTCAAAGTGCTTACCAGACAAAAATGGTTTAACCTTAGCTAAGAGACGGAGGTGAAAGAAGCAGGACTTTACCACCGCACTTATCTGCTTTTCAAGGGTAATGTTGTTATAAATCCAGACCCCCAGATTCCGAATACAGGTGGTACTGTAGGGTGACAACGTTTGGAGGTCACAAACATGTATACTACGATCACTGGGGCCAAACACGATCATTTCCGTCTTGTTCAGACTCAAAAAGTTACCAGTAAGCCATAATTTCAGGTCATCTATACAGTCCAGTAGTGGCTTTAAAGCAGACTTGTCGTCACGCTTTAGAGGCATGTACATTTGGGTATCATCGGCATACAGGTGAAAAGAAACCCCATGTTTAGTTAAAATAGAACCTAAAGGTAACATATACAGATTAAATAGTTCTGGCCCAAGGATAGAACTCTGCGGAACGCCAAACCCAAGTTTCATTTTGGATGAGCACTGTTTCCTGATACGAACAGAGTAGCTTCTGTTAGACAAATATGAGCGGAACCATTTCAACACCATGCCCCTAAAACCTGTACATGCTTCAAGACGAGAGATTAAAATATCATGGTCGACCAGGTCAAAAGCAGAGCTAAGGTCTAAGAGGACGAGAGCTACAGATTGCCCTGTGTCAGTACTGAGCAGAACATCATTCATGACTCGTAGAAGTGCAGATTCTGTACTATGACGTAATTTAACCCTCTGGAGTCTGAGCTGTTTTCTGGGCCCTGGAGGTGTTCTGACATGCTCTGACATTTGTGCTTTTTTCAGTTATTTATAAACATATTAATGGCAAAGGTGTAAATTCACTCTATATAGCACAAACAGGGCTACCAAAATATCTGATCAACATGCATGTATATGTTTGAATTTTTAAGAGAATAATGTTTATGCGTGGTTATTGGAAAAAATAAAAATGAAAGTTGCAGAAATAAGACCTCAAAACACATACTAAATATGTGTAAATAAGACTTTTGACCAATGAATTGTGTAGCTTTGAGTTCTGGCTTCAAAATTATGTGAAAATTATCCAGCCTTATCGTTCTCATAAAACAGTACATTGATTTGAACTTTCTAAAACAGTTTTTTTGTCAGAAGAGGTTTATGCATGGGAGGGGTGGCCCATCAATATTAATGGGCCAATGGCCCATCAATATTAATGAGATTCAGACCAGGGGTGTGACATACACTCTTCCAGTGACTAATGGGCCATCAAGTGCCTGAACAAAGAAGAGGAGATTCAAAGGTTTTGTTTTTCAATCTGTTTTATTGTAATTCCTCTATGTGGAGGAACTAAATGTTCTAAATTTGCTCTAAGCAAATCAAATGTGAGCAATTGTGAGCGATAAACAAAAGTAAAGGCAGGTATCTCACAGTAAATTCCTGTGCCCCGTTTATATGCGGGCTACAAGTAAATCAAATGAGCAAAATAAAGAATCCTGAAAAAACTATCACAGGTTATAAAAAATATATATTAAGCAGCACAACAGTTTCCAACATTGATTTAAAAAAATAGTCATCATATCAGAATGATTTCTGAAGGCTGATGGTTAGTGGAAGGTGGTCAGCAGAGCACACACATCTGAACACAGTCACACATCTTTATGCCACTCCTGAAAACAGTTCCTGTTTAAAACCAGACTGAAATTTCTCATAGATCTGACTATCAGATAAAAAAGACTGGAGTTGTCTCAGAACCGATAGTACATACAACCTGCTTAAAAAATTTGGTAGGAATCACATCTTGAAAGCAGCTAGTAGTTTTTAAAGTTGAAACAATCTGAACCAAAGAGTCAAGGGAAACAGGTTCAAAGACAGACCATGTAGAAGAACATATGGGAACTTCAAGTGGCATATAAATAGACAGAGACATTTGAGATCTGATCACTGAGATCTTCTCATTAAAGTATATTGCAAAATCTTCGCAGAGAAAATCAGAAATCTCTGGTAAAAGATTAGTAGTGGGATTTAGAGCAGAGTCAATTATTGAAAATAAAACATTGGGCCTGTTACTGTTGATTCTAATCAGCTCAGAAAAGTAGTGATTTTTAGCAGCTTTAGCAGCTTGCTGGAATGCGGCGAGGGAATTCTTTAAAATTTCATAAGAAACATGTAGTCTGTCCTTACTCCACTTGCGTTCAGCCCTTCTACAGGTCTGTCTAAGAGAACGAACATTATCATTGATCCATGGTTTTGAAACATGATTCATTTTCTTTCTCTTTTCCCTGATTGGGGCAACAGCATTTAGAGCATTTGAACAGACAGAATTAAAAAAGTTCAAGTGATCTTCAGCATCCAAGGAGCTCAATGATGGAGCAGTGGCTTGTTACGTAACTAAACCTGGGTATAATGCCACAAAGTCCTCCTTAGTACGTTCATAAAAAAATCGAGTTGTCCATGTGCAAGTATGAAGTTTATGTCTGGTGTCATTATTAGGCAGAGAAAACAGAATCGGAAAATGATCCGACATACCAGTATTACTGATGTTAATGTCTGATACCAGTAAACCACGTGATAAAATTAAATCTAGAGTATGTCCCTGAATATGAGTGTGTCCAGACACCCATTGATCCAGGTCAAAAGAGACAATAAGATTCAGAAACTCTTTAGAAAGTGGCTTAGTATCACAGCACACATGAATATTAAAATCACCCAGGATTAAAATTATGTCAAATCTGGTGACCAGATCCCCCACAAACTCAGCAAATTCATTTAAAAAATCCTTATTCGGTTGAGGCGGACGATAAACCAAGGCAAATACCTGAGAGTTTGTTGATGTCGGTTGCACAAGTTGTACTTCGAAAGTACGGCAAGAGCTAGTTGTTAGACCACGGCAGGGATATTATTTTTTAAATAGTCCCCCTCCACGGCCAGATAGCCGTGGTGAATTAAGGAAAAAACAATCCTGTGGAACTAGTTCTGTGAAAGGACTTAGCTCATCCGGTTTAATCCATGTCTCAGTGATAAATAAAATGTCCAGGGGCCTGATGTATAAACGTTGCGTACGCACAAAATGGGCATAGAAATATGCGTACACATTTTTCCACGCACATATCGGGATTTATAAAAAATAAACTTGGCGTAAATAAGTGCGCACCGTAAGGATGCTCTTGACCGTGCGTACGCACTCTTTTAGAAGAGTATGTGTTTTGGCGACACCAACTGGCCCAAATAGCAATAACTATTTAAAATGAAATACTTCTAAATTATCCTATTACATCACCCAATAAATCAAATTGCATCAACCTGAATTATCATTATGATATGATTATGATGGAGTTTGATGGATTCATTGATTTTAATAAAATTTGGACTCTATTTCATTATAGCTCTGCACTGGTGTCTTGCAGAAGATCACTTTTAGACAGAAAATCTAAAGAAATACAAGATAATACAAATATAATTTCACTCACCAAGCCTGTCACTTGAAGCAAATATCCATCCCTTCTTAAATGTCCGCGCCAGCGAGCGCGTTGGGCCGTTTAGTGAAACTGATGCAAATAACAGTTTAAATAAATAAAATAATGATTTAAACTATGTTTTACTTCTGATATAAACATTTAGATTAAATATGCCATTCAAATTAATGGAGAACACTTAAACATGAAATCATTACTGAGAAGTTACAACATTTTTTATATTCAAATTCAATCAATAGAAATATTTGTTGTGGATGCGACGTTTTTGAACACGTTTCCTGTAGCGTGCTGTGTTTTAATGTTTTAACCACAGAGATAATTGCTTATCATAATAATAATACCAGATTGTCTGAGAAAATAGTTTCATGCAAATAATGCCCAAGGCCTATCTGTTTCCATTAAAAATATAAATCAATTAAAAATACTATTCGGCCAGTGAAAAAGATTAAATGTATTTTACACTATTTGATTTATGTATTCAAAAACAAGACAAGTATAGGCAAATACATGATTTTTATTAATGTAATGTGTCTTGTACCGTTAAATGTTATCACGTGGATGAATAATCATATGCAAATGATATGCAGATGAGGATCTGCATAGTAAAACTAGGCGTTGTAAGCTCCATATATGGTTATTTCAGGGTGGAGAGCATGTGTGCACAATCTTCCGCTGACTGGGATTTATGAAGTGAATTCTGCGCAGGTTCTGAATCTGAAAACTTTTGTGCGTATGCAAATTCTGCCTTATGTGCGTACGCACACTTTAAGGATGAAATCTATGCAAAGTTTTATACATGAGGTCCCTGGTCCTGCATCGTGAAGAAATTATTTATTAAAAATGACTTGTTCACCACTGACCGGGTGTTGATCAGGGCCACTTTAAGGGACGGTGCAGCTACCTCCAGCTGTGTTGTTCGAGTTGGTAAGCGAAGATTACGATGATTCACTCCACAACGTCGAAAGCTGGGGGAGACGATGCACGAAGGGTCGGGCAAAAGACATCCAACAACGGGTCGAAGCCACCGATAAGAGGGGAAGGACCATGCAAAAGCCCAGACGAGACGGCGCTCGTGGGTTAGCACAGGACCAACACACACAGCCGAAGACCGCGCAAGAAACTTCAATCGAGCAGCAACTCCACCCCGCTTTCCACGCTTTCTCCGACGCCGTAGCCTCCAGGAAGGGTCAACGGGATACCAATGCTGTTGTACAAGAAGGTGCTGATACACAGGTGGGGGAAATCGGCAGCACTCCTCAACATTACCCTCGGTTATATCGATAGCCATGCGGATGTTTAGTAATGTTTGACGATCATATACATATGACATATTGCAGTCCGAAGTTAGCAGCGACAAACATAAAAACAAAAATAAGGCAACAGACGGCAAGCCACATACAACGGCGCCATCTTGACCTCTATCAAAGCCCTGACAGGACAAGCAATAAGCAGGATAAGCAATGATCCAGAAGACCCAATCAGGAAGCGAATGTGGGCAGCCACATCTTCCTTTTCAAAAGTCAAATTTTTGGTCCGTTTACACTGAAATGCAACCCTGAAGTTTTCAAACTAAAACGGTGTTTGAAGAGTTTCCAAAAGTCTCAGTTTTTGAGGGTCAAAAACTCCATAGAAGTGTGGATGCCTGGTGTAACTGTAGCAAAAGTGATGTGTTTTAAAACAAAAAAACACTAGTGTAAACAGGGCCTAAGTTTTTCACGGACGTGATGACGTGCGTGAGTGGTGAGTTTGATTTTTGGGTAATTTTAAAATGTGCTGAAGACATTCAAATTGCTTTTTGCATAATTCATTATACTTATTTTACGAAATGAGAAATGAAATGAAATAGAGCTTATAGGAAGAATATCAACACAGGCTCATTGGAAAAAACGTACTCGGTTACTAACGTAACCTCGGTTCTCTCTAGAGAGAGGAACGAGTACTGCATAGAATATGCTAGCGGGAAAATCCTTTTCCACGAGAATACTGAAGCCAAAAAATTATCCTTAATTTTGCATTAATGTAAAACGCGTTGCTGCAGCATACAGGCATAGGCAAGACAGCTCGCGCGCCTATTGGCTGGTCTGCTGGCAACTGCTTGAGCCTATCGAGCGAGACCTAGAGTGACGTCATACCCAATGAGGGCGCTTCGCGCCCTCTGCGTCACGTCCCGCCGAAACGGGCGTGGCTTAGGTCTATAAATATCGCTCACGGGCTCATATCTCTGATTTTTCACAGTGAAGCAACCAGAGCGCGTGCATGCACGGCAGGATACGCAGTACTCGTTCCTCTCTCTAGAGAGAACCGAGGTTACGTTAGTAACCGAGTACGTTCTCTTACGAGAGATTCTCTCGTACTGCGTAGAATACGCTAGGGGAACCTAATATAAAACGGCGTGTGTGCTGGGATCTGACACCATAGACTCAAAGGGCGACAGCCCGGAGTTCATATAGTGCACAATCACCTAGGGGACTCACAGGGAATCCTGGAAGAAGAGGAATTTAGCCACTATCTTCCCTATATGGCAGCTTAGAGCAGTACTGCTATTCACAATAGCCGTATAACTCAAGACTGACAGTGTCAGTTTAAGAGATTTGGCCGTACTAGACCGACAGTAGCCTGGCTTGTAGTGCGGGAACCTCTAGGTTGTAAAACCTTATAAATGTAGACGGAGAGGCCCAGCCTGCCGCCATACAGATATCTTGCAAGGCAATCCCACTTGACCAGGCCCACGATGAAGCCATGCTTCTCGTGGAGTGCGCCCTGACACCCAATGGGCATTGCATGCCCTTGGTTGTGTAAGCTAGCGCTATTGCGTCCACTATCCATCTGGATAGGCTCTGTTTCGAAGCGGCTAGTCCCTTAGAACGCCCGCTGAATGAAACAAAGAGCTGCTCCGTCTGTCTGAAGGCAGACGAGCGAGACACATAAGCTCTTAATGCCCTGACTGGGCAGAGGAAGCTTTCGTCCTCATTTCCTTCAGTGACCGGTAGGGCAGACAGGGAAACAACCTGTGCCCTAAACGGTGTATTGAGGGATTTAGGAACATAACCGTGCTTAGGTTTGAGTATAACCCTAGAGTCATTAGGCCCAAATTCCATGCACGTCGCGCTCACTGAGAGCGCGTGTAAGTCCCCTATGCGCTTCACTGAAGCGAGAGCCAGAAGAAACGCCGTCTTGAACGACAGGTGTTTAAGATCAATCTTCTGCAAGGGCTCAAAAGGATGACCTTTCATGGCTTCCAATACCGTAGAAAGGTCCCATATAGGGACTGTGGGAGGTCTGGGAGGATTCAGTCTCCTAGCTCCTCTAAGGAAGCGAATGACTAAATCGTTCCTTCCTATAGACTGGCCAAGCGTTGTCGTAGAGAACACTGCTATGGCTGCCACATAGACTTTGAGCGTGGAAGGGGACCTGCTCTTATCCAGCAGCTCCTGTAGGAAGGAGAGAACCTCCGTCACTCCGCAATTCAGGGGTGACACGCCACGAGCTGTGCACCAGCCAGAAAACACCGACCATTTAGAGGCATAGACACGTCGCGTAGACGGAGCTCTGGCCTGCGTGATCGTGTTTAACACTCCCTGTGGGAGGTCAGCGGGTACCCATTGATGGTCCACACGTGAAGGGACCACAGCTCCGGGTGAGGATGCCAGATCAAGCTGTTGGCTTGAGAAAGGAGATCCTTCCTCAGAGGCACTGGCCACGGGGCGGTGCTTGCTAACTGCATCACAACTGGAAACCAAGGTTGGCTCGTCCAGAGCGGCGCTACAAGCAGTACTGAACATCCTTCTTCCCTGATCCGTTCTACCACCTGGGTCAGGAGGGAGACAGGGGGAAAAGCGTAGAGAGGACGGCAAGGCCACATGTGGGTCAGCGCGTCCCTGCTTTTCGAGAAAAATTCTGGACAGTGAGCGTTTTCCTGAGACGCGAACAGGTCTACTTCCGCTCTGCCAAATTTCTTCCACAGCAGCTGTACTGTCTGTGGGTGCAAAGACCATTCTCCTGTCGGAACGTGGTTCCTGGACAGTCTGTCTGGTCCTATATTCAGGAGCCCTGGCACGTGCGCTGCTTTCAGCGAGAGCAGGTTGCTGCGAGCCCATATCAGGAGGCGTCTGGTTAGCCTGTACAGGGTCAGGGACCTGAGGCCGCCCTGGCGATTTATGTAGGATACCACCGACACGTTGTCTGAACGTACTAGGACGTGGTATCCCTTTATCAGGGGACGAAAGCGCGTGAGCGCTTTACTCACTGCTAACATCTCGAGGCAATTTATATGAAGGAGCTTCTCCCGTTTTGACCATTGGCCAAAGAGCAGTCTGCCCTCGAGCAGCGCTCCCCATCCTGAGGCGGATGCGTCCGTGGACACCACCATCAGTCTCGAGGAAGTCCCCAGGCTTACAACTGAGTGGTACCAGTCTTTTGCCCCCCAAGGGTTCAAAGCTGCAATGCACGCTTGATCGACCTTGAGGTGAAGCCGACCGGAGGCCCACGCTCTGTGAGGCACTCTCTCTCTGAGCCAGAACTGCAGTGGGCGCATGCGTAGTAGGCCCAACTGGAGAACTGATGATGCTGAGGCCATCAGACCTAGCATCCTTTGAAATTTCTTGAGAGGGACTACAGCGCCGCAGCGAAAGGAGCCGACTGCGCGCTGAATGTCCAGTGTGCGCTGAGATGACAGGCGTGCTGTCATTGACAGCGAGTTCAGTTCTATTCCCAGAAAAGATATAATCTGTCTGGGGAATAGCGAACTCTTTTCCCAGTTTACAGTGAGACCGAGATTCTCGAGGTGATCGAGTAAAATGGTTCTGTGCTCCACGATCTCCACGAGTGAGATTGGGCTAGAATCAGCCAGTCGTCCAAATAGTTCAGCACTCGTATGCCCCGGAGTCTGAGGGGTACGAGCGCTGCGTCCATGCACTTCGTAAATGTATGGGGTGCCAGGGACAAGCCGAAAGGCAGGACTGTGTACTGATATGCCTGGCCCTCGAAGGCGAATCTCAAAAATCGCCTGTGACGTGACGCTATCTGTATTTGAAAATACACGTCCTTTGGATCTATTGACACAAACCAGTCCCCTCGGCGAACATGCGCGAGGATTTTTCTGGTCGTGAGCATCCTGAACTGACACTTCATAAGCGCTCTGTTCAGTTGCCGCAGATCTAGTATGGGTCTGAGACCCCCGTCTTTCTTGGGTACCAGGAAGTATCTGCTGTAAAGCCCCCCTTCGCTTTGAGCTTGAGATAAGGGTTCTATAGCCCCTTTGCTCAGTAGTTTCAGAATTTCGGCTCGAAGTAGATGTGCTACTTTCGATTCTACCGTGGCGAAACTGTAACGAATAGCATTCTTTTATGATGTTTAGCACCCATTTCAAACCCCGGGAAGCTTTGCCCACGCGTCTGCACGGGTAGCTAGGGGCTGGGTGCGAAGCGCGCTCTGATTGAGCAGCGAGCTTTGGTGGAAGTCCGGCCGCAGCGGGACTTGGACACCGTCGCTTTCCTAGGCGTGCTAGGACGACTTCGGGGCCTCTGGCTTAAACGCAATCTTTGGCCGCGGGCCATGCGGGGCGGGGCGGCGGCTGGAAGAGCGAGAGCGTGGTCTCGAGCTCTGAGTCTGGCGGCGTTGTGAAGAGGAGGCAGCGGGCGGAGGCTTAGGCTGTGAGCTCTGAGCAGACGGTTTCGCACGGCCTGCTGCAGAGCTGGAGCGCTTCGGGAGGAAGTGCTTCATGGCCTGGGTCGCTTTCTGTACCTCAGTGAACCTGTCGGTGAAGTCTTTGACCGAGGTTCCGAAGAGGCCGGCAGGGGAAAGCGGCGCGTCGAGGAACGCGGTGCGCTCCGACTCAGACATGTCCGAGAGCGTCAGCCAGAGATGTCTCTCAGACACGGTGAGCGAGGCCATGCTCCGTCCTATGGCCTGTGCCGCAGACTTAGTAGCACGGAGAGCGAGGTCTGTAGTGCTCCTCAGGTCTGGCAAGCAGATTGCGTCAGGTCCTTTCTCGTCCAGCTTGCGGAGGAGATCAGCCTGGTAAATCTGGAGCGTGGCCATGGTGTGCAACGCTGACGTGGCCTGCCCGGCGGCGGAGAAAGCGCGGCGGAGCAGGGATGACGTCGTGCGGCAGGCTTTTGAGGGCAGCGCCATCTTAGCACGCCGTCCAGCGGAGGGCGGGCATAAGTGCGCTGCAATAGCCTCTTCGACCGGCGGCAGGGAGTGGTATCCTCTGTTCTTGGCGTCGTCGACAGCGGAGAATGCCAGAGAAACAGAAGATCGTGTCCTGGCCGAAAAAGGGCGCTGGCTTGGATGCAGGCGAAGTGCGCTCCCCGGGCAGGAAGTAGCCGTCCAGCCGGTTGTGAGCGGGCTGCTCAGGTGTAATCCAACCGAGGCCGAGGCTCGCCGTGGCCTGAGTGAGTACGCGTATGAGCTCCGCCTCAATGCTCGCTCTCTTTCCCGTCGAAGCACGGGCAGGGGGCGCGAGATCCTCAGAGCTCGCCCAGCCTTCACTGCCTGATGCCAGGAGAGAGCAGGAATCCCCTTCTCGCAGCATCGCATCAATCTCATCCGCGTCGTCGACAGAAGCGGCGGCGGACCGCGGCCGTTGTCCGTCAGGAAGCGAAACTGATGAAGCCGGTGAAGCAGGCGGGCGCACCGGCGAGCTTTGGCGGCTGGGAGAAGGTTCCGGGATCCGTTGAGCGGGGCGCTTTTTACGGCGCGGCACTACAGAAGGTGTGGGCGCAATCTCTTTGAAAAATGCCAAGCGAGTCCTCAGAGTCGCTAAGGGCAACAGCTCGCAGTGAGGGCAGCCGCCGTCAGTGAGCGCGAGAGCTGCGTGTTCTTCACCCATGCAGGAAACGCAAACCACGTGCCGGTCCCCGTCGCTGAGTGTGACTCTTAAAAAAGACGCAAGCTCTTTTAGTCAGTGTGTGTCGCGCCGGCAAACACACACACAGTGCAGAGAAAAAGGATATAGGCGCTGGATAGCGCAGCAGGAAGGCGATGAAGGCGGCGCAGCCAGCAGCTTCTCGACTCGTCCCGCTGAGATGCTTCTTCAAACAGCGCGGCTTCTTCTCGGATCCAGCGATGTGAGTTGCTTCGCTGAAGGATTAAAAATCAGAGATATGAGCCCGTGAGCGATATTTACAGACCTAAGCCACGCCCGTTTCAGCAGGACGTGACGCAGAGGGCGCGAAGCGCCCTCATTGGGTATGACGTCACTCTAGGTCTCGCTCGATAGGCTCAAGCAGTTGCCAGCAGACCAGCCAATAGGCGCGCGAGCTGTCTCGCCTATGCCTGTATGCTGCAGCAACGCGTTTTACATTAATGCAAAATTAAGGATAAATTTTTGGCTTCAGTATTCTCGTGGAAAAGGATTTTCCCCTAGCGTATTCTACGCAGTACGAGAGAATCTCTCGTAAGAGAACATACCTGTGGCAACATTTTTGCAAAACATAAAATACACACCAATACGTACATATCACTGTGGTTTTTAAAAGAATGAACACTAGAGGCAGTAAAACAGCAAGCACTTCAATCGTTTTCACACACAATTCTGATTACAGGGGCAGATTATGGATTAATAAAGACTTGTTTTCATGTGGCTCATTGCACAATTATGTTATGACCTCGAAACACTTTTTACCATTGTGCATGATTTGTAAACAAATATATCTCGGCTAGACTCCCACTCTCAGATGCGGTGGCCCAGTCTGAGAATGATGTGTAGTTGGCAGCCATACAGTTGGATGACTGGTATCACACAGCCGCACCCCGCCCCAGTGCCTTTCTTCCCGGAAGTGCATGAGATTCCCACAAAGTCATGGGAGGCACCTTTTACTGCCCGCTCCCGCTTCACAAGCTCTTTCAACCTCACTACCCTCAACAGTGGGGCTATCAGGGAGTACAAGTAGGTTCCCCAGGTGGAGCATGTGATTACGGTGCATTTATGCTCTCAAAACCAGGCGTAATCGTCCTAGGCACCCATCTCGGGCCTGTAAATTCACTTAATCTCTGACGACAAAAGCTTACAGTGCGCTTGATAGGCCGCCTCTGCCCTGGATGCCATGGCCATCGTGCTGGTCCAAGGGTAGTTCTGAGCCAAGATTGATGCAGGAACTGCATTCGGTGACTGACTTCACTCTTAAAGCATCCACAGGCCAGGAGATATCCACTTTAGTGGTCCAGGAACGCCATCTCTGGCTGAACCTTGCCAAGATGAGGGAAGTCGATAAAGTGGGTTTTCTCGACACCCCATCTCACAAGGTTGCCTCTTCGGTGACACTGTCGAGAACATTGCCCAGCAGTAAAGAAGCAGACTAGGGCTGCACGATTAATTATGAAATCGCAAAAGCTGAGATTATTTTTGATGCGCAGCTTGTCAGTGACGTGCGGCTCTGTGATCCATAGTAAATGTTGCTCCATCTTAAAGCACTGTGAGTTTGAGTCGCTTATAACATGCGTTTAAAAAAGCAACACGCGTCAAACATCTTAACAAACATGAGAAGCATTTATAAACCTCTTGTCCAACAAAAGACAGCATTTAATAAATCAATCAAATAATTTCCATCTTCTGTTTATTCAGCTACAGCGATAGTATGATGCCCATAGAGATTTCCTGGAATGACGCGTGTTGTTGTTTACTTCTGCGGCATATTTGGAGTGTCTGCGTAAGAGCGCCCTCTGGCTTTCAGATGGAGCAGCATTTACTACCAATCAGTCGTGCTGCACTGACAAGCTGCACATAAAATAATCGCAGCCTTTGCCAAATTGCGTTTTCGATTTCAATTAATCGTGCAGCCCTAAAGCAGACCAAGGTGATTAAACACATCGTGCCTTGGCACGGTGCCACCAGGCCGTCAATGTCTGTCTGCTCGTTGGCGAGGGCCCCAGCTCTGACGCAGCCCAAACCCACAGCCAGGCCGTTGAGCTGTTAGCAGGAAAGCGATGCGACCTACTCAATAGGCAACCGCCAAGAAGGCTGATCCAATCTGACTTATGACCTATAATGCTGCCTGAATCATAATCATACACTGTTCGTTTGTTGACCAGAGGAGAACTGGCCCCCTGGCTGAGCCTGGTTTCTCTCAAGGTTTTTCTCCATTCTGTCACCTGATGGAGTTTTGGTTCCTTGCCACTGTCGCCTTTGTCGCCTTTTTCACTTTGGCTTGCTTAGTTGGGGACATTTAATTCAATATTCAACAATATTATTGATCTGCCTGCATTGACACTATTATATGAGAACTGAACTGAGCTGGATGATGACATGACGGTTTTCTCCAGAGTGGCTATATATGTATATTAGGGCTGGGGGAATTAATGAGTTAATCTTTGCGATTAATTTGAGATGTTTAACGCATTAAAAAAAAAAAAAAACGCAATTGTCGCAGCACCTTTTTTTGCCTCGTTTTAATGACTTCCTGTTTGGCTGCAATTGAAAAGGCCGAAAATATGCCGTCCCACCCCTCTGTGCTCGGCGATCATGTTTCATTTTCGCGTAGCTTGTTTAGTAACTTCACGAGCTGGTCTTTTCTGCTACGTGTGTGTGCCGCGCTCTGCGTTCCGTGTGTGTGTGTGTGTGTGTCGGCGCGCTGCGCTCTCTGCTCAATGTTCCACTCCTTGTTTGCGCTGCGCGTTCTGCTCTGTCGTTAACGGCCCAAACGCTCCAATCATGTACCGGTCACGCACTGGAAAAGCAAAGTCCGCTCAAATAACGTGAAATTTCTCAGTAGTAGACTTCTGTTTGCTGAGCTGGTATAGCCATGCTGGGCAACAATTGGTAAAATTACCTGCACTGATCACATGCTCTGGTAATAATAGCTTTGTATGACTATACTTTATTTTGATATTTAGTCAAAAAATAAATCTGTTAAATCTGAGTATGTTGTATAAAACTGAATGAAGAATAATATATTTATATATTGATGTTTAATATTTTAATATAGGGCTATTTTCTGTCCAATTTGTATGGACTTTTTTTTTTTTTTTACCCTTTTTTTGTGTGTTGTTTAATTTAATTAATGATTCTACGTTTAAATATTGATGAATACAAGTTTGGGGGAAATGCAATTAATTGCGATTAATCACAGCAAATTGTGTGATTAATTCGTTATTTTTTTTTATCGATTCCCAGCCCTAATGTGTATATATATATATATTAGGGGTGGAGCCGAACCCGGATACGGTATTCGGAAAGGCACAAATAACATGGTTTTTACAAATACTTATTTCAAACAAATACTTTAAAAAATATTTGTATTCGGGAACAAGAAAACCGTTATATCAAAAAGTTGCGTTTTCTCATGAGACCGCAGTACATGCCCGGATGAGTGAGTGAGAGAGAGAGAGTGACGTTCAGTCGGGGGAGGGGAAAAGAATAAAAGCGGTAACTGACACAGGCTGCTCCTCACATCTCCATTCTCCACACAGGAACAGAGCTCGCTCGGCTGAGCGAAAAAACTTAACTGCGTCACAATTTTGTTTAATGTTTTTTGTAGCTTAACTGGGTTCCAAAGGCAATTTATAACTTTCAGGAAGCGGAGTTTGATCGGGATATTATTTCATTACGCTGCAATCGGGTGCTCTGTGTACGTAACGTTAGCTCTGTGTTAGCTTGGCTATGTATAGACTGTTGACAGAGTAACGTTAACGTTTGGTTAAAAAAGTTAAAAAATGCTTGTGTAGTGTCGAATTGTATGCACTTGTGGGAGTTATATGCTACATTTAACTTATGACAGTTCAGCGGGTTTTTTTTTTTTTTTGCAGACAGCAATATGTAGGCTATAGGTTAGTTAACCTTAGCATTATAGCATAGCTTCCAGTCACTCATTAAATTAGATGAAACTCCCCACATGGATTTGGGCAACCAAATAGAAAAGAGTGTGGCTGCTGCTGAGCCATCTCTTGGTCCTCCACTAGCCAAAAAAACATTCTCAAGTTCTGTGTGGAAACATTTTACAGTCAGTGCTGCAGATATTACTAAAGTGATATGTAATGTGTGCAAAAGTCAAATCAGCAGAGGCAGAGATATCAAACATCTGTCAACATCTGCTATGCATAATCACATGCACTTAAAGCATCCTCTCCTGGTACTGTCTGCCAACCCCACCACAAGCACAAATCCCCCCACCAGCACCAAATCATCATCACAGCCATGTTCTACCCCTGCAAGTCAGTTTCAATCACCTATATTAGCTGCATTTAATGCAAAACAGGCTTATCCACCCAACCACCCCACTGCAAAGCAAATAACAAACACAGTGGGAGAAATGATTTGCCTTGACCTGATGCCCTACTCAGTAGTGGAGAATAAAGGTTTTCGCAAGCTTCTCAATGTGGTTGCACCTCGATACCAACTACCATCTCGTTGGCATTTCTCTCGCACAGTTATACCACAACTTTACCAAGATGCGAAAACAAAAGTAAAAGAAGCTCTCTCAAAAATTGTAGGATTAATTTGTGCACTGCACGTCTGACATCTGGACGAGCAAATTTTCCACAAATGCATATCTTTCTCTCACTGGCCACTGGATAGAATGCAAACAGAGTCCACAAGGAATAGATGAACATAAACGTGTGACAGCACTTCTCAAGATGGAGGTTCTTAATGAAGATCACACAGCAGCCAACATTCTATATCACCTCCAGGCCATTGTGAAACAATGGCAAGATGATGTTGGAGCGAAATTTTCTGTAGAGTATTTTGTCACAGATAATGCCACTAACATGGTTAAGGCAATGGCTGATGGTAACTATGTGCACATTAGGTGTATGGCTCACAACTTACACCTAGTGGTAACAGCTGCTCTAAAGGAGTGCCGGGGAGTGACCAATGTGATATTGATTGCTCGCAGGATCACTGGGTTTGTACACAGATCAAACAAAGCTGTGAACAAACTTCACAAAATCCTTGGCCTTCCCAAGAACACTTTGGTGCATGATGCGTCAACCAGGTGGAATTCCTCCTTCCACATGCTCCAGCGGCTGTTGGAGCAGAGACGATCACTGACTGCCCTGAGTGCAGAGATGGATCTGGGAGGTGTAATGTCACACCATCAATGGGAACTAGTGCAGGCCACTGTGAAAATACTACAACCATTTGAGGAGGCAACACGCACTGTGTGTGAGGATGTGGCTTCTCTGTCTTCTGTTATCCCTTGTGTGCAGGCTCTCAAGAGTGCATTAACAAACTTAAATGTGCATGCGGATGTACAGGCTCTTCCAGGGGCTCTTAAAATGGTGACCACATTGCAGTCTCAGTTGGCTCAGCGCTTCCAGGCTGTCTTTGATGACTCCTCTGCTCATTACTTTAAAGCTACCTTACTGGATCCCCGATTCAAGAGCTTGCCCATGTCACTACTTAGTACATCAGAGTTTGACAGGCTCAAGGCAGATGTGGCTGCAGAGGTGGATGCAGAACTCCAAGCGGATGATGTTTCTGGGGTACCTGAAGATGCCAGTTCATCCTCAGTTGAGAGTGAGACCAGTGGGCAAAAAAGCCTCTTTTGGGGGGCAATGCACAATCTTGCAAAACCAAAAGCCAAATCTGACTCATCTGGTGCTATGACCTCCCTCAAGATAGTTGAGAGCTACTTAGCTGAGGACAGCACTGAATCACTGACCTCAGATCCTGCAGTGACCTTCTGGTCAAAAATGATGCAGCCACAGCCAGCTCTGGCTCATGTGGCAATGAAATATCTCACCTGCCCCCCAACAAGTGTCTCCTCTGAAAGGATCTTTAGCACAGCAGGAGATATTGTGTCCCCACATCGCTCCAGACTGCTCCCCTCACATGTGGAGGAGCTTGTGTTCACAAAATACAACATGGAGAAATTTAACTGAGAATATGTTGGCAGAAGATATCTTCTTCCAAGTGAAATATGGTTAAGTTATGGATAACATAAAAAAAAATTAAAACATAAAAAAAAAAACATAAAACATTAAAAAAAAAACATTTAAATAAAACATAAAAACAAAAAAACCTTTGTGTCTGTTTTTTTTTTTTGGCAGAAAGTTTAAAATAGCAGGGCTGTATCTTTTAGTTTATAAGAGTATTATCTATAATACAACTTTTGTTCTGCCAGATTTCCAAGTCAGGAGTTGATAAAGTTTAGTTCTTGGAATTCTGTGCATTAGAAAGAAGTTATTTCAGAAAAAGAACAGTTCTTTGAAGTATTATTTGTTTTTATTTTGTCTGGTTAGCATCCTCCAACAAGGACGGGTGGTGGTGGGGTTCATAATGTTCACAATGGTATTTTATTAGTTGTTGGTTTAACCATGGATGAGTTGGCTGTTATGTTATTTTCTTTTCAATGATTTTCCTTGTTATTCATTCTGTCTGTTCAGCGTCCTCTAACAAGGACGGGTGGTGATGGGGTTCATAATGTTGTTCACAATGGTATTTTATTAGTTGTTGGTTAGCCATCGATGAGTTGGCTGTTATGTTATTTTCTTTTCAATGACGTTCCTTGTTACATTTTCATTCTGTCGGTTCAGCGTCCTCCAACAAGGACGGGTGGTGGTGGGGTTCATAATGTTCACAAATGGTATTTATTAGTTGTTGGTTTAACCATGGATGAGGTAATGGCTGTTATGTTATTTTCTTTCAATGATGTTCCTTGTTACATGTTCATTACTGGATTTATGGAAAAATATCAACCAATATTTCCATATCCATAATTATTATAATAGATTTAATTAAAGAATACTTAGACTATAACGTAAATTAGAAGTGTAACGCAAAAACCCCCCGCAATTTTTACGCCTATTTTTAATTTTACTCGAATACAAATACAAATACAAATACTTTTTCCCCCTTAACAAATACAAATACAGATACAAATACTGGCTGCTCTGCACACCCCTAATATATATATATATATATATATATATATATATATATATATATATGTATGTATGTATGTATGTATATATATATATATATATATATATATATATATATATATATATATATATATATATATATATCTTCGTTGTCGGGCGGAATCCTCGCATCTCCAAAACGTTATTAAACATTGTATCGTTAAAGTTGGTATTATACCTTATATTGCTATCATATACTGTTGTGTACTAACATTAACACATTTCCCCATAATCATGTTTAATCGGAGATACAAGATTTATGACTTGGGAGCAGGGAGATACGAGGTTACGCTGTCATTGATTAGAATGGTACGGACACAGACGTCGCTGCTGCCAGCAGTGTTCATCAAAGTATGCAGTCGCATTGAGCCTTTTGACAAGAGACAAGGTTTTAAGAGCTAATCAAAGCTAATGATTGTGGTTACATACATCTTCCTAAACTCTATGTTAAACGTTTAAGAGATAAGAGTGATGCAATACCAAAATACTAGGCTATCTAATAGGCGGAAATTAATCTGCACGCAAAGTCGGCGGTCACGTTGAGCCTTTTGACAAGAGAAAAGGCTTCAATAGTTAACCAAAGCCAACCACTGTGGTTACATACATCTTCCTAAACTCTATTTTAAAGGTTTAAGAGCTATGAGTGGTGCATGAGCTGACTAGGCTGTCTAATATGCGGAAATTAGCCTAACCTGCAAGCAAACTTACCTTCGTGGCTCACGGGCTTCCTTCTGCACCGAAGCATTACAGCTATCGATTTTTAACAAAACAGGCCTACTCAAATGTATCTAACCTAACTATTTTAACTTGTTATTGTCTAAAAACCAGACAGAGTTATCCAAAGATAGGCTTACTCAGCACCAGTAAACAGGTATTTTACATGCACAGTGCCAAGAGAGAGACATAGTTTAGAAGTAGGCCTAACTACGGTGGCCGAGAGAGCTCAACGCGCTGCAACTGAAGAAAACACATGTAAATAGAAAAAACACCCGCAAATTAAGAAAACATCTTCATCAGTTTCACAACACATGTGTGCTCCAAATACTCATAACACAACCAAATACAGAAACGCTCTGCAAAAGTTCACAACACAAACAAATACAGAAACACGCTGCAAATAGGACAGAACACAACGGAAATGTTTCCGGGGAACCCAATAAGTGACGGACGGACGGCTGGGACGTGCTTATTGCTCGTGAGCTTTACCTATGCCCTACTCTCTTAAGGGCAGATGGCAGAGCCCTTGAATTGGGCACTTTGGAGGGAGCGGGGCACTTGTGTGCCATTATGTTGATGAAGGGAGCAACGAAAGACAACGTCATTTCCTCATTATTTTCACCTGGGATGTTCCCATGACAACGCAGCGTGTGTCCATCAGCTGAATAGCTGTTCTTACCAGAAATATAGTATTATTGCTGTTAACATAACTGTTGCAAATAAATATACATTTTATACAACAAAGTTTTTTAAAATATGCGTTATATGTGTGTGTGAGTGTCTCAACTTTAAACCTTGGCGTCTCATATTTGGACCCTAGCTGCATTCTAACATTTCTTATGAAACTTATTTTAACATAACATGACAAAATGTGTAAAATGTAACTGATGTATAGATTAATGTCTTTCCCTCATGGTCTTTTTCTCTCTTTATTTATTTATTTATTTATTTTAGTCTTCAGCTCATTGTTCATTTTAGTATTCTTATTACATTGAACATATTGTAAATACATTTTGTATATTGTATACAAAGTTGTATGTCATAAACGTGTCATCTCTGTATGTTTTGCAAAAAAATAAAAAAATAATAAAAGTAGACAGCTGTAAGCATGTCCCAGCCGGGTCCGTCACTTATTGGGTTCCCCGGAAACATTTCCGTTGTGTTCTGTTCTATTTTCAGTGCGTTTTTGTATTTGTTTGTGTTGTTAACTTTTGCAGCGCGTTTCTGTATTTGGTTGTGTTGTGAACTTTTGCAGCGCGTTTCTGTATTTGGTTGTGTTGTGAGTATTTGGAGCACACATGTGTTGTGAAACTGATGAAGAAGGTTTCTTAATTTGCAGGTGTTTTTCTATTTGCATGTTTTCTTCAGTTGCAGCGCGTTGAGCTCTCTCGGCCACCGTACCTAACAGCTGAACTTTGAGTCAGTAAAATAATAATACAAACAAATAATAATATAATGGTGTTATCTAAAACATTCAATTTATTTCAAGTATTATATTAGATACATTTTAAAACCTCAATGCACATGTATAATAACCCTAGTAATAATAAGCCTAGTAATAAGTAGATATTTAAAATACATCAATAACTGATATCATATTTTAACACAGATAAAATCATAGTTAAGGCTTGCTTTACTAAAGCCCATTAATGAGTGTATTTGTGTTTGTGAGTAGCGTGAGCCCTTGTCTGTGTGCATGTATCTGTGAGGCTCTGTGTGTGTTACATTGCCATCATATTGACTGTGTTATCCTATAATAAGCTAGTGAAGCAAATTGTCGCTAAAGCTGTGAAAGTCCTTTGGGATGACTTCCTTCAGGTCTTGGAGGCGTTTGACACAGACATGGTTGCTGAAAAAAAAAAAAAAAAAAAAAAAAAATGAATAAAGGTCAAATGATCGTTTCCCTAAGTTATAAGGGATATTTACGTGATAACGAGGCAAGAAGCCAGCTAGCTTGCTTAAAGTGATAAACATGACAGTAAATGCATCTACTTGTTGAACATGACGCCATGCCTTGACATTTTAAGCTACAATCCTGACATAGAACATTAAATCATTGTTCCTCAGACAAGCGCCAGAACTAGCGGGGGTCGATTTTTTTTTTCTTTACTCCCCACGAAAATCACGTTAGCTATCTCACCAAACATGATGACAAAACCAATGCATAGTGGCTAAGTAAGTCAACGGCAGGCAATTTCTGTGCTATTCATTATTAAATCTGAGTATGTTGAGTATGCTGAGGCAATTCATTATCCTCGTCAAAAACAAAACCATGCATGGAAGATTTCAATCAACAAGATAGCTACTGTCCAATGCTAGACCTAGCAGAAAGAAAAATCTAGCATCCTCAGAAACAATCCATTACACCTTAGCACTACCATTACTTCAAGATTGAGATAAAACTGTTGTATAATATATAAACTGTTATTATATAATTCATATAACTGAATCATGAATAACCAGTGTTTTGAGGGCATTTACCTCAGAGGACTGTTGCTCGACGAGGATTTCTGTTGCGACTTTCAATCTTGAGCAGACAAAATGCCACGAAGCTCCACTGCGGTCAAGCCAGCCGCCACCTCGAAATGAGCGGTCAAACTAGCCGCCCCTGTATTTCGCGGTGCGCGTATACACTGTCTATTTACGGTAAGACCGTCAGAACTAAAAACAGGTAATATTCTGGCGAAGCAATTTCACATTAATTTATTCTGTCTGTCTGTCAGAAATAAAGAAAGAAAGAAAGAAAGAAAGAAATATTTTAGTGTAACCTCTGTGTAATGTCTTCTGCCTGAAATAATCTCTCGGATCCCGTCAGGATCCCGTCAACTTCCAACGTTGGACAGACATTGCATTTTGATTGAAAATGAAAATCGGGTTGACGTCATAACCCAATGTCAGTCTGACGTCGATATCCAACGTCTGTCCAACGTTGGAAGTTGACGTCAGACTGACGTTTGGTTATGACGTCAACCCGATTTTCATTTTCAATCAAAATGCAATGTCTGTCCAACGTTGGAAGTTGACGTCATTCTGACGTTTGGTTATGACGTCAACCCGATTTTCATTTTCAACCAAAATGCAACGTCTTTCCTACGTTGGATAATGACGTCAGACTGACATTGGGTTATGACGGCAACCCGATTTTCATTTCCAACCAAAATGCAACGTCTTTCCTACATTGGATACTGACGTCAGACTGACGTTTGGTTATGACGTCAACCCGATTTTCATTTTCAATCAAAATGCAACGTCTGTCCAACATTGGAAGTTGACGTCATTCTGACGTTTGGTTATGACGTCAACCCGATTTTCATTTTCAACCAAAATGCAACGTCTTTCCTACGTTGGATACTGACGTCAGACCGACGTTGAGTTTTGACGTCAACAACATTTTTTTGAACCAAAATGCAACGTCTTTCCTACGTTGGATACTGACGTCAGACTGACGTCGGGTTATGACGTCAACACGATTTTCATTTTCAATCAAAATGCAACGTTTTTCCAACGTTGGATATTGACGTCAGACTGACGTTGGGTTATGATGTCAACCCGATTATCATTTTCAACCAAAATCCAGTGTCTGTCCAACATGAAAGTAAACGTCAGTCTGACGTTGGGTTATGACGTCAACTCGATGTTGGGTAAACCTCCCACGTTGGACGTTGCATTTTGGTTGAAAACGGAAATCATTTTGACATCAGACCCCAATGTTAAGCTAGACATCAAACTCACATGTTGGGCCAGATATCATTCAAAACACAACATCAGCTGTCAAATTCCAACTTTAAAGAAATATATGGTTATTTTGTTGGCATGACATTGAACTTTTAGCAGAGCCAGGTTTTTGTTGTAAAATAAAAATCAACATACAAAGAAACTTCATGTAACAACAAGGTCGAACAGAGGTCAAGATACAATGCGAGACAACCCAAAAGTATTTATCTTAAGACAAGAGCAAAAAGAAAAGTAACTTAAAAATCTTAGTGAAACTGGAATCAACAAATGTTGTTTATTAGATAAATGACAAAGAAATTAAATGGATTATAAAATAACCTTTTATTTTATTTTTTTTTTACATTATTTTAACAGAAGGATTTCAACAATAACCATTTATATTTAACATTATCCTTATGCTGCGTTCACACCAAACGCGATTATGCGTCTGGCGCGAGTGATTTCAATGTTAAGTCAATGGTAAGACGCGTTTACGCGCGTCTAGAGATCTTGCGGCGCGAATGAGGCGTTTAGCGCGGCGCGGTAGACGCGAATTCGCCTCATTCGCGCGTCTAGTTCGCGCGAATGACGCGAATTGAGCGTTTGGCGCGTTACGCGCGTTAAGCGCGAATTGTGCTTTTTGTGCATTCACGCGTTTGACGCGAATTCGCGTCTGCCGCCCGAGTTGAAAAATCTGAACTTCTGCGTCAATTCGCGCTGCGTTAGCCAATCAGGAGCCTGCTTGCTGCTGTCACGTGGTGAACTGACAGTTTATAATGTTATTTTATGTTTGGCCTCAATAAATTATTTTGTAATATGACTAAAATGCACAACAAAGCAAATAATCTTTCACATAAAAACTCGATTTCAATATATGAGAGATACTCATTTTGTATTGAATGCTATTTATTCCATATTCTAGATTATATGAAACTTTATTAATCTAATGTAAAGACAACAAACACAATATAAAAACTTTTCAAAAAAATCACAGGACAGGTTTCACTTTTGGAGGCTGGCTCCATTTATTATCAAAACAAAAATAAATGACAGATTAGGTGCGTGAGAGGGTGAACCTCGCGCCGGGCTGTACAGCGCGGGCTCGTCATGAAGAGACCACTCGAGGCCGAGGCTTTATACGGCCTACGCTGTCCTCGTCAGCGTCCTCACCGTTAGGTCCACCAAACCTACCTCCTGAAGCAAATTGTGAAACTCCTGAAACCCTCCGGAGGGTTTGGTGGACCCGAGTACTGCGACGATGTCCCCTACGCAGCTGTTTCTGCTCTCCAGAGCATATACGAGCGGTGACTCTCTCGATTAATGCTATTGCTAATACTCGATAAACATCTAAAAAAGATGGCCGCCAACAGGTTTCGAAACTTTCACCCCCGGACTTCACCTTTGACGCGCGTGACGCGCGTAAATTTCGCTTCAAACTTTTGATTTTACGCGCGTCAATTTCGCTCTTGACGCGCGAATGCACACAAAGTGGTCACGCGTATAACTAGACGCGGCAGGCGCGAATTTTGACGCAGATTCGCGTTTGGTGTGAACGCAGCATTATTCTAAAATCGTACAAATGTTTTTCCTGCCGCCTCCGCCCACCCTGTCTGGGGCATATTTTAAACATAAGGTGACAACCGCTCCAATGTTTGCCTCCATCTCCTTTGAAGTCCTCTGGACACTCTCTTTAAGAAATATTAGAAAATTAAAATGTATGGGGAATATAGGATATGATGCACTACAGTAAGCATTAAAACAATAAATATTGCAAACAGTCTTAAAGCTAGGGTAGGAAATTTCACAGAGACTAGCAATAGCAAGCTAGCTTTGAAAGCATACGATCCCACCCTCCCTTCAGTCCAAAGCCATGCCTCCTCTGCAAAAAGCCAGGAGGAGAGACAGAGTTGGTGGAGGAAAGTGCCAACGCTTTTAGATTACCTCATGTCTTATTCACTGATGAGACATAACAATAATAATGAATGTGAATAATGAAAAAAAGTTTGTTTTTTTTTAAACATTTTGCAATAATATAATGTCATAAGTTTTTTGCTTTTTTTAAATAAAACCTTTTTCACTTGTTGGTTCAAGAGGAACTGCTAATGTTTGGCATCTATTCTCACTTTCTCGGCACAATGAACACGCTGATGACATGTTTGTTTTTGCAAACAAGTTGCGTAGAGGTATGCAAATGTATATTATTGACAAACAGGTAGGACATCCTATATATATATATATATATATATATATATATATACTGTATATATATATATATATATATATATATATATATATATATAAGGCTTCGCCCAAGCCTTATTTAGTTTCTGAGAATCTACCGGTACCGCCGGTACTGCTCTCCCAGCATGCGTGCGCGCCTCTCTCACTCTCTCTCTGCGTCTCGCGCTGGAGAGAGGAGCAGCGCTTTAATTCAGTTAAACACAGAATTTATGTTGCTTCTCTAATTTTACATGCAAGTATAGCCGAAATCAGAGCACAGATATTGTCTTTATTTTATGTGTATTTGATTTCACCAGACGACGGCTCGATTATCAGGATTTTTTTGCAGATTAACATCTTGGAAGAGAGAGCTGGTTATGTCTTAATGGGTCGCGTTTCAGTCACCATTTCATATTCATTGCGTTGTTTGACAACAGAAACAGCAAAATATACCAATGAAAACAGTTTTATTGAGAATTTAGCTTCATCAAAATGGGCACAGAGAGAGACAAACTATAATGTAATAATAAATAATAAATGTACATTTAGCATTTTCAGAAGAGCTGCCCTGTCATGCAAAAATCTAAACATGTTTGTGTTAATTGCTCAGTGCAAAGAAAGAGAAGTAATGGGAACCTGATATTTCTTTGTTCTTTCTACATGTGTCTAATAGACATGAACAAGTTCTTTGAAAAACATCTATGACCTTTGAAACATGTCTCTTCATGCTCTATGTTGACTATGGTTTCAATAATAAACATACATTTGCATAAAGCATCCATATTTATCCATGCCCACGTTGATTAGAGTATTAGAAACTTGAAAAGTATTAATTTAAGGTACATTTAGAACAAATAAAAAAATGTGCGATTAATCGCGAGTTAACTCATGACAATCATGCGATTAATCGCGATTAAAAATGTTAATCGATTGACAGCCCTAATATATATATATATATATATATATATATATATATATATATATATATAGCTACCAAGATAGGAACACACTTTCAACCAGTTTCTTGAAAATAATTCTACCCTAGCTTTAAGGGCCATACACATGTAACATTCTTGCATGTACATGCTGTAACTCATCAAAAGAGAGAAATTTCAACTTTTGATGCTGTTCACAAATAGCGATCAGACATTCTAAGCAGAAAAATGTGAATGCACAGGCGCAAAGCCTAAGTGTTTTTGCAGAGTGTCTTAAGCTGAATGAACATTTAAAAGACATCAGAATGAATGTAAAAACAACAGTTAGAGTAGGGGTGGGGGATCTTACAAAAATTTCATATCACGATCTTACAAGAAACAATCACGATCCATGATCATAATTGTGATCTTCCCAAATTTGAGATGAACTCTCATCAAAATTCAGACTGGCATCGACCGATACCAATCTGATATACTAAGATATGAATTCATATTTAAATAAATAATCTGAAAATTAATTAAAAAAGTTAAAAAAATAAATCTATAAATTAAACAGCCTTATTTTAGACTGTAACTTCTTGATTCTGTAATAGGCCATTACCGAATTTTTCACCGAATTGCTTAAACATTTTTGAATAAAAAGAGTGTAATTAAAGGACAAGTTCGGTATTTTACACTTAAAGCCCTGTTTTCAGATCGTTTCTGATGAAATAGAACGGTTAAGATTGAAATTTGGACATGTTGCTGGCCCGAGAATTTTCAGTTTCTGTGGTAGCACCCCCCCCCCCCCCCACCTCCACAATGGCTGCATAGGTGCACAGAACAATCCTTCCTAAAAACGCATTAAACTTTAGTTTACAAAGACGTGAAACTCACCGAGTGGTCAGGGGTGTTCACTGATATGCTCACACAAAAATCGCTGCAAAAGATGCTTTCCAACAGGTGTTTTACCATTCCTTGTAAAACTATGGACCTATTTTTCCAAACACCTCACACCCGTACATTCTTCCGTTGAGAGCTTGAATAATAGACACTCCTACAGAAAGAATACAAACAACCCCACTTCCGGCTGAGTAATACCGTACCACAGCACATCCAATACAAGTCAATGGAGTTGGACAAAAACTACGATAAAACCTGTTGGAAAGCATCTTTTGCAGCGATTTTTGTGTGAGCATATCAGTGAACACACCTGACCACTCGATGAGTTTTACCAGAACTTGTAAAAAAATTATTGTTAAGCATGTTAAGGAAATAAAATAATAAATCACGTTCGCACCACATGACATTTTTTAAGTCTACGACCAATTCATCTATATGAATAAACACTCAGTATTTATGTGTACACAAGAGTCTGTTAGAACAATTGCAATAGATATTATTATTTTTTGTATTTTAAAATTGCCATGTCGAAAATCCTTTGACCCTTTAAATTGACCCACTAGCACATTTTACACAATAAAGTGATCTAGAATCCACGGCAAAGGACACGTATTGCCACTATCATGCGTGTCATGTGGAGGGCTCCATAAAATTGATATAAATTAATGCATTTATTTCACGTGCTAGTCTATATAGTTATTATATTTAAGTCACTTTTAACTACATTATTAAAGGTACTCTGGTAGTTAAATAGTTCAAATTTCTTGGGTTACCTGCAACATTCTACAATTTTTTTTACACACGTCAATAGGCTAAATTGATTTTATTATTATTGTTGTTCATATTATCATCATTATTGTATACTAATAATACTTACTGCGTTTGTCTGACAGCTGCACTGTTATGAAGCACAACTTGATAAATAAATTATGTATGTCTGTGTCTCATGGAATCCAAATTAAGGCCATGTGTTATAAAGGCTATAAAAAAAATTTCAGGGCCATGAGGTCCAACTCACCTGATAAGTAGCCCTTATAAAACAGCTAAAACATTTGTCAGGAGGTTGACGTATGCTATACAGATGTTGATTACTGTTACGCTGTCACTACCTGTATTCATTAGTCGCTGACAAACTGCTGTATTGTGACTTAGGAGATTTTGATCATTACCCAAAGGCACAACTTAAAGAGGTAGTTCACATTTCACCCACACAGTGTATCACTGTTCCGTAATGTAGATCATCCCAATTTGAACCATAAAATATTTTCTCTTGTGAGAATGAACACCTTACTGGGAGTGTGCTGCTCCAAAATGAATAAAGTGTATACACCTGCAAACAACATAATTTTGAGCAGCAACCCAGCTGATATATTTATATAAAAAAATGCAAAACAACACAAGGTGGTTTAGGATTGCAGAAATAAGTATAAACCATTAATAAATCCCAAACCAATGTGTGTTGTTGTGCACACAACAGTCTTTCAGTTGCTTGCAGGTAGTTCATTCATTTTAGATCAGCACACTCCTGGTGAAGAGCTTGTTCTTCTGACAGGGAACACACTGGGCCAACTTGATCTATTACACTTGCATGGACCAGAAAATCTATGGATAATCTGAACTATCACCTTAAATAAAATAAAGAGCCATGCTTACAGGAAGTTTGACGTTTACTAGGTCACAAAGACTTCAGTCTGTATTAAACATAAGTATGAAGTTGGGGTGCTTTAGACATTGATTTATCTTACCCAACACCACAACTGAAATCATATCAAATATGTCTAATGTTGCCTGTATCCTATTTTAGATGTATATGTACATTAGCATGCTGACGTTTGTGTTAGTAACCATGATGTGCAGTCAACAAAACAACAACATCTAATAATGGAATGTTGTTTTGTCTAGATGTTAACATTGTGACAGTTGGGTTTAGACCACCATACCTCACGACAATTTAGAAGTGAGATTGTGACCCAACAAACACATTCATTCACATTTAGTATTTGACATCAATATGACGTTAGCTTGAGACATTGGCACAATGTTGGATTTTACAACACAACTTAAAACCAAGAAAATATCAAGGTGTATGTTAAAATTAGCAGATGTTTACGTTGGAAAGATGTTGAATATTTGTTACTTTACAACACAACTTAAAACCCCAAATATCAGTGTCTAATGATGTTAGAATTTCATGTTGTGTGGATGTTAACATTGTTGTTTAGGAGACGTTGGGTTTTGGTCACCATACCTCATTACGAAATGTTTGACGTGAATATGATGTTGGCTTGACGTTTGATTTTGGTAAGTTAATGTCACAAGTAAATTGTAAAATGTCACATCTAATGATGTTAGAATTTGATGTTGTGTGGATGTTACCATAATGACATCAAGAAGACGTTGGGTTTTGGTCACCATACCTCACGACTAAATGTCAGTATTTGATGTCAATATGATGTTAAGGAGACCTTGGGTTTTGGTCATCATATACCTCATGACTAACTGTCAGTTTTTGACGTCAGTAGGACGTTATCTTGAGACGTTGGCTTGCTGTTGGATTTTGATTAGTTAATATCACAACCTAAAACCAACAAAACTTCAACGTCTAATGATGTTCGAATTTGACCTTGTGTGGACGTTACCATTACAACGTTAAGGAGACGTTGGGTTTTGGTCACCATGCTAGAGGTCTTCACGGGTGCACTTTGATCCGAAAACCCGAGGTCCAAGCGGGTTCGGGTCTAAAACTTAAACGAGTGCCTTGGACACAGGTCGGGTTCGGTATTAGTGGCCTCGGGTCTCTGGCATCTAAATGTGCTTTTTCAATATGGACTTGAGAAGACCCGAATTCTTTTAAACTGTCAGGCATTTAACAAAACTTTATTAGCTATTTAAATCAATTCTATGGCAACGTTATTAAGTTCTCTCTGAATCCGCACTTCTACATGCAATGGACTCTACGTAAGGTTGCTTACGCATTTAGACGTTGCTCCACTTTTTTGCCTACCGTTTCAACGATCATCTTAAGGTCAGGTATAAGATACAATTAAGTTATAGGATGTACTGAAGTTACAGTGATGAGTGATTGACATTTCAGCACTTCGCACGTACTTGCGCGTCAAGTACAATTTTGAGAAATGCGTGTAGAAAAGGAACAAATGTTTGTAACCTTGCACACAGAAATCCATTGTAACTATGAGATCCATCAGGAAAAGGCACTCGCTTCATTACACTGCATGTTCATGCAGGGCTTCAAGTAAATAAATGAATAATGGAGCAGCGGCCAAATAAGTCAGCAGGACACCGGGATTCTTCTTGACAGACTTTGCTGTGCACACGTCAGTGCCATTTATGTTTGGGTCCAGTCAGGTTAGAAAAGAAATGCTGTCGGGTTGGGTCGGACTCGGGTCTGACTCGGGTTGGGTTTTTCTTTAAATAAAATTATTTATGCACGTCAGGTTCGGGTAAGAAGTGATTTGGGTCGGGTACAGATTTTAGGATCCAAGAAGACCTCTACACCAGTGGGGATTTCTTTAAGACTGCAAGGGAAGCTCGGCTTCCCCTATAATGTCAAAAAATGAATGGTCAAATATGTACTATTGTGTTAACATTTTATTGACTAAAAATGCGTTAGAAAACGTTAATCTCAAAGACGAGTTCGTTCAGAATCAGCTACATACAGCAGGTCGGCTGACTCGATTTCCTTCTCATACATTCCCGTAGCATCACCGTCACAGACAGTGCATTTTCCTGTTGAAGCCCAGCGTCCATTGACTTCAATGGGGCTGCTCTGAACAGTTTTTTTCAGCGCTTCGAAACTAGACGGTCATTGGATAAATGCTGTGATTATGTCCCGCCCACGGATGCTCAGCGTCTCTGGGGGTGAATGAGGAGTGGGCTGGCCCGGACTCCGGGCTTCCATGTGATGATTGGAGTGGCTGCATCTCCTTTTGATTGACAGCGATTTCATACAATAAAAAGTCGCTGCCGCTGAAGCTATTGGAGCTCAGTCCCATCGCGGATTTTTCAAGTGATAGTCAAAAGACAAAAACTGCTGCTACCTCTTTCTTGGTATTTGCTTGTCGAAATTGCTAGCCATTTTTCATAATACATTTCATAAAATTATACATTTACATTTACATTTATAACTTTATTATATTATTAGGCTACTTATCCTATTATATTTTTTATAATATTATTAATAATAATTAAAACAATTATTATTAAAATAATTAAAAATAGCCTATATATTATTATTAGTATTATTATTATACTTTATTATATTATTATTTATACCTTTATTATATTATTACATTTATACAATTATACCTTACTCTGCTGGCCATTGAGAGGACACTGGTCAAGTTACTGGAAAAGACGCCTAGTTGGAACGATATAGGGTCACAGAGCATTTTCTTGAAAAGGAACTTTGGGCAGAATTTACGTATAAATAAATGGACAATTTGTTTGATGTAGGCCGAAAATGAGCTTCCCCTCTTTGAAAGACCAGCAGCCGCCACTGCTCTACACCATACCTCGTAACAAAAATTTAGGTGTTTTTGACGTCAATATGACGTTGTCTTGGGATGTTGGCTTGACGTTGTATTTTGGTTAGTAAATCCCCCAACCTAAAATCAACAAAATATCAATGTCTAATGATATTAGAATTTGACGTTGTGTGGAAGTTATCATAATGACATCAAGATGACGTTTGATTTTGGTCACCATACCTCACCACTAAATGTCAGTATTTTACGTTAATATGACACTGGTTTGAGACGTTGTCTCAACGTTGGATTTTAGTTACTTTACAACACAACCTAAAAATAACAAAAGATCAACGTCTAATGGTGTTAGAATTTGACGTTGTGTGGACGTTACCATTACGACGTTAAGGACATCCCAGCTAACACAAATACGTGACTGTTACGTAACTGCAACGTAATCTGGTGACCAAACTTTCGTCGTGGCGACGTAATTAGTTACGTCGTGGCAACTGGAAAAGTGAAATTCCCAGATACGTTGCTACAACGTAACTTTGTAACGTTGTCAGCAGGTAACGGCGACGTCGTGGCAACGTTGTGGATCGACAGTCGTATGTTGGTAACCAGTTGGTCATTTTAGTTTTTAATAATATGGGCGGACATGCAGTGGTCTAATTTAACTTGTCCTCATTGGCCCAAAACTATTTTAGAGACTTTTTCAACGACATATGAACGATATACAGACTCAAAATTTGGTTAATTCAGTTCATTTACTATAGAACAAAGCAAAAACAGTTTGCAAACAGGTTATACATTTAAATGAACAAGATTTTCCTCAAAAGCTTGAACATCAAACTACCCCTACACATCTTCATTTCGGTGGCCCTAATAACAAAGCAAGAATAAGAAAAGAAAAATGCAAGAAAAAAGAACAGTGGAGTGTTTTCCCATTTAACATTTAAATACACAAAGCAATTAGCACTGAAAGATAGAATCTGTATAAGCAGACAGTTTTGTTTAAAAATCGCTTGTATATTTTTCTAAACATTGTCACAAAGTTATGTTGTGGCAAGTGCATTATTTCCTTTTAAAATAATTTGATAACTTAATGACATGTATCACTATATTCTATAAAACCTTAGTTTGAAATCATTTTTTTTTTGTACATTTAATAATACATATTTTGCTTTTCTTCTTCTTAAGTCATAATTACAATGTCCTTTTTTTTTAACTTGGAAACTAGGCCTATTTATGATTATTCCTGAAGGCAGCATTAAACTCCTAAAATGTCAGGTGGTGGTGCAACTGTCCGAACAAATAAACAGATTAAGAAAACAATTTAAAATGGTGTCTTAATAATAACAAAATAAAAACTATTCCATCATTTTAGGTTTGAAGCCTTTCATATAATTGTTTTTTATAAATATCAGTAGTTTTAAAGCTGTTGAGATAATTGAATAAAAATAAATTCAATAAAAAATGGACCGCGGGCCGTAGTTTGGACACCCATGATATAGATCCAGTTAGATGGGGCTTCGAAAATTTACTACCTCGTCAGATGACGTTTACTACTTTTTACTGGCCTTAATTTGGCATAATTTAATTTACTACCTTTTACAACCCCGTGGAAACCCTGGTAGAGCTCTCTCAAATACTGATAAAAACCTGCTAATTTCAAGTATGGGTAGGTTGGTGGTACACTTTACATGTCAGGTGGTACAACTACAATACATAATATTTTTGCTGTACCACCTGACATAAAAACTTAAATTAGTTTAAACACTTTAAAATATCATTTAACATCTGAAAATTGTTTAAACACATTGTCTTCAAGAGTGTTGATGTCATTAGAAGTCTTCCCAAGTGAGGCTGGATCTGAACTGGAGCTGCTGTAATCTCTAGTAAAATGTGCTGAGCATCCTGAGATGGAAACAAGGAGACAACAGGAGAAAGATCAGCATTGCTGCTGTTCATATTATTTCAGGCAAAAGATGGTCATGTGCACTTTTTACTATTTCATCACATATAGTGCAAGATTATTAGATGTGTTAATTGAATGCTTGGCTAAAGAGATGTGTCTTTAATCTAGATTTAAATTAGGATAGTGTTTCTGGGCCCCAAATATGATCAGAAAGGTTATTCTAGAGTTATTCCCTTATGGCGCTTTTCCACTGCATGGTACGGTACGGCTCGGTTCGGTACGGCACGCTTTGGCGCTTTTCCACTGCATGGTACGGTACGGCTCGGTTCGGTACGGCTCACTTATGGCGCATTTCCACTGCATGGTACGGTACGGCTCGGTTCGGTATGGCACGCTTTGGCGCTTTTCCACTGCATGGTACGGTACGGCTCGGTTCGGTACGGCTCACTTATGGCGCATTTCCACTGCGTGGTACGGTACGGCTCGCTTCGGCTCGCTTTAAATGGTACCACCTCTGTTGAGGTTCCAAGCGTACCGTACCGATACTAAAATGTCACGTGAAAACACTGAAGATCACTGATTGGTCAGACAGAATCGTCACTACCAGTGTCATTGTATTTGCGACACGAGACCATGCACGAGACAAACCCGCTAGATTTAAATAGCCAGTAGACAACAGCCAACGCTGTAGTTTCTTGCAGTTAAAAAGTTTCTTGCAAACTGTTTCTTGCAGTCAGGGGCGGCGCCGGATAATTTTTAACGAATGTGCTGAGGGCGTGTATGTGTGTGTGTGTATATATATATATATATATATATATATATATATATATATATATATATATATATTATTAATAAATTAGCAAAACTTGGCCACAAAATATTTAATATTCAATTATTTTAATGATCACAATTAAAGTTAAAATTTAATTTTATTAAATTCAGCAATCAAATATTCAAAAAGACTTAATAATAATGTTATTTCTCTCTATAGGCGCGTTTACTACGAATATGGCGATCGTCAACTTCATCTTTGCCAGACACTGACAGAAAACACTATTTTATAAATAAAAATCAATGCACGCATGATTCCCGGATTTACAAATACACATCTTGCTTGTTGCACGCACATTATGTCGAAATAACGAGATATTATGTTGAAATAACATTATTATTAAGTCTTTTTGAATATTTGATTGAATGCTGAATTTTGCGCTTGTTCAGTTTAATAAAATTACGCCTATAGGCCTATATATATACTATTAATAAATGAGCAAAACTTGGCCACAAAATATTTAATATTCAATTATTTTAATGATCACAATTAAAGTTTTAATTTTATTAAAACGCGTGCACTGATTTTTATTTATAAAAAAGTGTTTTCTGTCAGTGTCTGTGCATGGCAAAGATGTTGACGATCGCCATATTCGTAGTAAACGCGCCTATAGAGAAAAATGCACATAATGGATTATAAGAGAGTAGCCTATTTCTTTTTGTTTTGAATTATTTCGTTTAAAGACATTTCAAGCTTTGTGTATTTGAGGATGTGATGCGCTCCAGTTAACGTACAATGCAAGCAGAGCCACCTTAACCTAGTGTTAGGCCCCGGGGCTGAGAGGTTTTGTAGGCCCCCCATCCCCTCGATTTATAGAGTCTCATTTTAAAAAAGTGTAATATCTAGGTAATCTACATCACAGAATGCATTAGTTTCAACAACCACACACAGCAACTAAATTTCAACTTTATGCAAATGAGAAGCGATTTTCGCGAGCGACAACCAATAGGAAAGAAGCCTTTCAGTGGAGCTCAGCTCCCGTCACCGTCTCGAGTGCAGGAAGACAGAAGAGTTCGAGGGCGATTTCACTGTTTTATATGATTTGACTGTAACTAACCACAAACATGGATATAATAAAATGATGCATGGAAAAGAAACTGTCGACAGTCTCAGTGAGTTTATGCTGGACTTAGTGCGTAAATCATTTTGTTTAAATTAGACGCTTTGCAGTTGTTATATACGTTAAAGATTTTATTTTGGATGTGTTCATTGTGATTACATTGGCTGGGTTTATAAAAGTTTATAAAATTGAAAGGATCATTGCTTGGTGAATTTGGAAACAAAGCTTGTCTATTTCTAAATGTAATCGCGTCCATCGCTGCTGATTATACTGTCCGTGTGTTGAAAAAAACTTAGATTAAACACACTCGCAACAGACACACCCCAAAGCGGAGACGTTACAGCGTTGCCAGCGGCACTGAGCGGACTTTTGCCGCTGTAGTGGACACGCACCGTCCGCCTCATTCGCGCCGCGGGACCTCTAGACGCGCGTAAACGCGTCTTTGCATTGACTTAACATTGAAATCACTCGCGCCAGACGCTCTATTCGCGTTTGGTGTGAACGCACCATAACAATAACATTATAGCGACAGCACTACCAACGTCCACAAGCGACTAGCGACATACAGCGACAAAATCTGACAAGTTAAAACAATATGACCTTTTCAGCTCATCATGAACCTGAACATGGGAGGCCCCTGAACTTGGGAGGCCCCTGGGCTGTAAGCCCGTGCATTAATGCGGCCTTGAATGCAAGTGACCGCTCGGGCGCCTCAATGATTAAATTGTCTATTTTGCTCCTATTTATTCAATCCAGGCAATTGTTTGATAAAAAAAATATTAAAATTAAGATACAATTTATACAAAACGAAATTCACTTTAAAGAAAGGCTTTCTACAAAACAAAACTTAATGAAGTGGTCAAAATGATGTCCGACTCGCTCCATGTCTCTCTACTCGTGCTGTTCACTTTTCATAATCAACATAGGCAGATGGAAAAAAATAACATAACATTAACTAAATGCGCTTTTTTAATGGCAGTAGGCTAGTTTAAAACAGTACATTAGGCCTAGACTCTCTATTTGTAAAGATTGCTGCACATTCATTTAATTCTGAATTTTGCACACACAAGTTGAAAGGCATTTGTTCAAATCAAGTTCACGGATAATTGTGCGTGCATTTATTAATCATTATGATACTAAAATCATAACAAAGTAGGCTATGCTATGTACAAAAAATCAGATGAGCCCAGAATATGAACGCAACGTTTAATTACACGTTAAGAATTTTTCTTCCATAGTAAACCATTATAAGAACGTTTAATTTAATTTAAAAACATCCACATGCCGAGAATCAAGAGCACCATCCCCTGTGTTTGTGCGTTTGAAATGTGGCGCGTTTACGATGATGTCATGGCAGTAGAGGCGGCAACTATATAACGATCAGTCCCACCCAGTTTTAAGCGGTACTTACTGCAATGGAAAAGCAACCGAGCTAAAGCGAACCGAACCGTGCCGTGCCGAGTCGAGTCGTACCACGCAGTGGAAAAGCGAAGCGAGTCGAACCGTTCCGCGCCGAGTCGAACCGTACCGAGCCGAACCGTGCCGTACCATGCAGTGGAAAAGCGCCATTACATTCTATTGAATTAATAGGAAATCATCTGATTTTAAAAAGAAAACATGGCCTAACGAGTCAGCATTTTAATATTTGAATACTATACATTCTTACAATAAAAACGTCCTAAACATTTCTGAGTATTATCAATGTTGAAAACAGTTGTGCTGATTAATCTTTTTGTGTAAACCAATGTAAAAGTTTAATCCATTTTCTTTTTTCTCTCTCCAGGATTCATTGTTAAATAGACCCAACATATACACTACTGTTCAAAAGTTTGGGTTCAATAGAGTAAAAATAAAAGGAAATCATATTTTATTCAGCAAGGATGCTTAAATTGACCAGAAGAGAGAGTACAGATTTCTGTTTCAAATAAATTATGCTTTTTTTTTTTTTTCATTCATCAAATAACCCAGAAAAACACAAAAATATGAAGCAGCACTGCTGTTTTCAATAGGGCTGTGTTGAAAAAATCGATTCACCGATTCTGAATCGATTTTCATATTAATTTCTAAAGATCGATCCGTAACTCAGAGGATCGATTTTCCCCGTGAACTTTAACTTGCCGCGTCATTGAATTCACGCATGCGCGCGAGGTGGAAGGACATTAAAACAACGTCAGTAACGTTAAGCAAGCGGTTGCTTTGAAAACTCCAGAAACGCTCAAAGCTGCGATCTGGCACCATTTCGGGTTCAGAAGCAATGCAGAGAACGAGCTTGACAAAAGCAAAGGTTTTCTAAAGGTTTTGTAAGTTCAAATTTTATTTACATTCTGTGTAGAGATGCGCGGTTGGCGGTTAGCCGCGGACTCCGCGGATAAACCGTGGATCGGGCGGATGACGTGACGAAAAATTATATTTTAATTAAATTCGGATGGGTGGCGGGCTGTTAACCAATCAAATAAAAAATAAATGCATACATTAAGTGGATGGCGGGCGGGTGCGGTTTTGAAAATTGGTCAAAAACGTTGGTGCGGACGGATGAGTTTTGTGATGCGGTTGAAGTAATAGCCCATCCGCGCATCTCTACTGTGTAATGTTGTCTGTTTACTGTGAAGCCAGTAACCAACAATCTGTTTACATTTGCACTGGCTTAGAACAAATGTGTTCTAAATGTTGATCATTAAAATAAAAAATAAAGGTGCATTTGCATCTGAACTGTAGCAGCTTTTTGGAAAATTCTTAATGTCATTTTTAATAATACATCAGGTTCGCGTCTAAATAATCGGTCTACTGCTGCTGATACCTCTGCGTCCTCGGTCGTCTACACCAGTGCAAGTTTGTGAAAGCAGTTGTATCAACACTCTGGAAGGGGGATTGTTCTTTACAACCACCAATACTCCATTAATTTGCCGTTGAATGTCTATAATAATAGTATCAATATGTTGCATAACTACAGTCCTGTAATTCAGGTAACAGCTGGAAAAAAATGCTTTTTTCAAAAACCATTATCTAAATCTCGAAGATCGGATCGGATCGAATCGGATCGAATCGAATAATGATAATCGATTCAAGATCTTGAGAATCGGAATCGAATCGATTCTTGAAATTTTAATCGAAACCCAGCCCTAGTTTTCAACACTGATAATAATCTTAAATGTTTCATCTATGTTTTTAGTTTTACTTATTCACTTATTCATATTGCTCATACAGTGTCACTTAAGTTTGGATGTCAAAACTTTCTTAAAATAAATTAAACAAATAAATATAAATGTAAATATGAGAATTTAAAATAACAGATGCATGGTGATGTACAGTAGGTGACAAAATATTGTGAGAAAATGGATATGAAGTTATTTAATGAGCTTTTCACCTGTTTCCAACTTCTCTGGCAGCAGCTTTCTTCAGAAATATTGAAGCCCTCTGTTGTAGAAGGATTATTTTGTTGATGCTGAAATCACAGAACTAGTTTTATCAATTTGTGTTTACCATTGAGCTAGTTTCAGCCAATTTTCACACTCCATGTAACGTTAAGTGACGTCATCGAGTACGTTTATGTTAAATACGTTTATGTTAAATAAATTAGCTCACTTCCAAACTAACTTATTTTTTACAAAACTATCAAAACCTCTCATCTACCCATAAGATGTGATTGAAATCCTAAACTTTCATATCAAAAGCTCAAGCTATGAAGTTAGCATAACGTTAGCTGCTATCTCTTCTGAAAACGGTTGAGATGCTAACGGACTTTTTCCTAAGACACTAAACTATTTCTATAAAGCAAATATTCAACAGAAGCGTGTCAATTACAAGTACGAGAAGTGTCAAGAACAGTTGTGTGTATTATTTGTGCGATTTTAGAGACAACTCACCTGAAAGCAGTGAAAACAACAGCGAGAGACGGAGTTCTGCCGCTTTGTCAGTTGCAGTCAGTGGGGCGGTCGGTGACGCGCCGTTTCCATGGCAACTCATCTCCGCTCCAGTGTTTGAGGGCGACTCGAAGGTTCACGCGCACGCCCATTAAAACGTCAAAGCCACGCAACATTTACAAACATAAACATCTAAAATTATAACCTTACTTGAATAAAATGAACATATTTCAAACGTACAGTACGGAATACTAAACAAACAATTGAAACAAATAAAATATTTCATAGAAATGCAGTCTGATAAGATGGTAATGAAATTACGGTCCTGTTACGTTGCAGTTCCGTTGCCAGTAAGTCATGAAATTACCAAGTTATTGCGAATAGAGTACGTATCTGTAACGTAGTTGGTTATCTTATAACCTTAGGAGGACGTACTGACGACGTTGTGGGATGGTAATATGATGGTAGGCCTAATGAAATTACGGTCCTGTTACGTTGCAAGTAAGTCATGAAATTACCAAGATATTACGAATAGAGTACGTATCTGGAACGTAGTTGGTTATCTTATAACGTTAGGAGAACGTACTGACGACGTTGTGGTTTGGTAATATGATGGTAATGAAATTCCGAGCATACGACGTTGTAGTTACGTTGTCAGTTGGTAAGTCATGAAATGACCAAAAAGTACGAATAAATTACGTAACTGCGACGTCGTGTGTTAGCTGGGATATTAGGTTGTGGTCACCATACCTCATGACTAAATGTCAGTGTTTGACGTAAATATGAAGTTGTCAGGAGACGTTGGCTTGACGTTGTATTTTGGTTAGTTAATACCACAACCTAAAACCAACAAAATATCAACGTCTGATGATGTTAGAATTTGACGTTGTGTGGACGTTAACATTATGACATCAAGGTGACGTTGAGTTTTGGTCACCATACCTCACGACTAAATGTCCCCACTAAACATTGATAAATGTCCCCACTAAACATTGGACGTCGGATAGAAAAGGCTTAACTAATAAAACACACAATCCACAGCAAGTCGACCCCGTCTCCTTCCTTCTTCCCACAAACAAACTTTTGTGGACGGACGTCAACATTAGACGTGCGGAAGACGTCGAAAAAAGACGTCGCCTGGCATCTCAAAAAAAACAACAATCAACCGTTGGGGTTTGGTCACCATACCTCACGACTGAATGTCAATGTTTGACGCAAATATGACGTTGTCAGGAGACGTTGGCTTGATGTTGTATTTTGGTTAGTTAATACCACAACCTAAAACCAACAAAATATCAACGTCTAATGGAGTTATAATTTGACGTTGTATGGACGTTGCCATTACGACGTTAAGGTGACGTTGGTGTTTAGTCACCATACCTCACGACTGAATGTCAGTGTTTGACGCAAATATGACGTTGTTAGGAGACGTTGGCTTGACGTTGTATTTTGATTAGTTAATACCACAACCTAAAACCAACAAAATATCAATGTCTAATGGAGTTATAATTTGACGTTGTGTGGACGTTGCCATTACGATGTTAAGGTGACGTTGGGGTTTGGTCACCATACCTCACGACTGAATGTCAGTGTTTGACGCAAATATGACGTTGTCAGGAGACGTTGGCTTGACGTTGTATTTTTGTTAGCTAATACCACAACCTAAACCCAACAAAATATCAACGTATAATGGTGTTAGATTTTGACGTTGTGTGGACGTTGCCATTACGATGTTAAGGTTACGTTGGGGTTTGGTCACCATACCTCACGACTGAATGTCAGTGTTTGACGTAAATATGACGTTGTCAGGAGACGTTGGCTTGACGTTGTATTTTGGTTAGTAAATACCACAACCTAAAACCAACAAAATATCAACGTTTAATGGTGTTAGAATTTGACGTTGTGTGGACGTTGCCATTACGACGTTAACCCTTTCGCACGTACGATCACACCGGTGTGATCAGTCTAGGCTGGTCCCTGGAGCGTACGATCACACCGGTGTGATTAGAACGGTCAGTGCATCACGTGATCAACTGCTAAATTCAAATGTGCTTTCGCGCGTCGGCTGGCGCTGAGCCAGAGACAGGCGCGCTCAGAGCTGTCATATATCACAACTTTTCAGTGTTTTCAACCACATAGTTTATTTTAGGTTTCAGACATATAAGTACTAAAAAACAATACATTTAGAGTTTGTAAAATACACACTCATGTCAAAGGAAGAGGCAATAATAATCCTTTCCATTATAATTTTTATTCATATCAGATACACATTGTGTAAGTAACTTTAAAGTTTACTCTATTCTTCTCCCAGTTCACCTGCCACTTACTTTTATGTATGTCGGGAGAAGTGGATGAATTCACGTGTTGTAAATCCAACAGATCCGATTCTCTGAACTGCGTCTGCGGCACAAACTAAGATGGCGGCACCTATCGCGAATACAGCTGAACTAACGCGATCGTTATAAAGGTGTTTAAACAACAAAACACTTCCACTTGCATATATTTGACAACCGGAATATCAGATGTTTCATGCCATATCTAACAAATTTGTGAATATTTTGAATAAAAAAGGAAAAATGACATAAAAGCAGATCATCATTCATTCAGCTCTGTTGTTGCTGCGGTGTGTCACGTGACAAGCAATGACGCGTCACCATGGACACCATAAAGTGACACATTCTAAATAACGGTCGCCTTGAAAAACTCACGCTGGGGGGTCAGCCAGAATATTTTAAACTTACGTGTGAAAGGGTTAAGGTGACGTTGGGGTTTGGTCACCATACCTCACGACTGAATGTCAGTGTTTGACGTAAATATGACGTTGTATTTTGGTTGGTAAATACCACAACCTAAAACCAACAAAACTTCTACGTCTAATGATGTTAGAATTTGACGTTGTGTGGACGTTACCATTATGACGTCAGAGAGACGTTGGATTTTGGTAACTTTACAACACAACCTAAAAACAACGAAATATCAACGTCAGCTGACGTCAGTATTGGACGTCAGCTTAACGTTGACATTAGACGTTGAGTTTATGTTGGATTTTAGTCATCCGACGTCGCAACCAAAATTCAACCGAATATCAACGTCACATGACGTTGTGTGCCTGCTGGGCAGACATGTATATTAATTGCATGAACAGTGGCAAATCAGAGGCGTTTTAGAGTCAACATGTGGAGAAATGTATGTTCAGAATCAGCACAAGCTTTATCCTTTCGAATATCCCATCATAAACAACAAAGTCTAGACGCGATATAAATAAGACATTCACTGTGCAGTGCGAATAACTTCAGTGTTTATGATGACAGTTTTAGTAGAGTGCAGAACGCGGTAAGTAAGTGATGGCTTAAAGGAAGCGCTATTGACAATCTAAACAATAGTTTTGTTTTTCATGCTTCTAGAGGACCAGTGGATACGTTCACATTGTAAATTATAAAGAGTGATAACTGCATTTAAATGTGGGAGTGAATCCGTTAAATTTTAGTCATGTGAGTCATGAAATTGTGATGATTGACATAGTAACCATAGCAACATGAGAACGTGATAACCAGTGCAACATTTTGGCATCTAATGTTATGATTTTTGTTACATTTACACTTTAGTCATAAGTTTACATACACTTTGCAGAATCTCCAAAATGTTATTTTATTGTTTAATAAGAAGGATCATAAAAACATTGTTTCTATTTAGTACTTCCCTGAAAAATCTTTTTCACATAACATATGTTTAATAGCCTAGTCCACAAGACAAAATACAAACACAAAATACACGGCAAATTACATAGGCTTGATTTTAATATTGTGTGTCATTACATGAATGATCCACAACTGTTTTTTTTGTTGTTGTTGTTGTTGTTGCATATTAGACTCCTTACTAGTAGTGACTATAATTGTGAGATCCATCTTTTCACACTGGTGACAACTGAGGGACTCATACACAACTATTACAAACCCTGCAAACATTTAGTGATGCGCAAGAAGGAAGCATCTGTTAAGAGCCAGGGGGTGTAAACTTTTCAACTAGATCATTGGTGTAAATTGTTCTTATTTTGTTTAAAAATTAATTAATTTAGTCCTGCCCTTCAGAGGCTAAATAATAGGGATGAGCGAGTACAGCATTATCTGTATCTGTTAACCATATGAATTATCTGTATCTGTATCTGTACTCGGACTGGGTGGGGCCTAACCCGGAAGTGGACAGGATTTAACCCGGAAGTGGGTCGGGTTGTCTTGAAATGGGCGGTGCTTTAACCGGTATGTTATTTTAAGCATGCAATTAATATGGGTTGATCAGAAATTGTTATATTTATTGCTGATTAGAAAACTATTTACATGACAGCATCAGCATTGAGCTTCAGATCAATGGTTTTGATCACGATAACAAACAAACTATATACAGAACAAGTTTTGCAACAATGAATACAACACATGCGGTTGCAATTATGAAGTAAAATGTAATGAACAAGAGTTTTCATCTCAACATAACTTTCTTTTTGTGACTAGCCTATCACAGAACGCAGACACAGTCAGCTACCCAATGAGGATTTTTATTCAATCCGAGCACAGATATTGACTCGTATTACTCGTATAATACTCGTACTTGGCAAAAGTGCTTTATCCGTACCGGATACTCGTTTCAGCCGAGTATCCGGCTCAACTCTACTAAATAAGATATTAGCATGAAAAACAAAATAAGAAAAATTTAAACATCACCATCTTCTTGCTCAAAAGTTTACCCCTGACTCTTAATGCATTGTGTTGCATTCTTGAGCTTTGCCTTGCAGATTCTGAAAGATGTACAATAGGTAAACGTATGACTGTAACTATACATTGCAATCATTTTGTAAGGTTTAAAATATTAATTTAAGAGCTCAGTGTTGAGACCTTTCGCCGGAATTTGATTGACAGGCGATCTGACCAATCATAATGCAGATACCCGCCATTTTTGTCCGACAAACAAACCAATCCAGTTAGTAGATTAAAGTCAGTGGACTTGAACTTGAAAAATGGTGTGTATTGATTTCTTTTGCAGTTCTGATGTTCATTCATGTTTAATTTGTGCTACAACTAGAAGAGATTATCAGTTCATGTGCTGCTTGAACTGAGGCGCTACACATTAAAGCACCACAAAACATCCATCCATCCATCCATCTTCTACTGCTTATCCGGGACCGGGTCGCGGGGGCAGCAGTCTAAGCAGGGATGCCCAGACTTCCCTCTCCCTAGACACTTCCTCCAGCTCTTCCGGGGGACACCGAGGCGTTCCCAGGCCAGCCGGGAGACATAGTCTCTCCAGCGTTTCCTAGGTCTTCCCCGGGGTCTCCTCCCGGTGGGACATGCCCGGAACACCTTCCCGGGAAGGCGTCCAGGAGGCATCCGGAAAAGATGCCCGAGCCACCTCAACTGACCCCTCTCGATGTGGAGGAGCAGCGGCTCTACTCTGAGCTCCTCCCGAGTGACCGAGCTTCTCACCCTATCTCTAAGGGATCGCCCAGCCACCCTACGGAGAAAGCTCATTTCGGCCACTTGTATCCGGGATCTTGTCCTTTCGGTCATGACCCACAGCTCATGACCATAGGTGAGAGTAGGAACGTAGATTGACTGGTAAATCGAGAGCTTCGCCTTGCGGCTCAGCTCCTTCTTCACCACGACAGACCGGTACAGGGACCGCATTACTGCAGAAGCTGCACCGATCAGCCTGTCAATCTCCCGTTCCATCCTTCCCTCACTCGTGAACAAGACCCCAAGATACTTGAACTCCTCCACTTAAGGCAGGAGCTCTCCACCAACCTGAAGCGGGCAAACCACCCTTTTCCGACTGAGAACCATGGCCTCGGATTTGGAGGTGCTGATTCTCATCCCAGCCGCTTCACACTCGGCTGCAAACCGTCCCAGTGCATGCTGGAGGTCCTGGTTTGATGAGGCCAGCACGACAACATCATCCGCAAAGAGCAGGGATGAAATCGTGTGGTCCCCAAACCTGACCCCCTCCGGCCCCTGGCTGCGTCTAGAAATTCTGTCCATAAAAATTATGAACAGAACCGGCGACAAAGGGCAGCCCTGCTGGAGTCCAACATGCACCGGGAACAAGTCTGACTTACTGCCGGCAATGCGAACCAAGCTCCTGCTCCGGTCGTACAGGGACCGGATAGCCCCTAGCAAAGGGCCCCGAACCCCATACTCCCAGAGCACCCTCCACAAGATGCCGCGAGGGACACAGTCGAATGCCTTCTCCAAATCCACAAAGCACATGTGGATTGGTTGGGCAAACTCCCATGAGCCCTCCAGCACCCTGTAGAGGGTATAGAGCTGGTCCAGTGTTCCACGACCGGGACGAAAACCACACTGTTCCTCCTGAATCCGAGATTCTACTATCGGCCGGATTCTCCTCTCCAGTACCCTGGCATAGACTTTCCCAGGGAGGCTGAGCAGTGTGATCCCCCTATAGTTGGAGCACACCCTCCGGTCCCCCTTCTTGAAAAGAGGGACCACCACCCCGGTCTGCCAGTCCAAAGGCACTGTCCCAGACCGCCACGCGATGCTGCAGAGTGTCAGCCAAGACAGCCCCACAACATCCAGAGACTTGAGGTACTCAGGGCGGATCTCATCCACCCCTGGTGCCTTGCCACCGAGGAGTTTCTTAACTACCTCGGTGACTTCAGCTTTGGTGATGGACGAGTCCGCCTCCGAGCCCTCAGCCTCTGCTTCCTCAATGGAAGACGTGACGGCGGGATTGAGGAGATCCTCGAAGTATTCCTTCCACCGTCCGGTGATATCCCCAGTCGAGGTCAACAGCTGCCCACCTCCACTGTAAACAGCGTTGGTAGGGCACTGCTTCCCCCTCCTGAGGCGCCGGACGGTTTGCCAGAATCTCTTCAAGGCCGACCGATAGTCCTTCTCCATGGCCTCACCGAACTCCTCCCAGGCCCGAGTTTTTGCCTCCACAACCACCCGGGCTGCAGTCCGCTTGGCCCGTCGGTACCCATCAGCTGCCTCAGGAGTCCCACAAGCCAGCCAGGCCCGATAGGACTCCTTCTTCAGCTTGACGGCATCCCTTACTTCCGGTGTCCACCACCGGGTTCGGGGATTGCCGCCTCGACAGGCACCAGAGACCTTACGGCCACAGCTCCGCGTGGCCGCGTTGACAATGGAGGTGGAGAACATGGTCCACTCGGACTCAATATCTCCAGACTCCCTCGGGATCTGGTCGAAGCTCTGCCGGAGGTGGGAGTTGAAGATCTCTCTGACAGGAGATTCGGCCAAACATTCCCAACAGACCCTCACAGTACGTTTGGGTCTGCCGAATCTGTCCAGCTTCCTCCCCTGCCATCGGATCCAACTCACCACCAGGTGGTGATCAGTTGACAGCTCCGCCCCTCTCTTCACCCGAGTGTCCAAGACATACGGCCGGAGGTCGGATGAAACGATCACAAAGTCGATCATCGACCTCCAGCCTAGGGTGTCCTGGTGCCATGTGCACTGATGGACACCCTTATGCTTGAACATGGTGTTCGTTATGGACAAGCTGTAACTAGCACAGAAGTCCAATAACAGAACACCACTCGGGTTCAGATCAGGGGGGCCGTTCCTCCCAATCACGCCCCTCCAGGTGTCACTGTCGCTGCCCACGTGGGCATTGAAGTCCCCCAGTAGAACGACGGAGTCCCCAGTCGGAGCACTTTCCAGCACCCCTCCCAGAGACTCCAAGAAGGCCGGGTACTCTACACTGCCGTTCGGCCCGTAGGCGCAAACGACAGTGAGAGACCTATCCCTGACCCGAAGGCGCAAGGAAGCGCCCCTCTCGTTCACCGGGGTGAACTCCAACACATGGCGGCTGAGCTGGGGGGCTATAAGCAAGCCCACACCAGCCCGCCGCCTCTCACCATGGGCAACTCCAGAGTGGTGAAGAGTCCATCCTCTCTCGAGGAGTGTGGTTCCAGAGCCCAAGCCGTGCGTAGAGGTGATCCCAACTACCTCTAGTCGGAATCTCTGAACCTCACGCACAACCTCAGGCTCCTTCCCCGCCAGAGAGGTGACGTTCCATGTCCCTAGAGCTAGATTCCGCGTCCAGGGACCGGGTTGTCTAGGCCCCCGCCTTCGACTGCCGCCCGATCCAATTAGCACCGACCCCTTACGGTCCCTCCTGCAGGTGGTGGGTCCACGGGAGGGTGGCCCCACGTCGCTCCTTCGGGCTGAGCCCGGCCGGACCCCATGGGGGGAGGCCCGACCATCAGGTGCTCGCATACGAGCCCCAACCCCGGGCCTGGCTCCAGGGTGGGGCCCCGGCTGCGCCATACCGGGCGACGTCACGGTCCTCGTTTTTTTTTGCATCATAAGGGTTTTTGAACCGCTCTTAGTCTGACCTGTCACCTAGTACCTGTTTGCCTTGGGAGACCCTACCAGGGGCATATAGCCCCAGACAACATAGCTCCTAGGGTCATTCGGGTACTCAAACCCCTCCACCACGGTAAGGTGGCAGTTCAAGGAGGGGCACCACCACAAAAACGTGTAATAATAATTTAATAATTTCATAAAATAGAAATAATTTCATAAAAATTAAAAAATTCGAAAGCTGAGACTGAGACCAAAAGTAGCCTGCTCTTTCTTGTCTGTTGGCACATTGTCAGTGTCTTCTTTTCGCCGCAATATATTTTTCACTGTGTGAGAACATGTGGAGTGAGAGCGGAATGGCTTGTCGGACATAGCAACAGTAACTAAGAGGGGCGGGTCTTTGTGAAAGGTCAATTTCAAATCATTTAAATCTTTGTGGACTTGGCCGGACTCAACTCGGACTCGGATGTTAAGGACTCGTACTCAAGTCCGACTCGGCCCTCTTTGGACTCGGACTTGGACTCGGATTCGATTGTTGAGGACTTGGACTCGACTCGACAAAGGTGGACTCGGACCCAACACTAGTATTCCCTAGTGAGCTCAAGCATTCTGTTGAATCAATAGGAAATTTTATGATTTGACTGAGAAAACATTGCCTAACGAGGCACCGTTTTTAAATCTAAAGTCTCCCTGTACATTCTTACAACGCAAACATCCTAAGCATTTAAATGGGTATTTGTTTAATGTCGGAAATTTTTCCTGCTTATTAAAAAACGGCAATTTCTTTGCAAAAAGCTGTACGAGAACATGTGACGGCAAGTAACCGAGGAGACAATAGCAAGTAAAACTGGTTCTTTATTGAACAAATAATAGAAACCAGACTCAGAACGTGTAGGAAGAAAACAGGAACAGACACAGTCAATTGCAGGCAGGTCTCACGATCCTCAGAAGAGAGCTCAGGGTGCGTTGGCAGTGCAGGCTTGCGTGGGCAACTCGGCGAAGCACGGTCAGATGAGTGAGGTGAAATCCCAGTGAAGACGAGGCGTGAAGACAAACTGCAAAGACGAACAATTCAAACGGGACTCAGGCTGAAGACACGAGGAGACGAGGATGAACAGGAACTGAACGGGGAACATCCACAAACAACGATCTGACAAACACGTGTTTAATAATAGCCTACCTCAGAACGCTTTACTTATTTGTTCCCTCGTTTTACTATATTGTGGCCACGTTGTAATTCGTTAAAATGAGGGAGGGAATTAGTTCAACGTGTCCACGATTTATTAAAATGAGGGAACAAATAAGTCGTTGTAACAACAAATTATTTAGATCAGTGGACAGGGCGCATATAAGAACGAACAGAGAGAGAGAGCCCTGGCCACGCGCGCGCACTCTCACCATCTTCAAACAACATGAGCACAACATTGCTCCTCACGGATATCAAAATCAATTGACACGATAGTAAAAGGTCGGAAGACCGATTGGGTTTTATAGATCAGTTTGTTCAAATAAAGTGTTTGATTAGTTAGCAAGTACATTGTTGTACCCAATTGTATGGGTTAATGTAACATTAACGGTAAACGGACTCTGCACAAAGCTCTTTTGAATCTGTCAAATGGTGTTGCTATTGGACACTTAATTGTGATTATTGCTGCTCTGAGGTTTCTTATAGGCTACTTGTTGACTGGTTTATCGTTGTTGTTTTTTTTTTTGTTTTTTTTGTTTTTTTTTGAAGAAGCATTGCCTTGGGGAAAACAACACGGGAATAGCGACAATTGTGCATATAAATTAATACTTATAGGGCTTGAATTACAACCTGTGGGCAGTTTTTCTACATCCTTTTGTGAACGTCATTTTACACTTGTATGCTGCACAGTGGGTCATCTTAAAAGTGCCGTCGGAGCTACCAATCTCTGTATAACGGCCGTTGGAGCCCTCTGCTGGTAGGGAATCATAAGATGGCCGCTCGAACACTTCCGGTGGCTTCACTGCCTGCTAGCAGTTTAGAACGTCATGAGCTATCCAGTCATTATATAGATCAGTGGTAGTACTACATTAACACTTAAGCTACTCTATTAACTAATATAGAAACCAGCTTAACTAATCAGTAAGTAATATCAAATTTAGGAGATAGTTCTTTATTATCAATAATTACTTAATGAGATTAGCCTCATTAATAACTATTAACTAACTGACAAATTATAAAGAACATTATCGTGTGTCTGAGACGTAATCAGTCATCATTTTCATTCTGAATATAGTCATAACATGCATCACTAATTACTCAAGTGTTACCTAGTCACTATGCAGGGCCATTATTTTAAAGTGAAACACATCTTTTTCACTTTAAAATAATGGTCCAGGGCCCAGTTCCCCGATAACGCTCACTCTTAGCGCACTAAGAAGACTCGAAAGATAGCCTATATCTTACCAAAGTTGTTTATGTTCCTAAGTGTGTTCCCCGAACCATATCTTAGGAAGCTGCTTAAGATATACCTTCTTACGTGCGACGTTACCGGATGCTGTCCGTGGCGATGGTGCTGAATTGGTTGATATCGATGGCTCGAGAATCAATTATTCTCTCGTGCAGGGGCTGTTTATGTGAGAAAGCTGTGTTCTTTATAAAACAAGCACTTCAGAAATAGTTGAAATTGCATTTATTAGGATTCATGGGATATTATAATAATAATCCAAACTATAATAGCCTAGCCTACATATTTTTAAATTGTATCATATATTGCTGCCATAATAACCATTTCAAATTTGTACGTGCTTTCTTCTCTTTCCCATTTTTGTTCGCTGAGGTGGAGCTGCGATGAAATATTGTTCTTGGAATTACTTTCCAGCATTTCAGTAATAAAAGTGTAGGCCTACATCTCGGTGCTCGGCAGTGATCAAAAAGGGTTTAAACAGTGGATTTTGAATCTCTTCTTGTAAACTCAGAGATGTGGATTAAGACGGCAATTAAATTACCACACGACCTGTTTGTGAAAAAACAGGTAGGTACCAATTTGGCCAGGGATTTTTACGCGGGTTGGGTGAGAAAAAACACTGATATTATGGATTCGGACAGCACTAAAATCACCGACTCACCCCTATAAATGTTTAAAATACCATACAAGCCCATGAGAAACAATATTAGCGTCCGAATAGGACTTAACTGACAGTAGCCTATGCTTTCACTGGCCTTTAAAAGCGCTTTTTAATTAAATTAATAATATTGTATAATAATATAATTAAAAATCTAACAACAATCAGTGTAATGACAATTTTATTCTTTGCATGAAAACACTTGAATTGGCCTAATTGAACACGGTCTGGGTGTATTAAAACTTCAGAATTATATTCGTATAGACCTGCAACAGTGATAAGGTAAAGCTAAGAGTGGTCCAGACCAACTTTACGAAAGTGTGACTTACAGAAGATATACTTAGCGTACGAACGTGTCGGGAATTGTGCCATAACGTTAAGAGAGAGGTTAAGGAATAGGTTAAGAACTACTTAGCGATAAGAACGTTTTGGGGAACCGGGCCCTGATCACTAGTATTCCTTGAAGAATGACTAGGAACTTGAGTAATTAGTGATGCATTTTATGACCATGTTCTGAGTAAAAAAATCTTCAAGTACAATCTTTAAGATCTACTAGTGATCTGGACCATTATTTTAAAGTGAAAATTTAAAGTGACCTTTTTTTTTTTTTGCTTATATTTATAAAATAAAATTACCATGCATTTCCATTTTACACTAAGGAACAAATATTATCCTACTGAATGACATCTGCATAATAATTCCAATCGTAATTTAAAAAGCAGTTCTGTTAAAAACAATAATTAAAAAAAAAAACACTTTATGGGGTTTCCTGTACAGAAAGAGTTTTTAAAAACATGGTTGTAAGCAAGGTGTAATTTGCCAGGGGGGACAGGGATTTCCTTCTGGTAACATATTTTTCTCAGAACAGCTAAAAGAACTTAAAGCCACACCGTGTAACTTTTCAACCTTCATAATATATTTCCAAGACCCTTGTGATGGTACATCGACTTACAATAGGTTGAATGACACGTCTGCCATAGCCTGATGAGGTCTGTATCGCTTTTACTGGCACTATGTAACTTCGGGGTTCGGGTAGTAACCAGAGCACAAAAAGAACTACAAAATTCGACAGCTTTACGGCATACGTCACTTCCCCCACCACTTCCTCAAATTCGGACGTGAGCGTTTATATACTGTCTATGGATGTGAGATGCCAACCAGCGTTTGTTTTCGGCTTTCGTGCGTATGTTTTTGTCATGGGGGCTGTTGTGTTTAGACCTGGCCACTTCATGCGTTTTCTCAGATCGGATAGCTATCCGATCGTGAAAAAACCAGGTGTAAATGCCCTCCAAAACGCATTCAAGACGGATTTGAATCCGATCGCTCAAACCACTTCAGGAGGAGGTCTGAGACGCATTCCAGACGAAACTGAACAAGTGTAAATGCATCTGGTTGTTGAAACCACATATTTAAATTGTACTCCTCCCAAAAATGCTAAAAAAATAATACAAAAACCGTGTGAGAGCGTGTTATAGGCTATGTTATTGCCAGATATGACGACGCGCTGGAACACGCATCACCGCAGATGAGAAGCTGAGCATCAATTCATCAAGCCAACGTGCAAACTATCGCAAATCAAAGTGAAAGTAAGTCGCAGATGCTTAACACACAATCATCATCATTAAAAGTAAAGAAACTAAATGATCTTACCAGGGCTGTTGCTGCTGCTCTCTCTTATTACGGTCTTTGATTTTGAAATTTTAGCTGATGATCAATAAAATGCAGCTCATAGGCTTGTTCGACTTCATGCAGCTCTGCGCAGACCGATCGGTGGCTGACTTGAAGCAGTGCATGCCGGTTAGAAATTTTGTCCGACTTGATGCAGCGCCGACGCCACGTGACTGTGACGTGTGCCATCAAAGTACCGCGAGAGCGATTTGAGAGTAGCCGGAGAACTCAGCCAGCGCAGCTTCTCAAGAGCGGCTGCATTGGGCTGCACGAGGGCTGATGACGACACAGCTGTTCCACGATTGGCCGGATTCACCGCATGACAACGATCACGTGTGTTTCGTGTTTATTCGAACACCTTTAGTTCCTCTAAAGCTCACAAATCAGGTTTTTTTTTTATAACAGTAAACACTCTTTTCATGTAGTTGCGATGTTATATTGTGTCATGTTTATCAAATTAAAACTGATTAAAAAACATAGACTCCACTTCATTGATAGAAGCTTATGTTGAACTTTATTCTTGTTCAAACAGACGCTGTATGAAGCAGTATTGAATCAAAATGCCTCTGAAACATCTGTGCATTATTAGGCAAATATTGCATTTATTTCACTTCAGGTGTGGTAAAGTATGCAAACACCACGTGAGCGGTCACTACGGGAACCAGAAAGTGTCCGACTTCACGTCTCCGTTTGCAGCTCCTCCCCGCCTGCACGCGGCTACTCTCGCCGATTGGATACATCCAGCCGCAGCCGATGTCGAACACACCTCATATCTGTTGCTTTCGGTGACGTGCACTCCATTAAATCTGCATATAGCGCGAGAATTGAAGATCGGATTTAAATCCGTTTCGCAAAAACACATTTGTGACCAGGTGTAAATGGAATTGTTTTGATAAATCTGATAGCTATCCGATCTGAGAAAACGCATGAAGTGGCCAGTAAATAAATATCTTATTTGTAAACTTGTTTGCATTTCCCAGCCGGCACATGACCGACCTTCAACGTTGAAATATGGTTGAAATAATGTCAGTTGTTGTTTCAACGTTGAAACAACGTTGAAATAACGTTTAATGCTAAATGGTTGAAAAAGGTTAACAAAAACACTTCTAAATCAACGTTGAAATATGGTTGAAATATGTCAGTTGTTGTTTCAACGTTGAAACAACGTTGAAATAACGTTTAATGCTAAATGGTTGAAAAAGGTTAACAAAAACACTTCTAAATCAACGTTGAAATATGGTTGAAATATGTCAGTTGTTGTTTCAACGTTGAAACAACGTTGAAATAACGTTTAATGCTAAATGGTTGAAAAAGGTTAACAAAAACACTTCTAAATCAATGTTGAAATTTTTACAAGATCTGTACGTTGAAACAACGTAATGTTTTCGACAACATACTACAAAAATATCTGCCTTTTAACGTATTATTATGATAATTAATTAGCATTTAATGACTTTTTATCATAACAGCTCTTCAGTGTATATGTAAAAATACAATTATTATATTAACAATAATCGTTTCACCCTCAAGAGAGCAGTGCAGCAGAAACCTTTTGCCTTATGTGATTTTTTGTGAATTTACAAATTTGTCTGCTTGCAGTTTACATTGCATTATTACATTTGTATTCACACTGTCATGTCATTTGACCAATTAATTAAATATTAATACAGACTGCAAATAAAACTCAATAGCCTGCCCTACACCACTATGTTAACTCGCGCAAACTATTGTTATTGGTTGTTTCGCCGTTTTACTTTGAGCATGATTGGTTAATCTGTCTGTCTTCCAGGAAACTGTCCAATGAGAATGTGCGCGGCTCTGCCCGCCTATTTTAAGTTTGAAAATACGTCCGTTACTCTCGTCGGTGAGCTGCTTGCCTTGATTACTCGGTCAGACCTGGATTATTTTATATCTGCCAGTTGAATTCTTAAATTTTGAGCGAATTTGAGTTGATATGTCAATGAAGAACAAAAGCTGGAATGTGAACAGAGGAAGTGGTCGTACGTGGTCTGTAAAAATACTGGCGATATCAGGTAAGAAAACATTTTTCAGTCCTTTACAGTCTCGTTTAGGGACACGGGTAACGGTCATAGGCTTACTGCGAACTCATAAAATAAATAAGGCTACGTTCACACTGCAGGGCTTAATGCTCAATTGACCCTTCGCAGGGAGCTTGATTGACAGGCGATCTAACCAATCATAATGCGCCATCCGCCATTTTGTCCGACAAAGCAGTCAGGAGAGATAGCAGATTAACATGGGAGATTCTGAACTTGAAAAACGGAATGTACTGACGCCTTTCCGTGGTTAAAACAACATTCCTTCTTATGTTCATTCATGTTTATTTGATGCTATAAATTAACTAGAAGGAAGAGATGATCGGTTCACGAGCAGCTTTAACTGATGCTCTACAGCGATCTGTCAGACACATTTAAGAGCCACAAAACGGTATGTATCGTTTCAGTTTCTTTTAAAAAATGACCAAATTTGAAAGGTGAGACTTTGTTTAATATGTTTAATATCAAAAGTAACCGAAAAGTAACCTGGTCCGTCCTGTCTGTCAGCGTGTTGTCAGTCTCCTCTCTGCTCCGCGATGTATTTTTCACTGCGTGAGAACATGGGGTGGCGTGAGAGCAGCGTAGCTTGTCGGGCATAGCGACAGTAACTACGGGGGGCGGGTCTTTGCGAAGGGTCAATTCCGATTTTTTGAAAAAATTCGATTTTTTTGCAAGGCCGTTCACATTTCCAATTAAATGTGACCTTTTGTGATCTCCTGTGTGAACGTGAAATGACCCAGAAGTGACCCGCATGCGCAGAAGAGTACTCAACGGTCAACAACGTCACTTGTTGTTTGCGGAAGTAGCTAAACTTTAACTAACTGTGATTCTCTCTCTCTCACACACACACACACACACACACACGAGCGCGCGCAGCGACCGTTACACAGGAGCCAGACAGCAGCCGCTGACCTATCTAATATCAGATTCAGCACAAATAAGTTAACATAACGTATATAATGGCCGTAGGCTTTTTTTTTCTTTTTCTTTTTCTTTTTTAATTTACGGGCTCGTCGAGGTCGACCCGTTCGGCAGATTTACCTCAGCTCGACGAATATGCAGTCCGTTTTCAAACCGGCGACTACTTCAACACAGAATTATGACGTTTTTCGTGTATCAATGACGTGCGGGTCGGATACATGCGACCTGGCCGTCGACTGAAGTCGCATTTCAAAAGATCGGATATGTATCGGATTTAGGACCACATACCCAAGTGGCCTAGCTAGTATAGTTATTAAATTAATTAGGAACTACAATTATATTTGCCTTGCCTAAATTCATAACGACATCACCACATAACCACACTTGCGCCATATCACGCGCGTATGAGGACTCCTCAAAGAAAATGTTTTTAAAACAGACAAAACAAAAACTACATCCCACAACGAAATTTCATTGCAAGGTGATCCATTCACAAATTGTCAAGAGTGCTTTAACAGACGCATAATTTTTCTACAGAGCCTAGATGAAGACGCGGCATCGTTGTTCGTCAGTATTTTGTTTCCATAGCACATTAACAAAATATGTAATGACACGAATAACACTAAAAACAATACAATTACAAAATATTAATTATAATAATAATATCAATAAAATGATATAGGCCGCCTAGGCCTAATAAAAGTCTTTAGTTCACGAAGCATCTGTGAAACTCTGCCATCTGTGAAAATCACAAGCAACTTCAAACTTGTTTAACAAGAAATATTCTTCTAATTTTTTCGCTGTCAATAATGTAAGTCCACAAGAGAAATATTCAGCCAGTAAATTAAGATAGTTGCTGTACCGTTATCCACCGTCGACTCTGAGAGAACGCGCCGTTAATGCAGCGAAAGCGCAGTCCGTTTCTGCTTTCGTTTTCAGGGATTGAGCGCGTTTACATGCACGTTATTAACTCGATTATGCTGAATAAACTGACAATGCATGTGGTCATGTAAACGGATTAACCCGTTTTCCTTTATCAGAGTCAAGTCATAAGTTTAAGTCGGCGTATAACCGATCGACTTTTAGATTTTTGCCTCTGATTTCTCCTGGCATTTAAAACACCTGCGTTATTGAAGTGCGGTGCGCATGTGAAGTGCATCCAGACAGAGAGAGCACTGGTAGGAGGACATATATCGCAGACTCCGACTCTTTCTTGAATCAAGAAATTAAAACGTGTTCACATCTCGTCAAACAGTCAAAATGCTGCAGATCTGTAACGGCATGAGAGGATAATGTGTGTCCGTAAATTTCCCGCTGACATGTTGAAATACTCCGAGTCAGATACAAGAATGATTAGGATCTTTTTTTTACCTCACTATACCAGGAAATAACCTGATTTAGCCTATTAATAAACACTCCACCTTTGCTAGCAAAATAGAAAAAAGATTCTCATTTAAAACGAAGTAATAAACCAAGCAAATTGATGAGTAAATAAGCAAGTTAATAATCAAATAAGTAAGCCCCGCCCCCTCACGATAATATCGTGTATCGCCGATCTCACAGGCTGACGATAGGACGATATGAAAATGGAGCATATCGCGCAACCCTATAACCTACTACTGTCCTCCGTTGCCATGATTTTTGGAATGACTGAGTTTTAGTCGCTTAACATCGGTTAATGGAAACGCCGTCATTTTGCAATAGTTATTTATCGATATTTAGAAGAAAAAAAAGTTTTGCTCAAATCTGTAATGGAAAGGCGCATACAGACGGTAGCTCTATAGCTAATATGAAAACGCAAAGCAGCTTATTTTCATTTGAAGCACTGAGCTGAGGACAGCGGCACAAGAGCCACACAGGTATGGCTAGTCGCTGTCCTCAGTGCCGCAGAAAAGCGCTGAAACGGACATGAAGGGGAACGCCAATTATCGTATTGATATCGTCAAAGGCATCTGTCATCGGCGATATCTCTGTCTATCGTCGATACACGATACTATCGTCTATCGGCACAACCCTAGTAGGTTATATCTCAGCCACCGCCCTACAAATTATTATTATTAATGGAAGGAGACGTGTCTTATCCAAGCATTAATGTCAGGGAAAGACCCTTATGCGAACGGCACATATATAGGCTAAGTTTCTTCATGTTTCTCCCTTGATTGTGGCATTTCTTTGAGAGTAGGCTATCCCTGTAATTATTGTTTCTTTTATGAATTTAATAAACAACCCTGGCTGTCATGTATTCTTTCTGTCCAAAAGGTCTGTGTTCTTTTGTGTCCACTCGTTTTTCCTTTAACCCCCAAATGAAAAACGAAAAATGAAGGGTTGTTGTAAGTAGGCTATTTTTAAAACGCAAAGTTGAACACCAACATTTGAATTTGAACTGTAGGCTACACCAAATGCTGCGCGAAAAAGAAAAAATATAGACGAATTTTCAGATTTTTGTTCGACTTTTTGCCTCTTTGTTAAACATTTAAAATATATACAAATTAATATGGATGATTTTTTCTTTTAAAAAATGTCCTTTGTCTTTTATTTTCCGTGTTCGCATTTATGAGGAAAAAACAATGTTATGTGACCGTTCTCCGTTACGGTAATGAGTGCTCTGAAAGCGGCACTAAAAGACTTTAAAACTTACACAGAGACCTCAAACAGAAAGCACAAAGCCTTTCTAAACGAATTTCGTTTTGTATTAATTGCATCTTGATTTTAAAATGTTTCATTAACCAATTGCTTAATAAATAAAAAGTAAATAGCAGAAAATAGATAATCACGACACAGAGGCGCCGGAGTGAACTGGAGCTTAAGCTATCATCCATGAACTGAAACTCAGCGTAAAAGGTAGCCTACTCGCCTCACAGACCTAAACAGAAATAGGCCTATATCTATTATCTACAGAAATCTCTACTTTTAAAACAGAACCATTCAAAACAAAATAAAACGATGTAGCCTAATCCGTATGAAATGTGCATTTCTCTCCGGCATGTTCACTAATAAGAAGATTGCGAGTCAGTCAACTTCGTCTTTGCAGTCGACACAGAAAACACTTGTTTATTAATAAACAATTAAAATTGAGAGAGAGAGAGAGAGAGAATATAAGATTAGTTTGACTTATAATGATCTGTTAAGATAGAACGTTCACCGAATTATGATTAGTCGAGAGGATTTATCCGTTTCGGCTAAAAATAGGGTCGGCGCTTCGCGGTTTGGAAAGAAACTGCATCTTGCAGTGACCTACATTTTAAACAAGGAAATATAGCGATTTGGCATGAAACGTTGATGGAGCAGTGAATAGGGACAATCTCGTTTTTTTTTTTTTGTTAATGGCGTTTATCGCGTTTTGGAAAAGAGCTCTTCAAGCACATTTTTCATCCGCTACTAACGTTACCCGCCCGCAAGGAGTTCATTATCCACCCGCATCCCCGCCCGTGAATTTTAGGAATGTCACAATCCACCCGTTTTAGACACTTTTATGCGGGTACCGGACCCGTTGCAGGACTCTGATGGAAACCACTGAGCCAACGTAATTAATTTCATTGGATCACTTGCTGGTGATGATGCAGCCTGTGGGCAGGCTTGAGTCCACACGTGGGGTTGAAGCCGCTGATTGGCCTCAACCGGGCCCAATGGTAGCGCCGCGGCTGCGTGACGTTAGTGTTTTCTGCGTGGAGTTACTATGGCAACTTATTTGAAGTTGAGGTAAAAATCAGCAATGCCGGGGAAATGTAGATTTAATAATCTTTGGCTTCATATCGAAAAATATAATGCATGGCTTGAGAAAGACCAGGACCAGGGACGTGCAAAATGTCGACTTTGTCATAAAACGTTCGACATTTCAAACATGGGAGAAGCAGCGCTATCTAGCCATGCTAAAGGTGCAAAGCACCAGTCTGCCGCTGCAGCTGCGCACCAGTCAGCTTCCAACCCGATCGCTGGCTTTCTCACCCAGGTCACTGATGTGACACCCTCTGCCAGCTGCAGTGCTTCCCTCTCCTCCACCACAAAGCAAGGGACAATTTTGAGTGCTGTGTCCAGAAACGAAACCCTATCTGCAGAGGTACTGTGGGCGCTAAAAGTGGCTAATTCTCACTATTCTTACAAGTCTTGTGAAGACATAAGCGAGCTTTTTCCGGTCATGTTCCCCGACAGTAAGATAGCTGCAAGATTTGCATGCGGTGAACGCAAGTGCTCATATATGTGTAATTTTGGACTGGCTCCTTATTTTAAGAAACTGACTTTGGCTAGTGTATCAAAGCAAAGAGTGTACGTAATGTTATTCGACGAAAGCCTGAATCACTATTTACAAGCTAAACAGTTAGACATGCATGTCAGGCTATGGGACGGGTCTGAGGTGAAGACTAAATACATCGGCTCAGAGTTTTTGGGCCATTCATCAGCTCAAGACATCGTTGAAAAAATCAACAACTTGCTTTCTGAGATCAGAATCAAGAATCTTGTCCAAATCTCAATGGACGGGCCGAACGTGAATTGGAAAGTATTTGAAACTCTCCAGAAGCAAGTGCAGAATGATGTGGGAAAGTCACTAATCAACATAGGTTCATGCGGGTTGCACATTCTACACAATGCGTTCAGACATGGATGTACATCTGCTGGATGGGAAGTCGAACACGGACTCTCTAGCCTGTATTGGCTGTTTCATGATTGCCCTGCTCGTCACGAAGATTTTGTGACAGCAACCGGATGTGACACCCCCATGCTCAAGTTTTGCAAGCATCGATGGATTGAAAATGTGTCAGAAAGAGGATTGCTGCTCTGGCCACATGTCAAAAAATACGTCGACATGGTAGAGAGAGGTGAACTTCTCAATCCAAAAGTGAAGTCCTTTGATGAGGTGAAGATGCGATGTGCTGATCCTCTCTTTCCAGTGAAAGTGGAAATATTTAACAGCATTGCGAGAGAAATCGACCCCTTCCTCACCATGTATCAGTCAGACCAGCCCATGCTGCCTTTCCTCTCTGATGACATGTACAAACTGATTAAAGGTAAGGATTAACATGGATTGTGTGATTGCTAATGTTTGTACACATTAGATAACGCAGTAATTAGAAACGCACGCAAATATATAAAATTGCATTTTTTCTGTCGTGTTTCATATTGCAGCTTATCTAGAGCAAGATATTGCATAAGTTTAAGTAGGTTAAAAAAGAATCGCTCGCTTTTGTGTTTTGTAATGCGAGACACGGGGCAATGGAATGAATTAAACGCAGTCTAGAGAAGTTTTTGTTTTTTACTTGAGCGACACCTTCTGGCAAAGTGTTTTAATTTTTTGTCGCTTTTTCCCATATAACAGCAGAAATTACTTTAAATACTCTGTCATAGAGATACAAAAATAATTAAAGTATATAAAGCAATGTGAATGGTAATTTTTTAGACTATATTTCATTTGTCTAGTCTAGTGTTACACAGTTATTGTTATGTTCTTTCTTGAAGTCCAATAAATTAATTGATATTTAAATGTTTACAAAATAAAAGTATTTAGCTCAAAGGATAATTTGGAACATTTAATTTGAATGTAAATATGCAAATGAAGTGATCAAACTGAATAATAAAACCCCTAATTAAAAAAAAACTGACTTTTTTTGCAGGCCTTATGGGACGATTTCTGAAGGAAAAGCACTTGCAAGAGGCCGCATCTACACTAAAGCTCCTCCAGGTCCCTTTTCAGGACAGCAGTCTGCACAAGGATAGTTCTCAGATTGACATTGGATTTGCAGCACAAGTCACTCTCAACCAACTCAAGTCTTCCAAAAACATTTCAGAAAGGCAGAGACTAGAGATTAGGGTGGACTGCAAGAAACTCTTGATTGCACTCCTTGAGAAGTTACTGAAAAAGGCTCCAGTGCATCACACATTAGTGAGAAGCATGCAGTGCCTTGACCCGAGACTTATGGCTGAATGTAAAGAACTGTGCGCAAGTCAAATGAGAAGAATGCTGCACATACTTGTCGGAGCTAAACATGTAAATGAGGCTATGTGTGATGACATCCTTCGAGAATTTAGGGAGTTTTGTGATTTGGCTGCACTTCAGGCTAAGTTCAGGGAATTTGACCCGAAAAACACTCGAGTGGACACCCTGTTGCATGAGACAATGGGGACAAAACCATCATTTTCCAAAGTGTGGGATGTTGTGAAGATTCTGCTTGTCTTGTCACATGGACAGGCCAGTGTGGAAAGAGGCTTTTCCATCAATAAAGAGTTAATCGTTGAGAATCAGAGGGAGAGGTCTCTGGTGGCTCAGAGGCTCATTGTTGACCATGTCAGATCTGTAGGGGGCATAACCAAGGTAGAGATCACAAAAGAGCTGCTGCTTTCGGCTGCAGGAGCCAGGCAGAAGTACCATGGCTTCTTGGAAGATGAGAAGAAAAAGAAAGAACAGCGAGCTGTTGACTTGAAGAGGAAGGCCCTCACAGATGATCTAGATCAGTGGTTCTCAAAGTGGGGTCCGCGGCGCACTGCCTGGGGGTCCGTGGAAAGTTCGCTATAAAATATAAACATACCCGGAGAAAGTGCAGGGCCCATCGTCATTCATTACTCCTGCGCGTGTAACGTTAGACCAATGAACATTCGGCTTTTACATTACGTCAATCTACCAAAACATTTCCCTCAGGTTTTAACTTCACGTCTCACAGCTAATGAATGAATAAAAGCCAATTAAACAGGCGCATTGTGTTCATCAGCACTCCCCTCGCTTTAACTTTGGGCCAATAGAAACTCTGTTGTATTACGTCAATCTGTCAATACCTAGGGGGCAAAGGGGGTTTAGTAGACATGGGCTGCTGTAAAAGGTTGTCATATAAAAATGAAATCTATGATGTCTGAGGATCACAACCTGGGTGGCCAACCCGGTCAACAAGCTGCTGGAAACTTGTAATTAGGGTCAAAACAATGTTACCTCAAATTCGGCTTTAACTCCCAGAATCACCCAAACATGCTAAAACGGTTTAATTATATTCATGAATCGTGAGCCATATCTCCCTGATACTTTATGCTAGAAACAAACTGAGCACACCTTTAGAAAGAGAGGAAGATAAGCTTTCATCAGATGCCTTGATTGTACATGTAATTAGTATGTAAGAGTTAACAATGCCTCTTCATTCATAGGTAGGCAAAAAAAAAAGAAAAAAATATTGAACATTCCATTTGTAATCGGTAGCATTCTTTTCCCTTTGTTGTTGTTACAATAAACAAATTACCATGTAAAGTTAACTTTTACTGGATGAAATCATATTTTGATTTTTTTTTTTTACTAACCAGACAGTCCTCATGGCCCATAACACATTTAGAGGGAATTCAATTTCAAGCCTATAATAGCCTGTCAATTCAAACAAGATCCAAGAAAGAAGTTTGCCATTAACTGGTGTTAATTGTATACTGCTCTGTTTCTGTATGTACAGTATATCGTTTGCATATTTATGCAATATCAATTATTTGTATTGCAATGTCTATTTCTAATATTCTTTCACAAGTGGGATAGCTTTATTTATTCTATTGAAATAAAAAGAAAGGGATTTGAGGATTTTGGGTTAGGCTGGTTAGTGTTCAATCCTGGTGTTTGGAGTGAGAGACAAAGGTACTGACAACTAAATGATGAAAGACTAAAACACACAGGAGTCATGTGTGGAGTAGGTTTAAAAGTATTTACTGATTAAAACTGTTACATTAAGTAGCAATTTGTACCAAAAAAAAAACAACAAAAAAAAACGAAACGGACAAACAGATTAAAATTCAGGGTGATAACTAATTTCTGTAATAATGTTTATACAATTTGTTTAGCTGTTTTCAGAGTCACTGCTGCTGTCGCTGCTCTCTAGTGTTTCAGCATGCTGTGTCCTACTACATTTGGTTGCCAACCCCTAGCAACGGCATCCTATGTAGCATGGAGCAGTTCTTCTGACAACCTTTAACCAGAGATGGGCACAAATACATCAAAAAGTATTTAATTAAAATACAAGTAATTTGTAATTTGAAAATACAAAAATATATTTTTTTACAGTCTTCTGTAGTGTAAGTGTGGCGTTAGGTACATGTAAGAGTCTAGAATATTGCAATATTATTGTTTAGTGCAGAAGATGCGCTTTTAACGTACATGTTGCCACATACTGTCATAATAAAAGATAATTGTGCATATAACACTATATTTGTATTATATTACACAAAAACTAGTTAACGCTGCTGTGAGGGTGTTTCTAATAGTGCGGCTGTGACAAAGTTGACAACTTTCTTTCTTCCGACTGCCATTATCAATTTTTTTACTCTTTTTGAAAGTTGTGAAAACGCTGTTGTGGCGTTTTTCTTTTGCTATTTGAGCAAATTGGAACACAAAAAAATATATTTAATGTAGTCTTTCATTCACTGCTATAGAAGTTAACCCAACTATGATGCCTTACACTTCTGAGAAACCCAGAAATGTGAACAGGGTCAATAGGATGTGTCACATCACGTGATTTACTTGCCAAAAACTGTGATAGGCAATTTGGTAGTCCTATTTGTATTTTATGTCTATGGTCCTAGGGATAGTTCACCCAAAAAGGAAAATTAGCCCATGATTTACTCACCCTGACGTCATCCTAGGTGTATATGACTTTCTTCTTTCAGAAGAATACAATCAGAGTTATATTAAAAAGTGTCCTGGCTCTTCCAAGCTTTATAATGACAGTCAATGGGTATATTTTTCATCAAAGTGCATCTATCCATCATAAAAGTGCATCTGTCCATCTGTCCATCATAAAAGTGCATCTGTCCATCATAAAAGTGCATCTATCCATCATAAAAGTGCATCCATCCATCATAAAAGTGCATCCATCCATCATAAAAGTGCATCCGTCCATCATAAAAGTGCATCCGTCCATCATAAAAGTGCATCTGTCCATCATAAAAGTGCATCTATCCATCATAAAAGTGCATCTGTCCATCATAAAAGTGCATCTGTCCATCATAAAAGTGCATCTATCCATCATAAAAGTGCATCTGTCCATCATAAAAGTGCGTCTATCCTGCACTTTTATGATGGATAGATGCACTTTTATGATGGATAGATGCACTTTTATGATGGACAGATGCACTTTTATGATGGATAGATGCACTTTTATGATGGACAGATGCACTTTTATGATGGACAGATGCACTTTTATGATGGATAGACGTAATTAGAACAGTAATTAAACAGATCTACATGTACAATCAAGGCATCAGATGAAAGCTTATCTTCCACTCTTTCTAAAGGTGTGCTCAGTTTGTTTCTAGCATAAAGTATCAGGGAGATATGGCTCACGATTCATGAATATAATTAAACCGTTTTAGCATGTTTGGGTGATTCTGGGAGTTAAAGCCCAATTTGAGGTAACATTGTTTTGACCCTAATTACAAGTTTCCAGCAGCTTGTTGACCGGGTTGGCCACCCAGGTTGTGATCCTCAGACATCATAGATTTCATTTTTATATGACAACCTTTTACAGCAGCCCATGTCTGATTTCCTAAAAAACAGGTGTTTTGCCCCCTGGGTACAAAGTCGTTATTTCGACATAATATCTCGTAATTCCGCCATAATAAGGGGACATTCTTATCTGCATTAAGCCATATTAAGCGTTCTTATAATGGTTTTCTATGGGAGGAAAATGCTTAACGTGTATGCATTTGTTGCGTTGAACGTTGCGTTCATATTCTGGGCTCATCTGATTTACATAGCCTACTTTGTTATGATTTTAGTATCATAATGATTAATAAATGCACGCACAATTATCGGTGAACTTGATTTGATCAAATGCCTTTCAACTTGTTTGTGAAAAATTCAGAATTAAATGAATGTGCAGCAATTTGCAGAGAGTCTGTAGGCCTACTATACTGTTGTAGCCATTAAATAAGCGCATTTAGTTTCATATTTGTTCAAATATTATGATGTTATTTTGTTTCGTTTATGTTGTTTATGAAAAGTGCAACAGCACGAGTAAGATAGAATGCGCAATATATCTAGAGACGTGGAGCGGGTTATATGATTTTGACCACTTCATTAAGTTTTGTTTTGTAGAAAGCCTTTCTTTAAAGTGAATTTCGTTTTGTATAAATTGTATCTTAATTTTAATACATTTTTCATCAACCAATTGATTGTTTTTAATGAATAAGATGCAAATATAACAGACAATAATCATGGAGGCGCCCGCGCGGTCACTTGCACTGCACGTGAACTGAAGCGCATCTCATCCTAACTTAACGAAACTCAGCGTATGCCTCACACAGACATGAGAAATACATCAAATACACAAAGCTTGAAATGTCTTTAAACGAAATAATTCAAAACGAAAAGAAAAAGGCTACTCTCTGATTACGTAATCCATGATGTGCATTTCTCTCTATAGGCGCGTTCACTACGAATATGGCGATCGTCAACTTCATCTTTGCAGCCGACACTGTAATAAAAATCAATGCACGCGCCACCGGATTTACAAACGCACATCTTGCTTGTTGTACGCACACATATTATAACATTATTATTAATTAATACATCTTTTAGAATATTTGATTGAATGCTGAATGTTGCGCTTGTTCAATTTAATAAAATTGAAACTTTAATTGTGATCATTAAAATAATTGAATATTAAATATTTAGTGGCCAAGTTTAGCTCATTTATTAATAGTGTATATATATATATATATATATATATATATATATATATAATTGCGCAGCCCCCCCCCCCCCCCCCCTGTCAATGATCTAGCACCCCCTCAGCACATGCGTTAACGATTTTGCCGGGGCTTCAGCCCCGAATGTTTTGAGTGTAGCCCTGAATGTTTTTTGAAAAGTTGACTGACAAAAATGAAACTGGACAATAGCCTATGTAAACCCCCGAAATCATAAGTCGCCTTATTTCATTGTGCTTTGGCTTTGCTGCTGCTTTGCTGCCATATGTCAGTAAAGCTTTCCTGTCGTATCAGCCGTGTGCTCGCAGCGCGCACTCTTCAATATCAAGCGCAAATGCAGCGCGCCCTGTATCACGCAAAAGAAACTAAGAGCATGTACGTCGTGTTCTGTCGTCAATTAAGTATTGAAATAACCAAAAGGGAGATTAAAACTGCGTAATTTTTCATTATTAATATTCTAACATTTTATCAATATTGCAAAGTCATCAAAACTGACTCGTGTCATAAAAAAAAATATTTTGTGACCAAAAATGAGAAAAATACATCTAGCCTAAATGATCGTTCTTGACATTCTTTTAACTATAAGCAACCCAATTTGTCTAGATCTGTAATATTATTTCCTTTGTATAATGAGCTTGTCTTTGTTTTAAATTATATTGTATTTTTATTGTGAGTGTGTTGGAACTGCTGCACAGTCGTGTGATTTAGTCAGCTTGATTAACATTATTACAATGTATTCCTATTTAACACAGATGTTCTTTGCTAATTACAGAAACTATAAGCAAAATATAAGTATAGATATATATTTATAAAATAAACAAACAAAAGATTGCACTGGTGTTTGATTGAAATGTAACATCTATATGCAAAATAATCCTTGAAAGATTTCTCATTCAAGGCCATTCCTGTTTGGAATATGTGATTGTGTATTGTCAACAAGCAGAAACATTCTCAATTTCCATTTTGTAGTGTGGACCATTCATTTCAACATTTATTCTCATTCTCATGTTTAAGAATCTGTCATCTGCTTGATAATTTATGCTGCTGCCCACTGACATGCTTTTAAAGCTATTGTTATCCAGTTTTTGGGGGCCTTCAAACACCTTAAAATGCACATATGTAGCTCCGAGAAATCCAAATGTTCTCGGGGGAGCATGCCCCCGAACCCCCCTAACTACCTCACATTTGAATACGCGTGTCTGTGGGGTAATGTGGGCTGGTGTGGCTGTCCCCTGTATATAGACCTACAATATAAATTATTATCTGTATCGAATAATGTTATCTTGTAACCCACCCCCAGCCCCTAATGTTTCAGGCTCAGCCCCTGATGTTTTTAAAACCTAGAAACGCCCCTGCCCCTATCCCATCTTTCTCTTTAGCTATTTAGCTATTACATTTAGCTATTACATTTGTGTTGCGGTTATGAGGGGGTCCTTGGAATTTTTTCTGCCCTATGAGGGGTCCCTATCTCCAGATAGTTTGAGAACCCCTGATCTAGATGATTTGAAAAAGAAGAGGGCTAGAATGGAGGCAGACATTTGTGCTCTTGAGAAATCAGCAGATGAATATGCTGAAAAGGCAGAATCATCAAGCAATCTCACCCTAATCACCAAATCAAACAGTTTCCGCCGAACTGCAAAAGAAAAGAAAGCATCTCTGCAGAAAATTGAAAAACAGATTGATGAGAAGCTTGCAGAAATGAAAAAATAAATGTTTATTGTTTTTGGGGTATGGAGAACTAAAATACAGATGTTAAAAATGGTTATCCAGTGAAGTAAAAAAAAATTCTTCAGTTAAAGTGACAATGTTGCTGGACACCTTTGTTTATTTTATTTATTTATTTGTCGGTTTTACATTGTTGTTTCCCATTGATTTATGTTAATAGCCTCCTATGGATTTATGTTAAGAAATGTCTAAGGAGTTGTCAGGGTTTGACATTATTTGTGTTACTGTGCCAGCATATTTGAATAAATATTTATTTTGTATTAAAACATTGCTTGTTCATTTATTTTATTCAAGATATGGGGGGTGGTAAATTTGAACATGGATTTTTATTCTTATTTTAAATGTATACACAGACGTTTTATGGAACATTATGTCATGAATATTTACCTTTAAGTCATGGAAAAGTCATGGAAATTTAATGGTAAAAATGTGTACGAACCCTGTCACATATTAACTGTAAAACAAGATTATGAGATGTGTTAATTGAATGCTTGGCTAAAGAGATGTGTCTTTAGTCTAGATTTAAATTGGGAGAGTGTGTCTGAGCCCCGAACATTATCAGGAAGGTTATTTATGAAAGTAAAAGAGTAGCAAAACTCGAGAGCATAAAGATGTGAATTTGAGAACTTGTCCCCTGTAAAATACAAGTCCAAAGTTGAATTTAGAGATTTGCACTCGCAGAAAGTGACTTAACGCATAGACAGTGATATTAAAATAAATAAATGATAACTCTGTAAACACCATACTAATTAAAAATAGACTACTATGTACAGTTAAGCGTTTTCCTCACATAGAAAACTGGTAGAAAATGCTTAAAGGTCCCATGGCATGAAAATTTCACTTTATGAGGTTTTTTAACATTAATATGAGTTCCCCTAGCCTGCCTATGGTCCCCCAGTGGCTAGAAATTGTGATAGGTGTAAACCAAGCCCTGGGTATCCTGCTCCGCCTTTGAGAAAATGAAAGCTGGTTATAATCATAAATGTTTCTTGAGCGTGAAATCATCATATTAGAATGATTTCTGAAGGATCATATGAAGCTGTGATGCTGAAAATTCAGTTTTGATCACAGGAATTAATTACATTTTACAATATATTCACATAGAAAACTTAGAAAAATGTGTTATATTATTTCACATTATTATTGTTTTGAATGCTGTCTTGGTGAACATAAGAGACTTCTTTCAAAACATTTTTTTTTTACCAACACAATTAGTGTATGTTTGACATTAGTGTATGTTTGAAGTTGTACTTACTAATCATATGGTTCATAGCGCCTTAGAGATGATGATCCGAGATGATGATCCGCCCAACTCTGCTACGGTGGAGGCCAGGGCATCAACATTAAAGGATCTAGGAACACAACAAACCATTTGTCACAGAGCCAACAATATTATTATATAATGCCAGGTTTATAACAAGTAAGAAGCTATAGCTAAGCTATATTATATATAAGCTACAGCAGAAGTGAAATGCTTTTCTGAGATGAGTTTCTGAATCTATTTGACCTGCATCTGGGCATGGAGTACCTATGGCCTGAGGGAAGTAGCTTGAACTGGCAGGACAAAGGATGACTAGGGTCAGCTGCCTTCTTTGCCACTCTGTTGGAGTAAATGTGTGAGAGAGGGGGAAAGTTAATGCCTGCAATCTTGCTACACGTCCTAACAATACTCTCTAATCTTTTTTTTTTTTTTTTTTTTTGTAGACAAGGAACCAAACCAGCAGATAAAACAGAAGGTTAAAACAGACTTAATAAAACAAGAATAAAACATTCTCATCAAAGTGGGGTCAATGTTAAAATTCCTGTCTATGGTAAAAATGCATTTGCTGCTGGGCTTTGGCACAAACAGCATCAGTGTGTGATTCAAAACATAGCTTACTATCAATTATTGTGCCAAGGTACTTGTATTCTAGTACTATCTCAATAGGTTGGCCATCAATGATAGTGAGGGGAAAAGGGGGGGCTCTGTTTCCTAAAATCAATAATTAATTCTTTAGTTTTGGATTTCCTACCCGTATTTCCTACTTCTCCGGCAGCAGCTTTCTTCAGAAATGTTCAAGTCGTGGAGCTTTCCCTCTGTTATGGGTTATTTTGTTGCTGCTGAAATCACAGAACATTTTTTTTTATCAATATTTGTTTACCATTGAGCTAGTTTCAAGCAGTTTCCTCACTCCATGTAAGTGACGTCACCGATTAGGCCTACATACGTTTATGTTTATGTTTGTGTAAAATAAATTAGCTCACTTCCAAGTAAAACCTTTATAAAACCTCTCATATACACATAAGAGGTGATTAAAAGCCCAAACTTTCATAAACAAAAGCTCAACCGAGTTAACATTAACTTAGCTTAACTTAACGTAGCTGCTAACGTTACCTCTTCTGAAAACGGTTGAGATGCTAACGGACTTTTTCCGAAGACACAAAACCATGTCTATAAAAGTAAATATTCAACATAAGTGTATCAATTACAAGTAAGATAAGTGTCAAGAACAGTTGTGTGTATTATTCGTGTGATTTTAGAGACTAATATCACCTGAAAGCAGTGAAAACAACAGCGAGAGAGGGAGTTTTCCCGCTTACCAGTCGCAGTGGTCCCGCGGCGTTTCCATGGCAACTCTGCGCCGCGGCCGCTCCAGTGTTTGAAAGGGACTTGAAAGTTCACGCGCACAACGCGACATCGGCCTCCCGTATAGTGGGCCGACCTAAAGCCGACGTAACGGAGCTGGGAAATAGAGCCCTGACTGACAAGAGATCTGCCTACGCCTGGCCGACGCCTTTGCGATGTTATAGGGAGGGAGGCCGACGCTCGATGTTGGGCCAACGTCGGCCCGACGTACGTGTGCTATCTGGGTTATAATGGCAAACGTTTTTACAATTTAAATCAATTTTTAAGATTGTTTAAAGGAATGGTAAAAAAAAAACAAAAAAACCCTGCTTTTTAAGGACTTTTAATTGAATCATTTCTTCTTACCCCCTTCAGATTCGCCAAGGATCCAGATGATTACTGGCAATTTGGTGGAGGATTATTCTTTAGCTGCTACATTGCACTATCACTTCTGGTACTGATTCATTGGCCTTTTGTAATTTTTTTTTATTTTATTTTACTTGATTTAATAAATTCCCAGCAAACATTGGTCCGACGGCAACGTCGTGTCCCTGGCCAAAAATAGTCGCGGTAGGACGGCATAAATCGGTAAAAATATGTAACACAGAACATTTCCTAAAAATGCATTCAGATACATTTGTACATGTCTACAGTTCTCTGGGGTTGCATGTATAATTGTTATTTTGACTTTTAGCTACGTGTAGTTCAATATATAGTGCATCGGGTGAGAGGACGTCACCTGGCGACGTCTTTTACACGTGCATTTATAGTCCATCATGACCCTCTATGAAATCCTTGTTAAATATGCAAAAGCTGTGCATAATCCTTGCATGGTTAATACTGCAATAATTAATTTAATTGCCCAAGTAGTTTTTTAAGGGGTTGTGAAGACGTCCACTGACGTACACGTCTAGTCAAGCAAGACAGAAAAAAAACAGTAATCTTTATGAAATACACGATTTGTATACAAAGTAAATATATTTACTTTATCTTGTTTAAATAAATTATAATCACAAAGTGCCCAGTGTGGTTAAGTGATTGCAAAGCCACTGCATTTTAGTGGACGTCCAGTAGGTGACGTCCTTTACACGTGCATCACACGTCCATCATGACCCTCTATGAAATCCTTATGAATTATGCAAAAGTATTATGCTTACACCTTGGTTGATACTGCAATGATTAATTTAAGTGTCCCAAGTAGTTTTTAAGAGGTTCTGAAAAGACGTACACACTGCTTTACACGTCAAAACTGTGCCACCGAGATGTTGTGGCAAATCTCGCGATATTGCAAAATCCCGCGATATGATATATTATCTCGCGATAAAGCGACAACGTAGCCATTTTCCAGTTTTTCTACAACCATGAGGTGCATTTGGTGTGTTGCCGAATTACTAAAAAATCTGCTGTTGGGTAAGTACATCTTATAAATGTAACATTAGACATTCTCTGCTTCAACAGAGTACCCGCCTTCAATGAAGTTAACGCTTGTCAATGGAGAGGGGCCAGACTCTCTGTACAAAATTTAATTTAATTTAATTTTACATTTATGTACGAGTGTCTGGTAGAACCAGGCTAATTTTTTCTGCCGGTGAAACCAAATGTTGTTATAGGTCGCGCTGGCGCGACCGCAACATTGCCCAGCAGCAAATGGTAAAAAAAAAAAATGAAAGCGGAACGAAACTGCGCCTCTCGTTTGTGCTCCACGGACCGTTTATTCAGTAAAATAACATGGTTATTTTCCGACATTTTCAAAAAAAAAAAAAAAGTACGCAATTTACCTAGAGATAGCCTTTTTCTTTTCTTTTTTTTTTTTTTTTTTAAAAAAAACAACAACATATTCTGTCCTCAGATGCTGTGATGAGGTGGAGCCCAAATGCTACAGACTCAGACATTGATGCAGCAGTGGAGGAACACCTGAAGAACGCTCCAGGAACAGCTGAGGGTGGTGGATTTTAAAAAATGAGCCATAAACAAAACTAAAGCCATAAACAAACTTCTAAAAACTTTCATTTATGGCTGTTTAACAGTAATGCAAGACTGTTAGTAACTGAAACTTAGTACTGCCACAGCTCTGACTTCTAGTCATCAATGATGGAATATTATAGAAAGACTCTAAAAATAGAATGCATTGACTGTTCCTGTACTTTTGTTATATTCTGGTTTGATTAATGTCTGCTTAACCCTAATGTGAAACTGTTAGCTGCTAGAGAAAATGCCATTACCACATTGTAATATTTCTATTATCTTTTTTGAACAGTAGCTGTTTAACAACTGGAAGACATTTCAAATGTAATATTCACAATAAAATGTTATGATAAATTATAGCACTATTTTTTGCTTTTGTCCACAAATAATGTGTTGATGTACACGTGATTAAACGGTTTTATAGACGTCCAGGTCTGACCGGACCGATTTTGGACCTTTTTAGAACCTGTGTCAAGTTCAGATGTGTAAAAATAGCCTAAATGATTGCCTTTCACGATGTTACACAATATGGGTGTGATTGTTTTATATGCAGGATTATATATACACATACATTTGGCAGCAACACATCTTATAAACATCCAGAAGAACTAAAAAAAATATATGAACCCATTTAGACGTCCAGGGACGCGCAGAAAAGACGTGCAAATCACGGCCAGAAAAGACGTGGAAATCACGGCCAGACGACGTCAAAGACGTCGGTTCAACTTTCATTTTGGAACTATTTTTCAACCATGACGGGACGTCTCTGTCGGACGTCTTTTCAACGGTCGTTAAACGTCCAAATGTTTGCTGGGTTACTTTTAATTAGTACAATGTATGGTTAGGATTCTGAATTAAAACAGTGTAATGTTTCTCCACAAATATTATCAGAAATATATAATTGTTGAAACAATATAAACCTGCATTGAAAGATATAAAGAACAACAGACCTCAACCCTCTCAGCTCAACACCACAATTTGTTGATTTCTTCATCTGTTTTAAGGATGAAATCATGACCTTATGATTAACGTTGAATCAACGTTGAAATGCCGGCTCTGTATGTTGTTGCGCTTGCTTGTAGTATATCAATTTTTACATGCTGTTCATTCATCCATTGCTGATAATTAGACCAGTCCAATAATTTCCACATATGCCTAGCTAGCTTTCGATTATCAGAGCTGTTAACAGACAACAAACATTCGTTATCTTACATGTTTTATCCCAGCCGGCATTTCAACGTTGATTCACCGTTGAAACAACGTCAGGTACCATGGTTGAATCAACGGTGAATTACCGAATTACCTTTCGATTTTGCAAAACGGATCAACGTTGATATTGTGACGTCGTTTCACCGCGAAAGAAACAACGTTGATTCACCGTTGAAATCGCGACGTCATTTCACTCTTACCTTTCGGGTTATGGTCTTCTGTCGACGTTGAATCAACGTTGATTTATCTTTCGATTTTGCAAATTGAATCAACGTTGATATCGTGACGTTGTTCCACCGTCTTACCTTTCATGATGGGATAATACAATTGTACATTCAATTACAACCTAGTTTGCAGTTGGAACATGAGTCATGACAATGCTGACTGAATTTGTGATTAACTGTCCATACTGTAGGCTACACTAAAAATTGTTATCTGTCAAATGACTGGCGGCAATGACTTAAACACATTAAATAATAAGTTAACACATGCTCAAGATTGTAAAACAAGTTTTATTCTGAAAAAACAAAAGTCTAAAAATACTTTCTAAAACAGATGAAAAACATCTCAAACTTTAAATTGCAGCGTTTTCGAAGTAATGTTAAAAACCTGTAGAAGTAAACATCTAAATGGAATATTTAAAGACATTTTTTTTTCAATTACAGTAACCCTTAAATTAAACATTTAATATTTAAAATGTACAGTAAAAAAAAAAAGTTTTTAAATTGTCAAAATGTGACAGCCTTGTGCAGTGCTCCGACAGAGTCCCAGCTCGAGGTCCATTCCCATGCCATCACTTCCTCTTCACTTCTTGCCCGCTGTCTGCTACTATCCTATAAATAAAAGCAAAAACACTGAATACAAAATAAATCATGTACAAGATTTTCACTTTACAGTTCAATTTGTTAGGTAGAAAACAAAGTATACAACACTATCCATTCTAAAACACATATTTTATGTATTCAGATGTACATTTACACAAGAAATTCTTCAGAGCCCCAAGGTGGAATTGTAAAAATATTACTCCCATGTGTCAGTTACGGTTACTATAATCATAAGGTCATGATTTCATCCTTAAAACAGATGAAGAAATCAACAAATTGTGGTGTTGAGCTGAGAGGGTTGAGGTCTGTTGTTCTTTATATCTTTCAATGCAGGTTTATATTGTTTCAACAATTATATATTTCTGATAATATTTGTGGAGAAACATTACACTGTTTTAATTCAGAATCCTAACCATACATTGTAATAATTAAAAGTAATTTATTAAATCAAGTAAAATAAAATAAAGAAAATTATAAAAGGCCAATGAATCCGTACCAGAAGTGATAGTGCAATGTAGCAGCTAAAGAATAATCCTCCACCAAATTGCCAGTAATCATCTGGATCCTTCGCGAATCTGAAGGGGGTAAGAAGAAATTATTCAATTAAAAGTCCTTAAAGAGCAGTATTTTTTTTTATTTTTTTTACCATTCCTTTAAACAATCTTAAAAATTGATTTAAATTGTAAAAACGTTTGCCATTATAACATTCACACAACATGAACTGAGTAATGTCATCTTTGAGACTGTTAGTATTACATGATTAAAAATGTAAGCACACTTAACATTACTTAAAGCATGGCAATCCCATCATAAATGTGTATCATAGCAAGGGAAGCACACACAAAAAAGCCAAATGGTTCCAAAATCAAACCATCAAATAATTTTACCTGCAGCTGCATTTATCCTATTATGACACGTCTGAGGGTCTTTCCCTTAATGGTGTCCAGTGATTAAAGAAAGGACTGATGGAGGTGACATGAATCAACTTTCAGTGCGCCACTTCAGCAGAAGAAAGACAAAAGGACAAAAAGTTACTCAGACTTTCATCAGTAACGTTAAATGTCTTACTTTAAAGATGAAAATCATACTTAATACTATATATTAATCCCAGTGTAAGTTAGGTTTTCGAACAGTGGGTAAAATTGACTTACTGTAGTTGGTGAATGGGTCTTTCTGTTGGGTGTTCTCCCCCGATAAAAATCTTATTCCAATGCTTGATCTAAAAAAAAAATGAAAAAAAAAAATGTAAACAAATTTGACTTTTTTCAATATCGTTATCAGTGTTTGAAGAGGTTATGTAAACTTCTAACGAATAAATTACGGTTTTATCACTTTACTCATTCCCACGCTTTTTACCTCTCATGCGTTTTTAAACAAACATTAGCTGACAACATTAAACACATAAGTTAACATTACCAACACAGTAATGTCAGATGGTACTAACTTACATTGAAATACGTGCTAATATCAAAAACACACACAGAGATAACTTATTTATTTTATGAGTTTGCAGTAAGCCTATAACCGTTACCCGTGTCCCTAAACGAGACTGTAAAGGACTGAAAAATGTTTTCTTACCTGATATCGCCAGTATTTTTACAGACCACGTATGACCCCTTTCCTGTTCACATTCCAGCTTTTGTTCTTCATTGACATATCAACTCAAATTCGCTCAAAATTTAAGAATTCAACTGGCAGATATAAAATAATCCAGGTCTGACCGAGTAATCAAGGCAAGCAGCTCACCGACGAGAGTAACGGACGTATTTTCAAACTTAAAATAGGCGGGCAGAGCCGCGCACATTCTCATTGGACAGTTTCCTGGAAGACAGACAGATTAACCAATCATGCTCAAAGTAAAACGGCGAAACAACCAATAACAATAGTTTGCGCGAGTTAACATAGTGGTGTAGGGCAGGCTATTGAGTTTTATTTGCAGTCTGTATTAATATTTAATTAATTGGTCAAATGACATGACAGTGTGAATACAAATGTAATAATGCAATGTAAACTGTTAGGCAAGCAGACAAAATTGTAAATTCACAAAAAATCACATAAGGCAAAAGGTTTCTGCTGCACTGCTCTCTTGAGGGTGAAACGATTATTGTTAATATAATAATTGTATTTTTACATATACACTGAAGAGCTGTTATGATAAAAAGTCATTAAATGCTAATTAATTATCATAATAATACGTTAAAAGGCAGATATTTTTATAGTATGTTGTCGAAAACATTACGTTGTTTCAACGTACAGATCTTGTAAAAATTTCAACATTGATTTATAAGTGTTTTTGTTAACCTTTTTCAACCATTTAGCATTAAACGTTATTTCAACGTTGAAACAACAACTGACATATTTCAACCATATTTCAACGTTGATTTAGAAGTGTTTTTGTTAACCTTTTTCAACCATTTAGCATTAAACGTTATTTCAACGTTGTTTCAACATTGAAACAACAACTGACATTATTTCAACCATATTTCAACGTTGAAGGTCGGTCATGTGCCGGCTGGGATATGTTTTATTGCCTAGCTTGCCTCACAAACTAGTTTGCCAGCTGAACTCAGGTGTTGTGAGGTGTATTTATCACGTAGTCCTGAGGGATATCAGACGACGCTGTTGACGTTGATTCTTGCGATTATCATGAGAACAGTTTTCAATATCTCACATAAATATCAGGACATAAATAAGCCTAAAGTAGAGGTTGTAAATAAACGAGTACAATTTGCAAACTAGATAAATTGCAATAATCATGTCTTCGGAGTCTGTGTGCCTGTTCCATGCCCGACGCAGGCACCGGTGTACAGGGTGGAGGGTGGGGTGTCCCTTTAATATACTCTGTAATTTTTTGGTCATACATATAAAAAAAACCTGTAAACTTTTATTCATGTACACTCACAATAGGCTAACGACAAAAGTTTGTCTGTCATCTCTGTCTCCAGGAACTGCGTGTCACAAAAATGAACTGAAAGCCACTTGCCTCAGCTCAGTCATGATAAGAAATATGTCTATGCTTTAAATGTCTAAATATTTAATAAATGTTATCTGATTATGTAATCCTTATGAAACCGAGAGGCACAGATATTCTACTCAAACATGTTTAGCAATCATGTGTATGAGCACTTCCCAATTAGGAAAGGACAAGTCAGGAGTGAAAATCTTGCTCTAATTAAATGTAAATCGCCCTGAATTAAAATGTAATAGATCAAATATTTTATTTGTCGAAATGTTGCAATATTATTTAATTTAAGTTCATAAATATTCTATAAATGTTATTTAGTTTAACAGCAGCACAAAGTACCCACTGTGGTTTGAGATTTATTTGTATATAAAAAAAATAATAATAACCACTCTCTGCTTTATACACAAATCGCACCTTGGTTGCAAGGATCCAAAGATCCCTGTGGAATTTAATATTGATTTGAACATTTTGTTCATGACAACAAATGAACACGAGTTTGAAAATTATTTAAATAATTTTATTAATACACTTTTATGACAGAAATATCACTACATGTAGCCTAAATGATTTAATTCCTTCATTATCAACACTTTAATAATGCTAATGTCTAGAATAGCGATTTAAGTCTGAATTGCGACTTCTCTTTGTCTCAGACGCTCCTCTCCTCTTAAATAGCCTATGGGGAGTTTGGAGGGGTAGTTCAGTGGCTTTATCGTGGGGGTGCAGGACAATATAGGTGTTAATCGCCCCTCTTTTTATATGGAGAGTGTCGGATTGCCAGCCTGATGATACAGAACAGGCAAAGGCAAAATTCCTTTCAGGATAAATCTCTTGGTGTGTCCAAATGTAGGCCCTATCTTATTAAATCATAAATACTGTAGTTAATTTATTTAAAAGTTTTTCATTAAAAAAATAAAATAAATTGTTACAGTGTAATTATATATTTAAGTACAGTGTAATATTAATGAACTACTTACTATATGGTTAGGGTAGGATTAGGATTTGGTTGAGGGTTAGTTCCATGTAATTATGCATAATTTACTGTTATTACTATGTTACAAGTACATGTAACATATTAGTGATCGACCGATATATCGGTCGGCCGATAAATCGGGCCGATATTTGCGGGTTTGACGTGTATCGGCATCGGCCGATACGCGGCTGCTGCGTTCGCCGATAGTTTTTTTCCCGGCATTAATTACAGACAGGCGTCCGCAGGCAGCTCTGTGTTGCTGGAGACGCTGCAGTTCATGTGCAGCCCATGTACTGCCCCTCCCACACTAGCAGAGTGCTGGAAGCCTCTTTAAGACAACGGTTAGTTTTAAAATTTCAAAGCATCTTTTTAACTGTTTGACTTAGCTGAAATACACTTTGAAAGTGGAAACACGTTGCTCTATATGTGCGTGCAACTATAGCTAAGCAAGTTTGTGGGTCCAAATGGAAAACGCGAATGCCTCATCTATAAAACTGCTTGTCATTGTATTTAGGGAGCTGCAAATAGCTAAGTTTGAGGCTATCCATATGCATAAGGCAACTGTTACAAACACTGGTCATAGGATTAAATAATGCCGACGTTGTTCGGTGATTCCGTGATATTTGTGGGAGTTTTATTCAGCGACTACCTGGCTGACGTTTGGACGTGTGCTCATAAAAGAAGCGACGCGGTTGTGACACGCACGCGATGCAGCGCGCTCGTTTGTTCCATAGACCACATGTGTCAAACTCAAGGCCCGCGGGCCTAATCCGGCCCGCCACATTATTTTATATGGCCCGCGAGAGCATATGGGTGTCTTAAAATTAGGGATGCAACGAAATTTAGGCTGCCGAAAATAACATTTTCGTTTTTTGGCCGAAAGAGACTAAAAAGCCGCCGCGCCCCTCTGTGTTCGGCGATGGTTTGACACTGGCTCAGCGTGTTTTATGACTTTGCGTGCGAGTCCGCTTCCGAAGATGCATAACTTCTAAGTGCGTTCCGCTGTGTGTGTGCGCAGCGCGTTCAATGTTCCGCAAGCAACCTCCGTGTGTGTGTGTGAGTGTGTTGCGAGCTCTGCTCATGCTCACTGGAAAGGCAAAGTGACAAGTCCGCTTAAAAAAAAAGCGTGCCGACATGAAATTTCTCTGGACTTGTTTCTTTTTGCAATAGCACTACTGTGCTGTAACATGGTGTGTATAGCCGTGCTGGGCAACACTGGTAAAATTACACGAATCACGATCCTCTCGTTCTCCCTGCTCTGCTCATGCTCTGATAAAAATATCTTTGTAGGACTATACTTTATTTTGACAATTGATCAAAAAATAAATCTGTTAAATCTGATTCTGCTGCATAGAACTGATTGAAGAATAATATATTGATATTTTATATCATTTTAATATAATAATATATTTAAATATATTAAATATATTACATAATATTTAATATGTACCAGTATTATCCTTTTCACCATTTGTATCACTCTGTGTTTGCGCCACTTGCATCATTAAGCCAGTAGGTGGCGACAAGTGACTGTCTTTATGAGTGAACAATTGAACTTTAAACTAATTATTGCCAAAAACATTAATTAACTCAGGAAAGAAACAAGTTGCTGAAACCAATCTTTAATGCTAATATAAATTGCTCATTTGCCTCTGGACACAAAAAGATTGCACTGTTTTTTGATTGAAATGTAACATCTATGCAAAATAATCCTTGAAAGATTTCTCATTTAAGGCCATTCCTGTTTGGAATATGTGATTGTGTATTGTCAACAATAAGCAGAAACATTCTGCATTTCCATTTTGTAGTGTGGATCATTCATTGCAATATTTATCCTCATTCTCATTTTTAAGAATCTGTTATCTTGACAAATAATTTATGCTACTGCCCACTGACATGCTGTCACTAATAGCGCCTCTGTGGCCCTTTCCGACCGAACACAGCGGGAACCATCACCCGAATATTAGTTCCGCCCGGACTCTTTTCTCACACGGACCCAGTACTTTTCCGTCTCAGCTGTGGCTCATCATCCCATTAGTTATCGCCTTTATATGGCGCGGACTTTCTCTTGTTCATTGCGAAGTCTTATCGTTCCCTATGGTCGTAATTCTGAGCGTTTATCTCTGTGTTGGATTTTCTGTGTATGACTCTGGACTGTGTACCCCGTTGACGATTCCTGCTACCTGCCATTGCGACCATTGCCTGTCTATTGAACTGTGTCCCGGATTACCTACGTTGTTCCTGTTTTCTGGTGATTATTCCTGCCTGTTGACGATTCTTAATAAAGTCTTGCAGATGGATTTGAATGTCTCTGACTCCGTGTTACAGAAGACTTTGCCACCTCAGGATCCAGCGGCTTTAGATCAAGTGGTTACTGAAGTGACACGGCAAGCCTCTCTGTTGACTGTGCATCACCAACAGTTGGATCGGCTGACCACCATGACCGAGGAGTTGGTGCGGTCTATGCGGTCGCTCACACAGGCTGTGCAACAAGACCCCACTGCATCGAATCCACCCACTGCAGCCCCCACCGCGCCGCCTTCCGCGGTCTTCCCCACGGGAATACACGCACCCCGCTTGGCACTTCCAGAGAAGTATGATGGCTCTCCAGGCAAATGCAGGGGCTTTCTTATGCAGTGTGCCATCTACGTGAACTCGCTGCTGCCGGGCTCTGTGACGGAGGATGGCAAGGTTTCCCTCGTCTGCATCCTTCTCACCGGTAAGGCCTTGAGCTGGGCAACGGCCTTGTGGGAGGGCCAACAGATGGTTTTCCCGTCGTATCAGCACTTTCTCACCAAATTCCGGGAGGTGTTTGATCACGCTGAGGATGGAAAGGAGGCGGAGGAGGAACTATTAAACCTTCGCCAGGGATCTTCCACCGCTGCGGATTACGCTCTCACGTTTCGCACGCTAGCAGCCCAGGCGGGCTGGGAAGGAAAACCCCTTAAGGCCATGTTCCGTCGAGGGCTTCGCACGGACCTGCAGGCTGAGCTCGCTTGTCGGGATGAGAGCAAGACTTTGGAGGAGTATATGGAGATGGCGATTAAACTGGACTATCTGCTCCGCTCTCGCAGGAGTCGCCAACCACGATTACCTCTCGCCTCACCCCAGTCTTCGGCTCACGCCCTGGAGGAGCCCATGCAAGTGGGATTTTCCCGCCTCTCTGATGAGGAGCGCGAGAGAAGGATGAGAAATCGTCTATGCCTCTACTGTGGTCAGTCTGGTCACTTCCGAGCTCAATGTTCCCTCCACGATCCACAAATTTCCTGGAAGGATCAGGACATCACCCAGTGGTCCCAATCTTGTCTCCAGAGGTGTCTCAAATCCCCACAGAGGAACCATCACGTGGTTCCAGTTCCCCAACCTGAAAGTCAACCCCCGCAGGACCTTCCCGAGGTTTACTGGGATTTCCACTCTGCATTCAGCAAGTCCCGGGCCACCCAGCTTCCACCTCATCGGGACATGGATTGTGCCATCGAGCTCTTACCTGGAGCCACGCTCCCCAAGGGTCGTGTATACTCCCTGTCCCAACCCGAGACTCTGAGCATGCAGCAATACATCGACGAGGAACTCGCTAAGGGGTTCATCCGACCCTCCACCTCACCTACCTCGGCGGGCTTCTTCTTCGTAAAAAAGAAGGATGGATCCTTGCGTCCCTGCATCGACTACCGAGCCCTCAACGAAATAACAACCAAGTACCGTTATCCCCTACCCTTGGTACCTTCAGCCCTGGAACAACTCCGCACTGCCCGTATCTTTACCAAGCTCGACCTGAGATGCGCCTACAATCTCATTCGCATCTGGGCAGGTGACGAGTGGAAGACGGCCTTCTCCACGACGACTGGCCACTATGAATATCTGGTCATGCCCTTCGGTCTGTCCAACAGTCCCTCTGTCTTTCAGGCCCTTATCAACGATATTTTCCGAGACATGCTCAACAAGTGCGTCATAGTCTACATTGATGACATACTGATCTACTCCGACACCCTGTCCGAACACGTCCAACACGTACGGTCTGTGCTCCAAAGACTAATCCAGAACCAGCTGTATGCCAAACTCTCTAAGTGTGCCTTCCACCTCTCCACCGTCTCCTTCCTAGGATACATCATCTCTGCTGAGGGAGTCACAATGGATGACAGCAAGGTTTCCGCCGTGCTACACTGGCCCCGTCCCCAAACCGTCAAAGACCTCCAACGTTTCCTGGGGTTTGCCAACTTCTATCGAAGATTCATCCGGGGTTTCAGTCAAGTGGCAGCTCCTCTAACTTCCCTCACTCGCAGTGGAGGTGGATCCAACAAGCTGGCATGGTCTACGCTCTGCGAGAAAGCGTTCCAGGATCTGAAGACTCGTTTCACCTCGGCTCCCATCTTGAAACACCCAGACCCCCGACGTCAGTTCACTGTGGAGGTGGACGCCTCCAGCACAGGTATCGGAGCAATACTGTCACAACACCAGGGAACCCCAGAGAAATTGTACCCGTGTGCCTACTACTCTCGCAAACTCAATCCCGCGGAACGTAATTATGACGTCGGGGACAGAGAACTGTTGGCCATGAAAGCGGCCTTGGAGGAATGGAGACACTGGTTGGAGGGCTCGACCATACCCTTTCTCATTCTGACCGACCACAAGAACTTGGAGTACTTGAGAACCGCCAGACGTCTCAATGCCCGCCAGGCCAGATGGTCGTTATTCTTCTCCAGGTTTCTCTTCACCATAACCTATCGGCCCGGGTCCAAGAACGGTAAGGCGGACGCACTCTCCCGCCAATACGACTTACCTCATGTGGGCTGAATATGCCCAGAATTCCATAAGGAAGCCCTCCACCCAACTTACCCCATTCCAATGTGTGTTAGGCTTCCAACCTCCACTATTCCCGTGGTCCGGGGAACCTACTAACCTCCCCGCAGTGGACACCTGGCTACGGAGGAGCGAAGCTACCTGGGATCTAGCACACACCAACCTACGACAGGCAATCCAACGAGTTACCCGCCAAGCCAATCGCCTCCGGAGAGCCGCTCCCCCATACCAGGTCGGACAGTGGGTCTGGCTCTCCACCCGGGACCTGAGACTCCGACTCCCCTGCAGAAAGCTTAGCCCAAGGTACGTGGGTCCGTTCAAAATCCTCAGACAAATCACTCCTGTGTCTTTCCGTTTAGATCTCCCATCTCATTATCGCATCTCACCCACTTTTCATGTTTCCCTGCTCAAGCCCGCTGTGGAACCGGGAGGAGAGGGGGACCAGGACGAGGCCGCTCCGGCAGAGACTCCTCCCCTAATGGACGCAGAAGAGAGCATTTATCAGATCAACCAGATCTTGGACTCTCTGCGCCGAGGCGGGGTCCTCCAGTATCTCGTGGACTGAGAGGGATACGGCCCCGAGGAGCGGTCTTGGGTCAATTCTAAGGACATGCTCGACCCCCAACTTACTGCTACATTCCACCGGGAACACTCGGAGAAACCCGCTCCTCGTCCTCGTGGTAGACCTCGGCGCCGAGGAGGAGCTCACGTCGGGAGCCGTTCGCAGGGGAGGGGCTCTGTCACTAATAGCGCCTCTGTGGCCCTTTCCGACCGAACACAGCGGGAACCATCACCCGAATATTAGTTCCGCCCGGACTCTTTTCTCACACGGACCCAGTACTTTTCCGTCTCAGCTGTGGCTCATCATCCCATTAGTTATCACCTTTATATGGCGCGGACTTTCTCGTTCATTGCGAAGTCTTATCGTTCCCTATGGTCGTAATTCTGAGCGTTTATCTCTGTGTTGGATTTTCTGTGTATGACTCTGGACTGTGTACCCCATTGACGATTCCTGCTACCTGCCATTGCGACCATTGCCTGTCTATTGAACTGTGTCCCGGATTACCTACGTTGTTCCTGTTTTCTGGTGATTATTCCTGCCTGTTGACGATTCTTAATAAAGCCTTGCAGATGGATTCGAATGTCTCTGACTCCGTGTTACACATGCTTTTAAAGCTCTTGTTATCCAATTTTTTTGGCCTTTAAACACCTTAAAATGCACATATGTAGGTCCGAGAAATCCAAATTTTATCGGGGGAGCATGTCCCCGAACCCCCCTAACTACCTCACATTTGAATATGCATGACTGTGTGGTAATGTGTGCTGGTGTGTCTACAGTGCCAGGGCTGAATTTTTGAGCCAGTTTGCCCCTGCATATATACAATAATACATTATTCTCTGTATCAAATCATTATTACCCAGCCCCTGATGTTTCGGGCTCATCCCCTGATGTTTTTAAAACCTAGAAACACCCCTGAAAATGCATATACAATATTTGTAACTTAAATAAGTAATAATCAAATAAAGAGACAATATATTAACATTTTAAAAGTCTTACAGTTACAACCGGCCCTTTGAGGGCAGCCATAATGCTGAAGTGGCCTTCAGTGAAAATGAGTTTGACACCCCTGCCATAGACAGTATATAAACGGTTTGTCCCATAGACAGTATAAACGGTTTGTCCAGGCGCTCCTATGCCGTGGTGAGATGAAAACATCTAAAAACTTTCTTAGAATGCCGCAAGCGCACGCAGGTCATGTGACAAAAAACAACTGACCTTTCCATGACAACATCGAAAGCTCGGTCGAACAGCGGATCATAGCTGGACAGGGCGGGTTTTTATTTCTCATCTCCATAAATATATGTAGTCGTAAAGGGCAGGAAATAAATTAATCCTTACTTCCTCGAAGTGATGTAGGTCTCGAGACCGGTCTTGGTCTCGAGACCGGTCTCGAGACCACTTTTACGTGGTCTCGGTCTTGTCACGGCCTTGACGGTCTTTGGTCTTGGTCTTGTCTTGGTCTCGGACCTCTCGGTCTTGTCTAGGTCTCGCTGTCTCAGACCGACATAGTGGTCGGGGGATTTAGCAATACAATACTACAATATCCACGACGACACAACGTTCGATAATGCAACATTATTATCCGCAACGGAACGGATTGAAGCGCGCGCCCGAGTGATGACAGTGCGGTGTGTGCGCAAGCCACACGAGAAAAAACTATCCGCGCCACTGATCGCAGCGGCAACGAGCACTTTGATCACTTGATTTAAAAAACACTAGTGCTGCACGATTAATCGTATCGCAATCGCGATGTCAAGCCTACGCGATTATATGACGCAAAATGCTGCGATTTTATATTAAATAAACAAATTAGCGCTGTTAACACACTTATTAATGCAAATGCTTTTAAACCATTCATGCGCGATAAGACATAAAAGAACGAGCTGCCTGTGAATGTCCTCCTGACACACACACACAGATAGACGCGTGCCAGTATCAAGTTCTCTTTTGCGGTAGAACGAACAACACACGTGTAGCACTATGCCAAAATGAACGCGCTGCCTGTGACTGTGACAGACAGAAAGACTCGCGCTAATATCGTGCGTGCGCACAAAACAGCATGACAGAATACAGTTCTCTTTCGAGCTTGAACGAACAATAACACACACAATTATGCCAAAATGTCTTTTTGTCGAGTGTCTTCATAACATAAGAGTAGTCTTATGATGAACGTGAAGAGTTGTGATGACTCGTGAGAGAATGAGGCGCGTGTGAGATCCGCGTCTCTGACAGCAGCGGCTGGTCTTAAAGGGACAGTACACAGTAGCCACTAATTATATCTGTCGCTAAAGTTATTCTTTTTTATTTTTCTATTTTTTTTATTATTATTATTTTTCTTTACCCCTGACATGTATGGTAATATGTACTCTTGTATGTAAATTATGTTTTGTTCTTGTTAAAATGCAATAATAAAAAAAATCTGTCGCTAAAGTTAATCAAAGAACAAAGGGAACAGAGAAAAACACTCACTGCTCTTGACTAACGAACTTTTTTCTTTAGGCTGATTATCACTAATCTGTGTGTGCATTTATTTTCCTTGAGAACCAAGCAAGTTGACTCATGAAACTATTTGTTTATTATATCGCATATCGCAATATTGACCTCAATTATCGCAATTTGACATTTTCCCCAAATCGTGCAGCCCTAAAAAACACATATCAGTGACATGATGGGTTTTATCTTCATTCAGGAGATTTTGGGTAACTGTACAACTGACAGATGACTTTGAGCGCACCGCCAACGGTGTGTGTGTGTTGTGTGTGTAACCATAGCGACAAAACGACCAACTTTCGGATCCTGCACTTAAGCCTATAATTTCGTTTTTAATTTTTTTATTATGCATTTAAAAGTTGCAGAATGGATTCATTTTAAGTCTGAGACTCCGTAATCGGCAGAGATAGGCAGGCATTTGCTTAGATGCATTTGTTTTGTGTCTTTGATATCTCTCTGTGTGTGTGTGTGTGTGTGTGTTGTTTGATTACAGTATTGTATTTAAGATGGTGTTAGACTAAATAAATGGTCTTTTAAATATCATCTGCATATCTCTGTTGTGTTGACTAAACATTAGGCCTAATCCAAGTTTATAATTGTATCTTTAATTTGATGTTACGATTTCATCTACACATTAAGTATAATTTCAATTGGTTACATATTTCTCATTCTTTAGACAGTTGTCGGAGGAGCAAGATGGTGTTGGAGGTGTTTGATGTTTTGTCAGATGAACCAGTCAGTACCAGTCATGTCAGTCCTCAACAGTACACAAAAGTTAAGGGAGTCTCAATCCTCTAATAGTGCAGTAACAGCCGTCATGCAATTGCTACACATAGTTGATCTCACCCAGTCTGCATAAACATTTACAGTGAGCTCACAGTCACACACATGACATGGTCTGTCTCTGTATTGTTCTGCCAACTGCGGCTGAACCCTAGTATGCTGCTGTTCTTGAATGCATACAACTTATTGCTTAGCTTCAACACTAGTCTGTTTTTTTCCCCTCCGGTCTCGACTTGGTCTCGGTCTTGGTCTCGAATTGGTCTTGGTCTTGACTTATTCTGTCTTGGTCTTGGTCTTGGTCTTGGTCTTGTCTTGGTCTCGATACCCTCTGGTCTTGGTAGTGTCTTGGTCTCGGTTTAGGCGGTCTTGACTACAAGTCTACTTCCTCGTCATCATGGAGAGAGCACTTCATGTTTGCATAGCAACAACAGACGCAAGTGCTTGTAGAAGCGGCGCGGCCGTGCTTTCCACACGTTTTAGACGCGATCCCTAATTCATAATAAACTTAGAATCTATTTGGTTTAAAATCGTTTTTGTTTTGTTTAAAATTGAGATCACGATTACATAGATCAGACAACTACACAGAATAACATGTTCCAGTCAAATTATTTTATTATGCTTAAATATTTATTTTCAGAATTTATTTTCAGAATTTGAATTATGCTTAAATATTTATTTTCAGTATTTTCAGCACTGAACTTTTTTTCTGTTCTACCTCACGTTTTTAATATTTTGTCAAATATTGTTTTTTTTTTTTAAGTTCAATAAATGTTCCTTTCTTAATTGAGACTTGTAACAGTTGTTATCATTATATATTATATACATGTCATTTTTATGATGTAAACTGAGTGAGCAAAAGCAGTATCGGCTCCAAATATCGGCCCAAGAAAATCGGCAACCCGTATCGGTCATCGGCTAAGGCTGATGAAAAAAAATCGGTATCGGCATCGGCACTAAAAAATCCATATCGGTCGATCCCTATAACATATGTAACAAGGCTCAAACATTCTAAAACTCTGCAAAACCAGTTAAAACAACTGGATTGAACACTTGAATTGAATTTTGGTAACACTTTATTTTACAGTGTAGAACAGGGCAGACGACACAATGACAGGCAGGGAGGATGACCACTGAGACCAGTCCTGGGGTGACAATGAACTTGAGGACTGCAGAGGAAGAGGCAGCACCAGGTGGGATGATGGTGAGGAAGACAAGCAGGAACACAAGGAAACAGAGGCTTGATGATCTCTTCGATGTAGCACCAGTCTTGCTGTCAGGCAGAGGCTCCCAGAACCAGAGGCTTGACACTTGAGTATCAGACTGCTCCCACAGTCTAGCTGCCAGTCAGTGAGGATCAGTGGCCAGGAAATCTCAGGATGCAGGGCAGGGACAAACACAAGACTCACAATAAACAGGCAAGGCACAAGAGAGTAATTAAATAGGAAATATAAAAAGACTGAAGCACAATGACTAGAGAAGCAAAAAAAAAAAAAAGAAAAGAAAAGAAAACAAACTTACAGGGAACTAGAAACAAGATACTGGAGATAATCTAGAGTAGAAATAAAATCAAAAGAGAAAAAACTAAAGACAAAAACTAACTAGAAAAAGACTGGAAGGATAAAAAAGCAAAATGATTCACTAGAGCTAGAAACAATCAAATTCACAAAAAGAACTACAGTTGGTACTCAACCAGAATAATATTTTTACCTATTTGCTGTCTTTTACTGCTAAGAGGCACTATAATCACTGAAACTGAAAAGTGTCAGTTTATTCTCTCTATTACGTAATCTGCTGTGGCTCATTGAGAGCTGTAGCAGATACATTCAAGTGAAACATTGTAGTTAAACAAATTCATAATCACAATACTGAAATTACAGTACAAATTTAGAACTGAAACAAATGTAGGCTTCTATTATTGCATCGAATTTAAGCAAAACAGGCTAAACGTTAACATTGTGTGCCCAGTTTTTCTATAATTTAGAAAGGCTATGCATGTCAAAAGGTTATGTGTCTTATACTTGGTGTTATTTTAATTTGTTAGTAGATTTATTAACTGAAACATAACAGTGAAATAAATGATACTAAATGATTGTAAAATTAAAATATTGTCAGGACTTGCTAACCGATGTTAGTCGGCAGCATTTGTGTTTTAGCATTCTTTATTAAGAATTAAATAGGCTTACAGTAGGTTGCTATGATTAGCATAATTTTCTTTAATAAATAATGAAAACATTTCAACATAAAACATTGCAATAGAAAAATGCAACATCAATGAGGCTTTGCATGAGAATAAGACGTTAAGTCTATGCTCATAAGACAGCGTTCAGATGACAGCTGTGTGTGGTCAATGCTACAACTTGTGCTCTGCGGTGCTGCAAGTGTTCTGAGTTTGAATCTCAGCTCAACCATCTTCATAATTTTGTCTCTAGTTTAATATTGGTCAAAAATAAAAACTTCTGAAATGTTCATTTATTGATTCAAAACACTTTTCGGAGCTTTGTTATTCAGTGTCATTTTTATTAATAGGTGTTTAGACGATAACATTGTAGCCTAGTCAAGTCAAGTCACCTTCATTTATATAGCGCTTTTAACAATGTAGATTGTTTCAAAGTGGCTTTACATTGATAATAGGGAAATAAAGTAACAGAGATTGTTTTGGCTTTATAGCAGCTCTATAATAAAGTTATTGTTCAGCTAAAGTTACTTTTGATTGATTAACTTCTGTCGCAACGATCATTAGTTATTAACTGAATATATGTGCGTGTTTGAAAAGCCTACATGCTGTTAATTGATGCTGAATTGAATTGACCATTCTTGATGCTCAAAAAGGATTAAAGTCAAGCGTTTAGTTTAATTAATAATGGTACATTACAACATAAATTTGCTACATTCCAGTAGAGCCTCTGTTGCGCTGCACAGACAACAAAACCCGAAGGTACTTGAAGGCAAATTGTCAACCGATCGCACCAGAAAATCACAATGGCCTGACGATGATGCAGCGCGTCTTTAATCTGCTAAATTATTGTTTTGTGATTCATTCACTTAATTGAGATGACTGACAGTGATACCTGGCCATAGCAACGAAAGAAAATTTTCAAAACAGATCCATACATTGACAAAATCTGAAAAAGACTGATTTTGTTGACTTAGCTACAAAAAAATAGCAAAACTAATTAAATAGTATTGCTTTCAATATAAAAACCAATGAAAATGTAAAATAACACTAAAATTAATTGTTTAAAACCCCATCATACATTTCAAGGTTTAAATAAAGTGTCGGGACAGTTTATTTATTTAAAACAGGGTTGCATAGAGTTTAGCGTTTATTCCCTTTGCGATGCAAAATGAGAAATACAGAATTTTCTTGCGACATTTTAAATGTGTATTGCCAAAGAAATTGCAGCTTTGCTGTGTACAATTGAACTAGTACAAAACAACATAAATTAAGAACAGGCATTTTTCTTTGCCTCTCTGTAACCCGTTGTATCACTCTTGTGTAGGGTTCTAAATTAGCTGATCAGGTTGAAGGGGCACAGTAGCATTACAATATAGTTAACGTCTAAGTTTGTAAGGAGGATTTGAGACAGCAATTTCACTACAACTTGTGAAATTAAGGAAATGTATTGGTACCAGTTCAAAGTTTGTAAACATACAATCAATAGAACAAAAAAATGCAATCAGGCCTGTTTGGTATGACAAATAAAACAAATGGTTCCCCAAACACAGTTCAGAAAGTCTTTTCCTTGTGTTGTTATTTGTCTTTTTTTTTTTTTTTTTTTTTTTTTTTTTAATAAAGTCTGATCCTTCCAGGAAAGAAATATTGAAGTAGAAAAAAATAGAAGCAGAAGTAGTCACGTGACAGAAGAAAGATTTACTACCCGGGTAGTTTTAAACTGAACTCAGTTTCACTCAAGGTATCCGAAGTGTATGGTGTGTTGTATTTTCTTTTATCTGTTTGATTAAAGATTAAGGATTCTGAGCTTGCTCCAGAGAAAGACGCGTTGTGACATCAACTAGGCACTGTTGGCTCACCGTTCACTTGTCCACGGTCAACTCAAGAAGTACACATCAACAGAAAAAAAAAAAAAAAAAAAAACCTGCATAATGCAGAGAACTTGTCACTCATTCACATTCACTTAATCTGAATTGACGATATAAATCGCATGAAATTTCAGATCTTTCGCTTTTCTTTCTTCAACTGCATATTAACTCATTAACTTGTTTTACAAAGAAAATCCTGGGAGAATATACCCACTTTATCAACATTAACCAGAGCAATGTCTGACTGTCTGACATATTATTACTGTATGACTCAAACACTAAATTAAGTCCCTTAGGGGCCGCTAACACAACACCGTTTTAAAAGAAAACTCTTAAGGTTTTATGTGCAAACTTCCAAAAACACGAACCAGTGAGAACGCTGATGGTGTGCACATGCGTATTACGAGTTCAGTCTATAGGTGTGTGCATTAATTGATTAATTAGCTGTAATTGACTAATTCGCAAGTGAATTCACAAATAATTGACAAGTTGCATCTTTTTAACAAGCGGTTTAATCATAGCCAGCTTAAAAGTTTTTGGTACGTATCCTAATGACAAAGATGAATTAATGATATTAAGAAGAGAATCTATGACCTCTGGAAGCATCTCTTTCAGTAGCTTAGTCGGTATAGGGTCTAACATACATGTTGTCGATTAGATGATTTAACGAGTTTAACGAATTCTTCCTCTTCTGTAGCAATGAATGAATCAAATTGTGTGAAAAAGTGTGCTCGTTGTACCACGGCGTTGGACTATTTTCTTTAATCTTCTTTAAGCGCAACGGAGCAACTGTGTCTAAAGTGCTGGAAAAGAGAGAGTTAAAAGTTTCTGTCGCAATATCGAGTTCTTCTAAGCTATCTGGGATGCTGAGATGATGAAACTGATCAGGAACATTATTAATAAAGCAATCTTTAGTGGCAGAAGTGATAGGTCTATCATATTTGTAACACAGAGTCGGCTTGGCAACCTTGGCTAAATTAAGTTTACACGAGACCAGATAATGATCTGAGATGTCATCGCTCTGCTGCAGAATTTCAACGGCATCAACATTGATTCCGTGTGATAATATTAGATCTAGGGTATGATTATGACAATGAGTAGGTCCTGACACATGTTTTTTAACTCCAATAGAGTTAAGAATGTCTTTAAATGCCAATCCCAATGCATCTTTTTCGTTATCTACATGTATTTTAAAATCACCAACAATTATGACTTTATCTGCAACCAGTACTAACTCTGATAAAAAGTCAGCAAATTCTTTGATAAAGTCTGTATGGTGCCGTGGTGGCCAGTATACAGTAGCCAGCACAAATCTCAAACGTAATTTATCATTTACACTATATATTGCTATATTAAGCACCAACACTTCAAAATAATTATATTTGAAACTAGTCTTCTAAGTAATTCTAAAAATATTACTGTACAGTAAATTACAGCAACACCTCCCCCTTTGCCTTTCAGACGAGGTTCATGTTTATAACAATAATCTTGCGGGGTGGTCTCATTTAAAGTAATGTAATCATTTGGTTTTAGCCAGGTTTCTGTCAAACACAGCACATCTAGATTATAGTCTGTAATCATATCATTAACAATAAGTGCTTTTGAAGTAAGGGATCTAATATTCAGCAACCCAAGCTTTATCATTTGCTCATTTGTATTATATCTGTTTTTTATTTGTTGAACATCAATTAAATGTTTACCCTTAGATGGGTTTGGAAGTTTTTTGTATGTTCTAATTCAGGGAACAGACACAGTCTCTATATGATGATATCTAGGTGAAAGAGGCTCTATGTGATGGGATTTATCTGACCTTGGTGAGGTGAGACAGCTAGCAGACGGTCGGTTTAGCCAGTCTGTCTGCTTCCTGACCTGAGCCCCAGATTGTCATGTTTGAGCTCTAAGACTATGTGCCATATTACTAGAGAGAAGAGCAGCAGCATCCCAGGAGGGATGAATACCATCTCTTTTCAACTTGTCAGGTCTGCCGCAAAAACTTTTCCAATTGTCTATGAATTCTATATTATTTTGCGGACACCACTTAGACAACCAGCCATTGAGTGAGGACAATCTACTAAGTATCTCATCACTCTTGCGAACAGGAAGGGGGCCAGAGCAAATTACAGTGCCTGACAGCGTACTTGCGAGTGTTGGAGATTTTCCTTTGCCTCATGTAAAAGTCTGTATTGCTGTGTCTCAGTCAAAACCCAGGTTAAATCAGGATACATCAGGTTAAATTAGGTCAAGTGGTCTGTGAGGATGAAAGAGTACCTAACAAGCTCAGAGAGAAGATGTGTATAGGTAGCTGATAAGATGGTACTAAACACGCTAATTAAAAATGATGGATGGCATTACAACACTGCAGGTGCAGAGAATCATGTGACCAAATATATTCTTTAAAAATGGGTATGGCCTAAGATTTTTCCACCAATAGAATAATGTCTCTGGGAAAGATGATGCTAATGGTAGCGAGATCTTGATAGCTGATTGGCAACCTAGTGATAAGAAAAGGTATAAGACCTGAGGTTCTGACCATTGCAAATCAGATGAACAGCTGCATCTCACTTTGTTGCTTGTCAATAAAGTTACTTCTTCTGAAACCTGGAACTTCGACTCTTGAGAGATTTCTTCGAGACCCAATTTGAGGACTTAGAATTTGCTACAACACGAGTTCACACACCTCTTTAACATTCATTTTGGTGATCTCCGACTGGCGGAGTCGAACATCATTTGTGCCGACGTGTATTATAATCTTAGAGAATTTACGATTAGCATTAGCCAGCACTTTTAAATTTGCTTTGATGTCAAGGTGCTCTGGCTCCCGGCAAACATGTGACTATGGTGGCTGGTGTCTCTATTTTCACGTTCCATGCAATAGAATCGCCAATAACTAGGGCACATTCATCAGGATTCACAGTGGGTGTTTCACTGAGTGGGGAGAATCTATTTGTTGTAATCGGAACGGAAGAGCGGTGTTTTGTCCCGCGACTACAGCGTCTCACCGTCATCCAATTGCCCTGCTGCACGGGCTCTACTTCAGCCGGAACCGAACAATGTAAAGAGTTCACTAAGCTAGTCGCATCCAAAGCAGTATCTAAAGCCCTTACACTCTTACAATTAACCTCAATTAAAGCTTGGATGCCTGTCTCCAGTTCTGAAATCTTCCCCGTCAGCTTTACTATCTCCCTGCATTTATCACATGTAAATCCTGTGCTGACAGAGAAGGATATGATAAACATGTTGCATGAGGTGCAAGTGTCACCGGGGCGGACCTCGGATGACCCGCCGCCCCGGACTTGAAACACACCACCACCGCGAGGAGCCGACACCACAGGTCCGCAACAGATGGACAAACACAGACACAAGATAATTTCCAAAGAATGACAATCTTTATTTAGCACAAGATATCAAAGGGCACAGAACGTAATAGACTTCGATGTCTTCTAGGTCTTCTTCGCTACGGGATACTTTCGTCGGTTTACAGTAGTGAGACTGTGATTTAAGAGCTTACTTTGTCAGCAATGCTGCATTCTTCAAGGTTCAGTCGGTAGATAAGAAGGTAAGGGTTCTTCTCGGTACAGGATACTTTCGTCGGTGCACAGTAGTGAGACAGTGATTTAAAAGCTTACTTCATCAGCAATGCTGCATACTTCCAGACTCAGACATTGAGTAGAAAGGTAAGGGTTCTTCTCAGTACAGGATACTTTCGTTGGTGCACAATAGTGAGACAGTAGTTTAAAAGCTTACTTCATCAGCTATGCTGCATACTTCCAGACTCAGACATTGAGTAGAAAGGTAAGTTTTTTTTTTTCCTCAGTACAGGATACCTTCAAGACTCAGACAGAGAAGAGGTTAATAGTACTTCACCAGTGTATCTGTACACTCACAGGGCTCCGGCAGAGAAGAGGTTAATAGTACTTCACCAGTGTATCTGTACACTCACAGGGCTCTGGCAGAGAAGAGGTTAATAGTACTTCACCAGCGTGCAAGCAGGGGTTGGGGCCGCTTCTCAGCAAAAAAACACCACACTCGTGTTCACTTCAAATCCACAGCGATGAATCAATGTGTATCAATAAGGCAAAAGCACTGCAATTCACTCACACGATAGGGCTGATCAGAGGTCTCAATCCATCCATTACACTCCCGTGGGGGGATATTCAATCCTCAGTTCCTCTTCAGCACACTCTGAAACACATAGCTTCCCCAACAGTCAGATTTACATTCACTGTATCCTCTTTGGGCTTTTCAAATGTTTGTAAGATGAAATCAATTCACTTATCTTGCTCTCTCTCCCTTCACAGCGCAGATCCAATCGATAAATCAGTCCAGCAGATTCCCACAGACGAACTCTGATCCAGCAGACCTCAATGGGCGACCTTCACCCCAACGAGGCTTCCCCACAGCCGATCATACCTCCCAATGCGGACAATTTTCAACAGGAAACTTCCCCCCTGGAGACTTCAACAGGAGACCTTCCCACCCAGACAACTTCCCCGAGCCAACTTGTGCCCGAAACTGCTCCGAGAGAACCAGCTCCCGCACGCGCCGAAAGAACCCCCCGTCACACTTCTCTCAATGGCCCTTTTATGTTTGATTTGTAAAGCGGAAAGCCTATGTGGAGGCTGTGTCTCTCTCTCTCGCACCTGCAGTGCATCAGCGCTAATCAGGCCGGGCAAAATTCCTGCCACACCCGGAACCGGAGTAGGATGTGTTGCATAAAAATCGCTCCCTCAGGAAACTCGTGGTTCAGAAGAAGGGTTCCGCTCGCTAAGCGCTTTTGTCAACCGTGACACAAGTTACAATAAGAGGAGAAGATGACATGACTTATCGTGTTTGTTGACTGATTTTACTCACCTAAGTTGTTTGATGGACTCGTAAAAGGCGCGAGCGCGCGCAAGAAAAATAAATAAATAAATAAAGAGCGCACAGATGGCACGCTAACAGGCTAGCGAATTAGTAGCGTGTTGTGCTAGCAATAACGATTTAGATTGAAGCTAGCGATGTCAGGTTAATGTGTGATGTTGAGTAAGTTATATTTAGCAGTATAAGCAACAAGGAATGATGGTAAATAATGATTCAGAAAGATATACAAAGCTTTCAGACGCACACCAACGCAAACAGCTGCAGCAGGAGCAACGAGGCAGACTGGAGCAATCAAATCATTAATTGCCATTTAAATGGCTCTGTTTACACGAACCAATGCACATTAATTAGTATGTGACGCAGTTGTAGTATTTTAACATCACATTGGATTCAACTCCGATTGGTTTAATGACAAAACGTCACAGGTTACGACTGTAACCCTTGTTCCCTGAGAAAGGGAACGAGAACTGCGTCGATAAGGCACTTTGGGGAACGCCCTTAGCGTAGCGGCTCTGAAGCATGAATGAAACTAAGCCAATCTTGATTGGTGTTGCGTCATGACGTAACGTGTGACGGCATACACGGAAGCTACAAAGGGACGCCAGCACACAACAGAGTTAGCTTCTGCGATGAAGCAAGTCGCTCCGAGGCAGGGGAAGGCGTGGTGGAGGGACGCAGTTCTCGTTCCCTTTCTCAGGGAACAAGGGTTACAGTCGTAACCCGAGACGTTCCCTTTCGAGGGAACTCGAACTTCGTCGATAAGACACTTTGGGGAACGAGTACCCACTATGCCACAACAAGCCCTGCCTGTCCCAGTGTGAAGCTGCACACAGGCACACGTAGGACGAGAGCACTAGAGTGCCTGGGGTAGAAAGAATGTCCAGGCTATAGAATCTGATGAAAGTATGAGGGGTGGCCCATCCTGCTGCATCACATACTTCTTGGATCGGGGCCCTTGAAAGGAGGGCTCTAGAGCAGTGATTCTCAACCGGTGGGCCTCGGAGCGTCATCTGGTGGGCCGTGTAGGCAGTGGTAGACTACCCCCAAAATAATTTTTATTTATTTTTTAATTTACAAATCTTGTTATTTTCTAATTAGCTAATTGTTCTTATGAATTTATATGATCAAAAACACTCAAGTCAAGTCAAAATGCATTATCTAAAACCAAAATTAGGTTCAAATATCACAACACCAATCATGTCAGATTGAACGTTTGTTCGATCAGACGCAGTAACATTACGTTACTGTTATATTGTTAATCGTTTTCTTAAAAGAAAAGCAGATGTGGGAGACAGACCTGTGCAGTGAAAAGCTTTGAAGTGTGTTGTGAGAAAATACGACGCTGAATACATTAAATTTGGTTTTATAAGGGCAGGTACTGAGGGAGTCGCACACGGACGGGAAGCGCAGCGTCTACAACTCGAGGTATCGAACACGCGCACTTTCTCAGTTTATGGCCAGCAATATTGTTATGTTTAAGGACATTTCGAAATTAAGATAATGTCTGTACTATGTTATGATTGCAATTCAATTTTCAATTACAATTAAATACAATCGTTGCTGAGTCTGCAGTCTGAACACTTTACCTCAGGACGTACATTAACTGAATTAATTGAGAATCTCACCTGAAAATCCGGTCATTTTCATCCACGCAGCTGATTTCTGTAAATTTGAATATAAAACTAAATGTATTTTGCAGCACAGAGTGAAGTCAGTATATAGGCTACATTAATGACGCTTTGATACAAATGTAATGTAGTAAATTTAATATAAAACTATGTAAATGGCGCTCTGTGGTTTTTGAACAGAATCTTGAGCCATAGCTGGCGCTGCGGACAGACGCCGCCGGTGTGTGTACACTCATAGAAAATAATGTGTTCGAATTTTAAAGATGTGCCGCTGCGCTTCTCGTCCAGTGTGCGACCCCCTTAAGCCGAAGGCGCATGTGGAGAAATGTTGTTGAATGTGGATTCAGGTGTTGAATGTGGAGAAATGTTGTCATATGAGGCGCTAAAACCATCAAAGCTGCAGAGACATTTGAACAAAACTGGGCTGTTTAATATTGTTTTAAACAGTAAAGTTCATATCACTAACTGTATTTGATAAATTACACTTACAGTATAGGCTATGTAAATTGGGGTGAATGAACTTTGTTGAACATTTCGTATCTATACCACGAATGTTATTTCTCCTGGCAAACATTTTTTGGCGTGCATATGATACGCACTGTATGGCGTGTAATACGCACGCACTCCCCACCCCTAATCCTACGCATATGCACGCAAAAAAAAACCTGAGATCGTGTTGCAGCGAATAGAGAGAATCCCCTCTTGTGTGTCTGACCTGTTTTTACAGGTATGTTAGCCTGTTATTGTTACAGGAATGGTTACTGAGTAAACCTGCAAAGTCTTTTTGATACAAGGACAGTTTTTATCTATATAGCTGACTCTGCTACAGTGGCATAACAGATTAACAGCAGAGTATATCGTTGTACTTTTAGAATTTTCTGTTATTCTGTGTTCATACTATCATATGTGGAAAGGTGGTCCTCAGAATGTTTTTAAACACTCATTGGTGGGCCATGAGTTGCAAAAGGTTGAGAACCCCTGCTCTAGAGGACGCCATGCCTCTGGTTGAATGAGCCGTCACGGCCAAAGGTGAAGGCAAGCTGCGCACCTGATAGGCCATAGAGATAGCCTGAACGACCCAGTTACTGATGGTCTGTTTGGATGCGGGAAGCCCCTTCTTGGGCGCCCTGAAGCACACCAGCAACTGGTCTGACTTCCGCCATGAAGAAGACCTCTGGACATAAATCTTGAGAGCTCTGACAGGGCAGAGTAAATTAAGTCTTTCTTCATCTGCCGTCATGTGAGGTGGAGGATGAAAAGCCTGCAGAACTGTAGGCCATGCCACATTAAATGGCACTTAGGCTAGAGTCCTGCACGGGTTCGGGTGACCCGCAAATTTTGCTCAAACAGGTGAAAAATATCCAACTGTGTCGGATACGGGTGCGGGTCGGGTCGGACACAGGGAAACACGGGTTTAAAACAATCACGCAAAAGTAAAAATATATGCATATTTTTAGGAACACATCTACAAAAATATGCCTGTATTTCAAGTTGATAAAATAATTTAAAATCCACATCAGTTTATTTGTGCCAAGGCGCCAAGCCCTCCCAGGATCTATAACGTTACCTAGGCTACTTTCACTTTTAAAAATTCATCATAACCGCGCGCGCAATCTGCTTGCAGTCATCGAGATGGATGCTGAGGAGTTGAAGAAAAGAATAGCTAGTGGAGATTGTAAAGTTGTCGACAATACGTCATCAAAAATCAAGTCCAGTGTGTGGGAGAAATTTGGAGTTGAAGAAAATTGTGGAAGGCTTTGCTGCATGCATTTTCGTGTTGGATAGCCGCAAATGTGGAACTTCATCGCAGAGGAAGCACGCAGATAACGGGTAACAAACCAAGCAGTTCTATCGAACAGTATTTTTCAAATTTAACACTAAGTATGTGTGGTGTGCAGGGTATGTTTGAACCCAAAATTGTCAAATGTAGGCTAGACAAAATTGCGTAGCATATGAGTTAGTGTTGTAGCCGCGTCTGTTCGATTGGTAAAAATTAAAATGTTATAAGGCTACTCAGTTTTGTGGGAACGTTTGCCATGTTCTTTGCCATGGCCTTTTGACAGCTTCGGCTAAAGTTGTCTTGTCGTGTAATAACTTCTGTATGACCTGGCAATAAACATTTTTGTAATTGTGTCTATAATGTGATTGGCTAAACTGGTTTTATTTCGGGTGCGGGTCGGGTGTCGGTTCTATTTTAAGCGGGGTGGGTCGGGTCGGGTGCGGATTTTAATTAGTGCTGCTGTCGGAAAACGGGTCGGATGTGGTTTTAAGCACTGCGGGTACGGTTTTAAAAAATCGGACCCGTGCAGGACTCTGACTTATAGGCACATTGCCCGGCCTGGGATGCAAGATAGCCTTAATGTCGCCTGGAGAAAACTCCAGGTACCCATGAGATATAGAGAGCACCTGAAGATCTCCTATTCTAGGGCCCTATAAAATCCATTTAATTTTTTCCCAAATTCCGTTTTTTCCGTTTTAATTTTTGCAAATTCCTTTTTTTCTATTTTAATTTTTGGGAATTCAGTTTTTTTTTACCCTTTACTGTTACTTTAGTCATAAAAATAATGTGCTTTTAATGTTAATGATTAAAATGTACACAAATAAAATAGGAATGACCTTAAATTTATTAAGGTAACAAACATCACATCTACTGCAATGGGCAACATAACATAACACTAATGCAACATAACACTGCACTCTAAGTAACAACAAAATATGAATGGTTATGAGCTTAAAACTGTCCAGTAAAATAAATTGTATTAGTTTATATAAGTTTAAATAAAAGTGCTCCATTAGCTTTTTCTTTCAAGTAAAAAAAAAATAGGACCAAAAAGAACCTCTCAATTTCAGAATTATACATAAAGTACTTATAAGAATCATCTTTTCCATACAGTATATTTGTCACGGTTTGGGTGTTCTTGTCATTGTCATGTATCTGTGTCTTGTCATGTGATTCCCTGTTTGTCATGTGATCCTGCCATGTGTCTTGTCATTGGTTAATCGTTTGATCATTGTTCACAGGTGTTCCTTGTCTTGTAATTAGTCTATGTATTTAAGCCCTCATGTTTGCCCTGTGTCCTTGTCGAGTATTGTTTGTTCTATGTCTTGGTTCCAGTTTCCTAGTTTAATGCTATGCAACGCCATGCTTTTATTTTATGTTTGATCTTGTTTTTGAATTGTTTTGTTATTAAAGTTGCGTTTTGGGTTCTCAACCAGCTTGCCTCCAGTGAATACATCATAACAGAATACTCGACCAAACATGGACCCAGCAATTCGCCTGTTCCGTCTCAGCCAAGGTGACCGCCCTATTGAGAGGTATGTGGAGGAGTTTTGTGAGCTCTGCCAGGGGGTGGACTTTACAGTTTTTCTCAGTCGCTTTGGTGCATTTCTCACATCACTATTTACATTTGCACAACAGTTAATGCAGTTCTCAAAACAATTAGTACAAACTGCAAACACATAGTTGATAACCTGCAAAAGCGTGTCACTTGCTCAAAATGGATAGCTCATTCCTCAAAAGCAAGTATTCATGTCAATGAAAGTGTCAGTGTCATCAATATGAAAAGTCCTGACACCATCGTTTATGAACAAGATAGTCAAATGGCTTTGTCATGTTTTCATTATGACAGTTTACTCTGTAAATGCTTTCCAATGCAAAAAAGTCAGATCTTGGTGACACTACCTGAAAATGCTCAAGACAGCACTATATACTATTTGCACATCCATTTGAAAAATACAGTAAAGTTACACATTACTGTATTTAGTGAGGTAACTGAGTACAAGACACTGAATATATGTATGTTTCACATTTTTACTGCATATGCTCTTTGCAATTCTAAATTTGTTCACAGCATTGTGCAAAAGAAAAAATACACCCTTATTTACAACAAACATAAACTCCCTTTCACTGTAAAAAATTTCTAACCTCTCCAAGTCAAAATTTTCTAGTGACTAGTCACATCTAAATTTTTACAGTAAATTGGCCCAAGTGCAATTCTTGTTGCAATAGTCTGTTACAGTAACATTGGCTCAATGAGAAATAATACGTCAGACTAATTGAAAAATGTAGATGTTATCAGTCACTAGAAATTTTTGAATTTCTTTTTTTTTACAGTGTTGGGTAGAGCTGTGCACAACTGTAAACAATATTGCAGTACATATTGGAACTAAACATACAACATACATAGTACTGTAATCATTCATGCACATCCAGACGTTCCTCTCTGTCTGGCCACATAATTTCATCTACATCACAGCGAATATCATCTCTTGCAATCAGAAAAAGAGAAACGGTCTTGCTTTTTTGACAGATTTTGACAATTAGTTCAACATTTTTGTATGTAATGACTCAAGCAATGAAATGAGGACTATTAGTTTTATATGGAATGACTATTCAGCATTCACAAGTATAGTTAATTTTGACTGACATGACATAAGCATATGATAATGTTATAAAACAGCAGAGAGTTGTATGAAAGCAATAGATGCATGTCCAAAAGCATTTGCAATTTGTTGGAAGGAATGAGAAACTGCTACTATGATGTGCACAAATGACTAAATGTTGTGGAGGTTGAACTAACTGTTGTGCAAATGTAAATAGTGATGTGAGAAATGCACCAAAGCGACTGAGAAAAACTGTAATGAGAGCGTCTTAAAGGACATGTTCCGCTATGGGCTTACGGACATTCTTGATTACCTCATGCCTGAAAACACCCCTCAATGGACCTTAAGCCAATATATTGACATCGCCCTTCGGATAAGTGGCGTGTCCTTTACTGTGGGCGTTGTGGATGAAGGGGTCCCACGAGCTCACAGCATCCCCTCAGCCTGAGCTTCTTCACGTCAGCCCTGCCGAGCCTGAACTTCTTCACGTCGCGTCTGCCAATGCAGAGACTGTTTATGTCACGTCTGCGGATCCAGAGTCTGCGGGCCCTATTTTAACGGTCTGAAACGCAAGTATCAAGCGCGAAACGCAAGTAACTTTGTGGGCGGATCTTGGGCGCTGTTGCTATTATACCGGCGGGATAAATGACTCTTGCGCCCGGCGCAAATCTAAAATGGGTTGGTCTGAAGTAGCTTCATTATTCATAGGTGTGGTTTGGGCGTAACGTGAAATAAACCAATCAGAGCGTCATCTCACATTCCCTTTAAGAGCAGGCGCACTTGTTCTATAGCGGATTCCTATTATAACGGCGGATTTGCCAGGTGCGCACCAGGAGCAGTTCACAGCCGAGGAGACCGACGTTCTCGTCAGGGCCGTAAAACACAGAGAAGTGATGTTGGGGATGGAGAAACACACCCAAATTAACTTCGGTTAAACAGGCGTATGATAATTTGGGTAAATGTGTAAGCTAGATGTATGTTTTTATAATAAACTGCTATCTATCTATCTATCTATCGTAATAATGTATGATTTGCAAAAATGAAAACTGCTGCTTCTGTGTCGATGAGAGAATCAAAGTGTATGCGTGTTGTGCACACGCTACATTGATTATGGTCAAGCATGCGCCCTTAAAATAGCATATGAATAACATGCGCAACGTGCCACTGACTTTAAACTAGGTTTTTTCGGTCAGTGGCGGAATTGTTTTCTAAACCTGCAAAATAGCATGAGGGAAAGTTTGCGCCGGAACACGCCTCTATCCTCTTTTTAGAGGATAATATTATTTTATAATTTTTTTATTGACAAATACTAGATTATATGTTTTATTATGAACTTTTAGCATGAAAACCAAAGTTTCAGTTGTTAAAAGTGTGTGCGTCGACTTTTTGTGACAAAGCCAGAACTCAAAATGCAAAGATGGTCAAAATTAGGGTTAATCCCTTTTTTATACCCTAAACAGGCAACGTGACTCAGGAGTCACATATATTTCAAAACGTGCTAAATAATAACATGAACAACATATTAATTAATTTTCTTCTTCAGCACCTTAAGACAATGTTCACAATTAATGTTAGCAGTATTATTATTATTTTTCCAGCAGAAAAGTAAGTTTAATATATATTTACTTTCCTCAAAATCTGAATGTCCTGCACCACCGGTAGCCATGTTGGATTTAGGTCAGGCTGACTAATTTATCACAAAAAACTTGAAGCACATCATGTGACCAGCATTCTCAAGACAGACCAGGCTGTGATAAATGATAAAAGGATCTGATGAAAAATCGTTCTTATACCTCAAAAAAGACAATATAAACTATGTGACTCCAAGGTCACGTTGCCTACAAGTATTCAAGTTGTAGGATTACTACTGAGGGCTTAGTGTCGAGTTTCTTAACTATTTCGTCACCGTGGAGAGCCACTTCGCCTGCCCATGCTTTCATTGTTTTGAAGGGGGAGGGGGAGCTGCAATGACGGGAGGGGTTGTGTCGCCCAGATTTGCTTCCCCCCCGTCTGCATTTCCCCAGACATACGTTCTTCTCCCACACAAAAACAGAATTTCATTCCAAATATGGAAAATGTTAACACTAGATTCCACGTTAATTTGCCAATACCGCGATTCCGTCTGCGATTCCGTGATCGCGGAAATTATAGGGCCCTACTACTCTCCTCAGAGAAGTAAAGGATAATAAAAAAGCTACCTTGAGGGAAGGTTCTTGGCCTCAGCTGACTCCAGAGGTTCGAAGGGGGCCTCGACTAGCCCTTCAAGAACCACTGCCAGGTCCCATGTGGGAACTCCGGTACGAGCTGCAGGTCTCATCCTCCGAGCCCCACGGAGGAAACGTACAACCAGCTGATGTCTCCCCAGAGGCCCATCACCCAGAGGAGCGTGGAAAGCCACAATGGCAGCCACGTACACCTTGAGTGTGGATGGGGTAAGACCAACCGAGAGGCGATCTTGGAGGAGCTCCAGCACTGAAGCCAACCAGGCAGTTAACTGGGTCCACCTCATGCTCTCTACACCAAGTGGAAACACATTCCACTTTAGGCCGTACAATCTCCTTGTGGAAGGAGCTCTGGAACTGAGTATGGTCTCAATCACTCCAGCCAACAGGCCAACCTCTAGGTACTGAGCCCCCTCAGAGGCCAGGCCCAAAGTTTCCAAAGGTCTGGTCGAGGGTGAATATTGAGCCCCCGGCCTGTGGAAGCAGGTTCCTCCTCAGAGGGATCTGCCAAGGCTGGCCTGCCAGGAGTGCTATGATGAAAACCATACCCGGGCCGGCCAGTACGGGGCAACTAGAAGTAGGCTGATCTTGTCTCGACAGACCCTCTCCAGAACTCCCAGAGCAGAGCAATGGGGGGAAAAGCGTACTGGCGTAGCCTTGGCCACGTCTGTACTATGGCATCCTAACCCAATGGGGCTGGATGGGTGAGAGAAAACCACAGTGGACAGTGGGACGTCCCTCGAGACGCGAACAAATCCACTTTCACTGGGCCGAACCTCTCGCATATCGGCTTCATCACCTCGGTGTGAAGTCTCCATTCCCCGGGCCTCAGCCCCTGCCTCGACTGGATGTCTGCTCACTGATTCTGGTCCCCTGGGATGTGCATTGCTCTGAGAGATGATAATTTCCCCTGGGACCACAGGAGGATCTGATGCGCCAATCTGGATAGAGGGCACGATCTCAGAACCCCCTGATGAATCAAGTAGGAGAACACCAACACATTGTCTACAATGGTGACCCCTGAGGTCTTGGACGAAGCTCCTCAGAGCCCTGCTATCCATGACTGCGCCCCAGCCCGTGAGGGAGGCGTTTGTTGAAGCGGCTTTCCGGCGACATGACGCTCCCAGCACGGGGCCTTGGGACAGAAACCAAGCTTTTTTCCACATAGATAGGGAACAAAGACATCTGCGTGTAACCCTGATCATGCGGAACGGGTTCCCCCTCGGGGAAAACCCCTTGGTTCTCAACCACCACTGCATGGCTCTCATGTGCAGCAGGCCGAATGGAATGACATTGGACGCTGCTGCCATGAGCCCTAACACTCTCTGAAAATGTTTTACAGTGATGGATTGGCCTAGCTTTATACTGGTCACCGTGGCCAGGATGGACTCAATCCGTGCAGGAGACAATTGTGCCCGCATTGTGACCGAGTCCCACGCCACTCCCAGGGACGTGATTCTCTGGGCTGGTGCCAACACGCTTTTTTTATCGTGTTGAGTCTCAACCCCAGGCTCTGGATGTGGGTAAGGATGACATCTCGATGCCGAACTGCCAGCTCTTGTGACTGGGCCATAATAAGCCAGTCGTCGATATAATTTAGCACCCTGACACCCCTTTTTGAAGCCTCAGCAGAGCTAAAGCTGCATCCATAGCTAGACCGAACAGAAGAACCCAATATTGGAACGCTTCGCCCCCGACAGCAAACCTCAGGATCTTCCTGTGAGATGGAAGGATGGATATGTGGAAGTATATGTCCCTTCTATCGTGACAAACCAATCCTCAGATTTGATCTGACTCAAGATGATGGGAATAGTGAGCATCTTGAACCTGAATCTCCTCAGAGACCGATTCAAATGCCTTAGATCTAAAGTTAGCGCAACCCTCCATCCTTCTTGGAAACTATGAAGTAGCGGCTGTAGAACCCAGACTCCCTGTCCAGCAGAGGAACACGCTTTATGGCCTCTTTTACCAGCAGGGAGTTTACTTCCTATTCCAATACCCGACCCTGCACTGGGTCGGCTGCATTCCACACCAACCCATTGAATTTCGGTGGGCGGAATCGAACTGCCCATTGTGTGCAGGACCCAAGGAGAACTATTTGGCAGGTCTTGCCATGCTTTGAAATATTCTATTAAGGGAGCCAGCCTATTATTCGAGATTCATTCTCAATCCCCTGAAGCGGCTCTCCGGCAGGATTCGATCGAAACGATTCTCGATGTGCGGACGCGAGCGCTGCCTGGCCGCAAGCCTGTGGGGCAGACAGAGCGGCGTGCGTTCGCTGGAAACCGATGTGTCCCGAAGCGCACTTTACAGCGGGATACAGACATCGATTTCCTGAGGGCTTCCCAGAGGGGAGGCTCTTTCGGTTTCGTTCTCGACACCCTGAAGCGGAGGACCGGCAGGGAATAATCAAAAACAGTTTTCGATGTGTGAACGCGAACACTGCCTGGCTGCAAACCTTTTGGGTGGACACTGCAGCGTGCATTCACTGAAAACCAATGTGTCCCGAAGCGCACTTGATGCTGGATCCAAACATCGATTTCCTGAGGGCTCTGCGGAGGAGCAAATCTTGCTCGTCCCTACACGGGGGGACAGCCATTTTCGTCTCGTTTTCGATACCCTGAAACGGAGGACCGGCAGGGAAAAATCGATTTTTGACGTTCACTGCTCATCATTTTAATTCTTCAGAATTAAATGCAGCCATAAACACTGGATAAGTGAAACACGATCTGGATGGTAGGCTGAATTAAAATATCTAACTTCTTAAAGTCAGATAATATTCCATCATTTTAATTTCAAAGAATTAAATGCAGCCATAATCACCAGACAATACTGTTTTAATATTTATTTATATGGACCCTCAGGAGCTGACTGTGCATGCCTCGCATCCACACAGAATCTTTATTGCAAAGTAGACCCGTAATCTACGCGCTGCCTCGGCAAATGCGAGATCCGAGTCACTATAGATTCTGTATTGCAATGCAGACCTTTAATCTACGCGCTGCCTCTACAAACGCGAGATCCCAGTCACAGAATCTTTATTGCAGAGTAGACCCGTAATCTATGCGCTGCCTCTGCAAACGCAAGATCCGAGCCACTAGATTCTATATTGCAATGCAAACCTTATTTGGGACAATTCTTATAGGACAAACAACACCAAATATGACAGTCACTTGCTGAAAAAAGCAATGCTGATATCCTTTATCTCCTCGTCACAACATGCATATTTCTATATTTACTCATCTTCAGTTAGTTATCAATCATATTTCTTCTGTAAATTATTAATTGAACACATTTGACTGATTACAGAGCAACAACGGAGTAACAAAACACTCACCAGAGTTCCTCGAAATGAAAGTATGAAATATGTTTCTTCCCCCGGATTTTATTGGAAAATAACTTAAAACTTGTTTTTCTACACACTCTATTTCTCTCTTTTAAAATATTTACACTGTGAAATGTGTGAATCGTCTTTTTCCTCTGCTCTCTCTCTCGTTTGTAAAATGGCTTTTTTTAATTTATTATTTCACTCGTCATGGTGAAATGCCCTCTAGTGGAGAATAGTAGTTCTCTACTACATTTTTCCTTCAAATTAAAGCAAGTATAGGTCTCTGCAGGACAGTAATAGGAGTTACCAGATCAGTGGGCGAGGCCATAAACAGAGGGGCGTTTTCCACCGTGTTACCTGATTTGCCCACGTCACAGAGAGGGTAGGGTTTAGGGGTGGGGTCGGGTGAAGGGCATAATTTTCATTGCATGATTTATAAACACCTACTAGTTTGAAAACACCCACAAATTTAGAAACGCCCACTTTTGTTCCGCAGAGACCCCATGCAGAGACCCCATACTCAATTAAAGGGTAACTCAAACGCTGGTCAGAGCCTGACTCCACCCACTAGCAATATATTTGCAAAATTTAAAGGGGTTACATCTCTCACAGGCGCAAGGATCTCCTTTTAGCAAGTTTATTTTGTCTCCCTCACTGCGCGTGCCGGGCTTCTATTGAAATTAAATGTTTCAGGGTAGAACACACATCATACAGCTGATAATACTGTAGTCTATATGTCACTGCGTGTCATCCACAACAATTACAAAAAACAACGGCAACAAATTATTTAGCCTTTGTTGCTTCAAAGAAACAGAATGCCTTGTTGAATTTACCTTACAATAAAATGAGGTCGATCGCGAATAAAAGCGCTCAGTATCTGCTGCTCACTCGCATTCGTTTCTAGTTAGCATAAACGCGTTTCGTCAACAGTTCATGTTTAGATAATGCCAGATAAATGCCAAAAATTTACTGTAAAATTTACAGCAACTTACTGGCAATTTTGGTTGCCAGTAAGCCTGTAAATTTTACAAGAGTACTGTAAAACATCAACTACAATTTAACAGTAAAAATACAGCACAACCAAAATTGCCAGTAAGTTGCTGTAAATTTTACAGCAATTTGTTAAAGTCAGTTGTTTACAGTAAAATCTCACTGTCAAATTTACTAAACAAAAAAGTACAACTCTGTGATTTGCTTTGTGTGATTTTGTGTTTTTGCACATAATGCTATAGTGGAGATATGCTAGTGTTTAATGATCTGTTGGGATTTAAAGGGTTTCTGCTGAGTTTTGTGTGTCACCATTGTGCTGAAGAGTAGAGCCTGTTCTTCAGTCCAGGATGAGCAGAAAAATACTGATCTTATGCTGCATGTTGCTTTATTTAAAGGCAGTGACTGTGTAGTTGCTGATGCATTTATGACGTTTTTAAGTTCTTCAATTCATTCATGTGTGATGATGATCGCTAGTAGGATTTAGTTAAATTGATGTTTCTAGTTAGCTCATAAAGTCTTTTTCTTAGTGGATTCAAATGAAATAATCTCACAGTATAAATATTTAATGGCAATTGACCAATCAATTTCCTCAAATGAAATGAGTCATCTCAGGTTTTAATTCAGTACATTATTAATAACAGTAACATACTGTAAAGATTACATTAAAGAACTGTAAATTCACAGCTGCTCTTGTTTTGATGCTTTTACAGGTGTGCTGTATAATTTTACAGTATAATTGTAGTTAATGATTTACTGTACTCTTGTAAAATTTACAGGCTTAGTGGCAACCAAAATTGCCAGTAAGTTGCTGTAAATTTTACAGCAATTTGTTAGTGCTGTATTTTTGCTGTTAAATTGTAGGTGATGTTTTACAGTACTCTTGTAAAATTTACAGGCTTACTGGCAACCAAAATTGCCAGTAAGTTGCTGTACATTTTACAGTAAATCACGCCTCACTCTCCTTGTTGTGCCCTGTCTACAGTCTTGTCAATGAATGAATGAATGAATGAAATCTTTATTTCGAACAATTAATAAAATAATAATAAAATTAAAAAAGACAGCAATGCGTATGAAATATCCATACAAATAAATAAACAAGTTTTAGCATAATAATCAACCTGTTCGAAAAGGGATAGGTAGAAGCCCTAGGCTTATCAAGACCTACCCCCAGTAACTACCCAAACCAATTCACAATCGAACAAGATAAATCATACATAACGTTTTAAATGATACAAAAAAAAAACCTACTAAATTAAAATAATGCTTTATCTTAATATTAAACAAAAAAACATTATCAAGCAGCATTTACAACCATAATGAATTATCATTCACCCTCTCCACTTCTGTACTTATCAAAAATAAAACTTTTGTACCTTTTTTTTAAATTGCAACATATTAACACTTTGTTTGATCGAACTGCTCAGACCATTCCACAAAATCACCCCACAAATCGAAATACCCATTCTTTTGAGTTTTGTCCGAGTCCTATGTTGACTTAAATCCCCTCTCAAGTTATAACCCCCAACCCTATCTGTAAATAACTGTTGTATGTTTCCAGGCAACTGTTTATTTATTGCTTTGTAAATTAATTGAGCGGTCTTAAATTTAACGAGATCATTAAACTTTAGAGTGTGCAATTTTAAATATAGTAAATTAGTATGCTCATGATATCCTACCTTATTTACTATACTAATTGCTCTTTTTTGTATTGTGCTTAATGTTTGTAAGGTGGTTTTGTAGGTGTTGCCCCATACTTCAACACAATAATTTAAATAAGGCAACACAAGTGAACAATACAAAATAAAAAGTGCTTTTTTACTCAATACATGCCTTGCTTTCCCCATTACTCCAATACTCTGCACTACTTTTGTTCTAACGTATTTGATATGGGGTTTCCAACGAATTTTATGATCAAGAATCACACCCAAAAATTTATTTTCATACACTCTTTCTATTTTAACATTATTAATCATAACTTTTACTTGTGTGTCGGTTGTACGATTACCAAACAGCATAAATTTGGTTTTATCTAGATTTAACGATAATTTATTTAACTCAAACCATATTTTTAACTTATTAATTTCTGATGTGACCACCTCCAAAAGCTGCTTCAGATTTTCCCCTGAACAGAATATATTAGTATCATCAGCAAAAATCACAAATTTTAAGAGGTTAGTCACCCTACATATGTCATTTATGTACATAATAAATAATTTTGGACCCAAAATTGACCCCTGTGGTACTCCACAAGTGATACCCAAGCACTCCGATCTGTACTCCCCCATTTGAACAAATTGTAGTCTGTTAGTTATGTAACTTTTCATCCAATCTAATGCAACTCCTCTGATACCATACTTTTCCAGTTTATTGATTAACAAACGATGATCGATTGTATCGAAAGCTTTTTTTAAATCAATAAATACTCCCACTACATATTGTTTATCTATAGCACTGGTAATGTCTTCAATTAACTCCATTAATGCCATTGATGTAGATCTGTTTGACCTAAATCCATACTGACTATCAACCAATAATTCATGCTTCTCAATAAAATTATCCAATCTAATTACATAAAATTTTTCTAATGTTTTAGAGAACTGAGAGAGTAAAGACAATGGCCTATAATTTGTAAATTGATTTCTCTCTCCAGATTTATATAGTGGAATGATTTTTAGCAATTTTCATATTGCTTGGGAATACACCTGTTTTGAAAGACAAATTATAAATATGAGTTAACGGTTTAACAATGGCATCAATAATATCCTTAATTAAAACCATATCAATATCATTCACGTCTGTTGACTTTTTATTCTTACAATTGTTAACAATTTCAATAATCTCATTTTCCTCAGATGGTTTCAAAAACATAGAGTTGGGGTTACTGTCTAAATAATCCACTGCCTTCACCTCACCTTCAGTCTGTGGATTTTTAATTACATCGGCCAGCTTTGCTCCCACACTAATAATTAAGAAATTATTAAACCCATTGACCACATCTTTCATGTTGCTTAAAGTCCTCTCATTATCTATAAAATACTGAGGGTATTTTTTATTCATTGGTCCATTCCTTATATTATTTAGCACTTTCCATATACCCTTGATATCATTTTTATTATCATTTAATATTTTATTATAATAATCTTTCTTACTTATCCTCATGATACTGGTTAATTTATTTTTATATCTTTTGTATTTATTATCAGCATCTTTAGTTCTGTGTTTTATAAATTCTTTATACAAGGTGTTCTTTTTTTTTGCAAGCATTTTTTAATCCTTTTGTCATCCATGGTCTCTCTTTAAATTTGTGCTTTATGGTAAATTGTTTTAAAGGACAGTGTTCATCATGTAATGATTTAAAAGTGGACAGAAATGTTGCATATGCATTATTGGTATCAGTCTCATCATACAATTTTTTCCAATTATATGCAAGTAATTCGCTTCTGAGTGTATTTATTGATTCAACAGTTCTAATTCTCCTGTAACTAATCTCATTAACTTCCTTATACTTCACATGATCACAAACACACATCACAAAAACTGGCAAATGATGTCATTTAGTAACAACCCACTCTTTAGACTATTGTCCATTCGGTTTGTGAATATGTTGTCTATTAGAGTTGCATAGTGTGATGATATTCTGCTTGGTTTAGTTATAAGTGGGAAAAGACTCATGCTAAACATTAAATCGATAAATTCATCTGTCAGTTTATGCTTATTGGGATTTAAGAGATCTATATTAAAATCCCCACAAATGAACACCGCTTTTTGATCATTCTTAGTAAATAGACTTTCCATACTGTTCATGAACATTTCTTTATTTGAACCAGGGGCTCTGTATACACAGCTTACAATTACATTTTTCTTTTTTTCCAAATTAATTTCGACCATTATTATCTCCATCACATCATCAATGTTAATTGTCATATTTTTTTATTTTAATCTTCTATCTACATACAATGCCACTCCACCTCCTTTTTTATTCTCTCTATTAACATAATTCAATTCATATCCATTCAACTCATAATCAACACCCTTCTCATAAGTAAGCCAGGTCTCAGATATGGCTATCACCTGGAATGGGTTGTTTAAATGTGTAAGGCTGCTGCCAGTATGTCTGGTCGACCCCTAGATGGAACAAAAGGCCCCCCTGGACATTAACACTTGAACTATCTCCTGCATGTAACAGGGATCTCGAGACGCAGCACACAGTGCAATTCACACTCCACACACACTATCTCCCCTTCATCCCCCCTCCTCCTCACCTGAAATACACTGAAAACCTATGCAATGTAAAGTATGTACAAGAAGTATCTATGTATGTTTAATATCATTTAAAGTGTCTCAGTGCGCCTGGTAAAATGGTTTCATTCTCACAACCATAAGGAAAAGCTAAAAGAAGTTATAAAATATGAGAAAAGTGATGTATCCTCTAAAGGTGTTTCCCTCCCCCAGATCCTCCATTCAGACTGTACCTCCTGTATGTAAAACAAGAACCTATTCAAGTACAAATTCTGATCTCCCAGTGTGAATCCCTGAATAGGGAACCAAAATCTAATTATAATGATAGACGGCCATTTGGTAAGAATATTGAATTATCTGGGTATATAAGGAAAAGGTGCAGAAGGTTCGAGGAGTCTGTAGGTTGACTGCCCACACAAACGCTGTGTGTAATTTTCGTTGCCAGGTAATAATCTTTACAAATTCTTCGATTCTTGAATTGTTATGTTATGATTAACTGATGATTTTATTCTTGTGAATTGGATTTTGAATTATTGCTTCATTACCTGGTCAATAAATTGTAAACGTTTGATTTTATTCTGACTGACTCTGAGATTGTTTTTACTCTTATAGATTATAGGATCCGTATATTTCCACAAGCCTGCGCTAGACATTAGTGACGACTAATACTGATATCAGATTCAAGTGTACTTGAATGAGGGGAGCGAGTTATTTCCGTCCAGAATCAGCGAATGCTATTTTGATCAACCTGGATTCGGGTGCGTTCCATAACCTCTGTTCTCATTTAAATGTTCCTTTAGATACGTGTACGTGGTGATACCACGGGCTTGACTAAATCAAAGCCATTTTAAGAAAAGTAAGTTGATCGACTAACGTCTTTTATGGTGGTCATGACCTCTACTAAAGTGAAACAATTTAATTAAGTTCCTGAGGTGGCATTCAAGGGGGCTATGTAAGTGTCTGTTATTTTGTACGTGTGAATACGGCAAATATCAGATATTTAGCCAATTACCTCTGTTTTGAGAATCAGACTGGCGAGATTGTGTCGTGCATCCGAAGGACTGCTGAGCGATATAGTTTCCAAATCTAGATGGGTAAACTATAATCAGAGTTAAAAGAATAATCAGATATTCGTTCACGTTTAATGATGCACAGATATCATTAAAACCTTTTTCATTTATGGAGTCAGATGAAATGAGCTATTGCATGTGAGAAAATATATTGCATTTAACCTTGTTGTGTTGCGTAAAAGGAAAGACTAACGTGCAGAGAAACCTTCCCCGTGTTATTGGAAAACCTCCATTGGACCAATTAGACGGGCTTACAAATGACTCGAGTATTCTTTGATGTTGTGAAAATTTGCATACAAGCTTCTGCTATTAAAATGAATAATTGGCAATCCATAATCAGATTTTATGTTCATGTTGAATTGATCATCAGAGTAATAACAACAGTTGTTGTTTTTGTTGTTAAGAAAATTGTTTTCAGGGTCAAGATCTTGTTTAAAACCATGTAGATTATGATCAGTGAATTTGAAAGTTTTTAAGTTCCAACCTTCACTCTCATCATTGTCACTCTCATTTCCAGCTGTTGTTAAGTTTAAACAGTCAAGCTCTTCAAAAGAGTCCATAGCCATTATAATTCAAATCAGTCACACACATTGATACAAATTACTCCCCTTTCTAAGTTACATGTTAATGATTCACTGGTACTTGTCCAGCTCCTCAATGAATCTAACAGACAGTACTCTTGCTTCCTCGGGTGACCCGTTAAGTTTAATGAACACCTTGCAGTTAGTTGTCCAGGTTGACTGGATTTTCCTCTGCTTCCTTAGGAAGCGTGCCCTTCTGGCTATATCTGCATTTTTTTTTTGTCAGGTGCTCGTTCACATAAACATCAGTCCCTCTAAGCTTTTTCCCTTGCCTGAGCAAAGCATTTTTGTTTTTTTCTGTTCGTTAAGCGAATTATTATGCAGGTTTGTCGTTCTTGTTTTTCCGGGGTAAAGGATGACAAGCCTCAATATCGGTTTTGGATATTGATAAGCCTTTGCTGTGAAAAAAAGCAGTCACCTGTTGCTCCACGGAGTCCATGTCTGGATCGATGAGCTCCCCACTGCCTGTCGTTGCCACCGCCCTGGCGTAAGAACGGGACCTGGTCTCCAATCCGCTGACAACAATGTCGTTCATGCGGGAATACTGCTCCATGTCGGCCACGTGGCACTTCAGGCTGGCGATCCGCTTGTCCTTCTCCTCATTTTGTTTTTTCAGTTCTTTGATTTTGCTCATCAAATCAATGATCGTTTTCTGCTGCTTATGCCGAGTTCAGACTGCACGATTTTCAAAGTAGTCGGGTCACTGTTCTTTTCACACTGAATGACTATCCAGAGTAACATTCAGTTGCTGGTGTGTTCACACTGCACGATGCATCGGCGACAGGAGGTTTCACACTGCATGACTTTCAGGAGGAAGAATCGCCGACAACTCCTGTCTGGCCCGCAAACTACGTTTCGCAACCAAACACACGCGAGAAGTGATAAGGAAATAAAGCAAAATCCCGCGTGCGTAAGACCGCAGTTCTCGCGCGAGTTTGAAATTGTTATTAAAAATGATAGCCTGAAAGAAGCTTGCGATCCAAATTGTCTGTGCACGGATTTGCAGTGAAAAGGAGAAAAAGAAAAACATTATGCGTGAGGAAATGGCTGGGAAGACAAGGGGAGCAAGGACTGTGTGTTCTGCAAAGAGAGTTTGGGGTAAATAAATAATGTTGCAATGTGCTGCTGTTGCTGCTGGTCAAGCAAATGTTTGTGCTTTGTTTCTGTTTGATATAATTGTAAATATATCTATTAAAATACTGATATTGTGGTCTATAACTCCTCCCCGAACTCCCCGCTGCTCTGTATCTTGCTCTCTCATTGGCTGTCGGTCATCGCCGATGTAGTTTTCAGTCAGAACACTTTTCACACAGCAGGATTTTGAATCGCCGACAGGTCCAGATATTTAGCATGCCAAATATCTCACGGGCGTCGGCGACTCATCGGTGATTCTCTCAGATCGCGTCTTTGCTCATTCACACTGCGTGATTGTCACTCGCGTGAACGAGCACCGATTTGCCTGTGATTTCGGGCATTTGTCGGCGATTTCTCAAAACCTGTCGGCGAGCCAAAATCGGGGCTAAAATCGTGCAGTCTGAACTCGGCATTAGAGACAGTCGAGATCTCCTCAGACAGAAAATCAAGCGATTTCTTTATCTCTTCGATCTCCTCATTCTTCTTTGAAGGCATTTTGATCGACTCTCTGACAGCGTGAGAGATCAGAACCCGCAGAACCGAACCACACGTCTGAGTTCGCAGATGCTGACGCTTCAATTCACCTTTCATCCAATAAAACATTCTGCGAATGAGCATCAGGGTAGATTCTTCCTGCTACTGCCCGGGAGAGAAGGGCTCTCCAGCAGTCCTTTGCCCAGTTTTCTGTACAATGGCCAGGGGCCTTGATTATCATGATGCAGCCCTTAAGGACATATTAAACATCTTTCTGACCCTCTACCTCAGTGGGAGATGGAACTGCTGAGGAGTTTGGATTTCTGGGGCTTCTCCAGATACCTGTATTTTCGCAAAGAGGGGAAGAAAACAATAACACCACCAGAATCTGCCTTTAACCCCCTGGGGTCGGCAATCACGCCGGCGTGATCTGCTCGCTTTTTTTCTTATCAGTGCAAAAGAGACTCAGAATACTCTGTCGATTTTGATCTTACACTGTAAAAACTAAAGGAGCCTCAAATATCCTGTCGGATACTCAAGGAACTTCAAAATGTAATTTAAGTGCCTCAAAGCTCTTTCTCCTATAGTAGGGTTACTGGAGGAGCATTGACAATCTTTGAGGTTCTTGCTGGAACTTATGGGATCCTTTAAGCACTTTGTATTTAGTTCAGAGGTTCTGGAGTCACCTTTTCATTACCATGAGACCTCAAAGTGCTTTGGGGGAAAATAGAGGAACTTGAATGTGATAAAAGGGTTATTGAAAGATCTTTTAACATTTAAGTGGTTCCTGGAAGATATCTTATGTTAAAGCCAGCATCTGGAGGAACCCAATGGTTCAGTGAGGCCAGAATAAGATTATATTATCCTATTATTATTATTATTATTATAGGCTACTTAAGTTTGATTCAGTATACATACCCAGGTGAAAAAGACATACTATTAAATGTATTAAAAATGTACTTGAGTGTGTTTTTAGTAGGCCTACAATACAAATATACTTTAATGCATTCTTAATACATTTAACAGTAGCCTACGTCTTTTTCACCTGGGTAGCTTACATTTATTTAGTATAGGCCTATTTTATTGATTAATTTAAACCTTAAACAACAAGACTAAATAATAATAATATTAATAATATGAAGAAGAAGAACCAGGAAGAGAAAAGTTTTATTGTGTCACGAAACTGCTGCTATTCCTCTGCTGTCATCGCTTCAGTGATGCTCGCGCACAACAAAGCTCAGCTGAGTAACGGCTCCTCTCATCAAAGCTTCCGCGCCGTTTGTTCGGCTCTCCGTTACAAGGTTTGTAAACTCTCCAAATAAATATAAATACAGAGTCTACTCACTATACACTCACCTAAAGGATTATTAGGAACACCATACTAATACTGTGTTTGACCCCCTTTCGCCTTCAGAACTGCCTTAATTCTACATGGCATTGATTCAACAAGGTGCTGAAAGCATTCTTTAGAAATGTTGGCCCATATTGATAGGATAGCATCTTGCAGTTGATGGAGATTTGTGGGATGCACATCCAGGGCACGAAGCTCCCGTTCCACCACATCCCAAAGATGCTCTATTGGGTTGAGATCTGGTGACTGTGGGGGCCATTTTGGTACAGTGAACTCATTGTCATGTTCAAGAAACCAATTTGAAATGATTCAAGCTTTGTGACATGGTGCATTATCCTGCTGGAAGTAGCCATCAGAGGATGGGTACATGGTGGTCATAAAGGGATGGACATGGTCAGAAACAATGCTCAGGTAGGCCGTGGCATTTAAACTATGCCCAATTGGCACTAAGGGGCCTAAAGTGTGCCAAGAAAACATCCCCCACACCATTACACCACCACCACCAGCCTGCACAGTGGTAACAAGGCATGATGGATCCATGTTCTCATTCTGTTTACGCCAAATTCTGACTCTACCATTTGAATGTCTCAACAGAAATCGAGACTCATCAGACCAGGCAACATTTTTCCAGTCTTCAACTGTCCAATTTTGGTGAGCTCGTGCAAATTGTAGCCTCTTTTTCCTATTTGTAGTGGAGATGAGTGGTACCCGGTGGGGTCTTCTGCTGTTGTAGCCCATCCGCCTCAAGGTTGTGCGTGTTGTGGCTTCACAAATGCTTCGTTGCATACCTCAGTTGTAACGAGTGGTTATTTCAGTCAAAGTTGCTCTTCTATCAGCTTGAATCAGTTGGCCCATTCTCCTCTGACCTCTAGCATCAACAAGACATTTTCGCCCATAGGACTGCCGCATACTGGATGTTTTTCCCTTTTCACACCATTCTTTGTAAACCCTAGAAATGGTTGTGCGTGAAAATCCCAGTAACTGAGCAGATTGTGAAATACTCAGACCGGCCCGTCTGGCACCAACAACCATGCCACGCTCAAAATTGCTTAAATCACCTTTCTTTCCCATTCTGACATTCAGTTTGGAGTTCAGGAGATTGTCTTGACCAGGACCACACCCCTAAATGCATTGAAGCAACTGCCATGTGATTGGTTGATTAGATAATTGCATTAATGAGAAATTGAACAGGTGTTCCTAATAATCCTTTAGGTGAGTGTATATTCAAACACACATATATATAAACTAAATTTATTATACATTACTACGTTTTTACAGTGTTTACCACTCGTTTATTGCTCAGTATCTGGTATGAAGGTTTTAGCCGCGATGCTAACTACGTTGATCTAATGAACAAATGGAAATTATTGACTTATTGTCTTAGATTGATTTAGTCATTCAATTCAACATATTCTGTACAACTGTGTCTTCAAATTGCTCATATAGCCTAACTAATTTAGCAGATTCCTGCTGTCGTCATTGGTGTTTGTTATGAATAACAAAAGCAGGATCATATAGTTTGGTCTGTTTTTGTTTAGCCTAACTTTAACGTTATTTACTACAGGTGCCCTCATTCTCTCAAATACCATTTTAAAGCCATTTACTGGTCAATAAATATTATTACTCTGAACTCCTGAATGTAAATCAGAACTCTCTGCAAACTAAATTACCGGCCTGGTGCCAACATGGCTGGGATTAGAATGTTTTTTGTCACCATTTATGACTCTGCGATCCTCTCCAGAGACAATCATATACTCCTCTCTACTCACTTTTGCGAGCTTCAAAAGAATTCCAAGAATTCCAAATTGAATCTGCTTTATTGCTCACCAAATCGAAGTCCCTGAAAACGTATGATCTAAGCTACAAAGCTTTTATTATTTACTACGTTGAGTAGTTTAATTTTATAAACACAGGAAAATTAATGTTCACGGCCAGAAAATTAATCTTTCTTGGAGTTTGTAAGAAGGGTACTTTTATTGATATTTGATAAGGAAGCCTTACATAAAGTTTGCGGGACAAACAGTATGTTTAGATAACTGAAATTAATTCTGGTAAAAGTTACCCTGACAAATTGATCAAATATTCCCTTTTTGGGTAATTTAATCTGTGTAGACAATAAGCAAATCATATTCATAAACTCATGAATATTCCCTTCATTTGAGTTAATTATTCCCCACAAGTGATTGTCGCTACAAAGTTTAGTCTTTTTCGACAAAAAAAAAAGGAAAAAGCTATTATATGGCTTCAGAAGACTTACAACACAGCCCATAACACATAAGTTGTTTTACATAAATTGTTGCATTGAACTGAACTTGACAAGTGTACATAAGAATGGTTTCATGAATGATTTACACAATTTTTTTCTGCTTGTGTTTCATGCAGTGAAATTGAATGGTGACATGGGTTGCCTAAGATCTGCTTTTGGGTTCCACAGACAAAAAGTCAAACAGATTTGGAAAGTCACAAGGCTGAGGAAATTATTTAAATTTCACAACTATCACTTTAATAACCTTACTAACAGTAAATTTTGTACTTTGCAAGGATCTCGGTAAGCTGAAATACAAGTTTGAACAAGAATAAAAATCCTCCTGTAGACCTGAAAATCACTGAAGTGCCTGGACCATCCACCAGAAAAGAGGAAAAACAAACGGAAAACGAATCTGCTGCACCTTTTCACTTGTCTAACTCTTTAAGTACCTCACATGTCCCTTGTGAAGATTTTATTATTTATTGCATTTTATGTTGCAGTGCCCCTCCTTGAACTGCCACCTTACCGTGGTGGAGGGGTTTGAGTACCCGAATGAACCTAGGAGCTATGTTGTCTGGGGCTATATGCCCCTGGTAGGGTCTCCCAAGGCAAACAGGTCCTAGGCGACGGGTCAGACTAAGAGCGGTTCAAAAACCCTTATGATGACAAAAAAAAACGAGGACCGTGACGTCGCCCGGTATGGCGCAGCCGGGGCCCCACCCTGGAGCCAGGCCCGGGGTTGGGGCTCGTATGCGAGCGCCTGGTGGTCGGGCCTCCCCCCATGGGGTCCGGCCGGGCTCAGCCCGAAGGAGCGACATGGGGCCACCCTCCCGTGGACCCACCACCTGCAGGAGGGACCGTAAGGGGCCGGTGCTAAGTGGATCGGGCGGCAGTCGAAGGCGGGGGCCTAGACAACCCGATCCCTGGACGCGGAATCTATCTCTAGGGACATGGAATGTCACCTCTCTGGCGGGGAAGGAGCCTGAGGTTGTGCGTGAGGTTCAGAGATTCCGACTAGAGATAGTTGGGATCACCTCTACGCACGGCTTGGGCTCTGGAACCACACTCCTCGAGGGAGGATGGACTCTTCACCACTCTGGAGTTGCCCATGGTGAGAGGCGGCGGGCTGGTGTGGGTTTGCTTATAGCCCCCCAGCTCAGCCGCCATGTGTTGGAGTTCACCCCGGTGAACGAGAGGGTCGCTTCCCTACGCCTTCGGGTCGGGGATAGGTCTCTCACTGTCGTTTGTGCTTACGGGCCGAACGGCAGTGCAGAGTACCCGGCCTTCTTGGAGTCTCTGGGAGGGGTGCTGGAAAGTGCTCCAACTGGGGACTCCGTCGTTCTACTGGGGGACTTCAACGTTCACGTGGGCAGCGACAGTGACACCTGGAGGGGCGTGATTGGGAGGAACGGCCCCCCTGATCTGAACCCGAGTGGTGTTCTGTTATTGGACTTCTGTGCTAGTTACAGCTTGTCCATAACGAACACCATGTTCAAGCATAAGGGTGTCCATCAGTGCACATGGCACCAGGACACCCTAGGCCGGAGGTCGATGATCGACTTTGTGGTCGTTTCATCCGACCTCCGGCCGTATGTCTTGGACACTCGGGTGAAGAGAGGGGCGGAGCTGTCAACTGATCACCACCTGGTGGTGAGTTGGATCCGATGGCGGGGGAGGAAGCTGGACAGACTCGGCAGACCCAAACGTACTGTGAGGGTCTGTTGGGAACGTTTGGCCGAATCTCCTGTCAGAGAGATCTTCAACTCCCACCTCCGGCAGAGCTTCGACCAGATCCCGAGGGAGTCTGGAGATATTGAGTCCGAGTGGACCATGTTCTCCACCTCCATTGTCAACGCGGCCACTCGAAGCTGTGGCCGTAAGGTCTCCGGTGCCTGTCGAGGCGGCAATCCCCGAACCCGGTGGTGGACACCGGAAGTAAGGGATGCCGTCAAGCTGAAGAAGGAGTCCTATCGGGCCTGGCTGGCTTGTGGGACTCCTGAGGCAGCTGATGGGTACCGACGGGCCAAGCGGACTGCAGCCCGGGTGGTTGTGGAGGCAAAAACTCGGGCCTGGGAGGAGTTCGGTGAGGCCATGGAGAAGGACTATCGGTCGGCCTCGAAGAGATTCTGGCAAACCGTCCGGCGCCTCAGGAGGGGGAAGCAGTGCCCTACCAACGCTGTTTACAGTGGAGGTGGGCAGCTGTTGACCTTGACTGGGGATATCGCTGGACGGTGGAAGGAATACTTCGAGGATCTCCTCAATCCCACCGTCACGTCTTCCATTGAGGAAGCAGAGGCTGAGGGCTCGGAGGCGGACTCGTCCATCACCCAAGCTGAAGTCACCGAGGTAGTCAAGAAACTCCTCGGTGGCAAGGCACCGGGGGTGGATGAGATCCGCCCTGAGTACCTCAAGTCTCTGGATGTTGTGGGGCTGTCTTGGCTGACACGCCTCTGCAGCATCGCGTGGCGGTCGGGGACAGTGCCTTTGGACTGGCAGACCGGGGTGGTGGTCCCTCTTTTCAAGAAGGGGGATCGGAGGGTGTGCTCCAACTATAGGGGGATCACACTTCTCAGCCTCCCTGGGAAAGTCTATGCCAGGGTACTGGAGAGGAGAATCCGGCCGATGGTAGAACCTCGGATTCAGGAGGAACAGTGTGGTTTTCGTCCCGGTCGTGGAACACTGGACCAGCTCTATACCCTCTACAGGGTGCTGGAGGGCTCATGGGAGTTTGCCCAACCAATCCACATGTGCTTTGTGGATTTGGAGAAGGCATTCGACTGTGTCCCTCGCGGCGGCCTGTGGAGGGTGCTCCGGGAGTATGGGGTCCGGGGCCCTTTGCTAAGGGCTATCCGGTCCCTGTACGACCGGAGCAGGAGCTTGGTTCGTATTGCCAGCAGTAAGTCAGACTTGTTCCCGGTGCGTGTTGGACTCCGGCAGGGCTGCCCTTTGTCACCGGTTCTGTTCATAATTTTTATGGACAGAATTTCTAGGCGCAGCCAGGGGCCAGAGGGGGTCAGGTTTGGGGACCACACGATTTCATCTCTGCTCTTTGCGGATGATGTTGTCGTGTTGGCCTCATCAAACCAGGACCTCCAGCATGCACTGGGACAGTTTGCAGCCGAGTGTGAAGCGGCTGGGATGAAGATCAGCACCTCCAAATCCGAGGCCATGGTTCTCAGTCGGAAAAGGGTGGTTTGCCCGCTTCAGGTTGGTGGAGAGCTCCTGCCTCAAGTGGAGGAGTTCAAGTATCTTGGGGTCTTGTTCACGAGTGAGGGAAGGATGGAACGGGAGATTGACAGGCGGATCGGTGCAGCTTCTGCAGTAATGCGGTCCCTGTACCGGTCTGTCGTGGTGAAGAAGGAGCTGAGCCGTAAGGCGAAGCTCTCGATTTACCAGTCAATCTACGTTCCTACTCTCACCTATGGTCATGAGCTGTGGGTCATGACCGAAAGGACAAGATCCCGGATACAAGCGGCCGAAATGAGCTTTCTCCGCAGGGTGGCTGGGCGATCCCTTAGAGATAGGGTGAGAAGCTCGGTCACTCGGGAGGAGCTCAGAGTAGAGCCGCTGCTCCTCCACATCGAGAGGGGTCAGTTGAGGTGGCTCGGGCATCTTTTCCGGATGCCTCCTGGACGCCTTCCCGGGAAGGTGTTCCGGGCATGTCCCACCGGGAGGAGACCCCGGGGAAGACCTAGGACACGCTGGAGAGACTATGTCTCCCGGCTGGCCTGGGAACGCCTCGGTGTCCCCCCGGAAGAGCTGGAGGAAGTGTCTAGGGAGAGGGAAGTCTGGGCATCCCTGCTTAGACTGCTGCCCCCGCGACCCGGCCCCGGATAAGCGGTAGAAGATGGATGGATGGATGGATGGATTTATGTTGCAGTGAGTAAAGGTGCTGTCACATTTTTGAATTTCGTGAAATTGCACAGGCAAAAAATTCCATTGACCATTGTCAGCAGTGTAGCGATGTAATGTATGAAGCACAGCTCACACAGGAGTCACTTTCAAGCAGCTTTCTGTTGATCAAATCTAGCGAAATCCAGTGACCAACTTGGTCCCATAGTGAAATTTTTGACCACAAATGAAATTGCTGATCGTGTGGATTCTTATTGAAATGACTGGAATTCACCAGTGAACATTCACAGAACAACAGATAATTTTACTGCACCTTAATACTGTTTCTGGGTCGAAGCCTCTACTTCCTCTATCTTGTTTCATGAGAATACTCAACAACCATTTAATAGCACTGTTGATTCAAGTCACACATTTAAGCTTTTCAAAAGCCATAGTGTGCATTACAGTCTCCAGTCTCACAGCATCCCAGACTTCAACATTTTATGATTAAAAATAGCTGAATAACTAACCTTCAGAGATTTCGGTATAGAGATAAAGGTTATGATAATAATTTTCAGGAATATTACAGCACAATGAGTGTATATTAGCACTGTTTGTTTGTTTTTGGCATCTGATAGAGCTTTTGGAAACAGTGATGTCAGACTTATCATCAGACTGAAACACAAATGTTTTAAAGTTAAGTGAAGATGGACATTTTTAATTAGTCAAAATTTATTTTTTTTACATTGATTTATTTCGTGGAACATATGTGTTTCCATGCATTTTGTTGAAATGTCTTTTCTTGTATAGCCTATTGTATATACATGGTTGATTATTCATGTTACTTATGTATTATACTATTTTTTTGTGTATTCATTGCTATTAATCTATAATTAGCTTTTTTCTTCCCCATGTGCATGGAAGTGTATGTATAAAAATGAATATAAAATATGTAATAAACCATTCTTATTTTGTATTTGGTTCAATTTATTATAATAGAAGTCAAAGGTAACCATAGTAACAACATGAAATTAAATATTTTAAAAAATTAAATTTGGTTCCTGGAGGCACCCAAAGTGGTTCCACACAGTGCCTAATATAAGAGTTCCTCAGGAAACTTGTGTGGTTCTTCAGAGAACCATCCCTTTTTAAAGGGTGCCTAGAGGATCTACAGACAGTTCCGCCGGTGTGGCAAAGTGAAGAACCCAAAAAGGTTCCTCCAGGCACCTTTTATTTTACAGTATACATACAAGTGTTACACATCATAAGTGTCTATTAGTTTTGTGTATACTCACAATAAAAACAAAGTGGGTAACACTTTATTTTGATGGTCCCTTTTGAACATTCTGTTGACTATAAGTAGCTTTGCAACTACATGTCAACTAACTTTCATTAGAGTATTAGTAGAGTGTCTGCTTAATATCTACTAACACTTTATTGTGATGCTCCTCCAACAGACATTCTACTGACTATAAGTAACTTTGCAACTACATGTCAACTTATTCTAACCCTAACCCTACCAGTCTACTAATACTCTACTAACACTTTAATGAGAGTTAGTAGACATGTAGGTGTGACACTACTTATAGTCAACTGAATGTGTTAAAGAGACAATCAAAATAAAGTGAAACCACAAAGTGTTGTGCTTTTTGCCAAATAAAGAAAAATAAACATGATGCGAGTTCTGCCTTCTCTCTGTCAGTGAAGTCCAATCTGAAACGCGTCCGAAAATGAACTATAACTCAGCGAATACTCAGTCAAACAGGCATACAGACACACAGGCATGAAGCTTGAATTATCTTCTTTTAAATTAAGTAATTTATATAAAAAAACTAATATTCTCAGTTCATGTAATCTGTATGAAAAGAGAGAGATGTCAGCCATTCTCATTTCAGCTCATTGTGGCTCATTAAGTTTTAATGTGACCCCGGCCACGGAGAGTGCGCGCTATTCAAACTCAAATGATCTGAAGCGATCCATGCAAACGTGTCAACGCCCACAATCAGCTGGATAAAACACACCACAAGTTTTATCAGACCCATGCACTTTATGTCGTCTTGCTTCACTGTGAGGAATAATCCTTAGGAATAATTTAGTTTCACATCGAGGAACAACATATCCAGCTATTCAGAGGACTGTAGTACGTTTTTTATTCTTAAGTGCTTTGTTCTAATCGCGATATACAATAGTGTCGGTAAACTGCAAAATTACTGTTTAAATATGAATCGCGTGTCTGTGTGTGAATGAATGAACGGCACAGATGTTTACTACAGCTGTAAACAACAGCGCACACTTGCATTTACATTAGTAAACATGTTATTTTTACATGAACACATCTACTAGTTTAGCTTTTACCAAACTATATTGCTATACTGAGATGAAAATATGTTGAAATATGTTGAAATAAAATGTATTTGTATAAGCAACGTATTAAACTGCAAATTAATATTTATATGCAAATATTTCTGCTCATATGTTAAATATATAGTATGTGATGTTTTGTTAAAAATAGGTATATTGAATTATCAACTAAGATGTTATTATAGTGTTTGTTCCAATATTCAAACTAATGAATCCTTAACTTTGAAATACTTATGATAAAATCGATTGTATACTTTTTAAAAAGAAAGATTACACTTGAAATATTGTTAAAATTGTAATTGTTGTTGATTTATATGTGAAAACTGTTTAATAAAATAGCAAAACATATATTTACAAGGTAGATGTAAGCAACATCTTAATAGGTCAATATAAACCTTCTCATTAAATTATTTAATATAGTTTTTTATTAGTGTCACATTTGGGGAGAGGATATATTCCAGAACATTCTGAAAATACAGTATGAGAATTAACTGCATAGTTACTAGAAATGTTTACCATGGATATTATGCAATTTGCATGCATACAAAATAAGTCCTCACATTCTTTACTTGTGGTACTTTCAGTGATACACCTGAATGAAAGGCTCATTATGCGGCTCATTATGCGGCTCATTATGCAGCTCATTATGCGGGTCATTGCCTTCTCAGGTGTGAATCACGCCCACACGCATATTGCCTTTCCAAACAAAACGTGTCTTACAAAGTTTAAATCAATGTATTGTTTTATGTGAAGGATTAGGCAGGATGATTTTCAGATCATTTTTGAAGAAAAAAACTCTAAGCGACAACGCCCATTATTCAAAAGTCTTGTGGACACATATTTAGTATGTGTTTTGTGGCCCTATTTCAGAAACTTTAATTTTTATTTTTTTCAATAACCATGCATAAACATTATTCTCTCAAAAATACAAACATGTACATACATGTTGCTCACATATTATGGTAGTCCTGTTTGTGCTAAATAGAGTGTAATTACACCTTTGCCATTAATATGTTTATAAGCAACTGAAAAAAGCACAAATGTCAGGGCATGTCAAAACATCTCAAGGACCCCAAAAACACCTTAGACCCTAGAGGGTTAATGACCATCACACCCCTCCTTCCTTGTTAAGTCAAGCCCAGGACTCTACACTGACTCCCACGCTCAAGCGAAGATTGAGAAGGATGAAGGCAGCCCAGAACGCTGCAGTCACTCCTGAGTCAGCCAAAACAGCTGCAGTTACCTCAGTGGTGGTTTAGTTTGAGGCAGTCACTGCAGAAGTTCCAAGGTATGCTCCAGTCTGTCCAGAGCCCGTCAAACCTGCTCCAGTTCATCCAGAGCCTGTCAAGCCCGCTACAGTCCATCCAGAGCCTGTCAAGCCCGCTCCAGTACGTCCAGAGCCCACCATGCCTGCTCCAGTCATTCCAGAGCCCGCCATGCCCGCTCCAGTCATTTCTGAGATGGTCAGTTTAGCAGCAGTCACCCCAAGGGCAGTTAAGTTTAATGCAATCACCCCAGAGGCAGCTACGGCTGCTGTAGTCACCTTAGAAGCGGCTGATCACGCATTGTTGTGCCCCCAAAAGCAGAAACCAAGGAGGGCCCATGTCGTGCACTTGTCAGGAGTCCCTAAGCCCATTGGTCCGGGAGGGCCCAAGTCAGGAGGCCCCAAGTCCAGTGGTCCAAGAGGACCCAAGTCAGGAGGCCCCAAGTCCAGTGATCCCGGGGGACCTGAATCAGGTCCTAAGTTCTATGGTCTTGGAGGACCAGAGTCAGGAGGTCACAAATCCAGTGGACCTGGAGGACCCAACTCCAATGGTCCCAGAAGCATGTAGTCTGGTGGAACCACATCCAAAGCTGCCCACTTCACCAGCAGTCTTTGCCCTAGTAAAGGAATCAGAGACTGTCAATGTAACTTTACCAGAACCACCTGTTAATCCTGTCACGTCCAACGAGGGCGATCATACCAGTCATGTCATGTTCTCCGAGCCTGTTCCTGTGCTGGCCACAGGGTCCACTAAAGAGCATCCTATTTTGCCTGTTTTGGCCACGGAGGCCACCTCTGAGGTTCCAGTCAGTCATGTTAGGCCCACAGGAGCCTGTCTTGTCAGTCATGTTGTGTCCTCAGAGCCTGCTTCAGCCACGGAAGCCTGCCCAGAGCATTGTAATCTGTCTGCTATGACCGAGGAGGCAATATCTGAGCTGCTAACCAGTCAGGTCATGCCCATAGAAGTTGATCCTGTCAGTCATGTCATGCTCCCAGAAACTGTTCTTGTTCTGGTCACGGATCTGTTAACCCCCTGGGGTCGATGGTCGTGCCGGCATGACTAGCTCGCTTTTTTTCTTAGCAGTGCAAAAGAAACTCAAAATACTCTGTTGATCTTATAAGTTTTATACATCATTCAAAACTGTTAAATGTGTTTTATTTGTGTACACTCATAATAAAAACAAAATGTGTGATAAACTCATATTTATCAGTTATGATTAATTATTAATATTTGATATTTGTTAATTGGATTAACTAGCTAAAATAATATTACAATTAATTAATCAGTTCCAACGAACTCTTTTGATTATTCATTTATTCTAAGAAAAGCGTATCTTTCATAGCCATTATTATTTCTTTAATTATAATTATTTCTTAGCATGTACAGCGCTTAGAGCATGTAACAAGATCAAGATCGTAAAATGGACTTTGTTGCAAGCAGAGAATCAGAACCAAATACATATTGTGCACAAGTTTTATTAACTAAATCACAAACATAACTAAACTAAACAAACATACATACATACATGCATAGGTAAAATGCTGAGTGATAGAATGGAACTGGAAGCAGGAAATGGAACCATGGAAAAGATCCATTTAACTATGAAAAGAACCATCAGCTTATCATTTTCAGAGCACCTCATTAAAATTGATACTTGCATGGTCTGTGCAGTGGACACAATTCTTGAAGCGGTCGAAAATGGAAGTCGTTGATGGATCTGTGAGTGTCAAATGTTACTGTACAAGTTGCAGTCGTTTTCTTCTCCACTGGATGGAGAAGATATGATGACCTTGCATGGTTATTTTGACGCTGTTCTCATGGCTGGAGGGCAGATTGTGGCCTGCCGGCCCTGGGCCGGAGAGAGCACACAGGGCAAATGATGGGAGTTGCCATGGACTTCTTCTACATTGAATGAAGACGTTGAACTCCTGAGGTTGTCCTTGATGCTGTTGCGGTTGAGAGAGAGTCATCTCTCTCCTGAGTGAGCACATGGCTGTTGTGAGTCGAAGCCTGCTGCCCTGGGGCCTGCTGAGGCCACGATGGACAGCACGGCACCCTGAACGTACCGAGAAGGCCAAAAGTTGATCGTTGCCCATTCAGTGATGGTAAGATTGCAGTTTTCTGGATTGAAGAAAATACAGTCTGACTCTGTTGGGAGAGTGAAGGCATAGCAGGCCACACCCACGCGCGCAAGAGCAATTGACATGCAAATCATCCACGTGAAGGAACGCAAACCTGTAAACGCCCCATCACCTCAAAAACAAAGAATCAGACTTCAGTACTCCTCTGCTTTTCATCGAGTTTGGAAGACTGTGTTTGTGCTGTGCTGTGCTGTGCTGTGTTGTTTACCTTGGATTTACCTCAGAAGAATTAGAAGAGCGCGATATGAAGATGAGAAAGACCTTTACATTGTAGCAACTAGTCAAACTGGTGCCAGACTAAAATGTACATTATGAAATGAGATTTGAGTAAAAACATGAAGCCTAATGCTAAATGTATATACATGTATGACATGAGGATGTTTTTATGTTCGATAATAAAACACAGCATGATATAAAAGTAGGCTAGTATGAGTGTTTACTCTAATATGGTGAATATTATAATGTTTAGATCCGTGTTTACTGTTAAATACTGTGTTTGCGGATATCTGCTCAAACATAGATATGTATAATGTGGTAACAATAATGTTTCATAGTTTGAAGCGGCTCGATCGCTTCAGTAAATGGTCTCTGCATGCGCTGTGAGTTTGAAAAGCAAAACGCGCCGAACATTAGGCTTCATGTTTTTACTCCAATCTCATTTCATAATGTCATAACGAATGGAAACATTTGAAGTAACATATGATAATCCATATATGTTTCTCTAGTGTAGTGTTACTGAAGTGTTCCTTTTTAACGATTTATAGGCCGCCTGCTATAGGCTATTGTTATTATTTTATGCAGCCCTACATGTATGGCAACAAGGCACAACAAACCTGAGGGTTGTTCCATAAAATAAGATTAGAATACAAGCCAGGCTTATTTTGATTAGTCAGACTTATTGTCGGTGGATTCTGTTTCATAAAGCAAACTTAAAATAGTTCAAACTCAGTTACCCTGGCAACTTATGCTGGGAAACTAGCCTGGTCCAGGGCAGGCTAACTGTCAGGCTAAGCCTCAGCTGTTACACAGATCCTCTAACACTGACCAATAGGAACACAATGATATTACCCCTGACACTCTCTCATACCATTATTGGACTTTATTAACCACTATTAGTCCAAAAATAAATACAGAGTATACAGAAAATCAACTTAAATAAGGCTACAATGATAAATTAGACAATATAGACCTATATATATATATATATATATATATATATATATATATATATATATATATATATATATATAGATAGATAGATAGATAGATAGATAGATAGGCCTAAATACAATATATATATATATATACTACAGGTTTTCTTTTCTTACTGGCTGAATGTTTTGTGCCCAAGATTTAATTAGATTGTTTTAAAGATTTATGAATATATTTCTCTCTGGTTTTGTTTGGCAGCTGTAGTACATGTTTATGATTAGAAGAACATTAGAACACAATCTAAAAAAAAAAGCTTTGTAAAGCAGAAGTTAAAATCACAAAATTAAAAATAAATAATTATAAAAGCACAGTATACATTTTAACTGGTAAGATGAATCTGAGCTTAGTAATTGACAGTATATTAGCCTACATTTGATTTACCCCATTACAATAGTCCATTTACAGTTATTGCTATCATAAAAATACATTTGTAGGTTTTAAATTCTAAATAAGGCACATCTAATGTCCAAATAACAAATATTTTAGCATATATATATATATAATTGTGTTAAATGTGTTTGAATTGAAAGACATAATAAAGTACAAAATATATATATATATATATATATATATATATATATGTGTGTGTGTACTTTATTATGTCTTTTAATTCAAACACATTTAACACAATTATACAAATTGAGTTCCTTTAAAGACATCATATTTTCCCCCAATAAATATTCCTTATTTTTCCTCCTACTTTTTTCTTTTGTGATAATACCCACCAACACATAGCCTAAAAAACACGATTAGAACAATAACCAAAAAGTACATAGTTAGACACTTTTACATATGATTTAAGGGGGAAAAGACAAAAAACAATAAATAAATATTAATAAAAATTTTACATTCACATATTTATATCAAACTCTTATAATGACACATAATTCCTAATCGGTATTTAAGTAATATTATTTAAATATCAAATATTCAATATTAAATAAGTAAATAAATAAAATAACAAATAACTAGAAATAAAAGGGAGAGAGGGTTATATAAAAATGTAGTTAATGTAGGCTAATATATATTCCTTTATTTTATGGAATATTCTTAGATTTTAGAGTTGCACATATCTTTTCAAAATGTATACATTTGCTCTTAATTTCATGTTATCCTCTCCATAATGTACTTTAGAAACTAAATCTAACCATTTTTTTTAAAACTGGGGATTCTTGCTTTCTCCAAAAAATTATTGCATTAAAAAGCTGTAATTCTCAGCATTCTAAATAAGTATATGTCATCTTTATTAAGTAGCATAGGTCCTATCAGGCCCGGATTGGCTAATCGGGAGCACCGGGAGAATTCCCGATGGGCCGGTCTGTTTTATTGGCCAGGAGGGCCGGTGTTGTCATGGCACTGGGTTGAATGCTTTCCTTATAGGCTCCAGTCATAGCGCAGCCCCACTATTTTTTTATTATTATTTTATCGCAGCCCCTCAAAAATAAAAAATAAAGTCACTTTGTTAGAGATGTGCGAACAAAAAATAAGAGATACAAAACAGCTTATAGGCGCAAAGGCGGCGCTGAAAAGGCCAGAATAATAAAATATTTCTAGAAACTCAAGCGGCCAAATAGCCTACGAGTCAGGGCCGTACCGACCATTGAGGTCACCGAGGTCCGGTCCTCGGTAATTTTTCCTGAGTGTATAATGAACGTTGTGAAATAATTGCCTAATATTAACTGCTGCAATGATTCGAATATCCCGACGATAACCAACCTCATCATCTGAGCTGCTTCAGCACTCAAACACCGCTCGTCGGCAATGGTAAAATGTTTGAGATGACCGATCAAAGCAAGCGGGATTTATGTTCACAGAAGCGCAAGCTGCGGCCGCGCGCGAATCCCAACGGGACGCTTCACGAGATAAGGTGCAAGTGGCTAAATTAAACAGCTGTTTTACAATAGAAATTTTAAACGACCGACATAAATAATCACTTTGCAAAGACTGTATCAATCTAAGTTTAGCTTAAGGAAGGGGAGATTTACAGGTAAAGATAAAGAGACTGTGAGAAGAAGAACGAGAGAAGGAGATGGAGATGAGAGAAAAGAGCAGGTAGAGCAAAAGCCTATTGCATAATAATGCGAATAACTTTATTACAATGGATTCCTAGGCTATTTAACACATTCAGATGTTCTTTGCCAATGACAGTGGAAAAATAATATGCCCCCGAACCCCCTAGATCACTTTTGGGACCTCTGTATTTATAAAACCCTGTGTACTGATAGAAAATTATATTTTTGAAAAATACGATGAATTACAAGGCTGTACAGAACAGTGCATTATTGCAGACTTAGGCTCAATCCCAATTTCACCCCTTGCCCCATTTTGCGCATTCCTGTGAAGTGGTAGGGTTGTCTCGATTCTTTTTTGGTTGGAGGGGTATGGGGAAAGGCCGGATAGTCCTTGAAAGATTGGGCCTTATATACTGAGGGTTTAATTACATTATTTTAATAGACAGTCGGGAACTAAAGTGGGCCGGTCTAAGGCATGAAACTCCAGGGCTGAAAATGAGTCCCACTCCAGCCCTGGGTCCTATACCCAAAACTATATTTTGTATCTTTATATATTTAGTTTCTTAAAAAAATCTTCCCTGAATTAGGCTACTTCTGTTCACTGAAGTACTTCTGTTCACTAGAAGTTCACTGCAACTTATCCAATATCCTAAAGATAAATTATTATAATTAGAAGATATTTCTAGTGTTATAAAATATTGCATATTAATTTTCCAAGCAAAATGTATATTTTAGTCAGAATTATTGCGCTCCTCTTTGGCGCGCATGCGCGCAGCAGCGCTCGTTCAATATGAAGATTAGCAGCAAAATGGATACATTTGCATGACTTTCTAACATTTACAGATGGAGAATATAACTGTAAAATGTAAGTTTTGCACTGAGGGGAAAAAAACATGTCACAAACGCATAAAACAGCACAAAATATACGCTGTTTGATGGTGGATCGATTTGATCCACGATCGACCTCTAGGGCTGCTTCAGAAACGTGTGCACACGCAATTATCTAGACTTGATAAACCTGGATCAAATTAGTGAGATTGCGTGAACTTCAATTACCTTTTATGGAACCACTTTAGCCCCAACTTATTTGTTAGGCTCATTCAAGTCGGGTTTTGGAGTTTAATCCCCGCTTTTCTAAGCGTATTTTATGGAACAACCCTCTGGTGCCCTATTTTAACAATCTGAAACGCAAGTATCAAACGCGAAACGCAAGTAACTTTGTGGGTGGATCTCGGGCGCTTTTGCTATTATACCGGCAGGATAAATGACTCTTGGGTTGGTCTGAAATAGCTACATTACTCAAAGGTGTGGTTTGGGCGTAACGTGAAATAAACCAATCAGAGCATCATCTCACATTCGCTGGGTGCAAGATAGGGCCACTGGTGTTCATTATATATATATATTAGGGCTGGGCGATATGGCCAAAAAAATTATCACGATAATTATTTTATATCAGTCGATATCTATAATTATCACGATAAATGTCAAATCTTTATTTCTTTCAAGTTTAAAGGCAGATTTTTGCTCCTAAGTGAAAGTTTTAGAAATCAGAGTGTTAATTGTGGTTTTAAACTACTCTTTATTGTCATAACATATCATGACAAACACTTGCCAAACAGGTGAACATTCGTTGCCGTTTCGTTGTGACGTCAAGACGAAACATTAGAATATTGCCCGCCCACTTATTGCATGCGCAGAGACCAGGGAAAACCTGAACCTCAAACCTGCAGCTGATTCCTGTGGATAATGGACAGCATATCATGTTATGAAGACGGTGCTGTGCTCTATAATGTGAAGGTAAAGCCAGTTTTTTTTTCACTGCCCAAGGACGAGCATGTGAAGAATCAGTGGTTAAAGTTGATCTTTACCACGATATCACAGCAGTATAATCCTAAACTTTTGCTGTGTTCCCTTTATTTTACTGACGACTGCTTCTCAAATCTCAGAGTTCAATGCAGGATTAACAAACTGCTTGCTCTTGAAAGATGGTGTTCAAAAAACTTAGTTTTGTGTTTTATATTGTGTAGGTCTCCTGCTAACTGGTTAACTCACGTTTTTACCGTCTTACTGAAATACTTCTGCTAATCAGTTGTGGGCCATGATTACCTATAACTGTGTCTATTAATGTAGATTGTCTGTCATTCTCACTACTTTGAGGAAATATTTGTTTTACCAACCTTTATGTTATATCAGATCATTCACCCTAGAGCTCGGCAAATGTATACATTGTATGCATGCACTGTTATTCATACAGTTTCCACGTGTTCACCGCAATATATTAGAAAAATACTCTATAAATAATTTAGTACAAGTAAAATAATCGGTTTATTGATGGACATGCACTTGTTAATGCTGATGGTGAGGAATTACAGTTGTAACATCTCATATAATGTACCTCAAACTGAGTGGTGTATCACTGAGAAACACCGAGTCCTGCTCGAGCCGTCCTTGCGATGGAGGTTTGGGTTGAATAACAGTTCTTCCAATGTTTTATCATCGGACTCGCGCTCACATTGATATGGTAAAATCAATGTTATTGTTCATTACTGTGTTTAGTTTACGGTGTAGGAAGCCTCAGGACAAGCAGAGCTGATGTTGTTGTGGCAATGGGCGGTTTTGTTTTCGACGCACTGTACACGGTGGGCCAGGGCTGCCCAACCCTGCTCCTGCCAATCGACTGTCCTGCAGAGTTTATTTCCAACCCTAATCAAACACACCTGAAGCAACCAATTAAGGTCTTCAGGATCACATGAAAATTAAAGGCAGGTGTGTTTGATTAGGGTTGGAGATGAACTGTGCAGGACAGTCGATCGGCAGGAGCAAGGTTGGACACCCATGCGGTAGGCCAATCACAACAGACTGAGCTGTCTGGCCAATCAGAGCAGAGTATATCGCAGAAAGGAGGGTTTTAGAGAGAATGAGTCGTTTGAAAGTCATTGAAAATGTGATGAAGTGCAAATGTAAATTATGAGGAAATTATACAGGTTTTTTTTACCTTTGATGCATGTAAACATGTTGTAGGAGACTCCACAACAACATTAGGAAACTTTAAAATAGTATAATAGGGGCCCTATAATATTACATGTTTTGACTCGAAACGTATATTTGACAGTGAGTTGACAGTAGTATTAGCTTGAGTTAGGATTTAGATTTACTATGTTAAATTTATGTTCATTAACAAAAACAGTAACATCTGTTAAAAAAATTTTAACGACCTCATTTTTATTTGGTAAAATGTAATAGTCTGACTGTTTGAGTTTTATTAAAATGATCCATTGGTCATCCAGTATCATTATCATTTAGATCATGATAACCACAGATAAAACCCAGGCATAGCCTATAGCACCTCACTATCATGGCAAAATGTAACTTTATGGTTTCTATGGTATTTGTATCACTGAGACATTTGTGTTCTTCGCTGAATTCAAGCGCTTCTCACTGGATCTTGTGACCGAGACAGATCAGAGTAAACGCATCTGCTCTAGTGAGCTTGCACTGCGCTGCCGTTCGGACTTTGAGCCGAGCGGATAAATAGTCTGTGTGGCATGCGGTTCAAATGAGTTTCTTTCCGCTTTTGGCGCATACACATTATCGAACTCCTGATATTGTTTTATCGAGAAAAAATGATATCGCGATAATTATCGTTTTATCGCCCAGCCCTAATATATATATATAGATATATATAGATAGTAGATAGATAGATAGATAGATACTCACATGAGACTCTGTACATGAACATTGTAAAATGAAAAAGCAAATACCTTGGAAATGACAGGTATGTACTATGTTTCAGGAATGGCACCAAGGTGTGTGACTGTTCAAGTATCTGTCTTTAGATCAGTGTGTTCAATAATATGTTTTTTTTGTCCTTTGTTGTGTATCTTTGGATTATGTTGTGTTGTAAATAAATCCAAACAATCAAAAAGCAATTCTTTTTTAAACCTCTCCTCATTCTTTGTGCAAGGTTCCTCATAATGATAGGGCCTGATAGCACCTGATAGGGCCATTATGGAAGGGTCTTTGTCTTTCTCAGGTGTGAAACACATCAATATTCATGATATTCATGCCTCCTCGCATAAAGCTTTCTTACACAAAACATGTCTTACAAATTTTAAATTGATATATTGTTTTATCTGAATGAGTACGCAGGATGATTTTCACATAGTTTTGAAGCAAATATTCTAGGCTACGTGATACAATTACAATACAATCAATACAATCAAACGTCTTGTGAAGAAATAATCAGTATGGGTTTCATGACCTTATTTCAGTGACAATTATTATTATTATTTTTTCACAAACCACGCATAAATGTCATTATCTCAAAATTACAAACTTTAACATACATGCTGCTGACATATTATTGCAGAGTTTGTGATGAATACAGTGTAATAAGACCTAAGCCATGAAATGTCACAAGTAACAAAAATAAGCACAAATATCAGAGCATGTCAGAACACCTCCAGGGCCCAGAAAACACCTCAGACCCCTGAGGGTTAAGACCATGGAGGCAACCTTGGAATCCTTTGCCAGTCATCTCATACCTACAGAGAGAGACTGTCCGTGAGTCTTCCTCTGATACCAAATCCGAGTCTGTCTACGATACCAAGTCTGCCCCCAATACCAAGTCCAGTAGGAAGCCCTCACCAGTGGAGAGGGTGCCTGTTATTAGAGGCGCCACCAACCATGTCCCCACCCCTCTTATTCCACCCTTTGTGTTTCCTGGTCATCTCAATTTCTCTAAGCCAGTACCTCCCTGGTCAACCTTGAACTTTTTGCCTGGTCCTATTCCCACCCGCCCTGTCCTGTCCTCTATGTTTCCTGGCCAGTATGGGGCTTCCAGGTTTTCACTCCACCCGCCCTCCCAGGTGGTACCCCCTTGGACTCCAGTGCCTAGTTTGGACGCCAGGAGGCATCCATTGGGGCAGGGGTACTGCCGTCTTGTCTGTTTTGTCACTGTTTAAGGTTTCCTTGTTTTTCTTGTGCCTGAGCACATGGCTCTGTTTTTGTTTGTGTTGGCCATGTGCTCCTTTTGTCCCACCTCCTTGTTTCCTGTTTCCACACCCCCTTGTTTAGTCCACTAGTCCTCGTTTCACTAACTGTGCTCACCTAATCCTCATGTGCTCTGGTCCCTTTATATTGTGCCTCTTTTCCTCATGTCTTTGCTGGTTCGTTTTTGTGTGGTTTGTGGTCTGTTCCTGTTTGATTGCCTTTGCATGGTTAAATATAGTTCTTGTTGTGAATTTGATTGTTTCTAGCTCTAGTGTATCCTTGTGCTTTTTTTTTCCCGGCCAGTCTTGTTCTAGTTAGTTTTTGTCTTTTTTTTAATTATTTCTACTCTAGATTATCTCCACTATCTAGTTTCTAATTCCCTGTAAGTTTGTTCTTTTGTTTTATTTAGTTTTCTTTTCTTTAGTTTTCTTTTCTTTTGTTTTGCTTCTCTAGTCATTGTGCTGTTTGAGTCTTTTTATGTTTCCTATTTAATTACTCTCTTGTGCCTTGCCTGTTTATTAGGGGTGTCGAAATTAATCGTTTCTACGATGCATCGCGATGCAGACGAGGATGATTCGGTATCGGTTCAGTAATAGACCATAACCAATTATGATGTACTGACGCTTTTCTGACGTCATTTGTCGCGTACGTGCTTTGTCGCGGTAGCATACAATGGCAGAGGGAGGTGAGACGTGAGTGCGAGAAAATTAAAAATGCTCTAACTACTTTAAAAAGCCTACATCTGGGCACATTTCGGCTTTTATGAACAACCTGGTAAGCACGACCTGCAGAAGACACACGCTGTATGCACTCATGTAACGCACAAATAAGATATGCAGGAGGTAATACCACTAACTTGATAAACCACGTTAGCCATTTTCACCCCGAGCTGTTAACGCCTGGCAGAGTCTGACTGCTGACTTTCAAGCCTCTGGTTCTGGGAGCCTCTGCCTGACAGCAAGACTGGTGCTACATCGAAGAGAACATCAAGCCTCTGGTTCCTTGTTATCCTGCTTGTCTTCCTCACCATCATCCTACCTGGTGCTGCCTCTTCCTCTGCAGTCCTCAAGCTTGTTGTCACCCCAGGACTGGTCTCAGTGGTCATCCTCCCTGCCTGTCATCGTGTTATCTGCTCTGCCCTATTGTTTGAACTGTTTCACGCCTGTGTCTTGTCAATAAAACATCACTGCTCATTCTGCGTCTGGGTCCTCTCTCTCTTGAAGAACCTGACAGATGTGACCAACTACTTGCTGAGAAAGATAATTTAGCTCTTCAGTGGTGAAACTATTCTATTGATAAAAATTGCAGGGCAGTGTTGCTGAATGTTTCTGTGTGTACGCAGTAGAGGGCTGCAACCCAAATCTTGCGGGAGCGGGTGGTTTTACCTTTGCGGTGGGGGTGGGCGGTCCCGTGATGTGCCATGTAACAAGAAAGGAGTTCAAAAATGAAGTCCACGCAGTCGATCAGTAACTCTTTCTCCATAGCATTCTGTAGTAGGCTAGGCCAAGTGATTAATTCATTATTTAATTTAAGTAAATACAAATACAACACCTAGAAATCCCGAAAACTACTTATGTCAAACACAACAGGTATATTCACCTCAGAGAAAAACATATTATATTTTGTGTTGTATTTTTGTTAATCTTGATTTCTCGCATATTTTGTGTTTTTCTGGGTGAGTTGGAGTGAACTGCGGTGCGGTCTCATGAACGTGCAGTTGAGCACAGACCATCAGGCAAGGTCAGGATTTTCGTTAAATAATACATTCAATTTCAAATCGTATACCAGAACACTTAGAATATACGGCACGTATCGCATAGGAACATTCTGTGATAACTTTGTGTCTTTTTGAAAAAAATGTATGTTGGTCGCTATTGACAGCCATGGACGAGCGTGAGCATGTGGTCATAAAACAAATAAGGGCAAACAGCATTAGAACACCATGGTGAATTAATTTTCGTTTTAGGGTGAACTATCCTAACTATTTTGTTTAAGGTGTTTGTGTATTCGTGTTGTTACGCATGTTTAAATGTGTTGTTGGGCTCCACTTTTCTTGTTTTTTTTAACAGTTGATAGAATTATAGGCTAATAATAATAATAATTAAAAAAAAACAGTACGAATTTGTTTGTCGTGTGGTGCTAGCATTCCATTTAGTTAAACGCAATGTTTTATATCTGGTGTTCTGAACGTTTAGCATATAGCCCTAATATTTGTGTAATTTTTTTACAATTTCTACAAGCTGTAACGATGTTTGCGGGTGTGGGCTGGAGCGGACACAAATATTGCGGGTGTGGGCGGTAATGGTCAGAAATTCAGTGGGAGCTGGATTAATAAAACATTCCCGTGCAGGGCTCTAGTACGTAGCTCAATCTATGTGAGTGACTGTCTGAATGTATGTGTGTTTGAGCTACAGTGAAGAAATCACTTTAGTTTAGAACACTTCTAATTTTTTAATTATTTTCCTTAAATGTAGACAGTGTGTTAATAGTGTGTTAATTTGTGCAATGATAACCTACCAGCAATGTAAAGATGATTTTATAAATATATTAGAATGAGTACATTACAATATAAATTTATTAAAATGAGTATATTATCATTTATGTGCTTAAAAACAAGAAGAAAACAATCATAATAGTGTACCTGGTGGGGAGTTCCCAATGTTAACATAATCAGAGGTCAGACTGCACTCTTTTTGTTTATTAATGGTGTCTGACACTCGTGCTACTGAATGCCAGATGAGTGGTTTACCTCATTGTGACTTTGGTGCTCTGAGACTGAGCCTCAGGAGTCGTTTCCTGTGTGTTCTGCCATCTATTGCTGTTTTGTTTCTGAAAACAGGTGTAAATGATGACTGGCAGCGTGCAGGTGGATGCGAGTGTTCAGTATGCGGCTGTGGTGTTTGCTCCGCCTGTCGCCCGTTTGGTTCGATGCCAATGCCATTTGGTTCAGAGGCATTTTGGCAACGTGGGAAGTCGCATTAAAACCGCTGCCAAAGAAGAGTGAATTAGGCCACAGCTGCATATCTCAAATATTAAGAGTTAAATTAAATCAGAAATAAAAGCAAGTCAAGGAGAGGTCAATCATGTGGTGTATTTTTAATAGTCATATTCTCTAAAGCAGTGGTTCCCAAACCTGTCCTGAAGGCACCCCAACACTGCACGTTTTCTTTGTCTCCCTAATCAAACACACCTGATTCAACTCATCAGCTCATTATCAAGGGTTAATGAGCTGATGACTTGAATCAGGTGTGTTTGATTAGGGAGACAAAGAAAATGTGCAGTGTTGGGGTGCCTTCAGAACAGGTTTGGCAACCACTGCTCTAAAGCACAAGCTGCATGTCTGCAAACATGTGTAAAGACTTACCAGAGGTGGTTTCTCCTTCATCTCTCAGGAGATTTAAACTAGTTCTTAATTAGGTCTATTTAAGCATAAATGAGAAATGTTGAGATCTCTGACAAGTTTGACTCTCAGAAGGAAGATCAAAGACTGACAAAACCCCTTCAATGGAAACTATATTGAATCTAATCAGTAAATTGATGCCATCATGTTCACCTTGAATGCCCAATACAGTGTAGGTCACCTTAGTTTTTCATGTGATGTTATGTAATGATATAGGATCAGCAGATCTTAAACATATTCTTAAATTTGTAATCCTACAGTCCCCTCTTTGAGAGTTCTAATAACTCTCACTTAATATAAAAATTTAAACCTTCATAAGTCCATTCTGTAGCTTATGTTTGTTAGCATAAGCCCATCTTCCAGTCATGTAACTTGAAAAAGTTACAGGCACATATAACTTATTCTGTGTCATGTCCTTGATTTACACTACTGGTCAAAAGTTTTAGATCGGTACGATTTTTTATGTTTTTAAAAGAAGTCTCTTCTGCTCACCAAGGCTGCATTAATTTGATAAAATACAATAAAAAAAAATCTGTATCATTGTGAAATATTATGAAAATATAAAATGACTGTTTTATATGATATTTTAAAATGTAATTTATTCCTCAGATGAAAGCTGAATTTTCAATATCATTATTCCAGTCTTCAGTGTCACATGATCCTTCAGAAATCATTCTAATATGCTGATTTTATGCTCAAAAAACATTCATTATTATTTTCAATGTTGAAAACAGTTGTGTACAATTTTTTTTCAAAATTCTTTGATGAATAGAAAGTTCAAAAGAACAGCATTTATTTAAAATTATTTAACATTATAAATGTCTTTACTGTAACTTTTGATCAGTTTAACTCATCCTTGATGAATAAACGTATTGATTTATTTTATTTCTTTCCCCAAAAAATAAAATTAAAATTCTTACTGATCCCAAACTTTTGAAGGGTAGTGTTTAATGTTACAAAAGCTTTCCATTTCAGATAAATGCTGTTCTTTTGAACTTTCTATTCATCATAGCATCATGAAATAAAAATGTAAAAAAACTGTTTTCAACATTGATAATAATCATAAATGTTTCTTGAGCATCAAATCATCATATTAGAATGATTTCTGAAGTATCATGTGACACTGAAGACTGGAGTAATGATGCTGAAAATTCAGCTTTGATCACAGGAATAAATTACACTTAACTATATATTCACATAGAAAACAGCTGTTTTAAATTGTAATAATATTTCACAATATTACTGTTTTTGTTTGTATTTTTAATCAAATAAATGCAGCCTTGGTGAGCAGAAGATACTTCTTTTAAAAATCTTACCGATCTAAAACTTTTGACCGTTAGTGTACATGAGTGTCATAGTCACGACACAGAGTGGTAAAATGTTGTATAAACTACATGAATACACAGAAAACCATGTAGCATAAGAGTGGAAGTCTTGAAAGTTCATGGTGCCTAAATAGCAGTGAAGTCTGTTTCCTGTAGAGTCCATTTCCCACTTAGAGTCGCTCAGATGACTAGTTGTCCCTCACGAGGCTTGTTCATGGAAATCTGAGGTGATGCTTTATACCAGGTTGCCGCTTGTGAAGACATCATGGCATATACACATACCTGTAAAACAAGAAAACAAAGAAACGGCAGACCAGCAATATTCATGAATGGACTTCATTCTTCCATAAGTCTGTTGATCTTATAGTGGTTTTATGTCTAACTCTTATCAAAGTAAACTTCTGGTGACCGTATAGTTTTTACATATAATCGTATTACAGTAAACATTGTGATCGTAGAGTGTTTTTTTCTGAACCTAGTCTTAATTAATTTGACACCTATGGACCAGTGAGGTGGGGATAAACTACTGAGAGGGGGAAACCTATGAGGAAATCTTCACCACAGGGTTTGGCCCCCGAGTCCTGTCGCACTTCGGTTCTTTCATGGGCTCCTCACTGGTCTGTGTGTCCTATTATGTCCCTGTTGGTGGTGTACACACTGTACAGTGTGTGAGAAATAAGTTCCTTTTGTTTTGAAGCTTGTGAATAAGTTTGCAGATGTCAGAAACTTATTGTAGGAAGCAACAGCATATCCTGCCTGATTGTTGCCTTCAATAACCTTGTGCAGTATGCAATTATCTATGCAATAACATATATATCAATTTACGAAAATTCCCAAAATAATGCAATTATGAATTGGCACATTTCCATTTTTTTTTTTTTTTTTATTTCTTTGGCCATAACACCAAGCTACAGCTTCCCTTTAGTAGTCTGGCAGATGAGTTCAAATGTCACCCGAGCCAGAGAAGTCCTGCTCTACCGAGACTCAGTTGACACCAAGGTCTCCTCAGCAGGAATAGAGGTCAGAACAGGAAGGAAGTGGTGCGCCCAGGATGCAGTGGAACGGGCGGAGGCAAGGCTGCGGCATAGCACCCTGGTGGGCACGGTGGCTACTGGGCGGGCCGGGCTTGGTAGCAATCCCAAGCCGTGCTACAGCAAAGCCAAAGGAAAGGAAAAGCGGAAGCTTATCCAGGAGGAGGTATGAGCCGAGGTGGAGGAAGCTTGCTTCAGCAGAGTGGTGGGCATGTCCAAGCAAGGAGCCTGGACCAGGTGGGAGCATACAGCTGTAAGATCACCTGGGCAGAACTCTGGCAGGCGGAACCACACCATTTTAAGTTCTTGGTCCAGTCAGTGTATGACGTCCTCCCTAGCCCTGCCAACCTGTTCACCTGGGGCCTGGTGGACTCACCTGCTTGTCAACTCTGCCAGAAAAGGGGATCATTAGAGCATATCCTCAGCTGCTGCTCTAAGGCCTTGGGAGATGGGCGTTATCGTTGGCGCCATGACCAGGTCCTGAAGGCAGTAGCAGATGCCATCTGCAATGGCATTAACATCAGCAAGCAGCATCATCAAACCAAGTCTGTTATTGCCTTTGTTCGAGCAGGCGAGAAGCCTCAGCCCCCCCAGAAAGACCCAAGGGGGGTTGCTCGCAACAGCAAGAGACTGGCACCTCCTGGTAGACCTAGGGAGACAATTGAGGTTCCCAGACACCATTGCAATCACATCACTCCGACCGGACATGGTCTTGATGTCCGCGGCAAGTAAGCAGGTGGTGTTACTTGAACTAACTGTCCCCTGGGAAGATCGAATGGAGGAAGTCCAGGAAAGGAAGAGGGTTAAGTATGCTGATCTGGTAGCTGAGTGTCGGAGGAACGGGTGGAAGGCCTGCTGTGAGCCCGTTGAAGTGGGCTGCAGGGGCTTTGCAGGCCAGTCTCTTCACCAGGTCCTGGGACTCTTAGGGATTTGCGGACTGCACAGGCAAAGAGCCATCAAGAACATCCTGGAAGCTGCTGAAAAGCCTGCACGGTGGCTCTGGTTAAGGAGGGGAGACGCGTGGCATACCTGGACACAAGTCGAAGCCTGATTACCCCCGGCTGGGTCGCCCGCTGAGGGTGTCTGATGTAAGACCCGAAACACCCTATGACCCCGGGAGCATCACTGACGATGTGTCCAGGTTGCACCACAAGGAGTATTTAAGTACTTATGCAATAACATTTATATCAATTGTAACGACACCAGCTCAAATGAGGGGAATGGACAATTATTGATTATTATTATTAATAAGCAATAACTGATAATACTGGTTATCACTTACACACTTTAAATCACCCAAAAAGGAAATACAAAGCCCATGTAGTTGTATCTCTATATATAAACAATTAACCACAACAAATCACAATTAATTATGAGTATAAAGAAGGGCTCTAGATCGAATTTGTGAATGCCTACCAAAAGTAAATATCACATCAAATAATTTGTCTGTCCGCCAAACGAATCATGCGATTTTCTTATCAACTCTCGAGGAGGAATATTCTTATAACCTCTCAAGGAAGATTATTCTCTTGGCCACAAAGAATAACTTCCTTGTTTACAAGATTATTAACTCGTAGGTCATTCACAAATTATATAGCTCGTAGCTAGGATTGGACACATTAAAGAGGCTTCGTTCCGTGAGCAGCAAACAGAGACAACCAAGAGTATAATAAGTTTTAATAAATGAAATTATAAAAGTACAACTAAGTTACGTCTAACAAATAATATATACATGAACGGTAAATGAAAGAAAGAAACATCAGATTACAGAATAGCAAACAAATCACAATAACGACCTTTGAGAACCAGCAAAATAATCAAAATCACCTTAAGCAGGGAAATATAATACGCATTTAAATCTTGGTAAGAGATTAAATACTTGCATTGAAACTTTGTGACTGAAACGGGCCGGCGCGTGTGCTTGTCCCTCTAGTTGCGTGTCCGTTTGGCTGAAGCGTTCTTTGGTTCTTCAGGAGCTCGCGTCGTCGCGGGAGATTCAAACAGTTCACTTGTGAGTTGCTAGAAACTTGATTTAAAGTTTGTTTCACTCGTAGATGTAACTGAATGAACACGAGACTAACTAAAACAAGAAGTCGGAGGTACGACTAATACAAAAGCAAAGTAAAACAAAACGGAGAGAAGGAGAGACGAGACTCATACAAGGACGACAAGGCTAAAGAGAGGAATACTATGTGTGTCCGCTTTTTCTAGGATTCAGAATAAACTCCTCCCGTGGAGTTTAGGCCAATTGGAACGCGACATTCCGAGCGGGAAAACTTTATTTGTCTTAGCTCCAAGGTTAATTTGCATATTTTATGGCAGTGTTAGGATTTGGTCAGTTCTACTCTAAACGGTGGTAAACACAGTAGAATACATTTTATCATATCCTAATGCATATATATAGCCGAAGCACACAGAGAGGTTTACGTTGATACCAAATTTGATATGTTTGGAAGAGATACATTCTTATTCGGTAAAATAAGCTTAAAAGTTCAACTAACAAGCCAAATAACATAACTTCGTCATAAAGTTACCAAAACTGTGATGTACATTAACAAATGGGGAAGGAAAACGTACTCGGTTACTAACGTAACCTCGGTTCTCTCTAGAAGAGGGAACGAGTACTGCGTTTTTGTAAAAACGCTACGGGAAAAGTCTCTTTTCACGAAATACTGAAGCAAAAAATTATCCTTAATTTTCATACATGTAAAGCGCGTTGCAGCAGTACTCAGCTATGGCGAGACGGCTTGCTCGCTCATTGGCTGCTCTGCGACAACTGCATAAGCCTATCGAGCGAGGCCTGAGGTGACGTCAGGCCAATGAGGGCGCTTCGCGCCCTCCTTGCCATTTCCCGCCGAGACGGCTGTGGCTAACCTCTATAAAAGGAGCTCGAAAAGGCTGATTCACTTGATTTTCATCGCCGAAGCGAACCAGAGTGAACCGTACACACGGCAGAGAACGCAGTACTCGTTCCCTCTTCTAGAGAGAACCGAGGTTACGTTAGTAACCGAGTACGTTCTCTTACGAGAGTCCTCTCGTACTGCGTTTTTGTAAAAACGCTACGGGAACCCCTTGTAAAACGCCGTGCGTGCTGGGATAAAAACACCGATCACTGGAAGCTAAGCCAGGTGTACAGTGCATAACCACCAGATAGACTCACAAAGAATCTGGGAATAAGGGAGGGGGACCTTAATTCCCTATACTGTAGCGTCGGCAGACGCAAAACATGACGTCACAGAGAGAGTCTAGAGACAAAAGGGGAATCCCTCCGTCCTTATATGGCCGCGTCAGCAGACGCGAATATGACATCACATAGACAGGGTGGGGAACCTGAACTAATGTGGGAAATGTGGGCCTTACACAATTCTGCCCATAAACAGTCGGTAGCGCGCTGCGCATGCGATTTCAGTGTTCTAGTTAGACAGCTGATTCGACTACACCGATAGTAGCTTAGCCTGCAAGGCGGGAACCTCTAGGTTGTAAAACCTAATAAATGTAGACGGCGAGGCCCAGCCTGCCGCCATACATATGTCCTGTAAGGAAATCCCGCTAGACCAAGCCCACGAAGAGGCGACGCCTCTCGTGGAGTGCGCTCTAACGCCTAACGGGCACTGGAGGCCCTTGACAGTGTAAGCCAGCGCTATGGCGTCAACTATCCATCTGGATAGGCTCTGTTTCGAAACAGCCATTCCCTTGGAACGTCCACTGAACGAGACAAAGAGCTGCTCAGTCTGTCTGAAGACAGCAGAGCGGGACACGTAAGCTCTTAAAGCCCTAATGGGGCAAAGAAAACTTGAGTCCCCTTCCTCACTTGATCCCGGCAGGGCAGACAGGGAGATAACCTGAGCCCGAAACGGCGTGTTGAGGGATTTTGGCACATAACCATGCCTAGGTTTGAGTATGACTTTAGAGTCATTAGGTCCAAACTCTAAGCACGCTGGGCTCACGGAGAGCGCGTGCAGGTCGCCTATGCGCTTCACCGAAGCGAGAGCCATCAAAAACACTGTTTTAAAAGACAAATGTTTGAGGCTAATAGATTGGATAGGCTCGAAAGGGGCACCTTTCATGGCCGCCAAAACCGTAGAAAGGTCCCACATAGGGACTGAAGGAGGTCTGGGAGGATTCAGCCTCCTAGCTCCCCTGAGGAAGCGGATGACTAAATCGTTCCTTCCTAGTGACTGACCTAGCGTTGTTCCAGAGAACGCTGCAATAGCCGCCACATAAACTTTGAGCGTGGAAGGGGATCTGCCCTTATCCAACAGCTCCTGTAGGAAGGAGAGAACCTCCGTCACCTCACAATCGAGGGGTGATAGGCCCCGAGCTGTACACCAGCCGGAGAAAACCGACCACTTTGAGGCATAAAACCGCCTAGTCGTCGGTGCTCTAGCCTGAGTGATGGTATTCATCACTCCCTCTGCGAGATCAACGGATATCCGTTGAGCGCCCACACATGAAGGGACCACAACTCCGGGTGTGGGTGCCAAATCGAGCCCCCGGCCTGCGAGAGGAGATCTTTCCTCAATGGCACTGGCCATGGAGCGATGTCTGCTAACTGCATCAGGACTGGAAACCATGCTTGGTTCTTCCAGAACGGTGCTACAAGCAGTACTGAGCATTTTGTTTCCCTGACCCGCTCTAACACCTGAGGCAGGAGGGAGACGGGGGGAAAAGCGTATAGCGGGCAGCACGGCCACATCTGGGACAGCGCGCTGTCGTTCTTGGAAAAGAACACGGGGCAATGAGCGTTTTCGCGGGATGCAAAAAGGGCCACTTCCGCTCTGCCGAATCTCTCCCACAACAGCCGGACTGTTTGTGGGTGTAGAGACCATTCGCCCAGGGGAATGTTCTTCCTGGACAGTCTGTCTGGGCCCAAATTCTGGAGCCCAGGCACATGCACTGCTCTCAGTGAGCGCAAATTGTGCTGAGCCCATGTTAGGAGGCATTTCACCAGCCTGTACGGGGATCTGGATCTGAGACCGCCCTGGCGATTTATGTAGGACACCACGGCCGTGTTGTCCGAACGGACTACGACGTGTTGGTCCTTGATTTGGGGACAAAAACGTGTCAGCGCGTTGTGCACTGCCAGCATTTCCAGGCAGTTGATATGTTGGAGCTTTTCTCGTTCTGACCACAGGCCGAAGAACGGTCTGCCCTCAAGCAGCGCTCACCATCCCGAGGTGGATGCGTCTGTCGACACCATCCTCACTCCCGAGGAAGTCCCCAGGCTTACACCTGATCGGTACCAGTCGTCCGCCATCCAAGGTATCAGGGCTGTCACACAGCTCTGATTGACCTTGAGACGTAACCGGCCGGACACCCACGCTCCGCGCGGTACTCACGCTCTCAACCAGAACTGCAGAGGACGCATGCGGAGCAAGCCCAGCTGAAGAACTGGCGATGCTGAGGCCATGAGACCCAGCATCCTTTGAAACTTCCTGAGCGGGGTAGTCGCGCCGCAGCGGAAGGATCTCGCCGCGCGCTGAATGTGCAGCACGCGCTGTGGCGACAGCCGCGCTGTCATAGACTGTGAGTCCAGAATGGTACCCAGAAACGAAATCGCTTGACTGGGGTTCAGCGAACTCTTTGTCCAATTGACCGTGATACCAAGATTCTCGAGGTGATCGAGTAAAATGGTTCTGTGCTCCACGAGGAGTGATCGTGATTGAGCTAGGAACAGCCAGTCGTCCAAATAGTTCAGCACTCGCATGCCTCTGAGTCTGAGAGGGGCGAGCGCTGCGTCCATGCACTTCGTAAATGTACGAGGTGCCAGGGACAAGCCGAACGGCAGGACTGTATACTGGTATGTCTGACCCTCGAAGGCGAATCTCAAGTATCGCCTGTGATGTGACGCTATCTGTATTTGAAAATACACGTCCTTCAGATCTATCGACATAAACCAGTCTCCTCGGCGAATATGCGCGAGGATTTTCCTGGTCGTGAGCATTTTGAAACTGCGTTTCACTAATGCTCTGTTCAGCCATCTTATATCCAGTATGGGTCTGATACCACCGTCCTTTTGGGGACAAGAAAGTATCTGCTGTATAGCCCCCCCTTCGCTTTGAGCTTGGGATACATGCTCTATCGCACCTTTGCTCATCAGTTTTGATATTTCGGCGCGAAGTAGGTGTGCTACTTCTAAAGTCACCGTAGTTTCGACGCGCGCTGTGAAGCGGGGAGGGCGTCGACAAAACTGTCGCGAGAAGCCTCTGTTTATAATGTCTAGCACCCAGTCCGAAACCCCTGGAAGCGCTGCCCATGCCTCTGCATGGCTGGCTAAGGGTTGGATGCGAAGCGCGCTCTGTTCGCCGTGCAACAGAGGTGCTTCGGGGCGCAATAACATAGGCGTTATGCCTGTGACATTCGAGGCGGGGAGCGCGCTTATTACAGCGGGCAGAACGCTCGTCCTCGACCCTACTACAGTGCTTAACTGAGTGAGGGAGGGCTGAGAAAGTCTCGTGGGACTCATGCTGTCTGCGAGTAAATGTGGGCGGGAAACAGGCACATTCACTGCTTTGGACGCGCTGCCTGCCTGAGCAGAGCGAGCGCGCACAGGTCCCGTTTTTACAGAGAGCCTGTGATCTGTGAGACATAGTGTTCGTGGGCACTGGGAAGTGGGCACTTTTACTATGTTGGAAGCGCAATCGACCTGAGTCGATTTTATGTGCGCGAGCCCTAGGGGGAAGCGCGCTGATCACAGTGGACAGAATGCCTGCGCTCGACCCCGCTGCGGTGTTTAACCGAGCAAAGGAGGGCTGGGTGAGTCCCGTAGGACATATAATGGCCGTGAGTAAGTGTGGGCGCGGGAGAGCGGGCACAGTTACTGCAATGAGTGCACTGTCTGCCTGAGCAGAGTGAATGCACACAGGTTTCGTCTTTACAGAAACCACAAGGCATGCAGAACATAGTGTTTGTGGGCACTAGGCAGTGGGCACGTTCACTATGTTGTGTGCGTGATCGATCCGAGTCGAATATATGGGCGCGGGCCCTGTGTGAAGGGCTGTGCTAGTGTGTAGGGATGGGCACTAGCAGTGGGCATCTTCTCTACACATATAGCATCATCGGCCGTGGCCGGGACTTCGGTAGAAGTCCGGCCATGTACCACGTGCTCGTGGGCTGCAAAAAACACGTCTGCAGTTGCCTCTCGGGGAACAAACAGAGTGATTTGCATTCGGGGGCATAAATATTTTCTGCCGGCAGGCCTGGGATTCGACCTCGGATCCCCCGCGCGAAAGCCTAAGAATCTACCACTGGACCACAGTGAAGATACATAGACAAAGTCAGTGCGAGTATTATCCACACTGGCGTTTGCTTGCAGGCATGTACCACGTGCTCGTGGGCTGCAAAAAACACGTCTGCAGTTGCCTCTCGGGGAACAAACAGAGTGATTTGCATTTTCAGACGCCTGCAAAATGCCAGAATGTGAGAAGAGTGGATATCGCCCAGTTTCAGCGGGGCTGAAAACACTCCATTCTCCTTTCGCCAGTAACGCACGGGAACCGTAGAAACGGTGTTCGGTTGCAGGCAAGCGGGTACTACGCGCTCGCTGGCTGCAAAATGCATCTCTGCAGTCGCGTTCAGGGGACTGACAGAGCAAAGCATTGGCGGCATAAATATATATGCCGCTAGACCGGGATTCGAACTCCGGTCTCCCATGTGGAAAACCTATATTTCCACCACTGAGCCACAGGGGGATACAGGCTTTTGAAAGCGGCGTCAACATGTATTCTTCGGCGTTTGCTGGCAGGCAAGCGTGTTATAACAGACTCACTTGCTGCAATAATATTTCCAGTCGCCGAACAGGGAACTGAGAAATGTGATAGAAAAGAGGTCAGACCGACCAACGGTGGGACTAAGAACACTCTTTTCTCCTTTGCTGGTGAATGACGCGTGCAGAGGCAGGGTAGCTTTTCTTGTAACGTAAAGAAAAACTAATCCCGCCATCCGCTTCCAGGAAGGGCAGCCTCGGAAAGGATGCCCGGCGAGTCCTCAGAGTCACCTTAGGCAATTGGCTCGGAGTGAAGGCGTTTCGCCGTCAGCGAGCGCGAGCGCTGCATGAGAAGGCATCTTGAAAAAGACGCAGCTCTTTTAGGGGTGAGTGTTGCAAAGCGAACATACACACACACACATACACAAGAACAAAGAATGTAAAGGATATGGCGTCGGAAAGCGCAGCAGGTACGGCGGTAGAAGGCGGCGTTGGCCAGCGGCTTCGAGGGCTCGTCCCGCTGAAGTGCTTGCATCAGACGACGCGTGCTTCCTCGTGATCCAGCGATGCGTGAGCTTCGCTGAAGAGATGAAAAATCAAGTGAATCAGCCTTTTCGAGCTCCTTTTATAGAGGTTAGCCACACCCGTCTCGGCGGGAAATGGCAAGGAGGGCGCGAAGCGCCCTAATTGGCCTGACGTCACCTCAGGCCTCGCTCGATAGGCTTATGCAGTTGCCGCAGAGCAGCCAATGAGCGAGCAAGCCGTCTCGCCATAGCTGAGTACTGCTGCAACGCGCTTTACATGTATGAAAATTAAGGATAATTTTTTGCTTCAGTATTTCGTGAAAAGAGACTTTTCCCGTAGCGTTTTTACAAAAACGCAGTACGAGAGGACTCTCGTAAGAGAACTGGATTTATAGAGTCTAAACACGGTACACACATGATTTGTCTAACCTTATTACAAAAGTTTACAAGAATACACAGGCAACATCACATAGCAGGTAAGCCATTAAATGAGAAGATTAGATACATACATATTTCTCAAGTGGTATAGAACATATAGAATTACATGGTTTAGATAGAATCCTCAAAGAGAAACTGGATAAGCTGTTGCAGCTTTTTACAAATTCCTTGTGGTCGTAAACTCTTATGATCTAGCAGGAGGTCGGGTTACAGGACAATGATTCTATTGGGGAAACATTCTTTAAAAATACACTTCAAAGCTACACACTAGAAAATCATAACTATAGGATTAAAAAGGTTAATCAAACATGCATACTTTAATACATCATCTACAGATTTTGAGCCACTTATATTCTGAATTAAATGCGAGGAGTATTTGTGTGTGTGTGTGTGTGTGTGTGTGTGGAGGTTTCCTGGCCACCTGGGTTTCTGGCTTGGAGAGAGAGAGGTGCGAGTAGATAAGAATCCCTTTGAAACCATCTTGTTGAGTTTTGAGATGTTTTCTGTTAAGCATCACTCGGTAACAAACATGTCAAAAGAGATCAATTCAGTCCAGACTCATGGCGCCATGCTGTAAGTTAAATTCATGAGTTTAAGGGTTAAAAGCTACAAGTCATCGTGAGATTGTCCATCCGCTACACAATTTACAAAAATTCCCAAAATAATGCAATGAATTGGCACATTTCCATTCTCCAGTGAAACATCAGTCATAGTAGACATCATAACAGAGGATGGGTGTCTGACTGGAATATTCTGCAGTATAACATTTAAAGCTGTGAGTGTACTTAACCCTCTGGGGTCGGCAAACGCGCAGGTGCGTTTTGCTGGATTTTCTTCACATAGTAGCACAATAGACTTAAATTACTCCATCATTTATGGTCATACAGAAAAAAGAAATATGAAAAAAGAATCTGTGATATGTCTACTTTTGTATGTGTCCACTTACAATCAAATCAAAACGTGCTTTTGTAAAATAAAGAAAATAAACAGGGTGTGCTTTCTGCCTCTCCGTCTCGGTGAACTTTTTTTTCTTGCGCACGTCTATAAACTGAAACAAAACTCAGCGAATACTTGTCACACATTTATGAGCCATATATCTTTATAAACATTTAAGTGTGTACTTTTAAATGATCGGATTCAAACTGAAAACCAATATTCTCTGTTTAAGTAATTTGTATAAAACCAACAAGATGTCCAGTTTCTCAAACCCTTGCTCATTAGTTTTAATTTGACCACGCCCACGCGTGCAAAAGAGATTGACATGCAAATTGTCCACATGGAACACGCTCATTACCTCAAGCACAAAGCACCAAACTTCATCATTCTCTGCTTTTCGTCGAGTTTGGAAGACAAGCCGTGAGCTTACATTGGATTTACCTCAGAAGAAGAAGAATGCGATTTGAAGACAAGAAAGATGTAAGGTAAGAAATGTATTCTGAATTATATTAGTTAATGTTATTGTTGCATAAACTTCACATTGCAGTTGAACTGTTGCTAGATATATGCTGAATATTATAATATTTAGACCCATGTTTACTGTTAAATACTGTGTTTGTGGATATCTACTCAAACGTAGATATGTATAATATGGTAACCATAATGTTTCTGTAAGATATTTGTATTTGTAGTGATTCGTCAATTTAGCTCAAAGGAATTATTCTTTAATTTATAGGGAATTTGAAAGAGTCACTTATTACAACCGAGCAAATGACTCGTTCGCGGTTCATTTGAACTGGATGTAACTATCAACTCTGCAACGGATATAAATATCAGAACTATAGTGAAACACTATAGTTAGCAAGGTAACTTAGATCAGAAGTTTAAGACATTAAATTCGTAAGCACATAACACAAGTAATACTTCTTCTTAAAATACAAACAAGACTTTATTGATTATTCTAACACATAAAACTAACATCTAACACAAACACATGCACACACATTCATAAGAGTTGCAGAAAGAAAGAGAGTGAGAAAGAATACGTTTTAAGAGTGAGATGATGAAATCCCAAGTTTCTATATGCACTTATAAGACATGAAAATGGAACGAACCATCAATCATTAATTAACCCTTCTATCGTTTCTTAGACAGGTTATTACATTTATATCAATACACCAGTTCAGCTTAAGAGTCTGGAGGCAGTACTTGCTTGTCTTTGCTTTGGGGATTCCCTTTGTCTGCGTAAAAGGGGTTTCCCGAGTTCGTTCATTGGCTGGTCTCCTCGTGCCTGATGTCTGGGGCGGCCAGTCACGTGGTGTGCTGGCGGATGAAAGTCTTTGTTGAAGCTGGCTTTGCAGAAGAAAAGTGGACCGAAATCTTGCTGCAAAACTTAACTTAGAACCGAGACTCACAACGGAAAAGAAAGGAAACTAAGAAAAGAAAGGAAATTAAGACGAGAGTAGATGATGGCTTGAATGAAATTGTTTAACCCATGTTCTTCTGATCTTGATTTGGGTTCTTTCGTCTGTGCATTTACATGGTTACTAGTCTGTCTGGTCTCTTTTCCCTTCGCGCACTTTCCTCACCTTGTTGAGAACTCTTCTAAAAACTTTGTTCGGGTCTAAGATTTTAAACTCACATGTTTGTCCGGCCTCCTGGATCAGTTCTGACCAATTAGACACTTTCTTTATTTAGGAGGTGGCGTTCTCTTCACTTCTTATCATAAATCAAGCTTATCTGTGCTCTCCTTACTCTCTAAGCTCTAGCAGAGAGGACAGAGGCCACAGTTTAGACATTATTACTATTATAAGAATACGAAACATTTTACACCGATTTCAATCAAGCCATCTTTTGAATTAAGAACATATGATCATGTTGACAGGAAGCACGACACACTTTCATTCAAGCATCTAATAGTTATAACAATTACATGAATTATATGGGATCTAAGCATATTAGACACACACATATACTGTAGACACAAAATAGAATCATGTAGTTGCATGATGTTTGATTATAAGTCCATCGAGAATTGTTCTGGGATGATTTTATCTATTGTTAAGGTGAAATCTCAGTTCTCTGGTTTGAAGAGAAGAGAACTCTGGTTTGGTCATTCAGAGGTCCTTAAGGAGGAGGGGGTCTGGAATGTTGTGGGGTCCAGCAACTTCTGCTGTTATCTTGATCGGGCACTGAGTTGTGCCATCTATGAACCAATCATTCTTTTCCAAGCTATCTCACATTGACAAGTTCTTCCTTTAGTTGGGCTCATAAAAGTTCTTAGGTAGACTGGCTGGAGCCGGGATGGGTGATTTGGGGCTTGGAATGTTTAGTTCTGTGTGGAGTTACGTTTGAACAAATCACCTGGAAGATTCATTTGTGTTTTGGTTCACACTCAGTCCTACATTTCATATTTTGGAGTGCGATGTGCGTTTGAATGTTTCATATTCAAAACGCGCTGTGCGTTTGAAAAGCAAAACGCACCAAACATTAGGCTTCATGTTTTTACTCCAATCTCATTTCATAACATCATAACGAATGGAAACATTTGAAGTAACATATGATAATCAATATATTTTTCTCTAGTGTAGTTGTTACTGAAATGTTCCTTTTTAAAGATTTAGGGCTATAGGCTATTGTTATTATTTTATGCAGCACTGCAGCCTATGCCTACAAGGCACAACAAACCTGATGTTCATTATATATTGTTGGAAACATTTGTGTGTGTGTGCATTCTGTGAATTTTAAAAAGCAATTTTAACCAAAAAAATCTAAAATGTATTCCCAAAATCGTGCAGCCCTATAGTTTCTCTTGATATCAGCATGTTCACAGGTTGTTTTTGTTTTTTTTACAGGGACCAGATGCCCCACTGATGAGTCCTGCTGACTTCAACATTCTCATGTGTCTCTGTACATGAACATGGTAAAGTGAAAAATCAAACACCTTGGAAATGAAAGGTATGTACAATGTTTTTAGGAATGGCACAAAGGTCTCTTGTCTTTGGATCATTGTTTTCAATAATGTGCTTTTTTGTCATTTGTTGTGTATCTTCGGATTATGTTGTGTTGTAAATAAATCCAAACAATCAAAAAGCCATTCTTTTTTAAATCTCCTCATTCTTTGTGCAAGGTTGCTTAGAATGATAGGGCCTGATAGCACCTAATAGGACCATTAGGGGAGGGTCTTTGTCTTTCTCAGGTGTGAAAGCCATAAATATTCAGGATGTGTTTACGCCTACTTGCATAAAGCTTTCTTACACAAAACATGTCTTACAAATTTTAAATCAATATATTGTCTTTTCTGAATGAGCAGTCAGGATGATTTTCACATAGTTTTGAAGCAAATATTCTAGGCTACCTAATACAATTTTCAATTTTGTGTGAAGAAATAATCAGTATGGGTTTCATGGCCTTATTTCAGTGACAATTTTTATTTTTATTTTTTCACAAACCACGCATAAATGTCATTATCTCAAAACTACAAACTTTTACATACATGCTGCTGATATATTATTGTAGCAGAGTTTGTGCTAAATACAGTGTAATCAGACTTTAGCCATGAAAATGTCACAAGTAACAGAAATAAGCACAGATGTGAAAACATCTCAGACCCCAGAGGGTTAACCAGTGTTTCCCCAATGGGTGGAAGTGGTAGTCAACTTCCCTTTGTGTATTTTACAAAGAATCTTTACTGTAAATTAGTCTACTGGAGAAATTAAGCACTCACAGCCCAAATGGTTAACACCTCAGCAAGCTGTGCCACGAGTTTAATGACGAGGGGAGGTGTTGCTTCAGAGTAGCAAGCAGACTGAGTAAAAGTTGACTAGTTGACTGAGTAAAAGTGTACTCACACACAGTTTCATCCTTCTTCTGTACTCAACTAGTGATCTTTGACCAGTCAACTTTTGGTCCAGCAAAGTTCTTTAACACTCTCAGAACTCCCTCTCTCAATTAATATTTTCTGGCATTTTGAAACTCAGAATTGTTTACACTACTTTAAAAATAATTGAATTCTGACTCAGTCAAGATCTGTGATACTAGCTGGGTGACTTCAGCTAGAGACACATCATAGAGCCGCATCTTTCTGGACAACTCTCTCCTAAACTCAGAAAAATTTCCATGTTCTGATGGCAAACTCTCAACAAGCCTCTCTATGGCTTCAGCACCTAGAATTGTATTGACTGCTTGTAACTGCAGTATGGAGGTTGCAGATTGAACAGCGTCAACCCCTTTTACCCTACTCTGAGCCTTTTGTCTTGTTCCACACACTTCAACTAAATTTACATCTTTATCTATCAATCCAGAATTGCTATTGTCTTCTAGTCTACATAAAGACTGTAAGTGAGGATAGCTTTCATCTGACTGTTGGTCTTCAGAGTCACATTTGGTTGAGGCCTTGTTATGGTCCACCTTGTCTGTGAGAGAGGACACTCGAGTGTGCAATTGTTTGTTCTGTTCATTTAACTTAGCAATACACCGAGCTTGTTCTTGTGCAATGGATAAGCTAAATTCTCTATGGCAGCATATAATGCCTTTTATGTTTTTCTTTCTGATACATGCACCAAGAACTTTTTTGCATTCTTCAATTGACAATACTTTTTCTGTATCAATACCAAATTTATTGGTCAAATCCAATTTGACTGACCCGGTCACTATTGAGTCCATGTACTCTCCTAACAATTATTTGAACTCACTGTCTGTCCATAAAGGGGTAGCTAGTCCACCTTTCTCAGTTATTGGAATCAGTCTAGCATTCTTTCTCAACATTTTGTAATGTCTCTCACGACAGGATACTTTCAACACCTCCCTGAGAAAGCAGAGGATAAACTTGTAAATTTGTTAACACAGAGCAACTCTTGTTAACCTTCCCTGACAGAGCAGAGGATAACCTAGTTAATACACATCATAATATATTCAACCTTCACTGGTGAGCAGAGGAGAACCAATTTTCTAACACACTGTAACAGTTGTAACCTTCCCTGACTTAACCGAGGATGAACCTTCTTCTCTAGCTAAGTAGAGGATAACTAGTCTGTTAACCAAACCCTGCAGCTGTTTGTTAACACTTCTCTGGCAGCGCAGAGGAAAACCACATGTAACTGTCTGTAGCGGTTCTTTGGATAGAGTGACACTCACCAAATCGTGGTTGAGCTGAAAAGATTCAGTCTGGAGCGATGTCAGGTGAGAAGCTCCATCCGGGTCACGGCACCAAAACTTTTCCTTCATTGAAACAGAAACCAGGAGACGTTGGGATATCTTTCAAGCAGGATTCTTTATTGAGAACTCACTGTGCGTTGCTGGTGAACGTGATTTCACCAAGTACCACATGTTCCTGGATCAACATCTTTGTTGATCCTGGAACAACTTTCCAATCAACCAATCAGATTTGAGGAACAAGTTCACAGTTTATGTCAAGTTTAGGCTTAAAACCAGGGTGAGGTGCTTCAACATCAGTGTTATTCACCTGTCATTTCCCTCAGATTTTAGGGAAAAGTTTGGGTAGGGTTAGGTTTAGGGGTATGGATAGGGTTAGGACAAAATTTTGGGGCAGGAATGTTAATCCAGGATCAACAAAATATGTTGATCCAGGAACATGTCTTGCTTGGCAAAATCACGGTGACCCGTGCGTCGCTGTAGTCATCCAAGTCTGACTAAGGCAGTGTACATTGTAGTTTATATAGAAATGGAGACAAAACACCTGGGTGACGACCTTAAACAAAGCATGCAAATGAAGTATCCAGGTTTAGGAACCAGCCCTAGACTCTAGAGTGTTACCAATCCTAATCCAATCAGCATAACTATTCAACGACTGGGACAGGGGCTCTAAGAGCCATTAAAGACAAAGGGTGAGAGTCTCAGTAATCTGACTCATTTAATTTACAATGGAGAGAACAGGACTGGCAGGAATCTCTTGCTGGAAACTTTGCTTAACAGCTGATATCATCATCATAACCTTGAATGCTAAATTCAATGTACTCTACCTTAGTTTTTCATGTTATGTTATGTTATGTAAGGACCTAAGATCAGCAGATCTTAAACAGATTCTTAAATTTGTGACCCCACAACGGAAAATGTCTTTTAAAGTCACGTCATTAAAGTCCAACATATAACAAAGTTCACAAAAGTCCTCAACATAATTTTCAAAAGTCCGCTCACCTCGTCAAAGGTGTAAGAGAAGAGAAACTGCTGGGTTCATTTTTGGGTGGTCTAGTATTCTGTAATGATTCCACTGGAGGG